>LR738715.1:534275366-534292705 GCA_902687465.1 Secale cereale
CCCCCCCCCCCCGGAGCCGCCCCACCGACGCCCTGGTCGACAGCCTCTGATTCTCTTCACCGACAGCTTCCTCAACCCTGCCGGAGCCCCTTAGCCGAGACCATCGTCAACCCCACCGGAGTAGCCTTGCCTATACTACTTTCAACCCTACCGGGGCCGCTTTGCCAACTCACAAGTGCACGGCCTCAGATCCGCTTCCTCGCACCCTCATCCAACCTACCGAAGTAGCTTCTGACTCCCGTCCATGGCCACAGATCTGCATCATCGACACCATCCTTAACCAAACCACCGGAGTTGCTTCACCTACGCCCTCGTCCATGGCCACAGATTCGCTTTGCCCACACCATAGTCCACCCTACCGGAGCCGCTCCACAAACACCCTACTCGACGGTTCTAGATCTCCATACCGGACCCCGTCAGCCAGCGCAACATCATCACCCTTGACGTTTCTAACCTAATTCCCACCATTTGGCAAGATGCCAAGAACCTGCCACGGCCTAGGTACTTGTCACCTTTAAACCCGTCCAGCATCACCTACCCGATGTACTTCAAATATACTAACAGGTCGCTGTTACCCGTTATGCAGCTGGCAAAACCTACAAGGATGATGTTTCTTCTGGATCTAACAGCTTGGCCAACCAAGATCCTGGACCGAGGCATTGCTATGATCTTGTAAGCGTGTCTCTCTCTTGTATTGTTCTGTGCCTGCCAGCGTGCTTTGCTAGGATTTTCGATGAGTAATCCCTTTGTGCAGACAATGATTTCTACTACTGGCTGCTAAATTAGATATGTAGATGTCATACATGATACTACCTCGTACCTCCGTTCCTAAATATAAGTCTTTATAGAGATTCCAATATAGGCTACATACGGAGAAAAATGAGTGAATATACACTCGAAAATGCATCTATATACATATGTATGTGGTCCATACTGGAATCTCTACATAGACATATATTTAGGAACACAGGCAGTGCATTACACAAAATCGTAGGTGGCATGTAGGAATTCCAGTACACAACATTAGGCTCCCTTAGAGTGCCTGCTAGTCCAGCACACAGAGTCATGGCTAGTTTATGTTACGCACACAATCATTAATTGGTGGCTTAAATATGCGCAAGGGATATGCAATGTATTATCATGTAGAGATGTCTGGAATTAGCCATGTCAACTTGCATATAGGGTTACACAATGAAAAAGTACAAGATGTATGTGGCAATTTCATGGAACATCGCAAAAAAAGGAGAGCCAGCGGTGAGCCTATACAGTGTGCTATGGTACCTCACTCCTCCATTGCAATCATCGTGACATTTTATTTGTATGTCAGTTCTATTGGCCAAATTTCTTAGGGACAGTTATTGCGAGTTATCCTAATAAAATAAGCACCTGTGAATATAAGCTCCATGTAATAAGCCAACCAGTTCTTTTCATTGCGTTTTTAGCTTATCTTTGGTATGATCAGTGAAAAGTCTAGATTGCATTATATTTTTTTCATTTTGCTGCCCATATGAAAATTAATTTGACTTGCAAACATCACAAATTGAACCGAGTGCAGTAATTAATATGATAGGAATACAAACCATCACTATTTGCTCAAAATGCAAATACAAAGATACCATCTACTTGGCACAATCTACTTTGGTCAATGTTCTCCATAGAGATCACATTGCCTAATTTAAACAAAAACGCATGACCATCAATGTTTGCTTTGATTGCTTGATGTTCTTGACCTAGCACTCTAGCAGAGCTTGTCAACGATTTAAACACTAAGGGCTACTGTAGTGGGGCCTTTTCTAACTCATAGGTGACATAAAGGTTTGGCTGTGCACTAAAGTAGGCTCTCCAAGAGTACCTAGAGATCCAGTTCGAAGGTATGCCTAGTTTTTACATAGTGCAGACATAGTAAATGCTCATTCCATTGTGTGCAAGTGCAAGAGATGCGGCATGTTTCATTATGTGATGTTGTTTTGTTATAATCTCATCCTTTTGTGTTCATAGACTGGAAAGTATGCATATTTATGTTCCAAGGAGATGAGTAACTAGTTTGTGTCACCTTGCAGAGGGGGTGCAATGAAGATAAGATTGAGGATTTCCAAGTACAAGATGTTAGGAAGGAGCCTTGCAAGAGAAGTAGGAGCTGCGCTGAGCCTCTTCAACCTGTTAAGGCAAGTCACTGTATCCAACTCAACAGTTCAATTCCTTGTTTGTTTCAGGCACAGTTAATTTGGTCTTTTCAGTTTCTTTATTTGTCCTCAGTTAATGAGATGCCCAAAGAATGATGCCTGATATTGGGTACTTGTATAACTATTAGTTGACATAATTAAAGGCCTTACCATTTAATTACTCTGCCGAAGTGTGCCTGAAGCTTTGAAGTCTATTAACCAACTATTATTGAATGAGGCTCACAATATAGTTTATACTAGGCTAATGATTGCATAGTTTTGCTTGATGTAGTATGTTTGTATGAAATCCTCTGCTGTTCAGTATGCTCCCTAAGACTTTAATTGAGCTACAGAACGGCCAAGTTCTTGCTTACTTCAACGCAACGTGCTGTCTAAATTTGTAACTTGTCTGTGTTTTGGATTGGGCCCCAACATCATGCTCCTCTAGTGAGCTAAGAGAGATTTTTGTATGCATGCTGCAGAGACTACCTTTTTTATAATTTTTAAAATATCACCTGCTTATGCTTCATGACGTGTAACATTATTGTTAGTCCTGTTTTGCCATGTAGAAAATAGTCTGTCTTGGTCGCTTCACTGTTGTAACTATATTTTTGCCCTAGTCATGTGTACTTACAGAAACATTTTAGGATGAAGTGACATCAACACAAATATCTGCATGTAGTGCGGCATGGCCGTTACCGAATGATTATGGATTGGAATTGGAATGTGCTGATGTTCTCGAGCATCAACTAGAGGTGGCAAGACAACGTGTACATGATTCTGAACGTATAATCAACAAGTTGAGACTGGACATGCATGTATTAGATGGAGGAGTCAAAAAAATGAAACAAGACACTGAGGTAACAATGAAGGAATTGGAGATTTTGCAGACTGAAATTTGTGCTATCTAAATCCGGCCAATCCTATTTTCTGAAGAGATTATAGTTCAAATGGTAAGTTATGTTGATGCGCGTCCATGATGTATGAGTTGTATTTTCCCAGTGTATGTAATTTGCTGTTTGTGTATGCTTTATTATCACTGGTGCCAAACCATAATACCCAGTGGGTATAATCGGCTGTAATTTCTTTATTGTATAGTGTAGGATTATTCTACATTTCTTTGCCTTAGTCTCTTTATTGTATAGTGTATGTTTTTTAGAGGTGATAGTATAGAGTAGGATATTTCTTTGAATATGCTATATCGTTCAAACGGGGGCCAACTTGCCCAAACGTTGTAATGAGCATGGCCCTCCACAGGCCGTACGATCCATGGGCTATCTACAGGACGGACGATCCATGGCCTTCTATGGCCGTCGGATTCATGGGCCTTCTATGGGCTGTTGGATCTGTTGGCCTTCTATCGGATGTCGGATCCATGGGCCTTCTATGGGCCAACGGATCCATGGGCCTTCTATGGGCCGTCGGATCAATGGGCCTTCTATGGGCCGTCGGGTCAAAGGGCCTTGTACATCCCGTAGGATCCACGGGCCTTCTATGGGCCGTCGGGTCAAAGGGCCTTCTACGTCCCATAGGATCCATGGGCCTTCTATGGGCCGTCTCATCTATGGGCCTTGTAGGGGTCGTATAAGGGGCCATAAACGGGCTAGAGTGGAAATTGTACGTTTTATGGGCTGACCATAACGGGTCGTAAATAGGCCGTATTTGATGACGCTATGAAAATGGCATAACGTATTAACGGGCCACAAATGGGTTGATTGTAACCATGGGCTGAATTTACCCCACAAGAAGAAAATGACAGTAACGGGCCGAAAGTAAACGAATGCTGGGAATGAGCCCAAGAATAAATGGGCCCTAAGAAGGCCGAAAGATATCATGGGCTGGAAACATCCCAACGGAATAATGGGTCGTTAATGGGTATAAAGTGATACACTGTTCATTACGGACCAGTTTTACCACGGGTCGTTAATGGGCTGAGTGTTACTAAGGGCCTCATATGGGCCAAAAGACGTCATGGGCCATACATGGGCCGGAAGTTAAAATGGGCTGGAATTACATTGGATAGCCCAGATGACGCTACTGGGCCTAATGCGGATAGGCTGTAAACGAGCCCTAGGTTAGGAGGCTGTAAATGGGCTATACGCGAACAGGTCGTTAACAGGCTTGTCGTGGGCCAGCCCGCCACCTTTTGACCAAGTCAAAGGAGCCGGCCTTTTCATAGGAATGGGCCTCTGTTGGGCCGTGCCACGTGTCGACGTATCATAAGCGCTTTGGGTCCAATGAGTAGATGAAGCTACTGGGCATACGGATAGGCCGTAAACGGGCCCTGGGTTAGCGGGCTGTAAATGGGCTATATGCGAACATGCCGTTAACAGGCTTGCCGTGGGCCGGCCCGCCACCTTTTGACCAAGTCAAATGGGCCGGCATTTTCATAGGAATGGGCCTCTGTTGGGCCATGCCACGTGTCGACGTATCATATGCGCTTTGGGTCCAATGAGTGGATGGCATCTGTCCCAACAGTGAGCCGACACATGTTTCCTCCAGCCAATTATGATTTTACACGTGGAAAATCCCCATTGGTCGGGGCTGCTAACGGGTTATGGGATCCAAAACCGGACCCGATAGCTTAACGGCGTTCCGTTACGGTGGATGCCACGTGTCGGTCAACCTTGACGAAAGCACTTCTTTGACGCGCGATTTATCGTCATGGAGGTGGACACTTCCGTGATGATAATTTTGGTAATGTCATGGAACACTTCTACGACAGCACACGTATGACTATCTTGATTCTATCATAAATTTATCATGGATGTACATGCAAGACAGAAAACATGAACAACTGTGACAAACACGTATCTTCAAGGAAGTGTATTTTTTTGTAGTGGAGGCGCCCGGCGGCAACGAGAAGATAATGGCGACATGGTTCCCCATGGCCCTCAAGGATGGCGCACGCTTATGGCTCTTGAACCTGCCCGCAGGATCAATCTCCACCTGGAGCGAGATGCGCGACCCGTTCATCGCCAACTTCTAGGTTACTTGAGATCGTGCCCCGGCTGCGGCGAAACCAAGCAGAAGTTTATCCAGTGCTTCAACAGTGTCCGCGTCAAGATCCCCAAGGTCACGGACGAGGCCATCATTTCGGCATTTTCGGATGGTGTCCGCGACGTCAAGATGAAAGAAGAGCTTGTCATCCATGAAGATATGTGCATGTCCTTGGAGCTGTTCAACCTCGCAACCAAGTGGGCCAGGGCAGAGGAGGGGCGCCTCTCGATCGTCGAGCTCCCCCTGCTGAAATCGAAGACAAGAAGGCCAAGGGCAAGGACGTAAAGCGCAAGGGAGCAGTAGTGCTTGAAGGCCAGCGCAAGGGAGCGGCCGCGACTACCAGGAGCCACCCAAGAACGGCCAGGCAGTTTGCGCCTTCCACAACGTGCACGGCCACAACACCCATGACTGTCAAGAGGTCCGGGCTCTCCACGAAGGACGCATCATCCAACGCGCCGAGCGCAGTAGCCGTGGCTACGGCCGTAGGGGAGGTCGGACCGGAGGACGCTGGGACGACCGTAGACCCCGTCAGGAGTGGTGTAGTCAGCCTCGGGAGGACCGTTGGCACGGCCAGCCCCGCGAGGATGCCTGGAGGGATCAGCCCCGAGAGGACCGTCCTCAAGGCAAGGCCGGCCTACCACCTCTGCCACCACCAAGGAGGAATGACGACCAGGACGAGGCGCTGGGGGCTTCCAGGAGCCGCGTGCCATTGCTTGCATCTTGGGTGGAGCACAGGCCCCAGCTTCTCAGCGCCTCTTTAAGCAGTTCGCCCGTGAAGTACACGCGGCTCTCCCCAAGCTCGAAGCCACCCTTCTGCTTAGTGGTACAGGTGCCCTATCACCTTCAGTTCGGCACACCAGCTCAAATGCGCAGCTACGGCTGGCGCCCTCTCGTTGCTTTACTCTCCCGTCATCAGCAACGTCCAAGTTACCAAGACCCTCATCGACGGTAGCGCAGGGCTTATTGTCCTGTCCATCTAGACATTTGACAGCCTCCAAGTACCCTACGAACAGTTGCTTCCTACCAAGCCCTTTTCCGGAGTGACTAATGGCTCCACCATTCCTGTGGGGCCAGTTCTCCTACCTGTAACCTTTGGCAAGCATGACAACTACCACACCGAGCTCATCGTGTTTGATGTCGCCCACATCCATCTCCCTTACAATGCCATCCTCGGGTATCCGGCCCTGGCCAAGTTCATGGCAGTAACTCACCACGGCTATAATGTTCTCAAGATTCCTGGAAGCGGCGACGTCATCGCCATCGCCTACGAGGAAAAGGACGTAGTGTGCTCGTTCGAGCGCGCTTACCAGGCGGCGACGGTTGAGGATCCGGACAGCGACAGCATCACCTACCCACCGGAGGTCGTTCCCAAGAAGAAAAAGCGGCTACTGGCTCTGAAGCCTCATGAGGACGCAGCACAGGATGGCAGCACCACAGGGCCTCCTCCCCCTCTCGCATAGGAAGGCACGCCTAGAGCCCCTCTCAAGCTGGGCTCGGGGGCTCTCCTCTGGAGGGTCTCGGACATAGCCAATGTCATGAGGGAGGTGCTCGGGCACCATGTGGAAGAGTGCTTCGTTGCACACTTCCCTCCGGAGGCCTCAAGGCGCGAGGCACCAAGCGCTCAGGAGTTCATCAGCCAGACTATCGAGGACCTACAGGAGCCAAGAGCCATGCGAGGCGAGCGTCGCCCGGCTCCTCCGAGGGCAATTGTCGGCTCAGGCCCAGGAGACGGGCTGCACATCTGCGTCAACATCCCGGCACTCAATAGGATCGCGTCTCAGGAGCTCTACTGGCCTTCCCAGGTGGGCCGGTGTCAGGGTCCCCCTCACAGCTACGTGCGCATACCCTTCGGCCTGCCGAACCAGGTGACCCTGCACCAGCGCCAAATGCGGGAAGTCTTGGCGGCTCGCGAGGCCAGGCACAAGGAGATCGATGCGGAGTTGGACTCGGCCCTCCGCGAGATATGGGGAGCCCCGGAGCCTCGGAAGGGGCCGAGACCGAACGACACATGAGGAGCAGCGCCTTCGCCGAGCACCCTCAGCTACACCGACACTGCTTCAGCAACCATGCGAGGTGAAATCTTTCAATTTCTGTGCAACTGGGAGTGCCCCTCGGGCAGCATTATTCCCAGGTCACACGGGTCTGTCCCTGCGGCGTGCATCTTTTCACATATTAAGTAACATTTTGGGGGCGCCCCTCAGGCTGCACTACCCCCAGGCCGCACAGGCTTACCCTGGTGGCATGTATCTCCCTTGCATTTTACCAAAGCTAGAGCTACCATCCTAGTCGCGTGCATTCGAGCCATCTGTTTGACCACCCATCTCATGCCTTGAACATCCTACGCCCCCGCAAACTGGCTCGCATTCGTCTTATGGCTTGGGTTTGGCACGGCGCGTGTGCTCGGGTCCGTCCCTGCAGCGTCACCAAATCCAAGCGGCTGAGCTCTTGCTCACAGGCCGGCCCTGTGTACGTCACCTCCTATAGCCCTTGGTGCCTCGCCCAAGCTCCAACCGGACGTCAGCAGCTGAGTAGGGGCGCACGGCACCATGTCTTGTCACTCCGGGAGCCGCGCGCCGGATGGCTTCCCTTAGGACGTCCATGTGGGAATGCTAGGCATGGTGTCTATGCTCGGGTTTGTCCCTGCAGCATCGATAAATCCAACGGATGAGCTCTGTCTGACGGGCCGACCCCGCTCACGTCACATCCTTGGGTCGTTGGTGTCCGGCCTTCTCATAGGGTGACTTTGAGGGATTCACCCGGTGCGGAATGTCTAACCACCTTGCAGGATCATCTCGAGCGCTTCTACCCAAGACCAGGCGCAACCCACCTTGAGGTAGGGCCTCCTGAGTCCCGTGCTGGCTCACGAGGGCCCAGATACACCTCGTCTAAGCCCCACCATGCCAGTCACGTGTACGGGCTGGGCTGTATACGCCTGGGGGCTCTCCGCAGTAGGTAGTCCCCTCCCATTGTCCAGTGGAAGCACCATGATCTGCACTGGCTGACGACACGGTCAAGGAGCGGCTATGCCCGCGCAAGAGCGGAAGCACTAGGCTCCACGCTGGTGATAAACAACTAGGGGCGGCCTTACGGCAGCATTAACCTCAGGGGGCCCCTCGGCTCAATGGCCAGCCCCACCGTGATGCGCTCCCTTCAGGAGTGTAGCGCGAGGGGGCTGGGCACGGGGGTTGTGTCCAGGTCACGCCTGGCGCAGGCCCCACTAGGTCCCCGGGGCCTGTCGACACGCAACCCTCCCGAGCACAAGCTCGTCGAGGACAGGTATGGGGTTTGTTCGTACGTCAAGGGGACCCTTGGGCATCGCGACCCAAGGGCCTAACTCGACCCATAGCCCCTCACTCCCTGGTCTTGTCCTGGTTTCCGATCAAGGCCAGCAGCGGCTGAGGTACACGCGGGCATGGCCCTGCCGACACGGAACATCAAGGCCTAAGTCTAGTACTCACCTCCCTCAGGGTTGTTCGTACGTCAAGGGGGACCCTTGGGCATCGCAACCCAAGGGCCTAACTGGACCCGTAGCCCATCACTCGCTGGTATTGTCCTGGTTTTCGGTCAAGGCCAGCGGTGGCTGAGGTATGCGCGGGTCGGGCCCTGCTGACGCAGAACACCAAAGCCCTGCTTAGCGCTTCCTATCTGGGTATCGTTTTCACGTTAACGGGGACTCCTGAGCATCGCGACTCAGGAGCCTCACTGGCCACATAGCTCGTCACCCCCTGGTCTTGACCCAGTGACCTGGACAAGTCAGCCGGCGGCTGAGGCATGCGCGGGGTCGGGCCCTACCAGCGTAGAACAATAAACAAGAAAAGATGGGTGAGTATCTAGCAATTATTACAATGCAAATTGTCCTTCGAAACATCAAATGAAAGTTTTCACGCCTCCACGAGGCTTACTCACATCGCAGGAGAATGAAGATAAAAGGGGAGCGTCGTCACCAACCTGCAGGCCTTCCCCTCATCCTTGGGCGCTACTACCCGAGGGCACCTCCCCCCTGGCGGTGCCATCGCGCCCTAGGGAAGCGGTCTCATCCACGGCATCGGCGGTGCCGCCAGCTGGAGGGGAAGGGAGGACGATGAGGAACTCCTTCAGCAGGGCCTCCACGTGGTCCTTCACAGCTTCACTGGCGGCCTCGTAGTGCTCCGCCTCGACAGGCTTGATCAGCGCCCCGAGATCAGTGTTGGGGTCACGAAGGTGCAGCTGGCTGAGGACGCGCGTCAAGGCAGAAGAAGAAAGTACACGAGCTTCCTCCTCCGCCAGAGGGTTGATCTCGCGCACGACATCCTCGAGGTCCAGGACAAGGAAGGGAAGTAGCTGGGCAGGGCCTTCATCATCCTTCGCCAATGGCTTCTCCAAGCCCTTGTCGTAGAATGCCCTCAGAGCCCTAAGGGACCTCACCTCGAGGGATTTAAAGGCCACGCGGTCCTCGCCAGGACCTTCACCTTGGCCTCCAACTGGGCCTCCCTAGTTGCTGTCGCCCGCTTCAGCTCCTCCAGTTGGCCGCGCTCTGCAGATAACTCCTTCGTCAGCTGCTCGAGCTCGGCATCGCGACTGACCATGGCATCTTCTCGAGCCTTCATATTCTCCTCGTCATCCTTGTACTTTCCACGCATGTCTCTCAGCTCGGCCTCCATTAACTGGCAGCGCTCCTGGGCAGACCGAGCGTCCAGCAGTGCTGCCTCTCGAGCAGCCGTAGCCTAGTCAGCAGCCCGCCTGCCCTCCTCAGAAGCCGCCACGGCCTGGCTCAGGGTGTCTCGCACAGACGCATTGGAGCCCAGCCATCCGGAGACCAGCTCCGGGCGCCCGGCCACCAAACGATGATCTGCTCCCTGAAGGTGATCCTGGAGTTGCTTCAGTGCTATGAAGGCCTCCTCCAAGGCGCCAGGCGGCGCAAGAGGGACATGAGCCGATGACATGGTCACAGCAGGGGGCTGGGGCGCGGCCAGGACCTCCTGAGCCCTGGCGACCCCAGCGGACGGAGCTGGGATCGTGACCTCCGCCTGAGGCAGGACCTCTGGGCCTTGCGTCGACACCCTCGCACCGGAAGCTAAAGCTCCTCCACCATCCGTCTGTGTCGGAGGGGGCGAGGCCAAGCCAGGCCGTGGGGCCTCCGGCGCATACGCCTCCCCCTTCGCTTTCTTCAGCGGTGCAGACCTACAAGCACGGGGCAAGATACCGTGAATCAGCAACGGAATCAAGAACGAAGTCAGAGACAGGCCAAGGAACTCACCGATTCACTACGACGACCCCTCGGGACCTCTTCAGGACCATGGGGCCCAATGGCCCCGTGGCCTGCGCCGCGGGAACGCGGGCCCCCAAGACAGGCGGCGCGGCGGCAGTGCATGGCGATGGCGTAGGAGGGGCACCTCCTCGGGTGATCAGCACTGATCGGCTCTTCTTCGGGACCGCTGCTGACGGCTTCCGCGGGGGTGTGTGCTTGGACCTCGTGACAGCTCTGATGGGAGGCGGCACCTCCTCCACTGGGTAGCCGCCATCATCATCATCGCCAAGCACGGAGCGAAGTAGCTCGGCCGTGCACATAGGAGAAGACTCTCCTGTCCCCTCCACGGTCGCATCTGAGTCGTCTTCCCTGCTGGGGTCCCCAGAAGACACCTCCACCGGCGCAGCCACCACTTGAGTTTCTGGGGCCGCCGAAGGCACAAGGCCGCGCGCATCGAAGACGGGCATGGAGGCCACCACCGCTGCCCTGTCTTGGCGGCGATACAAGGGAACAAAGGAAGCAGGTGGATACCCCAGGTCAGCCCCAACCAGAAGATAGATGGCTGCCCCAAGCTGATCATCCGACATGGCGTCGTGGCGCAGTCGGAGGGCATCCGACTCATCCCCAAGCGTCCATAGGGGGCGCGAACGGGCCTATAGCGGGGCCACGCGGCATGTCAAGAATTCCTTGAGGATCATAGCCCCCATCAGCTTCGCCGTCTCGGGATCGTCTGGCTTTAGATCCGCGGCCACCTTCTCCAACACCTTCTCCGCCCGAGGATCGGTGAGCTTTGCGTTGAGCCACCTATCACTTGACTCAGGTGCAGCCGCCGGCAGCGCCAACCGAGGATGGATGCACTTGGCATCCATCAGGACCCACTTGTTCCTGAAATTCTCGGCCTTCTTCCCAGCCTTTGAGATCGTGTTGGCCCCGTTGGCCACAACGAAATGAGCGCATCCTGAGCAATGGCCCTCCTTGATTCGGAGGTAAAATAAGTGGCGAAGCAGTGCCACAGACGGCATCACCCCCACGAATGCCTCACAGTAAAAGGCAAAGAAGGACAGGAGGAGGACGGAGTTGGGGTGCAGATGAAGAGCTTGAAGCTTATAGCGGCTAAAGACGGAGAAAAAGAAATCGGAGAAGGGAGGGACGGGCCCCGCAATGACATTGCTCTAAAAGAAAGGGTAGAAGGTACTCTTGGGATCCTCCGGCACTGCAGAGGCAGCCCGGACGGCGGTTTTCCCCTTCTCGTTGGTGCCCTCCACCGTCATCAGGAGCACGGCGGCGTGGTTCGCCTCCGAGAAGGTTGGCGCCTTCAAGGCTGGCTCATACCAGGCAGGCCAAGCGGCGGCCTTCGACTTGCCGGAAGCCATCTATGTGGATTTGTACGGAAGGCGGCGAGGAACTGGGACTCCGCGAAGAGGAGAAGCAAGAAAGGGGGCCTGGAGCAATGCGAGAGCTAGCAATGAAGGCACAGCGGCACGCACTTATCTTTTGTCAGCTGTGCAGTTGCCGAGGTGGCATGGCAGCGCAGACGCCCACGTCCCATCAACCGCCACGCGTCAGAAAAAGTCGCAGGCTTCGAGGGCCCGCGGCGCTCCGCACTTGGCCCTTGGCTTCGCCGCGAAGCCAAGCCCGAGCACGACTTGGGCCCGGGGGCTACTATCGGTGTTCTGGGAATGGGGGTACCCATACTTGCCTTCCTGCGGCCCAGAGCGTGGCTCGTAAGGCGGCGTAGTGTGGCCTAACTTCTTCAATAACAATCAAGAACCTCGCGAGGCGGACGGCACAGGACATCCCCTGGGGCGGCCTCGCCAGATCGGCTCGTGAGGATCGGAGATATCAGGGCGAGGGGCACCTCATGAGGTCCTCATGACTTGAGCAGTGACGACTAAAGCCAGGCGGGCGCCAGCGGGCGCAGAGTGCTAGTTTCCTCTTCGGTGCTAAAGAAGTAGGTACAGGCGTGGAGTCCCGAGTCATCAGTCAAAGGTTTCCATATCAGTGCAACAAGACCAAGACCAGCAGGACGGCAGGACGGAGGTCATCGCGGAGCCCACGGCGGCGTCACCACCAGAGCCTTTGGCAACAAAGACCACCTTTTGTCAGGATAGCATGTCCTAGTTGTTCCCCTTCAAATTTGGCCGTTGTGGGATTCCTTCCCACTCAATATTTGGGAAGAGAACCCTGGCCATCATAAATAGGACTAGCCACCACCATTGGGATCATCTCATGTGGGACAGAGTTGATCCCATCTCAAGTTGATTAGATAGAAGGCCACACACCTCAAGCTCACCCGAGCTCAAGAACACCTCTCCCCAGGAGGCAGTTCATCCATGTGCTAGTTCTCCCTCTGCCTACAAGGCAATCCACCACACACACTGGATTAGGGTGTTACACCACAACGGTGGCCTGAACCAGTATAAATCTTGTGCGTCTTGTTCATCGGATCTGACAAGCTAGGACTAGAACTGTCGAGTAGAAGGGCTGGGGCGGAAGGAGAGATCTTCGTGCGCACCCTAGAGTTTGAACCTTAAGGGTTTTGCCGGAACCCTAAATCCGACAATGGATGCCTTCATCAACGACGACACATGGTACAGTCGATATCCCAAGGGCATGATTACGCTAACCATGGGCCGCAGGTGAACCAGGCGATGGTGGCAGCCATCGATCTCAGGACGGAGACCCCGTTGCAAGCAGGGACAATGCAATGGGGGCTGCATGGGGAAGGTCAGGCGCCAAGCCCTCCCCCGCGCAGCAAGGGTTGCGGCGCTGCCACAACGGCGGCGCTCGCCCCTCGCAGGCAGGCCCTTGCCGGGGCAGGCACCGACAAGCCCTGTTACCTGGTAGAGGAACCGTCATCGCCAGGGCACCGCTAGCGTCCCCCTTGCTCCTTGCTCTCGTCCTGGTTTCCAGACGCCCCAACGGTGGTTGGGGGAGGTGTAGGGCGGGGCCCTGTCCAGGCGCCAAAGACGATTTGTGAAGGTCTCCACTCGTGACACTCTCACGTAATAATGAGTGGGGCTGTACACGCCCCGGAATCTCCTGAGTGCCGCCCTCGGGCCTCACGGCGGCTCCACCCCATGTCCAAGTGGAAGCACCATGCTCCGTGCTGGTCGTCGCCACTTTCCCCCAATGACTATACTCACGCCCAGTGGAAGCACTTAGCTCCACGCTGGTGTGAAGACGAAGACTAGCCTAGGTGCCAGACGCGGCAGTTGGTTTTTCTTGCCATCTTGATGTAGCTCAATTTGCCTTCTTTTTCTGGAATAAGACTCGGAGTTTCATGTTTTTTTAAAAAAGGAGGGAACTTTTCTCTATTCGTGATACTTTCTTGCCTTTGGTTTTGTTTGGAAGCAAGGATCAGGCCTGCTGCCCACTCCCGCAAGTGCCTCGCGGGCGGGGGCTGGGTGCCCCATCTGCACTACGCGTGCCCAAAATGCCCTGAGCGGCACCCAACGGCTAACCAGGGGCCAACCGTGCTAACGCCTCCCCCACCTTGCGAGGTGCTCTCGGGGACCTCAGACCTCCGTCGGCCTCAGGATGCCATCTCAGGAGAAAAGTGCCCTCGTGCAGTGAGGACCCGTCAAGGACCGCCAGCACCCCAGATAAGTTACGGTACCCTTCTCCAACCAGGGGGCTGTAGGCTCAAGACAACACCTTTCATAGCTTAACTCAAAAAGTACTCTCTCATTTCATACATCATGGAGGAACTCTCCTCCCCAAGTGCTCTTACACCCCCTCGGGGCAATGTCCGGAGATTTTTGCTACATACAGGGCAAAACAGGAAAAAAATAGTAAGGCATGTCGTCGATAGCGTCGTCATCGTCGTCATCATCCGCATCGCCCTCTTCGGCCGCAGGCGTGTTCACCTCTTCATCAAGGGAAATATCAGGACCCCAATCCTAAGTCACACCGATCTAGCTTGTAACACATGATATCACTTTGCGGCCTCACGCACGGTATCCCCACGGGTGCCACCTTACCTGGCCCGGGACCGTTTGCGCATTTTGGCACACGTATATGATAGTGTCGCTAGCATCCATATGATAGAGAACCCGGGCCGACATGGCTAGTTATAAACCAAAAGTGGCACTAAATTACAGAGACAGGCATCCATGACCCAACAATGAACGTGTCGGTCATCAATGTATGAACCCAAGTCATAGCAAGCTACATGGACTTAAAGGAACAACACGTGACATTTCCCCTAAGGAACAGACACAGGAACGAAGAAGGACACATGCCGGCCAGCCAATGTGTTCCGGAGCAGTAGCAAGCTACCAAGGACCAGTGGAAGCACTAGGAGGCATTTCCCTGTAAGATAGGCTACCAAAGGTAAACAACTAGGTGTCGGATCCCACACATAGCAACCATTTCAATCATACACACAATATGCTCAATAAGTGCAAATACAACATTGCATCACAACAGAACTCTATGACTCAAAGTACTTTATTTAAGAGGCTCCGAAGAGCCATACATAACATATCCATACAGGTAGGGGTCATATCACCCAACACTCAAGTCATACAATCATACAAGCACAAGCGGAAGCTAACATGTCTGAGTACAGACAACTTGGAAATAAAACAGGCTTGGTGTAGTCTGACTATCTACAAGGCCCTTCACAAGCTCAGGATCTCCGTCTGGGTAGCAAGCTACTCGTCGACGTCAACGTCTATGTAAAACCCATCATAAGGGGCACGGTTCTCCTCTGCAACAGTTATTAAGCAAACATGAGTACAAAGGTACTCAGCAAGACTTACAACAGATCCTATCATACATGCATCATTATCAACAAGGGTAGTGGAGTTCATAGGAGCAAGCCAGCTTTGACTCTTGGCTAACCTATACTACAACTCTCAGCAGATTGCAAGATAAGACTACGTACACGAGTCCTCTACTCACCACAACAATACACTACCGTGGATCCTCTTCCGTCATCCTACGGAAGGGCCATCCACGGCACTCACACTTGTCTTGAGGCTTTTAGTAGTATCCATCAACTTGTTTATGAACTGTATAAGCAACCAAGTAGTCCGTACCGCAAACTACGACTATTCGAATAGATTGGTAACCCTGCAGGGGTGTACTTCTTCACACATGTTTCCACCACCTAGCGTCTGCACATGACATGTGCTCGGCAGACTTCAAGCGAAAGCCGACGTGGGTGTAGACCACGACCTAACCAACCACTCAAGTCTCTAGTCCAGGTTTATCGCCTATTTGGGTTCCATCCGCGGGGAGATCCGGCCGGGGTGTCGCTCACGGCCCCAAACGATGTGTACAGGGTTCTCGAGTCACCAAACGGGAGCTCGGTACACCCGGCCACGTACCTTCCGCATCACAGGCCACCCCGAGGGTCAGCGCTGTGCACGACCACCAGTATAGTACAAACACCAGAAACTAATTGCAACTCCTGGACAGAGAACAAGGGCAGTCAATAAGTCGAGCGGGGTCATATTTCAGGGCCCAATGTGTGGTAGTAGCTGTACCTTGAACCACACATACAGATCTCAGGTCCTATGGACGGTTCCAATGAAACAACCCACCATGTACTCCTACATGGCCTTTCATCGACACCTTTACCAAACATGTTCCACACTTCCCTCTCTTTATCGAGCATGATCATTTCACTCTGATCCATCACCCAGATGAACCAGACCTGACACAACTCTAAGCATAGCAGGCAACATAAACAAATAGCATGGTGGAACACACATCATATGGCTCAATCAACTCCTACACATCCTAGTGGGTTTCAATTATTTACTGTGGCAATGACAGGTCATGCAAGGGAACAGGGTTCAACTACCGCATCAAGTAGCAGTTCACACGTTGTTGCCTTAATGCAGTAAAAGAGAGCAGGAGCGAGAAGATGGGTTTCTATCGGAATGATCAAAGGTTGCTTGCCTGATAGATTGGTTGTCGGGTACTGCTCTTCAGTTGGATACGCAGAAGTATCCTCGAGAGCAGGACCTACCATGGAGAACACTGACGATACAATCAATATACAAACAAGTGCAACAATATGATGCATGCTCATGAAATGGCAAGATGAATGTGTTTTGGGCTAATGCAACTATAAACAGAAAGGTTTGAGCTCATTTGAATCAAAGATTCAAATTTATACCCAAACTATTGTTTATTAAAGTGCATTATCATGTTTTAAAGTTAAAAGCAAGGTTAACTTGCTCAAACATGGATGAAACTAGTGCCATTGGAAAGATTAGAATTTTCTGATCAATTTTCATATATAAATCTTTTCCATCTGAGCTACTGTTGATTTTATATGATTTTCTGAAGTTTAAAGCATTTTCTGGAATTTCCTTAATTTTTTAAATCAATTAATCCCAGAAAAGCATCTACTGCGTCAGCATGATGTCTATGTGATGTCAGCAAGTCAACAGGGCGGCCCAGGTCAAACCTGACCAGTGGGACCCACTGGTCAGTGTCACAGTTAGTTAACTAACTAATTAGGATTAGTTTAGGCACTAACCTAGGTTTGACTAACAGGCATGGCCCACAAGTCAGTGACCCAGGGGAGTCAAACCCCTGGTCAAACTGGGTTGACTCGCCGGTGTTTAGCCGCCAACGAGGCCAGGCGCGGCGGTGGGGTGCGGGATTCGTGCTCCGGCGACCAAATCGACGGCGGAGCACGTCTACGTGCTGCTGGTGAAGTGCCGCAGCGAGTGGTGGTGGTGGTTGGCCTCGGGGTCGCCGGAAACGACGCCGGCGATGAGTCCAGCGGCTACCGGAGCTTGGGTGAGCTCGGGATAGTCGCTAGAGGGCACGGTGAGGCTCGTGGTGATGTGCTCTAGGCTCCTGGAGGTGCGGTGAAGCTAATGGACAGGATGGTGGGTCGTTGGGTGGCCAGAGCCTCGTCGGCGACGAGCTTCGCGGCGGCGCGTGCAGGTGAGCTTCATGCAGTCAGTACAGGGCTCGAGGGG
>LR738715.1:534292908-534314507 GCA_902687465.1 Secale cereale
GAGAGGATGGGGAGGTAGCTAGGCTCACGGCGGTCGCGTTGGAGTTGACGGCGAGGTCGGGGACGAGCTCCTGCGATGGTGAGGTCGTCGGCGATCTCGACGGCCGAACGGGGGAGAAGTGCTCGGGGACGGCGTGTTAGAGCTTCCGGCGATGCGTGGCTTGTCGGGGAGGCGTAGCAGACGGTGGCGGAGCTCGGGGACAGGTCGGCAAGGCGAGGGGGGCTCGGTGGCTGCGGCTATGGCGGCAGAATGGCGACGGCTGCATCGGCCATGGCGCGGGGAGGGCGAGTGAGAGAGGTAGGGGGAAAGTGGAGACGTCCAGGGCGTTCGGGTGTTGACGTGGAGGTGAACCAGGCGTCGTGGAGGCGGGCAACTGCGTGGCGACCACAGGCTCGCCGGCGTGCTCCTCTATGTCTGCCTGGCCAGAGGAAGTAGCTACGTGGAGCGGCTGCTGGGCTGGGCCGGCCAGGTGGGCCGGTTTGGTAAGTCCCTCTCTCTCCTCTCTTTTCTATTTTGTTTCTGTTTGTTTTCTTTTTCAACTTTGTTGAATTAATAAAAATGCTAGAACATTTCTATAAATCATGAAACTAGTCATGCCCATTGTATATAATATGAACAGCATGGAACATTTTAGTTTATGATTATTTGGGCACCTAAAATATTTTATAGCATTTAAATGCCCAAATGCAATTACAATATGAATTAATCCAGAGACCTTTGGATGTCCTAGAAAATTGTGCACCATTTTTGGTAGAGGTTTAAGACCAAGGCAAAGATGATGAACATTTTGAAGGGCATTTTGGGTACATTGGAAAAGATTTTATTAAACCCTAGTTGTTAGAAGAGGGGTGCTGGGGTTTCTGTCATTCCCATTTCAAGTTTCCGTAGAAAGTAAACATGATGCACACTCTAGCTAGTCCTAATGCAAGCACTGACTAGGGATGTGACAACTCACCCCCACTCAAAAGAATCTCGTCCCGAGATTTGGGTTCCTCCGGAAAAAGGGTGGGGTACTCAAGTCGAAGACGATCCTCCCTTTCCCAAGTAGCTTCACTCTCGGAATGATGTGACCATTGAACCTTGAGAAACTTGATATTATGACGTCGAGTGGTACGCTCGGTTTGATCGAGAATACTAACGGGGTATTCTCGATATGTGAGATTGTCCTGGAGATCAAGCGTTTCATGGTCCACTCCGCGGATAGGATCCGAGAAGCAACGCCTGAGTTGAGAAACGTGGAAGACATCATGGACTCTGGAAAGGTGCGGAGGTAGTTCCAACTGGTAGGCAACTTCTCCTCGTTTGGCAAGAATGCGAAAAGGACCAATGTAACACGGAGCCAATTTGCCTTTGATACCGAAGCGATGGGTTCCCTTAAGAGGAGTAACCCGAAGGTAAGCCTTATCGCCGACTTCAAAAGTCACAGCCTTATGATGACTATCATATTGGCTCTTCTGGCGAGACTGGGCTGTTTTTAATTTCTCACGAACAATGCAAACTTGCTCTTCTGCTTCCTGGATCATATCCGGACCAAAGAATTGCCTTTCCCCGGTTTCTGACCAATTAATAGGCGCTCGACACCTTCGTCCATATAGAACTTTGAAGGGAGCCTTGCCCAAGCTCGCTTGATAACTATTGTTATAAGCGAATTCGGCGAATGGAAGACACTTATTCCAATCCATATTGAAAGAGATGACGGAGGCTCGAAGCATATCTTCCAGAATTTGATTGACTCGTTCTACTTGACCACTTGACTGGGGATGAAAGGCGGTGCTAAAAGAGAGATGAGTCCCCATAGCATTCTGGAAACTTTCCCAAAATCGTGAAGTGAAAAGACTTCCACGGTCTAAGTTAATCTCCAACGGCACACCATGAAGTGATACTATCCGAGAGATATACAAGTCTGCTAGCTGGCTAGCGGTTATACTCTCTCGAACAGGCAGGAAATGGGCTACTTTGGAGAGGCGGTCGATAACGACGAAGATAGCATTATTCCCTTTCCTTGTCCTGGGAAACCTGGTAATGAAGTCCATACCGATCTTGTCCCATTTCCATTCAGGAATAGCTAAAGGTTGAAGGGTGCCAGCAGGCCGTTGATGCTCTGCTTTGACTCGACGACAAACGTCGCAGTTAGCAATGAACTGAGCGATTTCTCTCTTCATCCTAGTCCACCAGAACCTCTGGCGTAGGTCCTGATACACTTTGGTACTACCGAGATGAATCATGAGAGGAGATTCATGAGCCTCCTTAAGGATCAACTGCCGTAGTTGTTGTTTCTTGGGAACCACCAAGCGGTTCTCTATGTACACAACACCTCGATCATCCATAGAGAAACTTTTAGCAGCTCCGCTAGCAATGCTCTCTTGGAGTCGGGATATACCCTTATCAGGCTTCTGGGCAGCTATGATTCGATCCGTAAGGGTAGGTTTCACCACCAAGGTGGAAAGGAATCCTCGAGGAACAATGTGAAGGTTAAGCTTACGAAATTCCTCATGGAGAAGTGGTTGCCCTTGTTGTAACATCAGGTTGTTACAATAAGACTTACGACTTAGTGCGTCAGCCATGACATTAGCCTTCCCAGGGGTGTAGGTGATTCCTAAGTCGTAATTGGTGAGCAACTCAACTCAAAGTCTTTGCCTGAGATTCAAATCTGATTGGGTGAAGATGTATTTCAGGCTTTGGTGATCAGTGAAGATTTCACAGCGATTACCAAGAAGGTAATGTCGCCATGTCTTGAGTGCGTGTACTACAACTGCAAGCTCTAGATCATGTGTAGGATAGTTATCCTCATGTGGACGCAACTGTCGAGATGCATATGCGATCACTTGACGATCTTGCATGAGTATGCAACCTAGTCCTTGTCGCGAGGCGTCGCAATAGATAATAAAGTCCTTGGAAAAGTCTGGTGGTACCAGTACGGGTGCAGATGTCAGGCGTCTTTTCAGGTCCTGAAAGCTGGACTCGCACTGTGGGGTCCACTCGAACTTTCTATCTTTCTTGAGGAGTTCAGTTAGAGGTTTAGCAACCTTGGAGAAATTCTCGACGAAGCGTCGGCAATAGCTAGCTAAGCCAAGGAAACGCCTAACTTGCTTGACCGATTCAGGGGGAGTCCAATCAAGGACGGCCGGAACTCGCTCAGGATTGACAGCTATACCCTTACCAGAGATTAGATAACCCAGATAGGTCACTTCTGGCAACCAGAATTCACACTTGGAGAATTTGGCATAGAGGCGGTGCTCTCGAAGTTTCGTCAATACTAGCCTTAGATGCTCGGCATGATCTTTCTTGTTCTTGGAGTAAATGAGTATATCATCGAGGTATACCACGACGAATTTATCCAAATACTCCATGAATATAGAATTCATTAGCCGGGAGAAAGTGGCTGGGGCATTGGTTAACCCGAAGGACATAACGGTGTACTCGTATTGGCCATAACGAGAAACAAAGGCCTTCTTGGGAATGTCCCCGTTCTTGATTTTGATTTGATGGTAACCCAACCTCAAATCCATTTTGGAAAAGACTGAGGATCCAGCGAGCTGATCATACAGGTCGTTGATCCTGGGGAGCGGATACTTGTTCTTTATGGTGACCAGATTGATAGGTCGATAATCTACAACCATCTGTTCCGTTCCATCCTTCTTCTTGACGAAGAGGACGGGACAAGCCCAGGGAGAAGAACTAGGATGGATGAAACCCTTTTTGAAGGACTCATCGAGTTGTTTCTTAAGCTCAGCTAATTCTAGTGGTGCCATCTTATAGGGTCTCCTAGAGATTGGGACAGTTCCTGGAACAAGATCTATCACGAACTCGACATCTCTGTCAGGTGGGACACCTGGCAGTTCTTCTGGAAAGACATCCAGAAAGTCACGGACTACCGGGATATCTTCGAGTCCTGGTAGAGGGCTAGCATTAAGAGAGTAGAGCTGACGCTCAGCCATTCGGGCCAAAACATTGACTGTCTTGCCGGATGGGTGTGTAAGTTGAACAATCCTAGTGTAGCAATCAATCTTGGCATAATGAGTTGTCATCCAGTCCATACCCAAGATGATGTTTATGTCCGAGGACTTGAGAGCGATTAGTGATGCAAGGAAAACAAGTCTATCGACAAGAATTTCATTCGCATGGCTTACTCTAGAGGTTTGCCATCTAGAGCCAGGAGTTTGAATTTCCATGGTGGTGGGCATGTCATAAAAAGTCATGTTGTGCATTCGAGCATAGCTCTCAGATATGAATGAATGAGATGCTCCAGTATCAAAAAGAACAGATGCCGGATGGCAGTTAACAAGAAGCGTACCAAGGACAACGTTAGGATCCTCACAAGCTTCCTCAGCAGAGACATAGTTGACATGACCACGTGCAGTGGGGATTGGCTTGACATAGTTCCCCTTGCCTGTTGGCTTACCACGGCCAACAGACCTTCCTGGTTGGTTCTGAGGACACTCACGCATGTAGTGCCCTGGTTCTCCACACTTGAAGCATGTCACAGTGCCAGTGCGTGGAGCAAGGTTGCTAGGTGGTCCACCATAAGTCTTAGCAGGTGCATACTGTTGGATTGGGCGAGGTGCCTCATAGGATGGCCTCGGAGTGTACCTGGGTGGCAGAGCAGTGTTAGGAACCGACACACGGCTCTTGTGAGAGCCAGAGCCGGATGAGGAACCCAAGTCACGAGGATGCTTGCGTGTGGCTTCAAAATCTATCTGGCCCGTCTCAGTCAACACACGGACTAGCATGGCCGTGTGACCTGGAACATTAATGCACCGAGTGAAACGGACCACCTGGTGAGGTGTGCGATCAGACATTTGAAACACGAAATAATGCAAAGGTATTAGAATTTCTGGAAGAAATTGGGCAGCATAACAACTGTAAATGCTCAAAAAAGATTTTGAGACATCATACAAATGATAGCATAGCCACTCAACAACATCATATCAAGGTTCCGGGTCCAACTAATCATCATACTAGAAGGGTAGAAACTGAACTAAGGCTTGATACCAACAATCCTAAGAGTCTACGGATTAGTAACACGTGAACCTAGTAAAGATGAGAGGCCTAGTCCTAAACCCCCGTAGAAAGAATAGGGTGACTCAGATCAGAAGGGCATAAGGTAAAGAAGTAAAAGAGCCTTACGTTCCCTTCCACAATCAATTCCCATACATATAACTAAGAATTTTCTAGACTCAGCATCGACCAGTTTGGCTTGAGAAACCTACAGGCAGTCCGGCTCTGATGCCAACGCTGTCAGGACCCCGATCCTAGGTCACACCGATCTAGCTTGTAACACATCATATCACTTTGCGGCCTCACGCATGGTATCCCCACGGGTGCTACCTTACCTGGCCCGGAAACATTTGCGCATTTTGGCACACGTATATGATAGTGTCGCTAGCATCCATATGACAAAGAACCCGGGCCGACGTGGCTAGTTATAAACCAAAAGTGGCACTAAATTACAGAGACAGGCATCCATGACCCAGCAACGAACGTGTCGGTCATCAACATATAAACCCAAGTCATAGCAAGCTACATGGACTTAAAGGAACAACGCGTGACATTTCCCCTAAGGGACAGACACAGGAACGAAGAAGGACACATGCCGGCCAGCCTACGTGTTCCGGAGCAGTAGCAAGGTACCAAGGCTCAGTGGAAGCACTAGGAGGCATTTCCCTGTAAGATAGGCTACCAAAGGTAAACAACTAGGTGTCGGATCCCACACATAGCAAGCATTTCAATCATACACACAATATGCTCAATATGTGCAAATACAACATTGCATCACAACAGAACTCTATGACTCAAAGTACTTTATTTAAGAGGCTCTGAAGAGCCATACATAACATATCCATACAGGTAGGGGTCACATGACCCAACACTCAAGTCATACAATCATACAAGCACAAGCGGAAGCTAACATGTCTGAGTACAGACAACTTGGAAATAAAACATGATTGGTGTAGTCTGACTATCTACAAGGACCTTCACAAGCTCAGGATCTCCGTCTGAGTAGCAAGCTACTCGTCGATGTCAACGTCTATGTAAAACCCATCATAAGGGGCAGGGTTCTCCTCTGCAACAGTTATTAAGCAAACATGAGTACAAAGGTACTCAGCAAGACTTACAACAGATCCTATCATACATGCATCATTATCAACAAGGGTAGTGGAGTTCATAGCAGCAAGCCAGCTTTGACTCTTGGCTAACCTATACTACAACTCTCAGCAGATTGCAAGATAAGACTACGTACACGAGTCCTCTACTCACCACAACAATACACTACCGTGGATCCTCTTCCGTCATCCTACGGAAGGGCCATCCACGACACTCACACTTGTCTTGAGGCTTTTAGTAGTATCCATCAACTTGTCTATGAACTGTATAAGCAACCAAGTAGTCCATACCGCGAACAACGGCTATTCGAATAGATTGGTAACCCTGCAGGGGTGTACTTCTTCACACATGTTTCCACCACTTAGCGTCTGCACACGACATGTGCTCGGCAGACTTCAAGCGAAAGCCGACTTGGGTGTAGACCATGACCTAACCAACCACTCAAGTCTCTAGTCCAGGTTTATCACCTATTTGGGTTCCATCCGTGGGGAGATCCGGCCGGGGTGTCACTCACGGCCCCAAACGATGTGTACAGGGTTCCCGAGTCACCAAACGAGCGCTCGGTACACCCGGCCACGTACCTGCCGCATCACAGCCCACCCCGAGGGTTAGCGCTGTGCACGACCACCAGTATACTACAAACACCAGAAACTAATTGCAACTCCTGGACAGTGAACAAGGGCAGTCAATAAGTCGAGCGGGGTCATATTTCAGGGCCCAATGTGTGGTAGTAGCTGTAACTTGAACCACACATACAGATCTCAGGTCCTATGGACGGTTCCAATGAAACAACCCACCATGTACTCCTACATGGCTTTTCATCGATACCTTTACCAAACATGTTCCACACTTCCCTCTCTTTATCGAGCATGATCATTCCACTCTGATCCATTACCAAGATGAACCAGACCTGACACAACTCTAAGCATAGCAGGCAACATAAACAAATAGCATGGTGGAACACACATCACATGGCTCGATCAACTCCTACACATGCTAGTGGGTTTCAACTATTTACTGTGGCAATGACAGGTCATGCAAGGGAATAGGGTTCAATTACCGCAGCAAGTAGCAGTTCACACATTTTTGCCTTAATGCGGTAAAAGAGAGCAGGAAAGAGAAGATGGGTTTGTATCGGAATGATCAAAGGTTGCTTGCCTGACAGATTGGTTGTCGGGTACTGCTCTTCAGTTGGATACGGAGAAGTATCCTCGGGAGCAGGACCTACCACGGAGAACACCGACGATACAATCAATATACAAACAAATACAACAATATGATGCATGCTCATGACATGGCAAGATGAATGTGTTTTGGGCTAATGCAACTATAAACAGAAAGGTTTGAGCTCATTTGAATAAAAGATTCAAATTTATACCCAAACTATTATTTATTAAAGTGCATTATCATGTTTTAAAGTGAACAGCAAGGTTAACTTGCTCAAACATGCATGAACAAGCGCCATTGGAAAAATTAGATTTTTCTGAACAATTTTCATTTATAAATCTTTTCCATCTGAGCTACTGTTGATTTTATATGATTTTTTGAAGTTTAAAGCATTTTTTGGAATTTCCTGAATTGTTTTAAATCAATTAATCCCAGAAAAGCATTTACTGCGTCAGCATGACGTCTGTGTGACGTCAGCAAGTCAACAGGGCGGCCCAGGTCAAACCTGACCAGTGGGACCGACTGTTCAGTGTCATAGTTAGTTAACTAACTAATTAGGTTTAGTTTAGGCACTAACCTAGGTTTGACTAACAGGAAGGGCCCACAAGTCAGTGACCCAGGGGAGTCAAACCCCTGGTCAAACTGAGTTGACTCGCCGGCGTTTAGCCGCCGGCGAGGCCAGACGCAACGGTGGGGTGCGGGATTCGTGCTCCGGCGACCAAATCGATGGCGGAGCACGTCTACGTGCTGCTGGTGAAGTGCCACAGCGAGTGGTGGTGGTGATTGGCCTCCGGGTCGCCGGAAACAACACCGGCGATGAGTCCAGCGGCTGCCGGAGCTCGGGTGAGCTTGGGCTAGTCCCTAGAGGGCACGGCGAGGCTCGTGGTGAAGTGCTCTAGGCTCCGGGAGGTGCGGTGAAGCTAATTGACAGGATGGCGCGACCGTTGGGTGGCCCGAGCCTCGTCGGCGACGAGCTCCGCGGCGGCGCGTCCAGGTGAGCTTCGTGCAGTCGGTACATGGCTCGAGGGGGGAACGGAGAGGATGGGGAGGTAGCTAGGCTCATGGCGGTCGCGTTGGAGTTGACGGCGAGGTCGGGGACGAGCTGCTGCGACGGTGAGGTCGCCGGCGATCTCGATGGCCGAATGGGGGAGAAGTGCTCTGGGACGGCGTGTTGGAGCTTCCGGCGACGCGTGGCTCGTCGGGGAGGCGTAGCAGACGGTGGCGGAGCTCGGGGACAGGTCGGCGAGGCGAGGGGGGCTCGGTGGCTGCGGCTATGGCGGTAGGACGGCGGCGGCTGCGTCGGCCATGCCGCGGGGAGGGCGAGGGAGACAGGCAAGGGGAAAGTGGAGACGTCCAGGGCGTTCGGGAGTCGAAGTGGAGGCGAACCTGGCGTGGTGGACGCGGGGGTGAAGCAGGGCGGCAGGCAGCTTCGTGGCGACCGCAGGCTCGCCGGCGTGCTCCTCTGTGCCTGCCTGGCCAGAGGAAGCAGCTGCGTGGAGCGCCTGCTGGGCTGGGTCGGCCAGGTGGGCCGCCAGGTGGGCCGGTCTGGTAAGTCCCTCTCTCTCCTCTCTTTCCTATTTTGTTTCTGTTTGTTTTCTTTTTTGACTTTGTTGAATTAATAAAAATGCTAGAACATTTTTATAAATCATGAAACTAGTCATGCCCACTGTATATAATGTGAACAGCATGGAACATTTTAGTTTATGATTATTTGGGCACCTAAAATATTTTATAGCATTTAAATGCCCAAATGCAATTACAATATGAATTAATTCAGAGACCTTTGGATGTCCTAGAAAATTGTGCACCATTTTTGGCAGAGGTTTAAGACCAAGGCAAAGATGATGAAAATTTTTGAAGGGCATTTTGGGTACATTGGAAAAGATTTTATTAAACCCTAGTTGTTAGAAGAGGGGTGCTGGGGTTTCTGTCCTTCCCATTTCAAGTTTCTGTAGAAAGTAAACATGATGCACACTCTAGCTAGTCCTAATGCAAGCACTGACTAGGGATGTGACAGGAAAGCTCTGAGATCAGGTCATCCACGTCGTCGTCCACCCACTTTGCCAAGATGCCCACGGTAGCCCCGGGCACGGGGGCTATCGCAGCATCGAAATCAAAGTTAGGGTGCAGGACGATGTGGTGGCTGAGGACGCACGAGAATGCACGCCCAAGTAGACTTTGACTCCTGTCTTCGACAAGCTGGCGAGCTTATACGGCCGGGTCCTCCAGGCAAGCCATGACTTGGGTGAAGAAGTGAAGATAGCCGGCATCGTTGTCCTCATGAGGTCGTGGCATGCTCTCTTCACAGATTGTGTCCAGGGCCCGGTTGGCCCTGGCCCTGAGGCCGTCAAGCATTGAAGTGTACGGCTGCGGTTAGCCTCATCCACAGTCTGTGTCGGATTACGGGCTCCTCAAACCCAAGAAGTTCGAACACAGGGGCGTGAACAAAGATCTCTCCCACTCACGTCTACCTAGCGTCTCGCCCTCGTCCAATGAAGAGATTCAAGCAAACAACAAGTGAAGCACGCAAGAGTTTACCTAGGTTCAGGCCACCTTGTGGTGTAAAACCCTACTTCCTGCTTTGGTGGATTTGCCTCAGGAGGGCTAGAATATGAACTAGTACAGTGGTTCCTGAGCTCAGGAGGAGAACTCAGGAGGATCGGGAGGCAAGAGTTCTTGCTCCTTTGCGTGGAGGCCGAGTTTATGGATCTGCCCCTTCATGATGGGGGTCCTAGCTACTTATATAGGCGGCCAGGGTCCTCTTCCCCCAAAATGTTTAGGCGGGAAGGGATCCCACAACGGCCATTTTTGAGCGGGAACACAAGGACGTTCCTACCCTCACAAAAGCAGTCTTCGCCTGCAAAAGGATCAGACGGTGACGCGGTGGTGGGCTCGGTGGTGACGTCCTCCCTATCGTCCTTGTAGTCTTCGGTCTTGTTGCAACAATGGGGAAACCTTTGTCCCGCTCCTTGGGAACCTGCGCCTGCGCTGCCAACTTTGCACCGAAACGGCAACTGCGCCGCTGGCGGGCGATAGCACCCGCTGGCGCGGTGCGTCACTACTTACGTCACTGCCTCCTCCTGAGGCAGGCATGGCATTGGATTCTCCACCCCTCCGGAGTGCCTTGCCGAGGCCGCTCCTGAGGGGGTCTTGACGTCGTTCTCCTCGCGAGGTCTAGCCCCCTCATGAGGGTCTTGAGCAGCTGGTCGATCAGCTGGGCCTTACCAGGCCGTGGCAGGAGCGCGCTGTGACCCGTAGACAGGCAAGTCTGAGTTCCCTGGTTCCCAGGACGCCGACAGTAGCCCCTGGGCCCAAGGCACACACGGAGTTGGCTTCGGGGCGAATCATTAGCCGAGGACGAAGCACCGTGGGCCCCAAAAAGGCTGCGGGCCAGGCTGGCGCGTGACGGTCGGATGGGACGTGGGCGACTCCACTTCCCATGTAGTTTCGGCAACCGTGCGACTTGACAACTCCTTGGCGCGGGCGGCGGGGCCATTATGGTCACGCGTGAGTGGCCGGCGATTGATCTTCTTGGCCTATAAACAGGGGGTGAGGCACCACATCTTTCACTTGACTGTTGCAGATCAATCCCTGCTCCTCCCACTTCTCCGAGGGCTTTCCCTGGCGCCGATACGTAGGTTCTCGGCCGCGGAGAAGGGGAAGAGCCCAATGGTGGAGCCCGAGCAGCTCCCCCGAAGAAGAGGCGCCGTGATTCTCCAAGAGCGTCCCTGAGACCGGCGGATGCCCGTACATGGTGCACGCGGGCGTTCCCAGGATTTCCGCTTCCCTTAGGTGCTCCGGCGATAGACGGACAAAGCGAGGACGGCGACAGGGGTAGTGCAGTCAGCCGCCCAGAGAGATGGGTGATTTCCCGTACCCTGCTGTCGTCCCATACCGAGGACGACGCCTGCGAGTTCATCGTATGGGCGGGAGCCCTCCGCATTCTTGGATCCTCCTTCCTCCATTCCTGAAGGAGGTGCTCCCGGCTCGCGGCCGAGTGACGACGCAGCTGCGGCATGAGGGGTGCCAGCTTCCCCCTTCGTATGCCGACGTGGAGGTGGTCTCCTCTGGCCAGGTCGTCATGACCTGGGGTTGGGGCGTGGTGCGCCGTGCCTGCGCCCCCGCTGGGAGGCACATTCTTCATTTTGCGCTGGACGGGATGGGCGTGATGACCTTCAACGTCTTCAGGGCGGACGGCTGCCGGCAGTCGTGCGGCGCGGGGGACGGGCTCGCCGGCGACCATTCCCCATGCCACGAGGGCAGCAAGGCCGGGGGAGAAGCACTCGCCATCGGTTGCGCCTCCGATTCCTGCAATAGCAGTTACGCTACCCCTGAGACGGCCTCGAGCTCCGACGAGAGCTACGAGCCGCCAAGTCGCCGCTCCTATCGCCGGAAGGAAACAACGTCCTTCCGGCGCGGTCGTTGTTGAAGGAGCTCAAGCCGCATTCCTCGAGAGCGACCCTCTTAGCTTGGTCCCTACGGGACACCATGGACGGCCCCATGAGGGCGTGTAAATCCTTGTAATACTTTTGCTATTATCTGGCGTTATAAACTTATGTTCCTCATGAGGCCCTCTGCTAGAGCATGACATTTCCTTCCTTCTGTCCCCGTGGTAGTTTAGGGCCCTACGCCTACGAGACCCAGTCCCTAGACAAGCCTCAGCCTACGCTGGTATGCCAGGTCGCGATGCCGTGGTCAAGGATAGGAGGTGAGTGACCCAAGGTCCGGTTGGAGCCCCCGTGGCGCGATGCTCGGGAGGTCCCTCTTGGCATGCAGGAAATCGTCCACCTGGGCCGTCGAGAAGGGCTTTCATGCCCCAGCGGATTCGTAGTTGCAGTGGGTCGAGGTGTAGGTACGCCAGTAGATACGGCGTTGAAAACTTATCTTAGTGATCCCCAGTGGTCAGGTGGCGGTGGCACTTGATTTTCTGTCACCTTTCCCTCGGGGCGAGGCTCTGTGCCCGGGCTATCTTCGCGAGGAGGTGGCAACAGTCGCTCCTAGACCACCGAACATAAAGGGCGCGGCTGCCGATGCCCTGGGGGTGGAGGTCACGGAACTGGTGGAGGCGTTCCTCCAGGCTACTACTACCGTAGCCGAAGAGGCGGAGACCGGTGATGATGCACTTGGTGATGCCTGATCTGCTCCTGTCCAGAGAGAGAAGTGCGAGTGCCTCGGGGAGGCGTAAGAACTTTGTTTGAATCTGAAGAACTTGGTATTATTGTAATAACTTGATGATTTCCGTGCTTCCTTCCTTTCATGTTTGCTTAGGTGCTCTGCATCGGTAGGGCCCAACCCCGCGCATACCTCGATCGCCATTGAGCCCTCCGGGTGACCGGGGTTATCGTAATAACTAGACTCAAGGGATGATGGGCTACGTGGCTGGTGAGGCCCCTGGGTCGTGATGCCCAGCGGTCCCCCTTGACGTTCAAGCGATCCCATTTGCGTTCTGCATCGGCAGGGCCCAGCCCCGCACATACCTCGACCGCCGTTGAGCGCCGGGCTCAAGGAGTGAGGGGCTACGTGACTAGTGAGGCCCCTGGGTCGCGATGCCCAGGGCTCCCCCTTGACATCCGAACGGCTCTCATGAGGGAGAACGACCACCATACCTTGTTTACGAGCCTTCGCCTGTGATGGGGGCGCGAGAAGGCCAGGTGTCTGGGCACCTGGTAGGGTGGCGTTTGCCAGGCGTGACCTGAGCATAGCCCCCGTGCCTAGCCCCCCTCGCGACACCCATCCAAGGAGAAGTTGTGAGCGTCGTGAGCTGAAAAGCTCCCTGAGGTTGGTGCGACCGCTGGGGGCCGCCCTCAGTTGTTTATAACTAGCACGGAGCATAGAGCTACCACACTTGCGCGGAGTGTGGGCATAACCGCGCCTCAGTCGTAGCGGCCAGCGCGGAGCTTGGTGCTTCCACTGGTTCGTGGGCATAACCGCTCCTCGGTTGGTTCTGCCAGCGCAGAGCATGGCACTTCCATTGGACCGTGGGAGGGAGCCTCCCGCCGGGAGAGACTCCGGGGCATGTACAGCCCCGTCCTGACACATGGCTTGCACGGCAGGACAACCAAGGTGTATATGGGCCCTCCTCAGGATGAGCTGAACGACTCTGAGGAAGTTCTCGTGAGCTTACGCATCACTCACGAGACCCTACCCTTAGGCGGTTTGCGCCTGAGTCTTCTTCTGCAAAATGTGAAAAGAGAGGTGTTGTGTCGACCTGCGCTGAGTGCATCTCTAGAGGTTATCGCATGAGAAGGCCGCATCACCAACAACCCCAGGAGGTGATGTCACGGGAATTGCTCGCGAGACAGAGCTCAGACGCTGGATTTGTCGACACTGCAGGGACGAACCCGATCACAGACGTCGTGCCAAGTCTTCTCATGCAACAATCCAATAGAAAAACAACCGCCGCGCGGTTCCCACGAGAGCGAGGCACCTGCCACGGGGCCCTACTTACCCATCCACGATTAGCCCATGCGAGAACAAGGCACCAAGGACCACATGAGGTGACGTCACAGGAATGGCTCGCGAGACAGAGCTCAGCCCTTGGGTTTAGTGATGCTGTAGGGACGGGCCTGAGCACAGACGCCATGCCAGTCCTTAATCATGGGGCAGTCGCGAGTACGCTCGCAAGGGCTCATGAACTTAGTGGCGGTGAGGACGCCAAGCATGCAGATAATGCGAATAGGAAGATGCAACTAGCCTTGATCATGCACAAAAAGGAGACAACTGCGGGGGAATGGCCCCCAGCAGCCCGAGGATGATGCAGCCCGGGGGGCGCCCTCGATTGGATATCTGAAGCGTCATCTGATACTTGTCGAAGAAGAGTTGGGGTAGCTGAAGACACGAGCCATGCGGGTCGCTCCTGAAGATCGTCGGGCTCCTAAGGCCCAGAGGCTCCGGAGGCTCTCAGCGGTCACATGGGTCCGGTTCTTGCTCCATCCGGACCGCCTGCCACTGAGCCTCCCGAGCCCCCAAAGCCTGCCGCGCGAGGTGCTAGAACGTGGTAGCCGCGTTGCAGAAGCCGAAGAGTGTGCGGACATAGCTGCAGGGGAGGGCCCCCCTCCGGCAGACCGCCGTCGACTAGAAAGGCTCTAAAGAGGCGGCTCGGTTGAGACCCGCGACGTCAATGCAGACACGGAAGCGGTTGCTCGGGCTGCGGGCAGGTGAGCTCGGGATTGTGCGGTTACGCCCACCGCGGATGAGCCTTGCGTGCTGAAGTTCTTCGATAACCTGGTCGATGAAGTCCTGAGCCCCCAGCGCTGTGCGGTCCACGCTGGGCTCACAAAAACGCACGTCAAGACACGCCTGCAGGCGGTGCACGAACACCTCCCTCGAGACGCTGGTCAGGCCGGAGACGCTCCAGAGGAGAGCCCGAGCCCGTCCTGAGAGGGGCGTCGGGAGCGCCCCCCTATGCGAGGGTGGAGGGCGCCTTGTCGGCAGGCGCGAGTCCTGAGGTGGAACCGTCGGGAGCCCCCGCGTCCTGAGGTCCGTTGACTGGCAGGTTCTTCTACTTCTTGGGGGCGGTCTTAAGGGTGAGGACGGCTCCGTCTTCATCGGAGTATTCGACCGCCGTAGTCTGGTAGGCACGCTCCAGGGAACGCACCGCTTCCTTCTCGTCAGGGGCGGTCGTGATGACTCCGCCACTCCTGGGCATCTTGAGGACGTTGTTGCCGTGATGGGTCACCACCATTAACTTGGCGAGGGCAGGATACCCAAGGATGACGTTGTACGGGAGGTGGATGTTGGAGACGTGAAGTTGATGAGCTCAGTGTGATAGTTGTCGCGGTCACCAAAGGTGACGGGGAGGTGGACCTGCCCCATCGGGAGTGTGGAGCCATCCGTGACTCCGTAGAATGGCTTGGTCGGGTGGAGCTAATCGTGGGGGACCTAGAGTGTCTCGAAAGTCTAGACGGAGAGGACGTTGAGCCCTGCTTCGCCGTCCATGAGGGTCTTGGTCACGAGGACGTTGCTGATTGTCGGGGTGCAGAGCATCGGGAGAGTGCCTGGGGTTGCGGTGCACTTGAGCTGGTCCTTGGGGTCGAAGGCGATGACCTGCTTGGTCCACCTGAGGTTGCGCGCCGCGTCAGGCCTGGGAAGCGCCGCGCTCACCTTACGGGCGAACTGCTTGAAGATGCGATGGGAAGCCGGAGCATGGGCTCCTCCCAAGATGCATGCAACTGCACGCGGCTCCTGGAAGCCCCCTACTCCATCTCCCTGGCGGTCGTCGTCATTCCTACTGGGCAGCGGTGGTAGCGGAGGCAGGCCTCCATTGCCCTGAGGGCGACCCTCACGAGGCTGGTCGCGGCAGGGGGCGTTACAAGGCTTGCTACCACTTGAGCTTGTGTTGTATTCCCTCGAAGAGGAAAGGAAGATGCAGCACAGTAGCGTAAGTATTTCCCTCAATTTTTGACAACCAAGGTATCAATCCAGTAGGAGACCACGCGTGAGTCCCTCGCACCTGCACAAACAAATAAGAACTTCGCAGCCAACGCGATAAGGGGATGTCAATCCCTTTACGGTCACTTACGAAAGTGAGATTTGATAAAGATGATAGTTTATATTTTTGGTATTTTAAGTTTAACAGAACAAAAAATAAAAGCGATAAAAGTAAAGTAGATGTAGATTGATATGTTGAGAATAGACCCGGGGGCCATACTTTTCGCTAGTGGCTTCTCTCATGATAGCGATATTCTATGGCGGGTAAATAAATCATTGTCGAGCAATTGATAGAAAAGCGAATAATTATGAGACTATCTAAGCATGATCATTGTATATAGGCATCACGTCCGAGACAAGTAGACCGACTCCTACCTGCATCTACTATTATTACTCCACACATCGACCGCTATCCAGCATGCATCTAGTGTATTGAGTTCATACGAACAGAGTAATGCCTTAAGCAAGATGACATGATGTAGAGGGATAAACTCAAGCAATATGATATAAACCCCATCTTTTTATCCTCGATGGCAACAATACAATATGTGCCTTGCTGCCCCTACTGTCACTGGGAAAGGACACCGCCAGATTGAACCCAAAGCCAAGCACTTCTCCCATTGCAAGAACTATAGATCTAGTAGGTCAAACCAAACCAATAATTCGAAGAGACTTGCAAGGATATTATGAGAACATATAAAAAGTTCAGAGAAGAACCAAATATGTTTCATAGATAACCTTGATCATAAACTCACAATTCATCGGATCTCGACAAACACACCGCAAAAAGAGATTACATCGAATAGATCTCCTCGAAGACCGAGGAGAACTTTGTATTGAGATCCAGAAAGAGAGAAGAAGCCATCTATATACTAGCTATGGACCCGAAGGTCTATGGTAAACTACTCACAACTCATGGTGAGGGCGATGATGATGATGATGAAGGCCTCCGTGATGGATCCCCCTCCGGTGGAGCTCCGAAACAGGCTCCAAGATGGGATCTCCACGGGAACAGAAACTACGGCGATGGAATTAGGGTTTTCTCTCTGTTCACGGAGTTTATGGGGTACGTGGACTTATATAGGGAGAAGGAGGGCACCGGGGGCCAATCGAGGAGGCCTCAAGGCAAGGGGGCGCACCTTGGGAAGGGGGGCGCGCCCCCCACCCTCGAGGGTGGCTCCTCGATCCTCTGACGTGGTTCTCAAGCTTCCTGGCCGTGATTTTCTCCAAAAATATTTCTCGCGAAGGTTTCATTCCGTTTGGACTCCGTTTGATATTCTTTTTCTGCAAAACCCTGAAATTGGCAAAAAACTGCTATCTGGACTGGGCCTTTGGGTTAGTAGGTTAGTCCCAAAAATGATATAAAAGTGAATGATAAAGCCCATTAAACATCCAAGACTTCAAAAATAATAGCATGGAACAATCAAAAATTATAGATACGTTGGAGACGTATCAAGCATCCCCAAGCTTAATTCCTGCTCGTCCTCGAGTAGGTAAATGATAAAGAAAGAATTTTTGAAGTGGAATGCTAACCAATATATTTTTTCAATGTAATTCTCTTAATTTTGGCATGAATGTTCAGATCTGAAAGATTCAAGATAAAAGTCTATATTGACATAAGAAATAATAATACTTCAAGCAATACTAACAAAGCAATCATGTCTTCTCAAAATACTATGGCTAAAGAAAGTTATCCCTACAAAATCATATAATGTTGGCTATGCTCCCTCGTTATCACACAAAAATATTAATATCATGCACAACCCCGATTTCAGCCAAGCATTTGTTTTCATACTCTATCTTTTCAATCCTTTCAACTTTCACGCAATACATGAGCGTGAGCCATGGATATAGCACTATGGGTGGAATAGAGGTGGTTGTGGAGAAGAGAAAAAGGAGGGAGATACTCTCACATCGACTAGGCGTATCAACGGGCTATGGAGATGCCCATCAATAGATATCAATGTGAGTGAGTAGGGATTGCCATGCAACGAATGCACTAGAGCTAAATATGAATGAAAGCTCAACAAAAGAAACTAGTGGGTATGCATCCACCTTGCTTGCTCACGAAGACCTAGGGCATTTGAGGAAGCCCATCGTTGGAATATACAAGCCAAGTTCTATAACGAAAAATTCCCACTATCATATAAAAGTGACTAAGCATGAGACTCTCTACAATGAAGAACATGGTGCTACTTTGAAGCACAAGTGTGGAAAAAGATAGTAGCAATTGTCCCTTTTTCTTTTTCTTCTTTCTTTTTATTTTTTTATTTTTTTGGGCATTCCTTTTTTTTCTTTTTGGCCTTTCTTTTTTTTCTATTTTTGCGGAGGGCTTTATAGATTTAGCCTTTCCTCCCATGGGACAATGCTCTAATAATAATGATCATCACACTTTCATTACAACTCGATATTACAACTCGATATTACAACAACAAAGTATGACTATATATGAATGCCTTCGGTGGTGTACCGGTATGTGCAATGAAACAAGAGTGACATGTATGAAAAATTATGCATGGTGGCTTTGCCACAAATACGATGTCAACTACATGATCATGCAATGGCAATATGACAATATGATGCGTGTCATATGAATGGAACGGTGGAAAGTTGCATGGAAATATATCTCGGAATGGCTATGGAAATGCCATGATAGGTAGGTATGGTGGCTGTTTTGAGGAATAATATGGTGGCTGTTTTGAGGAAGGATATATAGTGGGTTTATGGCACCGGCGAAAGTTGCACGGTACAAGAGAGGCTAGTAATGGTGGAAGGGTGAGAGTGCGTATAATCCATGGACTCAACATTAGTCATAAGAACTCATATACTTATTGCAAAAATCTACGATTCATCAAAACAAAGCAATCAATGCATGCTCCTAGGGGGGAGGTTGGTAGGAGTTAACCATCGCGCGCCCCCAACCTCCACACAAAGGTTGGCACTTTACAAATACCTCATGCTCTAACTTCGTCACATAGCGATTCACCATACGTGCATGCTACATGAATCACTAACTTTAACACAAGTATTTCTCAATTTCATAATTACTCCACTAGAATGACTCTAATATCACTATCCTCATGTCTCAAAACAATTATCAAGCATCCAACATCTCATTCTATTCAATGCACTTGGTTTGAATTTTTTATACTACATTGACATTGGATGTTTATCATGTGAAGACTAGTTTATTTAGCATAAACACATTACCATGCTGTTTTAATAGACTCTCAAATAGATATAAGTGAAGCATGAGAGTTCAACAATTTCTACAAAATAATACCACCACCGTGCTGTAAAAGATATAAGTGAAGCACTAGAGCGAAAACTATTCAACTCAAAAGATATAAGTGAAGCACATAGATTGTTCTAACAATTTCTAGGCCATATTTAACTCTCTCAAATAGGTGTGTCCAGCAAGGATGATTGTGGCAAACTAACAAGCAAAGACTCAAATTATACAAGACGCTCCAAGCAAAACACATAACATGTTGCGAATAAAAATATAGCTCCAAGTATAGTTACCGATGGATGAAGACAAAAGAGGGGATGCCTTCCCGGGGCATCCCCAAGCTTAGGAATTTGATTATCTTGAATTTACTTGGGGTTCCATGGGCATCCCCAAGATTAGGCCTTTGCTAATCCTTATTCCATAGTCCATCAAAGCAATACTCAAAACTTGAAAACTTCACAACACAAAACTTAGACAAAAATTCTCATGAGCTCCGTTAGTATAAGAAAGCAAACCACCGCTCAAAGGTACAGCAATGAATTCATTCTTTGTTTATATTGGTGTTAAACCTACTGTAATCCAACTTATATATGGTTCATATCCTTCAATACTACTCATAGATGCATCGGAATAAGCAAACAACACACGAAAAAACAGAATCTGTCAAAAACAGAACAGTCTGTAGTAATCTGCAGGGCTCGCCTACTTCTGTAACTCCAAAAAATTAAAACTAAATTGGTAAATTTGCGGAATTTGTCTATCAGTCATCTGCAAAAAGAATCAACTAAAAATCATGCTCCCGTAAAATCCCACGACTACTTTAGCGAGCGCTAACGATTCTGTTTTTCACAGCAAGATCACATAAACTTCACACAAGTCTTCCCAAAGGTTCTACTTGGCACAAACACTAAACAAAACATGAAACCACATATAATCAGAGGCTAGATGCAATATTTATTGCATAACATCAATAAAAACAAAAAACAAAAAAGTGGGTTGCCTCCCAACAAGTGCTATCGTTTTACGCCCCTAGCTAGGCACGATACAAGATAAATATAGGTATTGCCATCTTTGATCTTCACCCTTTTAATGGTGTCAAGCTCGAATCCGGGAGGTTCTTTGCGTTTCCCCTCATATGAAGAAATATTTAGATCTAAAGCATCCAACCGCTTATTATAAAGAGTAATCAACATATTCATGCGGTGGAGATTCCCACTAACACTTTTGAGAGGTTCAAGAGATTTTTGTAATATTTTTGTTACTTCGCAAATTTTCTCAAAAACCAGCGTCCCTTCCGGGGTTCAATTTGACTCCTTTTGGGGAGGTAGTGTTCCCACTATTCCCTCTATGATTTCATGCGTGATACTAGAATCAACTTCGATAAAATTCCCTTTCGCAACACAGTCCAAGAGTTGTCTATGAGACATATTCAATCCAACATAAAAATTGCGAAGCAAGATTCTAAAATTCACCTCTAAGGTGCACTTACGATAAGATTCCATCATCCTAAACCAAGCATCTTTTGAGTTTTCTCCTTGCCTTTCCTTGAAGTGAAGTACTTCAAACTCGGGAGACAAAGGAGCGGATAAGGGACTAGCCATAATGGCAAGCAAGCACGTAGCAAGCGAACGATAAACACACGGCGGAAGAAGGGCAAATAAAACGACAAGGGTGAAGTGGGGGAGTGGAAAACGAGAGGAAAAAATGTAATGCGAAGGATAAGGGTTTGTGATAGGTACTTGGTATATGACTTGCGTAAGCCTTCCCGGCAACGGCGCCAGAAATTCTTCTTGCTACCTATTGAGCTTGCATTGTATTCCCTCGAAGAGGAAAGGGAGATGCAGCACAGTAGCGTAAGTATTTCCCTCAGTTTTTGAGAACCAAGGTATCAATCCAGTAGGAGACCACGCGCGAGTCCCTCGCACCTGCACAAACAAATAAGAACTTCACAGCCAACGCGATAAGGGGTTGTCAATCCCTTTACGGTCACTTACTAAAGTGAGATCTGATAGAGATGATAGTTTATATTTTTGGTATTTTTAGTTTAATAGAACAGCAAATAAAAGCGATAAAAGTAAAGTAGATGTAGACTGATATGTTGAGAATAGACCCGGGGGCCATAGTTTTCTCTAGTGGCTTCTCTCATGATAGCGATATTCTACGGTGGGTAAACAAATTACTGTCGAGCAATTGATAGAAAAGCGAATAATTATGAGACTATCTAGGCATGATCATTGTATATAGGCATCACATCTGAGACAAGTAGACCGACTCCTGCCTGCATCTACTACTACTATTCCACACATCGACCGCTATCCAGCATGCATCTAGTGTGTTGAGTTCATACGGAAAGAGTAACGCCTTAAGCAAGATGACATGATGTAGAGGGATAAACTCAAGCAATATGATATAAACCCCATCTTTTTATCCTCGATGGCAACAATACAATACGTGCCTTCCTGCCCCTACTATCACTGGGAAAGGACACCGCAAGATTGAACCCAAAGCCAAGCACTTCTCCCATTGCAAGAACTATAGATCTAATAGGCCAAACCAAACCAATAATTCGAAGAGACTTGCAAGGATATTATGAGCACACATAAAAAGTTCAGAGAAGAACCAAATATCTTTCATAGATAACCTTGATCATAAACTCACAATTCAT
>LR738715.1:534315826-534391413 GCA_902687465.1 Secale cereale
CCCCCCCCCCACCCTCAAGGGTGGCTCTTCGATCCTCTGACGTGGTTCTCAACCTTCCTGGGCGTTATTTTCTCCAAAAATATCTCTCACGAAGGTTTCCTTCCGTTTGGACTCCGTTTGATATTCTTTTTCTGCAAAACCCTGAAATAGGCAAAAAAAGCAATCGGGTAACATAGCCAAATAGTGGTTTTGCTAGGAATGTTTCAAATGTTAGAGGTTTCATGGCAACAAGGAGAGGCTGACATAAAAGATGGGTAGCGCCACATGTAACGATAGCATCGAGACAACTAAGCATGGCAATGGTAGTAAAGGTATCCAAGGGTATGATCATCTTGCCTGGAATTCCGCAAGGAAGAAGAACGGGTCCATGAAGTAGACGGAGCAACATAGATGAGCGAATCCTCACAACTCCGGAACGAAACCGAAGCTAACAAGAGAAGCAACCGGAAAGAAGCAAACAACACAGTAAACACACAAGCATAAACATGGCATACGATGCACATCCAAGTATGATGCATGTCCGGTTTAAATATGCATGGCATGGCAAGTGCACAAACAACACTACAAATTAAGTGGAGCTCAATATGCAACGAGTTGCATATTGATGAAACACCACATTTAAATATTTAGTTGACTCTCGTTATTTACAAGACAAGATTAAAAGTTTTTAGCATGGCAAGAGGTGAAGCATAATAAAACTACACTATTAATACATTTTAAATGAGGCCGGAAGAACAACAATAATTCCGGAAAATCCCCATGAGCATGTTTAGTAATTATTAAAGCAACAACAAACACACATTATAATGTTGTTAAAAATGATGCGGATGACATGATCAAGTTTTATGCAAGTTTATTAAAAGGTTAACAAGAAGAAGATATGAAGTATTGTCACCATGGTGAAGGAAAAGGGGTGCCACGGCAACGATCCGAAAGTGATGCAACGGCATCATATCGGTTCCGGTAACTCGTTGAGAGTCCGGTGCAAAAGCAAAGGCGGAGTGATCGAGTCGAACAAGATGAAAGAGGTGGGGTGATCCCGTCACCGGGTTCCCACGGGTCGGCGACGAGGCAACCGAGGAAAATGACAAAAGGTCGAAACGGGCACGGAGCACAGAAGTGGAGCATCTCATACAACACAAGCAACATCCACGGGTCATCGTCTCGGGGTTATACCTTCGGAACAATCGTTCGTAGTCGTACACGGGGCGACGGTAGTGGAAGTAGACGTTCCGTTCGGAGAGGAAGAAGTTGTACTCGTTTCTTCACCGAAGGTAGTCGTACACGTTCGTTCCGTAGAGGTACTTGTCGCGGCCTCGGACGTCTTCGGGGCGACGGTAGTGGTACTCGGTCCGTCGTGTAGGTGTACTCGGTCCTCGGGGCACCGGAGAGGAACATTGACGTATCGTGTAGTCGTTCTCGTAGCGGTACTTGTTTTCGAAGATGAACTTGACGGTCCTCGTCGATGTCGCGGTACTTGTTCATGTAGTAGTCGGACAGCGTCGTGGTACTTGTCGAAACAACACCGGATGAAGTGGTACTTGAAGAGGACTTGGCGGATCCAGCCGTCGCGGTACTTGTTCACGGTTCGTAGGCGTACATGTCAACCTGGCACTAGCGAAAAGAAAAACAGCAGCAACAAGGCAACAAAACGGCAGCAAGGGCAGCAGCGTCAGGATGCAAGGCGGCGCGAACGAAGAGGAGCGGAAGGTGGCTCGGGGCGACGGCGCTCGCGGGGCAGCCATGGCGCTGGAGATTGGAGGGAGGCCACAGCACACTGGAGCTTGGTGCTGGAGGGTACGGGCTCCACTGGTTTCCGGCGCGGGGAGGCGAGGTGGAGGACGGCTGGCTCGCGGGACTGCGAGGCGGAGGAGATGGGAGGTCGGCCGGGGCAGGGCGGAGGACGAGGCCACTGCCTGGCCGAGGAGGCGCGCTGGGCGCTCGCGCCGGGCGAGGAGACAGGGGCCGGGGCCCTCGTCCTGGATGGCGCGCGGCTCGGCGCAGCACGGGAGGAAGACCACGGCGCTCGGGCCTCGGTGATGCGCTTGGGGCGCTCGGGCGCTGCGGCCTGGCCGGCCCTGGTACGGCTCGAGGAGGAAGTGGCGCGGCCGCTGTCGCCCGTAGAGGAGGAGGGAGCCGACGAGGGGATCGGCTGTGGGGTCGAGCGAGGAGAGGGAGTCGGGGCAAGGGGCGATGGGGTTCGGGCGAGCGATAGAAGGAGCGACGACGGCTGAGGGAAAACGGAGGAGGAGAGGTCGCTAGCTAGGGTTCGGGCGAGGGAGCGGGCTGCGGCCTGGGAGCCCTGGGCCGCGGGGATGGAAGGCCGCAGGCCGGTGGCTAGGCTGGGCCAAGAGGCCAGATGGCTGAGGCTGGGAACTTTGCTATTAATCTTTTAGCAGAAAACAAAAGGAGAAGAAAAGAAAGAGGAGGGAGGTTAGGGAAAAATTTCGCACATGGGAGTATTTTTCTCGGGCATCATAAAATGAGCACGGTCCGAGAAAAAAATAGAAAAAGGCAAGATCGAATAATAATAATTCAAACACATTTGAGTTTAATTCAAATGGGTTTGAACTAAGACTTGATTATTGAGGTGTCCAAAAATGTTCGAATTTTCGGAGGAACCTCGAGACAACGGAAAAGAATTATTGGCAAGGTTTTTGAAGGAGAAACTCGAAGTAGGAAAAGCATGGGGAAAATTATGCACGTGTGTTGGTTAATTCCAAACAAATGGAATATTATTATATAGCTTCCTAATAATATTGAGAGACTTTTATATGTTATAAAGAGAAGTCATTCTTCCCTCGATTTAAATGGACCGAAGGTCCACACAATTTATTTAGGTTGAGATGCAAAGATTAAAGACATGATGGCATGATGCAATGCAAAAATAAATAACACAAGAACAAAAGAAACACATGGGAGAACCCGGAACATCTGGAATCTTCTGGAATCTTCTGGGACGTCGGTCTTCGGGTGTCACACATAGACAAATCAGTATGTCCCTAGTATGCCTCTACTAGATTAGCTTATTGATCAAAGATGGTTATGTTTCCTAGCCATAGACATGAGTTGTCATTTGATCAACGAGATCACATCATTAGGAGAATGATGTGATGGACAAGACCCATCCGTTAGCTTAGCACTATGATCATTTAGTTTTACTGCTATTGCTTTCTTCATGACTTATACATGTTCCTATAACTATGAGATTATGCAACTCCCGTATACCAGAGGAACACCTTGTGTGCTATCAAACATCACAACGTAACTGGGTGATTATAAAGATGCTCTACAAGTGTCTCCGAAGGTGTTCGTAGTGTTGGCATAGATCAAGAATAGGATTTGTCACTCCGAGTGTCGGAGAGGTATCTCTGGGCCCTCTCGGTAATACACATCATAATAAGCCTTGCAATCAAATGACTAATGAGTTAGTCACGAGATGATGTATTACGGAATGAGTAAAGAGACTTGCCGGTAACGAGATTGAACTAGGTATTGAGATACCGACGATCGAATCTCGGGGAAGTAACATACCGATGACAAAGGGAACAACATATGTTGTTATGCGGTTTGACCGATAGAGATCATCATAGAATATGTAGGAGCCAATATGAGCATCCAGGTTCCGCTATTGGTTATTTACCGGAGATGAGTCTCGGTCATGTCTACATAGTTCTCGAACCCGTAGAGTCCGCACGCTTAACGTTTGATGACGATCAGTATTATGAGTTTATGAGTTTTTATGTACCGAAGGTAGTTCGGTGTCCCGGATAAGATCACGGACATGATGGGGAGTCTCGGAATGTCCGAGACGTAAAGATTGATATATTGGGCGGCTATATTCGGACACCGGAAGTGTTCCCAAAAGTTTTGGAATAAACCGGAGTGCCGGAGGGGTTACCGGAACCCCCCGGGGAAGCTATGGACCCTAATGGGCTTTAGTGGAAAGAGAGAGGGCCGGCCAGGGCTGGGCCACGCGCCCCTCCCCCTTGGTCCGAATTGGACAAGGAAAGGAGGGGGGTGGCGCCCCTTTCCTTCTCCCTCTCCCTCTCCTTCCTTCCCCCTCTCTCTTTCTTGGTGGATTCCTACTAGGAATAGGATTGGAATCCTATTCCTAGTAGGATTGCCTCTCTAGGGCGCACCATAGAGGGTCGGCCGACCTCCCCCCTTTCTCCTTTATATACAGGGGCAGGGGGCACCCAAAGATACACAAGTTGATCTCTCTAGCCATGTGCGGTGCCCCCCTCCACAGAAACACACCTCGGTCATACCATTGCAGTGCTTAGGCGAAGCCCTGCGCCAGTAACTTCATCATATCCGTCACCACGCCATCGTGCTGAAGAAACTCTCCCGTGAAGCTCAACTGGATCAAGAGCTCGTGGGATGACATCAAGTTGAACGTGGGCTGAACACGGAGGTGCCGTAAGTTCGGTGATTGATCGGTTGAAACGCAAAGAAGTTCGACTACATCAACCGCGTCACTAGACGCTTCCGCTTTCGGTCTACAGGGGTATGTAGACACACTCTCCCCCTCGTTGCTATGCATCTGGTAGATAGATCTTGCGTGATCATAGGAATTTTTTTGACATACTACGTTCCCCAACAATCCCATCATGCTCTAACATTATTGTATAATTAAGAACAAACATTACCCATTGTATGATATCACAATTCTATGGCCCCAAGTCAAGGAGGCTTCAACAAGAATTGAAACATATGCAAATAATGAAGCTATAACAGCAATCTGTGAAAACAGGATAGTCTGTAGTAATCTGAACATTATCCATACTTCTGTAACCCTAAAAATTATGGCAAAATTAGTAAACATCAACAATTTATGTAGCAAGACTTTGCAAAAAGTTTCAGATCCTTTTGAGGTTCCAGTAGAAAATGTAAAATCGCGCACTATAGCTAAAGTTTCTGTTTTTGCACCGCACAAACCAACAAGCAGTTTAATCATCCTAAAGGCAAATCTTCGCACATTATTTTTATAATACAATGGAATTATACAAGGGGATAATTATTTTTGTTGAAAAGTTTCTGTAATCAAGGTTCACAAACTTTCCATGGGCATGAACAAAGTTCAAGGCTAGCTCCCACTTTAACAATGCTCGTCTTTCTCACTTTCGCTTTTCTTTTTGAAAAAGTTTTAGGTTCCCCTCTTTATTTTTTTTTATTTTTAAACTTTATAAAAGCACACAACTGAAATAAATGACTCTCTAAAACTTCTGGGTTGTATCCCTGGTAGCGCTTGCTTTAAAGCCATTAAGCTAGGCATAAAGTGCTCAAGTAATGGATCCACCGGGATCCCAAGGTATATCAAAGCCGATTTTAATTAGCAATGATTTGTGATTTAGTAGCGAGCACAAAGTAACATATATCATGCAACAACGAAGTCTAGCTCTATTCCTATGCATCGGCATGTCATAAAAGAACAATTCATGCACACATAGTAAAGGCCAATGCATAGTATAAACAGTTTCTTGCAATTTTATCGTACTGGAAACATAGAGAGGCAGACATGTAGTTCCTCTCTCATAATAATTGCAAGTAGGAGCAGCAAGCACATGCATATTATATCTATTAAGATCATCATGTGTAGTAGTAAAACACAACCCATCAATATAATCCTTAATAAGTTCAAACTTATCCGATATAGTGTAGTCGGGAGAATTCAAAAAGATAATAGGACTATCATGTGTGGGTGCAATAGCAACAATTTCATTCATACATAAGGAACTATAGCAAGTTCATCTCCATAAGCATAATTTATATTGGCATCTTGGCCACAAGCATAGCAAGCATCAACTTCATCAAAAAGGGATATTTCAAACGAATTCAAGGGATCATAGCAATCATCATAGGATTCATCCTTCGGTAAGCACGAAGGGAAATTAAACAATGTATGAGTTGCAGAGTTACTCTCATTAGAAGGTGGGCACGTGTAGCTACTCCACTCTTCCTCCTTTTGTTCTTCGCTCTCCTCCTCATCTTTTTCATCTAATGAGCTCACAGTGTCATCAATTCCTTCTTTCAAAGTTTCCTGTGAAATATTAGTCTCTTCTTGGACAGCGGAGACCTTCTCCATAAACGCATCAATATTGGGATTGTATTTACAATTAAAATAGCCATATTTCAATATAGCAAAAAAATTAGGCCTGTAAACATCATCATCAAAAGCTTCATACCTTTTAAACAGAGATTCAATTTCATAAGCACCCTTAAAAGCAACAAATTCTTCTATTTGTTCCACATCATAATAATCATATATACCATTAGCATAAAAAGCTAAGGTTTCATTATCATTAAATTTGCATGAAAAGGGAAGGTGTGGAGCCTTCATCCTAGAGCACCAAGTATAATCATATCTCAAGCGTAGTTGCCGAGCATACGAACGCAACATATAAATTTGATCCCATAACAGTTTCCCTTTTTGAGTCAAGCGATAATCCCTAAAGTATTCATGTTGATCTAATGTTACTCCCATTATATAGTTGAATGGGGTATTCTCAGGATTATCATAGTAGTAGATAATATCTTTCACATAATGAGCATCGAGAGTTTTAGGAGGTTCCCCCTCTCCATGAGTAGCAAGTACACCTGATTTTTTTGGTATTTCGTGCACCATATCCATAACTAAAGATAGAGAATAACTTAGAACATCAAATAAAATCTACTTAGTGATACAGCAAACAAGCACACACGAAAATATTCAGCCCACGCTATTGTTCCTCAGCAACGGTGCCAGAAAAAGGTCTTGATAACCCACAAGTGTAGGGGATCAGTTGTAGCCTCTTTCGATAAGTAAGAGTGTTGAACCCAACCAGGAGCTAAAGGTAGAAAAAATATTCCCTCAAGTTCTATCGACCACCGATATAACTCTATGCACGCTTGACGTTTGCTTTACCTAGAACAAGTATAAAATTAGAAGTACTTCGTAGGTGTAACGGGATAGGTTTACAAGAATATAAAGAGCATGTAAATAAAAACTAGGGGCTATTTAGATAAAGAAGCAACAAAGTTAGTATAGCGAGTGTGGAAAAGTAGTGGTAGGAGTTGCGAAATTGTCCCTAAGCAATTGACTACGTTACTAGACCGATAGCAAGTTTTATGTGGGAGAGGCCACTGCTAGCATGTCGTCCCTCAGTTGGAATTATATGCACTTATGATTGGAACTATTAGCAAGCATACGCAACTACTAACGTTCATTAAGGTAAAACCCAACCATAGCATAAAGATATATTGGTCCCCCTTCAATCATGTATGCATCAATTTCTATGCTAGGTTGAAGCTTCTGTCACTCTTGCCCTCCAATAAATAGTCCTATCAACATACAGCTAACCCTATGGTGTGATCCACGCATGCGCACATATGATAGGCACCAAAGGACAACAACATAACCAAAAGCAAATTAAACCAATCATAGCAATTCACCAATTACCGATAGGACAACGAAAATCTACTCAGACATCATAGGATGGCAACACATCATTGGATAACAATATGAAGCATAAAGCACCATGTTCAAGTAGAGGGAACAGCGGGTTGCGGGAGAGTGGAACGATGTAGATAGATGGGGGAAGGTGATGAAGATGTTGGTGAAGATGACGGAGGTGCTGGTGTAGATTGTCGTCGCACGATGATGGCCCTGGTGGCACTCCGGCGCCACCGGAAGCGAGGGGGAGAGAGCCCCCATCCTTCTTCTTCTTCCTTGGCCTTCTCCCTAGGTGGGAGAAGGGTTATACCTCTGGTCCATGGCCTCCATGGCATGGGAGGGGCGAGAACCCCTCCAATATTGGATATGTCTCTCTGTATCTCTTTGTTTCTGCATCCCGATTATGGCCTTTCACCGTTCCTTATATTCCCGGAGATCCGTAACTCCGATTGGGCTGAATTTTTGACACGATTTGTATCTGGATATTAGCTTTCTTGCGGCAAAAGAAGGGTACCAACCGCCTTAAGGGGTGGCCACGAGGGTCAGGCGCGCGCCTGACCCCTGGGGCGCACCCCCCCCCTTCCTCGTGGCCCCCTCGGGCATCGTCTCACGTTGATTCCTCTTCGCAAAATTCATAAATATTTCAAAAAAAAACTCTGTCCGTTCTTATCCCGTTTGGACTCCGTTTGATATGGATATACTGTGAAACAAAAAACATGCAACAAACAGGAACTGGCACTCGGCACTGGATCAATATGTTAGTCCCAAAAATAGTATAAAATGTTGCCAAAAGTATATGAAAGTTGTTTAATATTGGCATGGAACAATCAAAAATTATAGATACGACGGAGATGTATCAGGCGACCTCAGGAGCACCCGTAGGGGCTCCAGGAACGGCCGTCTCGGGAATGTCAGGCGAACCCTTCTCCTCATCAACCGCTTTAGGAGCGTCCGGCGGCACCCGCCCTTTTACACCCACATTGGGGGCGTGCATCGCGGGATCGGCAGTACTGGGGTCACCAAGACAGGGTTCTCACGGGGCCCTCTAAGGCCCTCCGGGCGCCGCCTCCATCATCGAAGAGGGGCATCTGCTTCAGGAAGCTCTCCTTGTTCGAGTAGCTGTACAGGAGGTAGCCATTCTTCGGGAGCTTAGCAGGCGCCGGGTCGCCAGTCAGGAGCTCAAGCACCGCGCACAGCGTCTCGTGGGGGAGCAAAGGCACCTGGATCCTTATCGGATCTTGAGTACCAAAAAAGGTCCACATCGAGCGAGAGTGGCGCTGGAGCGGGGCAATGCGCTTCCCAACGAATTCCCTCACCACCATTGGGGCGGTCACCCCAGCCTTCCTCAACCTGGCCAGCCTGGTCCAAACAAAAGCGAGCTACCGGTCGACAAGCTTCTCGTGGCACCAGTCAGAGCTGGGCTCTGCGGACCTTCGCGGGAGCAGGAGCAAAGGGCTATGAGTGGTGGCATCCACAAACACCCATTGCATCCAGAACCCCCTCACCACCAGGTAGAGTGCGAAGTTGATGCCCGAGCTAGACATCATCGCTTCATCTTGGAAGGCCATGCACCCCGAGCACTGTCGGTTGTCGATCAGGTAGAGCAAGAAGAAGTGGCGGAACAAGGCGATAAATGGGGCAATGCCTACCATGGCCTCGCATAGGAAGGCGAAGGCGACAAGAAGAACGATGGACATGGGATTCAGATGCAGCGCCTGGATCTGGTGGTGCGTAAGTACGGCATTGAAGAAATCGGAGAAAGGAGGAACCAATCCGTCCAGAAGAGCATGGAGGTGGATAGGGATTTCAGTGGCCTCCGTGTCCACCATGCGCCGGGAAGCGGCCCAGACCGTCGTCTCTTTCCACTCATTGGAGCCGGCAGTGAGGGACGGCCGGACCTTGGCCAGCCCCTCCGAGTTGATCATCGTCGACCGGTCGAGTGCAGGCTCCCAGTCAGGTCGAGATTCAACAAGAGCCATGTTTCTCCCCTTCTTCTTCTTCAACCTGGTGGCCATGGAGGCAAAGGTAAATTGGCAAGGTGCCGAGTCAAGGTGGAGGGTTGCAAAGTCACAAGATGGTGAAACGGAGGGATAGACAAGTCTGGGCGCGGTGTGCAAGTCTGGCAGGTTTGTGCTAGCAACAGGTGGCGATCGAGTCAAGCAGTTGACATGGCGGCATGGGGAAGTGGAGACGCCGACGTCCAATCTAGGCGCCACACGTCGACCAGGTCCGCAGGCGATTGGGGCCCGCGGTGCTTCGCCCTTGCCCTTTGGCTTCGCCTCGAAGCCAAGTACGAGCGCGCCTTGGGCCCGAGGGCTACTCTCGGCATTCTGGGAACCAGGGTACCCAGAATTTCCTGCCTGTGGCCCGTGACGTGGCTCTTTCTTAGGCCTGGTATGGCCCATCTTTAGCATCGACACTCAAGACCCTCGCGAGGGGCCAAGTCTCGCGGGGCTGACAATCCCAAGACCTCCAGAAGGGGCAGCCTTGTCTGGCTGGCTCCTGGGGAGCGGAGAACTCTATGCAACCCCCTCCTCGTGAGGTTTGCATGACACAAGCCATGAAGACCAAGGCCAGGTGGGCACCAGCGGGCACAGTATATCAGTTTCCTCTTTGGTTCTAAGGAAGCGGGCTCAGGCGCAGAGTCCCGAGGAATCTGCCAAAGGTTACCATTTCCATGCAACAAGACCGCGATCGCCAGGACGGCAGGACGGAGGTCATCACCGAGCCCACCGTGGTGTCAGGATCAAAGGCTTTGCAGGCGAAGACAACCTTTAGTCAGGATAAGATGTACTAGTTGTCTCCCTTCAAAATTAGCCGTTGTGGGATCCCTTCCCTCCAACATTTCGGGGGAAGAGGACCAAGGACACTATATAAGTAAGATAGCCACCACCCAGCAAGGGGGCGGATCATTCGGACCTTCCTCTCCACCACCACAAACCAAGAACACACCTCCGGAGGTTGTTCACCCATTGTACTAGTTCATCCTCAGCCCATCTTGAGGCTAATCCACCACACTTCTGGAGTAGGGACACTCACCGCTAGGTGGCCCGAACGAGGATAAACGGCCTCGTGTCTCTTTTACTTTCATGTTCATCGAGGTTGTTCGTGGGACGGCAAGTAGGTAGATAGGCAAAGTTGAGTTCTTCGCACGCACCCCAGTGTTCAAACCTAGAAGGGCTTCGCGGAGCCCTGAATCCCACAAACGTGCTCAACGAACAACATCCATTGGAAGAGTACTGTACGTGGAGAGGCTGACAGCTAGGTCCACGGCCGCACGCAAGGAAGTTCCTCCTTATAATACAATAATGATGCCTCCACCTGACACCAGTGACCCACCGGAAGGGCCTATGTATTTGGCGAAAAAACGTTCCTCCCGCTGATAGCTCGGACCCACCAGTTATATCTTCGCACGGAAGGAAGTGCCTCCATATTACGCACAAAAAAATGAATACTCCCCCTGCTATCTAGGACCCGCCGTAGTTGGAGGCTGACTTGTGGGCCTACTGTCGCAAACAGAGGGCTTTGTCAACTTAGTCAATATGAACGATTCTAGCAGCAGTGACTATACGATGTCCATCCAACGGCCGCAGTGCTTCTTCAACCTCTGGTTTTCTTGCTCCAGCCGCCCGAACCAGTGCCAGTCGTGCCGCCTGCTCCTGCCTCTCGTGGTCGGCTGTGCTGCTGCATAGGCCTTGCCGCCCCACCCTACTCCCAGCGGTGGCCAGGTCAAACTTGTACTCACCCACACTTTATGTTATTCTCCGGCGAAGGCAGCCGAACCAGTCCCTCGTACTCCCCTTCGCCAGGGACTCCAGTGCCCCTTGTTCCATGATTTCAGATCGTTCCCATCTTAGGCCTCGCCATTGTCCATCGCCCTGGTGCTCTCGGTGCGGCGTGGTCAACATGGTCAGGGAACAACTTCCATTGGAAGAGGACTATACGTGGAGAGGCTGACAGCTGGGTCCACGGTCGCAACAAGGAAGTGCCTCCTTATCACGCGCAAAATAATGATTCCTCTACTTGATAGCAGGACCTACCGGAGGGGCCTCGAAATAAACATTTCCCCTATGACAGTTGGGACCCACCAGCTACATCTTCGCATGTAAGGAAGTGCGTCCATATTATGGGCAAAAAAATGATTCTCGCCCCTGACCGTTGGGACCCACTATCAATAACTTCACACGTAAGGAAGTGCCTCCTTATCCTCCCTGACAATCGGGACCCACCAGGTCAAAGCGTACGTAGCATTGTCATTCTGGTCGCGAACGTGTACGTACATACTGGTCGATCACTCTCTCTGCAACGATGAACCGTGGCCGAGAAAGCAGCGGCACATGTAGTGGTAGTTTAGGCAGTCCAGTCTAAACCGGGTACATGTACGTACAACCAGATGCCAACAAATATGGCCACATACATACATACGGGCGGGGTCTCAAACGCCTAGCTACTCGCGCATACGTACGGCCATGTCACGTGTACATGGAGAGGCAACAGATGGCAACAACGGTGTCATGTTCATCGGCAGCCAAGCGGCTGGGTCGGAACGGAGAAACAGCGTCATGCTTCGTCGGGAGCGAAGCCACTGGGTCGAAACGCGTCGTGTTCAACAGGAGTGAACCAGATTGGATGGAACAACCGGAACGGGGTCTGGCGTACCGCAGAACGGAGGAAAACGACCATCTGTTCGAGCGCGTACGGTCGAAACGGGCTCATGTTCATCGGCAAGGCTCTGGCATACCGCGGAACGGAGGAAACAGACTTGTGTTTGAGCTCCTACGATCGAAACAGGGTCCTATTGATCGGGAAGGGTGTGGCATACCGCAAAACGAAGGAAATGGACTTCTCTTCGACCTCCTACGGTCGAAACGGGGGTCCTGTTCTTCGTGAGGGGTGTGGCGTACCGCAAAACGGGACTCCACGGGCTACTGTTCATCCACCGTCTACTGCCTCGCTCCAGCCTCCACGGGCTACTGTTAATCCACTGCCGACCTCCTCCAGCCTCCACCTGCGACTGTTCATCCATGGCGTCTCCCTCCTTCCTCCACGGGCTCCTGTTCATCCAGCCTCCACCACCCCTCCAGCAGCTACTTTTCAACCACCCCTCCATCGGCTACTGTTCATTCAGCCCTCCACTGGCTACTGTTCAACCGGTCCTCCACGGGGTCCTGTTCATCCACCCCCAACCGGCTCGATCGGGGTCATGTTCATCCAGCGGCAACGGCCTCTAGCAACTACCACGCGGTCCTGTTCATCCAACCGCCGGCCAGCAATGCTCGCTATTCACTAAGAGGCAGCAGGTTTGGTCAGCTTCAGTTAGCAGCAGTAGCGAAGGAATCGCTCGATCAGGTTCAGTTAACAGCCAGCTTGATCGATAGCTCGGGTTCAGTAATGCGTAGCCTGCAGTGCAATCGCTCGGGTTCAGTTAGAGCCCAACGCCTCGCACACACGCGTGTATGTGTACGAGAGAAACGCGCAATCCCTCCGTGCATCGCTCAGCCTCGACCACACATCGTAACTAGGAACTCCCTGATATTTTCCTCGCCCTCGCTTCTATCACGGTTTTTTCCGTCATAAACGGCCCAAAGAATGTCATGCAGCTGCGTCTTCGGCCAGCCCAAGACGAAAAGCCCATTTTTGTCATCATTTTTTGTCATAGAAGTAGGAGCCCACCACATCTATGATGATATGGGTTTTTGTCATAATTATTGTCATAGAAGTGTCATAAGCATGACAGAAAAAAATTCGTTTGGCCCAAAATGTCACGGATGTGTCTTTTTTTGTAGTGAATATATCTAGCATGGGAAGTATTGGGAACTCTTAGTCGTTTTTGTTGACGGGAAAAGTATGCCTCTAAAAAAATTATCTCTCAATTTAAGCCTTGAGCTCTGGCACCTCTACAAATCCCTACTTCCCTCTACGCAGGACCTTTCTATTTACTTTATGCAATTTTTATGTTTATTTGAGTCTCCATATTCTCTTATAAAGCACCAAATAAAGGGCACTATGATTGTACTTTAGCATTGCATGTAGCTAATATGCTAGTGTTTTTCATGAATGGATCAATGATTGAGCATGATGGGCTAGGGATAACTTGCTTTAGTATTGATATTTTGAAAGACATGGTTGCTTGTTGATATGCTTGAGTATTGAAATTTTCATGTTCAAACAAGAATATTACTTTAAACCATATAAAAGTCCAAATTTCCATGCTACAAAAGAAAAGAATATGTGATGAACATGTTAGGCAGCATTCCACATCAAACATTCATTTTTTATCATTTACCTACTCGAGGACTAGTAGGAATTAAGCTTGGGGATGCTGATATGTCTCCAAAGTGTCTATATTTTTTTATTGTTCCATGTTGTTATATTATCATTCTTGGATGTTTTACAATCATTTTATAGCAACTTTATATCATTTTTTGGGACTAACCTATTGACGTAGTGCCCAATGCCAGTTGCTATTTTTTGCTTGTTTTTTACTTCGCAGAAAATCAATAGCAAACGGAGTCCAAACGCAACGAAAAAATTTGGACAATTCTTTGGGACCAGAAGACATAGGATGGGACAAAGAAGTACCAGAGGGGATGCCCGAGGTGGGCACAACCCACCAGGGCGCCCCTAGGGGGTTGTGCTCCCCTCAGTTGCCTCCGCACAGCCTCTAAACCCTATAAATCACCAAATATTCTAGAAACCCTAGAGGAGTCGACAAAAAACTATTCATGCTGCCGCAAGTTCCAGAACCACGAGATCCAATCTAGACACCATCACGGAGGGGTTCATCATCCTCAATGGAGCCTCTCTGATTATGTGTACACCATAGACCTATGGGTCCATAGGTAGTAGCTAGATGGCTTCTTCTGTCTTTTTGATTCTCAATACAATGTTCTCTTGGAGATCTATTTGATGTAACTCTTTTGCGGTGTCTTTGTTGGGATCCGATGAACTTCGAGTTTATGATCAGATCTATATCCATGAAAGTTATTTGAGTCTGATTTGATATCTTATATGCATGATTACTTATAGCCTTGTATTTCTTCTTTGAATCTTTGGTTTTAGTTAGGCTAACAAAATCATTTTTTCTTGCCATGGGAAGAGGTGCTTTGTAATGGGTACGATCTTGCAGTGTTCTTTCCCAGTGATAGAAGGGGCAGCAAGACACACATGTATAGTTCCTATTAAGGATAACAAGATTGGGGATATTCCTACATGAATAGATCTCGTCTACATCATGTCATCGTTATTATTGCATTACTCCATTTCTCCATGAACTTAATACACTATATGCATGTTGGATAGCGGTCGATGTGTGTAGTAATAGTAGTAGATGCAGGCAGGAGTCGGTCTACTAATCTTGGACGTGATGCCTATATAATTATGATTGCCTAGATATCGTCATAACTATTTGATTTTCTATCAATTTCCTAATAGTAATTTGTTTACCCACTGTGTGCTATTTCCTGAGAAAAGCCACTAGTGAAACCTACGCCCCCGGGTCTATTCTTTATCACATTTTCTTTTTGATCTATTATTTGCCTTTAAGATCTATTTTTATTTGCTTTTATTTTCAGATCTATATTATCAAAAACCCAAAAATACCTCACTGAATTGTATTTGTTGTTACTCTATTTGCATCTATCAATCTATCAATTTATTAATCTTTTACCAGAGAGGGATTGACAACCCCTCTTACGCGTCGAGTTGCAAGTATTTGTTCTTTGTGTGTAGGTACCGTTTACATAGTGTTTCTTGGTTCTCCTACTGGTTCGATAATCTTGGTCTCATCACTGAGGGAAATACCTACCATAGTTGTGCTGCATCATCCCTTCCTCTTCGGGGAAATACCGATGTAGTTCAAGCGACATTAGAATCCATTGCATGCTTACCGCCTGTGTTGGTTGTACTTCACGATGATGGCTTGCTTAGCTTTTGCTCTGATGTTTGCGATTGAAATGAAGAGATAATTCTTTAGTTCTACACTACCGTGCATTTCTCAGGAAACGCTGACGACATTGCAACCTAGGCTCTAGAATGGATGAGTGAAGACACTCATTATAAGGCACCTATTGATGAATAACTTTGTGCACTCGAGTTGATCCACCCCAGGATGAAGCCAAGAAGATCTATGAAGAATCTAAATTGCCCCATCATCTCATGCAAGTGCTAATGAAGTCATTGGAAGAAGGAGAAGCTCCAAGGACTACCTTACTAGGTAAGGATTTTCTTTATGTGCCTCAAACAATCTACCGCATTTTGGCCAAGACCCTCTGTCCTATCAAAGGTCACAACTCCAACACGTAGAAGGCATGGGAGTCATAAATAAGCTGCTATTCCACATCATACATGGTACACCCATCAACATCCATGAATTCTTCATGAGGACTTTGGTCGCAGTGGCCAGTCACCTTTCGATCTGAAGTCGTATGCTCCATGGATCATGAGATTCATAAAATCTTGATCTTCAATTCACTACAAGGCTGACTGTCGGAATCATCTCAGTTCCCAGAAAGGGCAAGGCTATTATTAATGAAGGAATTCGTCCCCTTCATGGACAATTTCGTCAGCCTATCTCCAACTCCACATGTCACGAAACTGCCATCCAGGACACTGCAACAAAAGCTTCTAGGCCATCTCCTACACCCAAAGCACCACATGTCATGACCGGCTGTGAACTCCTCATAAGCCTGCATCAGAAGGTAGACAAGAATCACAACTAGGTTAAGTTTCAATTTGTTGCTCAAACGAATATGTTTATGACGCATAACACAGTTCGAAAAAATCAATATTATGCCCACGAGATCTTTGACAGAACATGGACCATACTCTCTCACGAGAAGACGGATGAAGAACTTACAATTATGGACTTCCAGATGAACTTTATGATGAGGACATCAATACCATTGTTACACCCACAACCCATGCTGCTATACATATTGGACCAATTTCTTGGTAACGATTCTAATGTTCATGAGAGTATGATGTTGCCTAAATTGGATACATTTGTTTTGCTTACAAATGAATGGCCTAGCTTGGACAAGAAGGATGAACATTGGAGCAAGATCAATCATGGAGATGATGGCATGTGCAAGGGAAACAAGAACGGAGTCTCAAGTGATGATTTCAGGACTCCGAAGCCACCATAATGAGTGCATAAAGGCTTGGACAAAATATACAAGATGCTACTTCATAAATTTTGTCCAGAGGCTATTATAGGTGATGCATCACCTTATTATTAGGTTTGTCCCATGTAATTTCGAAATACTTAAGTATAGGCTGTTTTTAGAGTCCGTTTGTGTGGGGAAACAAAGTTAGGGTTGGTTTCGGACCCCTCCTCCAAGGGGTCACGAAATTCTCCCCTACTCCTCCATATATACAACCCGTAGGGCGTCATTCAGACTTTGGCTTTTGTTTATATTAAAGTTCGACATAGCTGCAACTTCGTGTACTTTGTTTGTCTTCAACGACCAGACAAAGACGTCATAGAACCCCATCTTGATCAATAAACATTTCCTCTTATATTGGCAATATCTAGATTGAAGTCTTAGTTTCTTGCTTGTTCTTCGTTTACTTGCAGGAAATAGACCCTTGTGGTTAGGTTATTCGTGCTCCGGCGTGGTCAATAACCTCTCGGAGTTGGTTTAGCGATTGCTAAGGCACGACGTCTTCAAACATTCGTAGTCGGATCGTCAAAGTCTACTCCTCCAAAAATGATAATCACCATCTCATCAAAAGACGGGGCACCTTTGCCTCTATCAAGTGGTATCAGATTTCCAGGTTGCTCTGCGAGATTTTCCAGTTTTTCTTAGTTTAGATCGTATTTGTTCTTCATACCTACAGTCCATGAAAAAGCCCAATTTTGTAGGGTTAGTTCATGATATCTAAACCAATATGAGCCATTTCTTAATCTTTTCTATATTTTCTTAGTTGAATTTGTGGTTGCATCGTCATGTCAAGTTGTTGGTCATAATGTCTAGTATTTTCGAGTTTTGAGTTCTGGTCACAGGTTGTCATGCCGCCGAGGCACCATATGCATCACCGCTGCCATATAGCACCATCGTCATCACCGCTGCCATATACCACCATTGCATATCCATCACGCCAATCCGAGTCCACCTCCATCACAAATTCGTCACCAGTCCGAGTTCTACCAGATTCATCTCCGCCAGAATTCCGAGTCCAGGATTTGTTTCTTTGTTTTCGAGTTCCAGATTACGCCATACTAGAAGTCATAACAGAGTCGGAGTTCCCAATTGTAATGCCCAGGATGGAGTTATACCTCCTACGTGTCGAGGCACGACTTAAAGGCATAAGTCCATCCTAGAATGATCTCAAGTTTGGTATCTTTGCACGACTCATGTAAAAGAGGGATTAAATTGCAAAAGGAGATAGTTGGCTTACACTCGCCACTTCACACAATACATTACATAAGCATAACATCATTCAAAACATCACAACCCGTCTACGGGTGAAGAACCAAAAGAAAGATACCAAAACAACATAAAGCCACAGGCCAAGATCGAATCCTAGTAGAAACCACTACTGAGCATCGAAACGTCACAAGCAAACAGCCAAAACTCTTCACCAAGCTCCCGGTGAAGTACTGATCCAACTCCTGCTTCTTACTCGGCTGAACCTGCATCTGGTGTGGTGAAGTAACTGTGAGCCACAGAGGACTCAGCAATCCCGTTCCCGGGTAACAAGACTATTTAAGCCTTGGGTGAGGACAAGGCTGAAGAAAGAACGAGAGGTGAAGGAACAAACAAGAGTCTGCAGCAGCAACTAGCACTAACTTACGTAAAAGAGAGCGAGAAGAGAAGCCTCGGCGAGAAGTGATCACGAAGTGATCCTAGCTACAAGCTCACAATCATAACCCCACCGTGTTCAACTCCCGAATCCCTATTCGGAAATTGACAGTCACGGTACACACGCTGGTAGTGTATTGGAAACATTGTGTCAAGTTATCTACAACCAGAATTAACAAGCTCCCATCTGCCACATAACCGCGGGCACGGCTTTCGAAAGTTCAAACCCTGCAGGGGTGTTCCAACTTGACCCATTACAAGCCCACGATCCGCGGAGTCGCAACTCCATAGTTGGGAAGACCCGAGTATTCTCAGAATCCCGTGCTCAAGTTAAACCGAACTAAGGTAAGGCTAATCCAGCAAATCCTCCCAGCGTGTCGACACCCTGATAGTAGCCGCGCGTATCTAAGTCTCAGGACACGACCGGATGGGCGATTCTACAGGACCCAATCCTCGAGTTTCCCCGTGGTGGTTCCCGCAGACTCCCCGTTTGGGACCAACACCATCGGCACTGGCCCCCCTGCTATGTAGAAATAAAGGATCCTCGAGGGAGCGACCCCCTATGCAAATTTAATTAATTAATTAAGTTGTTATTATGAGGCAAATAGTACCAAATGTTGGGACTTGCTGGAAAAGACTTAGCACTTAGCGGTTTATCAAGGGGGTCCCATACACCCCAACCGTGTTAGGAACGCATAATCAAGGAACATAACACCGGTTTATTCGGTTCCTAACGGCATGAGTGGAACAAAACACCAAGCAAAAAGGCTTAGCCTTCCACCCTGCCAGTATATAGATGATTTCATTTTTAAGCATTTATATAGTGTGATATAACCCAACCAAACTTCAGCATGAAGCAAGCATCTTCGATCTTCACCTGCAACTAACAATGCTATAAGAGGGGCTGAACGAAGCGTACTTAGCCAAGCAACGGTTTGCGTAGGTAGGGTGGTTAAACATGGCAATGGTTACAAGTAGGAGGCTGACAAGAAAGACATGGGCATCGAGGCAAAACTAAAGATCGAGACTACTAGCAATAGGCAAAGATAGTAATGGTATCCGGGTTCGGTCATCTTGCCTGGGATTCCACAAGGGAGAAGAACGGATCCAAGAAGAAGACGGAGCAACGCAGACGAGCGAAACCTCACAACTCCGGAACGAAACTGAAGCTAACAAGAGAAGCAACCGGAAAGAAAACAACAACACGGTAAACACACAAATCATAAACAAGGCATACGATGCACAAGCAAGTATGATGCATGTCCGGTTTAAATATGCAAGGCATGGCAAAGTGCACAAACAAAACTACAAGTTAAGTGGAGATCAATATGCAACGAGTTGCATATTGACAAAACACCACAATTTAATTATTTAGTTGACTCTCGTTATTAACAAGACAAGATTAAATGTTTTTAGCATGGCAAGAGGTGAAGCATAATAAAACTATACTAACTAGGCAATTTAAATGAGGCCGGAAGAATAACAACAACATCTCCGGAAAATCCCCATAAGCATGTTTAATAATTATAAGCAACAACAATTCACACATATAAGTGTTGTTAAACATGATGCGGATGACATGAACAAGTTTATGCAAGTTTTATGTTAAAGGTTGACAATTAACAAGATATGAAGCATTTGTCACCGTGGTGGAAAGAAAAGGGTGCCACGGCAACGATTTCCGAAAATGATGCCACGGCAACATATCGGTTCCGGTATCTCGTTGAGAGACCGGTGCAAAAGGTGACGAAGCGAGTCAAACGAGATGATGGGGTGTTCCCGTTGCCGGGTTCCCACGAGTCAGTGGCGAGGCAACCGAGGGACATGACAAAAGGGCACAACGGGCACGAAGCACAAGTGAAACATTTCATACAACCACAAGCAAGCATCACACGGGTCACGTCTCGGGGTTATACCTTCGAAACAATTGTTTCGGGGCGGTTCGCGATCGTAGTGGAAGAAGGCGTTCACGTGTCCGACGAGGAAGAAGTCGTTCTCGTTTCCGAAGAGGAAGTAGTTGTTCTCGCAACTCGTAGAGGAAGTAGTGGTTCACGTCATCGTGTCGTGGTACTTGGCGAATTCCTCGTTTCCGGGCGACGGTAGTGGTACATGCCGTAGAGGTACTTGAGGGTGCCGACGGATCCGGGCGTCGGTAGGGGTACTTGTCGCGGTCGTTGTCGACGTAGGGGTACACGTTCGTAGTGGGAAGTAGTTGTTCCGTTCGTCTTGGCGGTTCCACGACGGCGTTAGTTGTTCACGGTCATCGGTAGTCGTTCACGTATGTAGTTGTACTCGTTCCGTAGCCGTTCTCGAGCTCGTCTTCCCGTAGATGTTCGGTCGTCGTTTTGTAGTTGTACTCGTTTCTTCTGTCAACACAGTAGCACGGCAACACACCAAAGAACAACACAACAACAACACAGAACACAGCAGCACGGAGGGACGACGAGGACACGGCAACAGCACGGCGAGGCGACGGCCGGGGCGGGGCTGCGGGAACCAGCCGCTGCGGCCTTGGAGGCGACGGAGGCGCTGGAGAGCTTCAAGGCGAGCAGGACGCCATGGCGCATGGAGAGGACCGACGAGGCTGCGGCCTTGGGGGCTTCTCGCGCGGGGAACGCGGACGAGGCCGGCTGCGGTGCTGAAGGCGCCGGGCGGAAGGGCGCCGGGGGCCACGGGCCTCTGGCCGACGCGGGAAGGGAGCCGGCCTGGGCTCCTGGCCGCGGGAGCTCGGAGGAGAGGAGGGTCGTCGGGCGAGGACGGACCGCACTGGACGAGGGGCGCGAGAGGCGAAGGGGCAACGGAGCTGCAGCCTTGGCTGGCCTGCCTGGGCTCGAGGGCCGGCGATGGAAGGAGATCCCGCGACGGCCGGCGGCTTCTAGAGAAGAGGCGCGGCGGTCCGCTGCTCGGTGCTGCTTGGACGCTTCGAGGAGAACGGAGGGAGAAGGACGGCGGCTCCTGGCCGGCCTGGGGCGCCAGCTTCTGGCTGCGGTGCTGGGGCCTGCTGGAAACGGAGGGAGGCGAGGGGTAACGGGGAGGGAGCGAGGCTCGATCGGCAGAGGGGATCGGGGCGAAGGGAGACGAGTGGGGCGATGCGGGAGAGAGCGAGAGAGAGATGGGTGGCGACGGTCGGGCGGAAGGCGAGGGAGCGAGAGGCTGCGGGAGCGAGCGCCCTAGGGTTGGGTGGCTGCTGGGCCAAGGCGGCCCAAGTGGGCTGGTGGCCTTGGGGGATGGTGGAGCCGATGGTGGGCCAGCTGGCCTGGGCCTTAGGGAGGCCTGGGCTGGCTGGGATGCCCCTTTACTTTTATTTCTTAGCAGAAACAAAAGTGAAGAACGAAAAAAAAGGAGGGGGGTAGGGAAAAGATAACACATGGAAGTATTTTCCTCGGGCATCATAAAAATAGCAAAGTCCGAGAAAAATAGAAAAGGCAAGATCGGAAGAAAATAATTCACACTTATTTGAATTTAATTCAAATAGTTTGAACTAAGACTTGATGATTGAAGTGTCCAAAAATGTTCAAATTTTCGGAGGAACCTCGAAACAACGGAAAAGAATTACAGGGAAGGGTTTTTGTAGGAGAACTCGAAGTGAAAAGACATGGGGAAAATATTGCACGTGTGTTGCGGTTAATTCCAAACAATTGGAATAATTTTAATATAGCTCCCTAATTATTGGGATGATATGTTTTAAAGAGAAGACATCTTCCCTCGATTTAAATGGACCGAAGGCCCACACGGATTATTTAGGTTGAGATGCATAAATTAAAAATGACATGATGGCATGATGACATGATGCAATGCGAAAAAATAAATAAAGCAAGCACAAAGAACACACGGGAGACCCCGGAACATCTGGAACTTCGGGAAACTTCTGGGACGTCGGTCTCGGGCGTCACAACTCTCCCACACTAACAGAGGATCTCGACCCGAGATCCTAGAGATATCACCGGGTAAAACGGAAGAGGAAGAGGTAAAACAAGTTGCTTCTTTGACAGACGAGTGAAACCAAAGAACCTTGAGAGGTCTAACAAATGAAAGAAGAATACAATTGAGATGAACGAAGTTAAGAGCACTTCGGTAAAAGGAGGAACAAGGAGTATTACGAGAACCTTGAAGGTTGAAAGACATGAAAACAAGAGCTCATGAACCAAAAGAATATGAAACTGCGATGGTATGGCCAAAGAATAAGAATGACAGAATTTGGACAGCACTTCGACTGAAAATGGAAGGAATTGAACAAGAACTTGAGGAGATGGAATGATATTTGATGAAATCAACATCATATTGCCTCTGAAACAATTAAAAGAATGGCACAAGGGGTAAGAAAGATTCAGACAGCACTCCAGTTAAAAGATAGGCAAAACTTGATAAGAAGAGGGAACTTGAATGAAGAATACAATACTCCGGTTAAATGATAAGCAAGGAAAAGAACAAGATCTTGATAAAACGATATGATGGTTTGGAGAGAGCAACATAACAAAGCCTCCGGAATGAAAGGATAGCATATAATTCAATGAAAGAAATGAATGGAGAAGAAAAAAAAGACAACTTCTCCGACAAATGACTTTGAAAGAGCAACCTTACGAAGAAGGGTTGAACGGAGTTGTTGGAAAAAATCAACAATGAAAAGAATAAGCTTGATGTGGGCTTATGGAAAACATTTCAAAATTATGAGGTGACAACCAGCCACTGACGGAAACATTTAACTGGATTGAGATTAACAAGGAGATGAAAAACTTATTTCAATGGAATGATAAATGAAGAACTTGGGTCATTTATCAGCACCATAATTATGAACAATCCTTAGGGAAAGCTTTTAGGTGAAATACAACCCAAGATTACTCCAAGAGATAAAAGAGGGGTTGAAAGGATCTCCTAAAGAGAAGAAATGATGGTTTTTAAATATCTCATTCTTGATAACTCATGAATCATGAACATGAAGGAATTGTCAAGAATGACATAACACCATCTGAAAAGGATAAGGTAGAAGGATTGCAATTGGAAAGCATGAAGAAGAATGCTTGAGCTCCAACAAGAATCTTGATGAAGACTCCAAGGATGAATTAAAACATGATGAACCACCAAGAAGAACTCCGGTAATGAAAACATTAGAAGTGAAAGATGAAAAGAATAAGATTCAAGGCATGTGATGAATTAGATGGAGCTTGAAATGATGTAATTGAAATAACTTGTCGGTGTACTAAGGTAGGGGTACCCTAGTACCCCAACTTGTGCACGGGCAGCGGCAGCTCCCCGCGGCAGGGTTCACCACGCGCTTGCCGGAGACCTTCCTGACCCTTATCTAGCCATTCAAAAACAAAGTATACAAGACAGAAGACCAAGACCCCGGCAAGAGGAGCTTGCCGGGAAGGCCGTCCCAGGCTCGAGATTGCTTAACTAGCACGAGGCCCTGGCAAGAGGAGCTTGTCAGGACGAATAGAAGATTTCATCTTAGAAGACCCGGCAAGGGCTCGGGGAGCGGCAAGCTTCCGGGCCCGGCAAGGTCGAGATCCCCGGCAAGGTGCTTGCCGGGGGAGGTGCGCTGTGTGCCCGCGCTCCAGCTCATCGGCCCACGCGTCGTCCTGGGGCCACTCCAGGGACGCGTGGCGGGTGGCTGTGCAGCCTGGGGGACACGGTGGCACTCCACGGCAGAGGATCCATCGCCGTGGCAGACGGAGACGCAACGGCGGGAGCTTTTGGGGTCGACGGCGACGGGCATTAAATGCCCTTGTCCCCCACTGTTAAAGTAGGTATAGACCACTGTTCTGTACTGTAGCTCCACTGTTCCCGCACTGTTACAACTACCACCTATTTTACATTTTTACCCCTTTCTCCTACGTTGACACCTGTCGGTGACCCCTTGCACTATAAAAGGAGGCCCATGCACAACGTGGAGGGGGTTCGGTTGGGTTCGGTTGGAAACCTAGATCATTCTCACGCTCGTGTAGCTGCTTCTTCAAGCTCCGAGCGCCCAAACTCAATACACAACCAAGCAGGAGTAGGGTTTTACGCATCCGTGCGGCCCGAACCTGGGTAAAAACTGCCCGCGCGTCTGCCTCGATCTGCTCTTCGTGCTCCCTCCGCCCTCGTACCGCACAGACAAGGGGCTCCGGTCCCATAGGTGTTCGTGGCGGACAGTTTCCCCCGACATCTTTGGCGCGCCAGGTAGGGGGCGTCGAGGTTGTGCGAACCTGATCCGGCGTTCGCGCGGGCGAAATCTTCATCAACCTCTCCAGCTTCATCAGCAACTTCATCAGCGACAACTCCATGGCCCCGAAGAAGAAGCCTTCGGAGGTCGGAGGCCCGTCCGCGTCTCACCCGCCGCCACCAGAGCCAACGGTGGGCGGGGGAGACGCCGTCGGAAGGGTGGTTGCCGGCGAGGACACTCACGGTGCCACCAGATCCAAGAACAGGACGGACGACCGGACCTCGGTCTCCGTGGACGCGCCACGTCCATCGCAACATACGACGACCCCGCAGCGCCATGCCACGGGAGGTGGTATCCGCTTGCTGGGACAAGGCCATACTGGAGGTTCGCGGGACGCCCCGGACCCCCGTCCGGGCACAAGCAAAGCGAAGGCGCCGGCACGGGACCCCGCTCCTTCTAACGTCGTTAGAAGTCCGAGCGTATCCCGCTCCTCGCACCGCTCGCCCGCGTTCCCCACTACTCCGGCAGAAGCGCTCGCAAGGGCGCAGCTGCTCCTCGATTTTCCTCCAGCGGCCGACAAGGCCGAGGAATGGAGGGCCACTATCCGGAGCCTGATAGACTTCGCCAACAACGACTCTCCGCAGCAGCCGTCGGCCTCACGGCTGCGGCAGGCCGAGAAGACGAAGGCTATCGGCGACAAGACTGCCGGGGGTGCGACAAGCGTGCACTCCCCGCCGCAGAAGCAGAAGACGCCGCCCCGCCGGAACAACCCCGACGACGGCTCCACAGCCTCGTCGGACCCGCGGGCCCGTCGGGACCAGCGCCAGGTCCTCGACGACCGGCGAGATGAAGACGCTCGGACCACGATCGAGCGCCGCCGAGAAGCTCGGCGACAATCCGACAAGAGAGCTGGGAACGCTGTCGACGCACCCGCGCCCGGTGAACCAGGCGACTTGCCGTACGCGGCAGGCTGCCCTGCGTTCACCCGCGAGCTGCGGCGCGTCCAGTGGCCCAGCATGAAGAACTTTAAGCCCGACGTACCGGAGAAGTACGACGGCAAGACGCACCCCTCGGAGTTTCTCAGCGTCTACACCATAGCAGTGCAAGCTGCCGGGGGGCGCGACGAGAAGATCCTAGCCAACTACTTCCCGCTCGTGCTGAAGCCGAACGTCCGTTCGTGGCTCATGCACTTGCCGGAAGGCTCTATCTCTTCTTGGGCCGACCTCTGCCATCAGTTTGTTGGCGCCTTCACCGGCGGCCACAAACCCCATGGTCAGGAGAGCGATCTCCACATTTTGGCCCAGAAGGAAGGCGAACCCCTGCGCAAGTATATCCAATGTTTCAGCCGGGTGCAGCACAACATCCCCGATGTTCACCCTGCTGCGGTTATCAGCGCGTTCCATCAGAACGTGCGTAACCGCCGCATGCGTGAGGAGATGGCGATGACCAAGATCAGGGACGTCAGCGAGCTCTACGCTCTTGCCGACAAGTGCGCCCGTGCAGAAGAGGGGAGGAAATTCCCCGGGGAGGATGCTGGCGCAGGGGGAAGCGACAGCGACGACGCCGCCCCGGCAAAGAAGAGCCGGCGGCGGAACAACAGGAAGAAGGGCAAGAAGGAAGTGCTTGCCGTCGAAAAGTCCGGCAAGGAGGCCCCCGCCAAGCAAGCGCAGGCTGGCGGCTCCGGCAAGGAGCCTGCCCCTGCGGCGGCGGCCGACAAGCCGGGTAGCTCCGACAAGCAATACTGTAAGATTCACCGCACCAAGGGTCACGACCTCTCCAATTGTAAGCGCGTCGAGTACCTCGTCGAGCAGCAAAAGGCTGAGTACGAGAGACGCGACAAGGAGAAGGCCCAAGGTGGCGGGGAAGAGCCCAGCAAGAAGCGGCCATTCAATGGCCGGGGAGGACGCCGCGGCAAGGCCAAGCAGCGGCAAGGAGATCGACCTCCCCGGGGCCGCGACAACGACGAAGACGACGATGAAGACATGGAGGACGACGAGAACAGCGAGCAGGAGTTCCAGAAGGCCACGGAAGTCCTATGCGTCGACGGTGGCGCCTCCCTGCACACCTCCCACCGCCAGCTGAAACAGTGGGTGCGTGAGGTAAATGCAGCGGAGCCGCCCGTGGAGTCGCGCAGGCTCCTCAAATGGTCCAGCACGCCCATCATTTTTGACCTTGAGGATCACCCTGACCGCACCACGGCGGTCGGGTGCTTGCCGATGCTGGTCTCACCCACCATCCGCAACCTCAAGGTCACTAAAATGTTGGTTGACGGCGGGGCCGGCCTGAACTTGATCTCCTCTACTGTGATCAAGAAACTCCAGATTCAAGACGGCGAGCTCGAAGAGACCGGTTCATTCCAAGGAATCAACCCGGGAAGGAGCAAGCCCAAGGGAAAGATTACTCTGCCGGTGACCTTTGGCGGGGAGCTCAATTTCAGAACTGAGCGCATCACCTTTGACGTTGCTGATATTCCATTGCCCTACAATGGGATACTCGGCCGTCCCGCCCTCGCCAAGTTCATGGCAGCTTCCCACTATGCCTACGACGTGCTGAAGATGCCGGGGCCGATAAGCGTCATCACTGTCCACAGCGACAAGAAAGATGCGCTTATTTGCGCCGACAAGATTTATCGGGATGCGGCAGCTGCGGCCGAGAAGGATACTCTTGCCGCTGAAGCTCCCGGGGGGAAGAAGACGAAGACCAAGCCCGGCAAGTGCTCTGGGACACACTCCGGCAACCGCACCTCTTCGGAGTGCTGCGCTGCCGTCGAGGACGTTCCATCGAGCTCCACCGGCAAGAGCAAGAAAGGAATGGCTGCTCCTCCGGCAACCAAGAAGGTGTCCGCAAGGGAGGATGGCACTGGTGGTACCTTCACCATCAGCGCCACCCTTGACAGCAAATAGGAAAGCGCGCTCGTCGCCTTCCTGCGGGCGAATGTCGATGTGTTTGCTTGGCAACCATCTGACATCCCCGGTGTTCCCAGGAAGGTGATTGAGCACAACCTTGCTGTCTGCCCTCATGCGCGGCCCATCAAGCAAAAAGTGAGGAAGCAAGCCGTGGAGCGCCAAGAGTTCATCAACGAGGAGATCAAGAAACTAGAGGCAGCAGGCCTAGTTAGAGGTGTGATCCATCCGACGTGGTTGGCAAACCCAGTCGTCGTGCGCAAAGCCAACGGGAAGTGGAGACTGTGTATAGACTTCACTGATGTCAATAAAGCATGTCCCAAGGATCCCTTCCCTTTGCCGCGCATTGACCAGATCGTTGACTCCACTGCCGGATGTGAGCTACTCTGTTTTCTTGATGCATACTCAGGCTATCACCAGATTTTCATGGCCAAGGAAGATGAAGAGAAGACTGCATTTATCACTCCATGTGGCACATACTGCTTTATCCGCATGCCATTTGGACTGAAAAATGCAGGCTCAACTTTTGCAAGGGTAGTGTACACTGCTTTTGAGCCACAGATCCACAGGAATGTAGAAGCCTACATGGATGACATCGTGGTGAAGAGCAAGAGCAAAGAAACACTGATTCAAGACTTAGAAGAAACGTTTCAGAACCTGCGCAGGATACAGCTCAAGCTGAACCCCGAGAAGTGCGTCTTTGGAGTCCCCTCCGGCAAGCTTCTCGGGTTCTTTGTATCACAAAGGGGGATTGAAGCCAATCCCGACAAGATCAAAGCCATCGAGCAGATAGAAGCCCCGAAGCGCGTCAAGGATGTCAGAAGGCTTGCAGGTTGCGTTGCTGCCCTCAGTAGGTTCATTTCAAAATCCGCGGAACGCGCCCTACCTTTCTTCAAAATCTTGAAGAAGGCAGGTCCCATGAAGTGGACTCCGGAAGCGGAGGCGGCGTTGCAGGATTTGAAACGGTACCTTTCCTCTCCTCCAATACTTGTCGCACCTAGACCACAGGAAAAGTTGCTGCTGTATTTGGCGGCAACCAACCAGGTGGTTAGTGCTGCGTTAGTAGCGGAGAGAGAGTCCGACGAGGAGGTCACACCACCGGCAAGCGAATCCAGCGACAAGCAGGGGGCTGCCCCGACAAGCTCTGGCCCCGACAAAGATGAATCTGCGCAGGAAAAGGAAGAGGTGCGGAAGAAGATGGTGCAGCGCCCAGTGTATTTTGTAAGTTCCCTTCTCCAGGGGGCTAGATCAAGGTACTCTGGTCTGCAAAAGTTGCTTTTCGGCCTTCTCATGGCCTCGAGAAAGCTGCGCCACTACTTCCAAGCCCATGAGATAACAGTGGTCACTCGCTTTCCGTTGAAGAGGATATTACACAATCCAGAGGCAACAGGCAGGATCGTCGAGTGGGCACTGGAACTGTCAAGCTTCGGACTCAAATTTGAAAGTACTTCAACCATTCAGAGCCGAGCTTTGGCAGAGTTCATTGCTGAGTGGACCCCAACGCCAGAAGAAGAAGTTCAAGAAACGAGCGTACCCGTGCAAGAAGCGACAAGTGAATGGGTAATGTATTTTGACGGTGCCTTCTCGTTGCAAGGCGCCGGTGCTGGCGTGGTACTCATCGCGCCCACCGGAGAGCACCTCAAGTATGTTATCCAGATGCACTTTCCCAGGGAGCAAGCGACAAACAACACCGCAGAATATGAAGGCTTGCTTGCCGGCCTCAGGATTGCGGCCGAACTTGGGATTAAGAAGCTGATTGTGCGGGGCGATTCTCAGTTGGTGGTCCGACAAGTCAACAAGAGCTACCAGAGCCCTTTGATGGAAGCATATGTAGATGAAGTGAGGAAGCTTGAAGAACACTTTGAAGGTCTGCAAATGGAGCACATCCCGAGAGCTCAAAATGAAATTGCAGATGGCCTTTCAAAGTGTGCTGCGATGAAGCTACCTGTGGAACCAGGGACCTTTTTGCTCAAGCTGACTCAACCATCAGTTACACCATCAATTGGGCAGTCCAAGAAGAGAAAGTTGGTCTCCGGCGACTACTTGCCGGCGGATCTTCCTGAACCCGCCGCCAAAGTTCCCAAGATCAACGACAACGCTGAGGAACAGTTTGCTCCTGCAAGCCCTCGGGCTTGTGCAGTTGAAGCAAGTGTTCCCGACAAGCCTCGCCCCGGCGAGCTTGCCGGGGGACCGTCAGCTCCGGCAGGACCAGAGGTCTTTGCCGTAGAAGCCGGGGTTCCCGCAGCGGCCCTCGAGCCTTTAGTCCTTGCCGTCGAGCCCCGGGCTCCGGCATGGGCACAGCAGATCGTCCGCTTTCTACAAACTGGAGAACTTCCCGACGACCCTCAAGAGATAGAGAAGATAACCAGGCAGTCAAGTATGTATCAGTTTGTGGATAACGAGCTGTACAGAAGAAGACTCAATGGAGTCAGGTTGAAGTGCATCTCCAGGGAAGATGGACAGAAGCTGTTGGCGGAAATACACGGAGGCATATGCGGCCACCACATTGGCGCAAGAGCACTTGCCGGGAAAGCTTTCCGGCAAGGGTTCTTTTGGCAAGAAGCCCTCCAAGATGCAACTGCACTAGTAACCAAGTGTGAAGCGTGCCAGTTCCATGCAAAGCAAATACATCAGCCAGCTCAAGCTCTCCAAACAATCCCTTTGTCATGGCCCTTCTCGGTCTGGGGGCTCGATATCCTCGGCCCTTTCCCTCGCGCTGTCGGGGGCTTTGAGTACTTGTACGTTGCAATCGACAAGTTCGCAAAGTGGCCAGAAGTGGAGCCAGTGAGAAAGGTGACGGCACAGTCAGCAGTCAGGTTCTTCAGGTCGATTGTTTGCCGTTTCGGGATTCCTAACAGGATCATCACCGACAACGGTACGCAATTCACTAGTCGCACCTTCATGCAGTACGTCCAAGACCTTGGCGCCAAGGTCTGTTTCGCTTCTGTTGCTCATCCGAGGAGCAACGGCCAAGCGGAGAGGGCAAATGCTGAAGTGCTGCGCGGACTCAAGACAAGGACCTTTGACAGGCTGCGCAAGTGCGGAAGGAATTGGATAGAGGAACTCCCGGCGGCTCTTTGGTCAATCAGAACGACACCAAGTCGAGCCACCGGACAGACACCCTTTGCCCTAGTCTACGGGGCAGAAGCAGTTATCCCCACGGAACTCGTATACGGATCTCCTCGAGTGCTCGCTTATGATGAGCTCGAGCAAGAGCAACTGCGGCAAGATGACGCATTGCTCCTTGAGGAGGGACGTCTCCAGGCTGCTGTACGAGCTGCTCGATACCAGCAAGCTTTGCGCCGCTACCATAGCCGCAAAGTCAAGGCCAGGAGTCTCGAGGAAGGCGACCTTGTTCTTCGGCGTGTTCAGTCCGCCAAGAATTCCAACAAGTTGACGCCGAAGTGGGAAGGCCCTTATCGGGTGAGACAAGTTACGAGGCCCGGCGCTGTCCGCCTCGAGACCGAAGAAGGCTTACCGGTGAGCAACTCCTGGAACATAGAGCATCTTCGCAAGTTTCACCCCTAAGGCGCGGTTGCCGTGATCCGTTCCGGCAACCACCTTTTGTACAAGCCTTGCCGCTGTTGCATGTAACCCTTTGTACAAAGCCGGGCGCAGACCCCGTGCATCAGTGAAGATTTCGTGTTTTCGCATCGATTGCCTTTCGCATGCTTCTCTTTGCTATTCGCATGTTTTATTTGGCATTTGATGCAACACTAAGATACTCGGTAAGCACTATTACGCCGAAAGGCGACATGCTTGTTTCCCTCTCCTTTTCCTTTTTCTCTTAAGCAGAAGGAACGTTCCTCGCGCACAAGTTTGCCGGGGGGGATGGAGGAGGAACTAAGTGCCATTCAAGTAAGAAGAGCCTTACCGGAAAGCAAACAACATGAGCAAGCAGCATGTGAAAGATAAGTTGTTAGAATTTGACCAGTTCAAATTTTAAATTTTTTTGGTTGTCTTCCTTGAACGATCACACTTTTTATGGAAAACCTGTGCGCGGAGGAACCTACCCGTGGCTTGCCGCACCCTTATCTTGTCTTCGAGTCCACTCAACGATTTAAGTGAGCTGCGACAAGTGTCGCGCCCTTGCTTCGTTTCCGAGTACACTCAGCAAGCTAAGTGCGTTGCGACCTGCTGCGGCAAGGTTGCTTGCCGGCAAGGACCTTGGCCAGCAGGCCGCTCAGAGTCCAGCACTCAGCGCTCGCGGCAAGGGCCCCTTTCCGGCAAGCTTCCCGGGAGCGTAGGGTGAAAAACATACAAAGTCAAAGATTGGAACAAGGAAGATAACATTGCACTGATTGATTGAAGTAAAGCAAATATCTTACAAGGACAACTTGTCGCAATGGACTAATGAGTTCGTAACATAATGTGCAGCAACGAAAAGATAAAGATAGATGGGGCCCTAGTCTACACGGTCGCCCTCCTTCCTGCCGAGCTTTGCCACCTTGGCGATGATATGGCCGACCTGCTCCTTCAGGGCCTCCGTGTCTGCATCCGCCGGCAAGCTGCGAAGAACGTTCGTGAGGTTGATCCCCGGGTTGCGGAACACAATCTTCGTCAAGACCCGCTCCAGAGTTCCTGCGCAGAGACGGCGCGACTCCTCGGCCAGCTGCGCGGGGATGCGGTTCCGGAGACCTGCAAGGGCCGGAGCGACGCCTCTGAAGAAGAGGCTGAGCTTGGCGCTGTGCGGGAGGTCTGGATCCGGCGAGTAGATAAGGTGTTCGACCTTCAAGGCAAGCAGCTCCTGGTCAATGATGGATGCCGAAGAAACCAGCTCTTCGGTCCACAGCTCAATGTTCTTGCGGAAGAGCTCGGATGCCTTGTTGGTGCTGTCCACCAAGGCCCGCTCCTTGCGGAGCTCCTCCTTCAGCTTATCTTCTCGAAGCTTGGCGGCGTCAATTGAATCCCTCAGAGTTGAGACTTTTAGCTCCAAGTCCTCGATGGAGTCCTTGGCGGCCTTAAGCTCATCGCCCCTCTTGGACAGATTCACTTGGAGCTCCGCGTTGGTGTGGGCGTCCTTCTCGCGCTCAGTAATGAGCGCGGCAACCTTCTCGGTGCTCACCTTCATCGCCGCTTCTAGTTGAACAACCTTGGCGGCAAGCTCCTTCTTGGCGTCTTCCGCGGCAGCAGCAGCGGCCTTCGCCTCCTTCAGCTCCCCGCCAAGGGCAGCCTCGCGAGCGGCAAGGTCCTCCTCATGGGAGTCGAGATCCACCTTCCGCTGCGCGAGCTCTCCTTCTCGCCGGGACATCTCTACCCCGGCGAGCCGTTGCTGTTCGTCGGCTTCGGCTTTCTCAAGTACCCACTCCTGATACTCGCCGGCGAGACGCTCACGCTCCTCCGCCACCTCGCGGAGGCCCGCCTTGTGGGCAGCGCTGAGCTCCGCCGCACGCTTCTCCATTTCGGCGGCGGCCTGGGCAGCAAGGGCTTCCCGGGAGGCAAGCTTCGCCTGCCTGGCCCGGTAAAGGGCCAGGAGTCGGTGGAGAAGCTTCTCCTCCTCGGGCCCATCTCCTTCGTCGGGCGCCTCGACGACTGTCAGACCCGCGGAGGCGAGGACTTCTCCGTCAAACGCCTCGCCCTCCGCGGGAGCTCTTGATGAAGACCCCCAAGGCACTTGGATAAAGACGCCATTGGGGGCACGAAGATAGTACGCCTGCTTCTCGCTGGTGGAGGGGCCGGCGGCCGGTGTAGCATCCGGTGCTCCCGCCACCTCCGGGTCGGCGGTGCGGTCGCCGTCCCCCTCCCCGGTCGCGGCGTCAGCGGCCGGAGCGTCCTCTTGCGCGGCCGGCTCGGTGGCCTTGGTCGCCTCCTCGGTGGCCTCGACCATCTCCACGACGACGGGAACGTCATCGCCACCGCCCTGCGCGCCCTCCTCATCCTCGATATTGATGACCTCGGTCTCCATCGGCGCAGGAGGAGGAGGAGGAAGATCTAGAAGAAGAAGAAAAAGAAGTTCAAAATCAAGCAAAGATCCAAAAAGAAGCAAAGTCAAGAAAACCAAGCACAGAACATACCTTGGCGGACGCCCTCTGCGGCGGGCTCCCTTGCCGGGGGGCTCGGCCTTGGCGGAGTGGCCGTCCTCGCCGGGCTGCTCGCCCTTGGCGGGGTACTCTGCCTTGGCGGAGTACCCGCCCTTGGCGGAGCGCTCTCCCTTGCCGGAGAGTTCTCCCTTGCCGGGGACGGCGGGGCCTGCGGCTCCTCGGTGACGGTCTCCGGGCGCTCTTCCCGCTGCGGCTCCACCTCTGCACAAGAGAAGATAGAAGAACTAAGACATTCAGAGATCAAAGCCCTAAGCGCGCCCCGACGAGCAAAAACAGTAAACCTCTAACTTACGCTGGGGGCTGCGCTGGGGGCTGCTCCCCGGAGCGGCGCTCGGGTCCGGCAAGCTCGGCTCCGGCGCGATCCCTGCTTCCGCGACGGATGGGTCTCCCACGACCTCAACTGTGGGCACCTTAACCCTCTTCGCGCGCTGCTCCAAGGTCCTGCGATCACAAGCAACAAGCAAAGTCAAGCGTCAGCAACAATCGAGATATAAAAATCAAGAAGGAGTAAGGTCTCGGGTCCTTACTCTTGGTCCTCCTCGTCGTCCTCGCTCAGCGCGGAGAAGTCAAACTCCACGGTGGGCGCGTCGGCGCGAGGAGCGGAGGATGAAGATTCCCTCGCGCGTTTCGGAGCCACCGGGGCTGGGGGCTGCGTAGGCCCAGCCCCTGTGGTGGCCGGCGCCCGAGAAGTGGGCGGAGCAGCTGCTCCGCTCCGAGAAGATCCTTGCCGGCTCGGTGCCGGCCTGCGGGACGCCTCTGTCGTGGTCCGCGCGCGCGGGGCCTCTGCCGTGGCCGGCACGCCGGTCGCCCTTGGCACGGCTTGGCTCGGCCGGGGAGCTGCCCGGCGAGCTGGCTGTTGCCGGGGCGCTCGCGCCTGCTCCCCCGTCGCCGCCTTGCGGAGACGCTTCAATGGGGACTGCTTCGGGCTTGCCGGGGGCGGGGAGCTCTCCGACGAGGAGAGGTCGTCGGCGTACAACTCTGTCGATCCGCCAGAGTCTTCGGCCTCCTCCTCCTCCTCCTCTTCTGCCTCGGCCGGCTCGCTGGGCCCAGCATCCGACGATGCGGCCCTCTTCCCCTTGGCGCCTCCGCCCCTCGCGGCGCCCCTGCTTCCTCCGGCTGTGCCCTCCATTGCCGCGGCCTCCGTCGCGATCCCACTGATCCCGGAGTGCCTCAGCGAGGGGACCCCGGCGAGCGCGTCGGGAGGGAGCTCTAGCAGCTTGCGAATCTCCTCCTTATCCGCCTGGCTGGAGGCATCCGCGGCTTCCGCCTCCGCGGGTGTGTATCCAAAGTTTCCCGCCGCCGCGGCTGCGGCGACTTCTTCAGCGCGAGAAGCCATGTAAGCAATCTCTTGGTCGGTGGTGGCCCGCGTGTGCAGCTTGAGATCGTCCTTCTTCTCCAACACCTCCGCAAGGCGGTCGTAGAACTCGAGGACGTCGATAGGCTTGGGCGCAATCCACGTGCGCTCCAATCCATGAGAGTCGCACGCGGGCATCATAGCGACAAGGCGATCCCGGGCGCTGCTGGCGCAGAGCGGCACCACTCCCCGGGGAGCGCGGAAGTACTCGGGGTGTGCCGGGTCGAACTTGAAAAGTTCCCTGACCATACCCCGCAGCTCGAGTGTTGTGAAGTTAAAATTGAGGCCGGGGCGCAGCCTCATGATGTCTGCCGGGCCGCCGTATTGCCACGCCGGCCTTTTCCGGTCTTGGAGGGGGGCGATCCGGCGACGAAGAAAGTCCGCGCCCACTTCAGCGACAGACAGCGGCGCCATCCGAAGACGCATGATTCTGACGAGAGCGATATCCAGCTTGGAATCGTCGGAATCAAAATTACTCCAATCCCTGCCGCGCACGATGGGCGATGTGCGCGGCGCGGTAAAGTGTTGCGGCCGCTCCTCGACGACCCAGCACCACTCCGCGCGCCACTCTTCCCACTTGCCGCGGAGCTCCCCCGGCAAGTAGGATAATTTCTTATTCAGCCTAAACACCCAAGAGATTCCTCCGGAGAGGGGGGCGTCGGCCTCCACTCTGGGGATGAAAAAGTGCCTAAAGAGAGCTACGTTGGGCTGGATTCCTACGAAGTTTTCGCACATGTGTGCGAAAACGGACATGGTGAGGATGGCGTTGGGAGTGAAATCGAGGAGGTGGAGGCCATAAGTATTCATGATATCGCAGAAAAAGTTTGAGAAGGGAGGGCACAGACCGCAGTGGAAGAAGGCTGCGAAAAAGTAATACCCGCCGGGGTAGTGATCCTTGGCGACGGCCGGGTAGACGCGCGTGCGGGGGTGCGCTGGGGTCTCCTTGGCCCAGAACAAATAATATTTGTTCCAAAGCTCCCGCACGCCGAGCTTCGGCGCAAAGACGATGTGCTCCTTCCGGAACGCGACGAGCTTCGCCGCCTGATCTGACTTCTCCCGCTTGGACTTCTCCGACTTCGCCTTGTCGGTCTTTGGGGCCATGGCGGACGCGGTGGAAGGAAGGGGACGAAGAGCTTGGTGATGGCGGAGGAGTAGAGGCAAAGAGCAGAGGAATCTGAGGAAGAAGACGATGGCAATGAGTGCGCAGGGAGGGGAACCGCGCCGCTCTCTCTGCTTTTATGGGAGAGTGGGGGGCGTTTCGCCCTTCCCATTAAAGAAATCGTGGGCACGTCCCATCCCACGGCGCCGCAATCGACGCGTGCCGTTGCCGTGGGGTGCGGCGGATATGGAAGTGGATTCGGCGCGCCGCGGGCCGCGGGTGCCCGTGCACTGTTTTGGGCCTGGCCCAACAGCGCTCGGCACCGTGTGTGGCCCAGGCCCGGGGGCTCCACCTGTCGGTGTACTAAGGTAGGGGTACCCTAGTACCCCAACTTGTGCACGGGCAGCGGCAGCTCCCCGCGGCAGGGTTCACCACGCGCTTGCCGGAGACCTTCCTGACCCTTATCTAGCCATTCAAAAACAAAGTATACAAGACAGAAGACCAAGACCCCGGCAAGAGGAGCTTGCCGGGAAGGCCGTCCCAGGCTCGAGATTGCTTAACTAGCACGAGGCCCTGGCAAGAGGAGCTTGTCAGGACGAATAGAAGATTTCATCTTAGAAGACCCGGCAAGGGCTCGGGGAGCGGCAAGCTTCCGGGCCCGGCAAGGTCGAGATCCCCGGCAAGGTGCTTGCCGGGGGAGGTGCGCTGTGTGCCCGCGCTCCAGCTCATCGGCCCACGCGTCGTCCTGGGGCCACTCCAGGGACGCGTGGCGGGTGGCTGTGCAGCCTGGGGGACACGGTGGCACTCCACGGCAGAGGATCCATCGCCGTGGCAGACGGAGACGCAACGGCGGGAGCTTTTGGGGTCGACGGCGACGGGCATTAAATGCCCTTGTCCCCCACTGTTAAAGTAGGTATAGACCACTGTTCTGTACTGTAGCTCCACTGTTCCCGCACTGTTACAACTACCACCTATTTTACATTTTTACCCCTTTCTCCTACGTTGACACCTGTCGGTGACCCCTTGCACTATAAAAGGAGGCCCATGCACAACGTGGAGGGGGTTCGGTTGGGTTCGGTTGGAAACCTAGATCATTCTCACGCTCGTGTAGCTGCTTCTTCAAGCTCCGAGCGCCCAAACTCAATACACAACCAAGCAGGAGTAGGGTTTTACGCATCCGTGCGGCCCGAACCTGGGTAAAAACTGCCCGCGCGTCTGCCTCGATCTGCTCTTCGTGCTCCCTCCGCCCTCGTACCGCACAGACAAGGGGCTCCGGTCCCATAGGTGTTCGTGGCGGACAGTTTCCCCCGACATAACTTGAAGCTCCGGAAAACAAGATGAAGAATTTAGAACCAAGGATATGATATGATGAACAAACTCCAGACAAAAGAATTAAAACACCTTGAAGGAATAAGAATAAGAATTATGTCATGCATCTCCTTCACCAATTTAAATTGATGACAACCATAGGATTTGGCATACTACTTATTCTCGTTGGAAAGAATTAAAGAGAGATCTAGCACAAGCTTGGGTAAATCTTCAATGAACCACCGGTAGGATTATGAAAAGAACAAATGAATTAAAACGATAACAACGGAAGAGTAAACTTGAAAGAACCACCGTAAGAATATGGAGACGAACGAAGAGACATCAATGAAGAATATTTGAAGAACGAAGTTGAAAACTGAGAACGAAGAAAACTTCTGAAATGATGGCCTTCGGAGGATCACAAAGAAAAGAATTCAAGAAATGCTTCGGATGGGTATAAAAGAATTCCTCATGATCGGAACAATAATGAGGATGGCATGAAGCTAGAACCACAAATCTTCAAGAAGACGGGCCAAGATTTAAGAGAAATACTTCTCCGGTCTCCAAATGTTAAGAATGAAGACGAGGAATGCCAAGAATAATTGTTGAGCACTCCGGAATGAAGAATTAAAAAGGTTAAACCAAAGATGAAAAGAATTGAAAACGATCTTGGAGAAGGCATGTGACTGATGGAAATCATACTTACGTCACAATTTGAAAAAGAATTTGAGTATAACTCCAGAAAATAGAAGAGTCAGGTAAGATCCTGGAAAAGACCTGTGGGTTAGGGCCCACTCAAAGAAATCACCGTTGAAAAAGATTGCTTAAGAGATATTGCACCGGTTGAATTAAAAGGCTTGAATACGATGATAATCCTCAAAAAAATAATTTGAAAGGATTAAGAATGGAATTATGAATCTTCAACACTCCGGATATAAATAGCAAGAGGAGAATGATTAATTGGTGCACCGGAATAAGAAAACATTGTGAAAAGAGGAAAAGGATAAGATCAACACCCAATTCTTGAATTACATCCACCGGAAGAATTGAGAACAAAAGAATGATGAACTTGAAGCTCTTGAGCATCTTCACGATAAATCACCGGATAAGAACATTGAAGGAAAAGAATGGAGAAATATCTCATGAATAAAATGGATACTTCATTTGAGAATTTCTTACTCCAAGAAGAAGAAGGGTGGGAGGGTGGGGAAAACAAAGACGACTTGAGATGAACAAAAAGGACACCGGTTGAAAAGAATTTAACATGACCATCTTGATGGTCAAGAAGAATTAGCACTCCCATATAAATATGAGAACACTGATTAAGAAAGGTATGGAATCAACATTTGACATCGAAGCAACTCGAATACCAGAATCAAAACAAGAACAAAGGATTGAACGAATGAATTCCGCAGGAACATCAACTAGACGAGAATCCACTTGAAGAACACAAGGTAAATAAAAAGGAACAAGGATCAGATAGAACAAATACAAGATAGAAGCTTCGTTCGACATCTTTGTGCTGAAAGCTCATGGAACGTGTTACAAAAGGGTTTTGCAATCCCCGGATCAGCATAGCCAAGGACCCTTTAAGATGCAACTCCCGATCAGAACAAGTCCATAAAACCCACTTCACTCAATGTAGAACCCCGAACTTCATATCGAGCATCCGTTGGAAGAATGCCTAGAACTACTAGATGAACCCACCTATAGATTTCCGAAAGTTTCCAGTTATGCAATCAGGTGTTGGGGATACACGGGAAGCACCGCGCAATCAACTCTAAACCGACATCCAGGTGTATCCATCCTTCAACACATAACCAGACTTTCTCGGAAACTGTTTACCTCGGACCTTCGAAAAGCATCCACTATAACAAGCTATGGCAATACTCTCGAACTACCTCCCCAGTACTGGGTGATGTCGGGGTTATCTTGCCACTGGCCGTATAGGAGAGATTTTCGATGTCGGCCGTCTTAAGTATTTAGTACTGCCGCGATATGCTTGTTACACTGATACCCCGAAGCTCAACTCCTCGGTAACAGGAGGCATCGAGAACAATATCCTTGTCACAAGAACATCGAAACAATCACAGAATACTCGCGGGATCCTAAAAAAAATTTGGTGCAATTTTTGAAAGTAGGAGAGAAAAGAGTAATCGTCAGGAGTCCTCACCAGAGAGAAAGGGGATGAGAAGCAAAGAAATCCTACTCTCCGATATAATATAGGACTCAAAAAGTTTTCAGTGTGTGCCTAGACTCAACCGTCAACGATTCGATCAAACAGTGGGGGCTTCTAGGTCGGAGAAGGCTCTGAATACCAACTTGTAATGCCCAGGATGGAGTTATACCTCCTACGTGTCGAGGCACGACTTAAAGGCATAAGTCCATCCTAGAATGATCTCAAGTTTGGTATCTTTGCACGACTCATGTAAAAGAGGGATTAAATTGCAAAAGGAGATAGTTGGCTTACACTCGCCACTTCACACAATACATTACATAAGCATAACATCATTCAAAACATCACAACCCGTCTACGGGTGAAGAACCAAAAGAAAGATACCAAAACAACATAAAGCCACAGGCCAAGATCGAATCCTAGTAGAAACCACTACTGAGCATCGAAACGTCACAAGCAAACAGCCAAAACTCTTCACCAAGCTCCCGGTGAAGTACTGATCCAACTCCTACTTCTTACTCGGCTGAACCTGCATCTGGTGTGGTGAAGTAACTGTGAGCCACAGAGGACTCAGCAATCCCGTTCCCGGGTAACAAGACTATTTAAGCCTTGGGTGAGGACAAGGCTGAAGAAAGAACGAGAGGTGAAGGAACAAACAAGAGTCTGCAGCAGCAACTAGCACTAACTTACGTAAAAGAGAGCGAGAAGAGAAGCCTCGGCGAGAAGTGATCACGAAGTGATCCTAGCTACAAGCTCACAATCATAACCCCACCGTGTTCAACTCCCGAATCCCTATTCGGAAATTGACAGTCACGGTACACACGCTGGTAGTGTATTGGAAACATTGTGTCAAATTATCTACAACCAGAATTAACAAGCTCCCATCTGCCACATAACCGCGGGCACGGCTTTCGAAAGTTCAAACCCTGCAGGGGTGTTCCAACTTGACCCATTACAAGCCCACGATCCGCGGAGTCGCAACTCCATAGTTGGGAAGACCCGAGTATTCTCGGAATCCCGTGCTCAAGTTAAACCGAACTAAGGTAAGGCTAATCCAGCAAATCCTCCCGGCGTGTCGACACCCTGATAGTAGCCGCGCGTATCTAAGTCTCAAGACACGACCGGATGGGCGATTCTACAGGACCCAATCCTCGAGTTTCCCCGTGGTGGTTCCCGCAGACTCCCCGTTTGGGACCAACACCATCGGCACTGGCCCCCCCTGCTATGTAGAAATAAAGGATCCTCGAGGGAGCGACCCCCTATGCAAATTTAATTAATTAATTAAGTTGTTATTATGAGGCAAATAGTACCAAATGTTGGGACTTGCTGGAAAAGACTTAGCACTTAGCGGTTTATCAAGGGGGTCCCATACACCCCAACCGTGTTAGGAACGCATAATCAGGGAACATAACACCGGTTTATACGGTTCCTAACAGCATGAGTGGAACAAAACACCAAGCAAAAAGGCTTAGCCTTCCACCCTGCCAGTATATAGATGATTTCATTTTTAAGCATTTATATAGTGTGATATAACCCAACCAAACTTCAGCATGAAGCAAGCATCTTCGATCTTCACCTGCAACTAACAATGCTATAAGAGGGGCTGAACGAAGCGTACTTAGCCAAGCAACGGTTTGCGTAGGTAGGGTGGTTAAACATGGCAATGGTTACAAGTAGGAGGCTGACAAGAAAGACATGGGCATCGAGGCAAAACTAAAGATCGAGACTACTAGCAATAGGCAAAGATAGTAATGGTATCCGGGTTCGGTCATCTTGCCTGGGATTCCACAAGGGAGAAGAACGGATCCAAGAAGAAGACGGAGCAACGCAGACGAGCGAAACCTCACAACTCCGGAACGAAACCGAAGCTAACAAGAGAAGCAACCGGAAAGAAAACAACAACACGGTAAACACACAAATCATAAACAAGGCATACGATGCACAAGCAAGTATGATGCATGTCCGGTTTAAATATGCAAGGCATGGCAAAGTGCACAAACAAAACTACAAGTTAAGTGGAGATCAATATGCAACGAGTTGCATATTGACAAAACACCACAATTTAATTATTTAGTTGACTCTCGTTATTAACAAGACAAGATTAAATGTTTTTAGCATGGCAAGAGGTGAAGCATAATAAAACTATACTAACTAGGCAATTTAAATGAGGCCGGAAGAATAACAACAACATCTCCGGAAAATCCCCATAAGCATGTTTAATAATTATAAGCAACAACAATTCACACATATAAGTGTTGTTAAACATGATGCGGATGACATGAACAAGTTTATGCAAGTTTTATGTTAAAGGTTGACAATTAACAAGATATGAAGCATTTGTCACCGTGGTGGAAAGAAAAGGGTGCCACGGCAACGATTTCCGAAAATGATGCCACGGCAACATATCGGTTCCGGTATCTCGTTGAGAGACCGGTGCAAAAGGTGACGAAGCGAGTCAAACGAGATGATGGGGTGTTCCCGTTGCCGGGTTCCCACGAGTCGGTGGCGAGGCAACCGAGGGACATGACAAAAGGGCACAATGGGCACGAAGTACAAGTGAAACATTTCATACAACCACAAGCAAGCATCACACGGGTCACGTCTCGGGGTTATACCTTCGAAACAATTGTTTCGGGGCGGTTCGCGATCGTAGTGGAAGAAGGCGTTCACGTGTCCGACGAGGAAGAAGTCGTTCTCGTTTCCGAAGAGGAAGTAGTTGTTCTCGCAACTCGTAGAGGAAGTAGTGGTTCACGTCATCGTGTCGTGGTACTTGGCGAATTCCTCGTTTCCGGGCGACGGTAGTGGTACATGCCGTAGAGGTACTTGAGGGTGCCGACGGATCCGGGCGTCGGTAGGGGTACTTGTCGCGGTCGTCGTCGACGTAGGGGTACACGTTCGTAGTGGGAAGTAGTTGTTCCGTTCGTCTTGGCGGTTCCACGACGGCGGTAGTTGTTCACGGTCATCGGTAGTCGTTCACGTATGTAGTTGTACTCGTTCCGTAGCCGTTCTCGAGCTCGTCTTCCCGTAGATGTTCGGTCGTCGTTTTGTAGTTGTACTCGTTTCTTCTGTCAACACAGTAGCACAGCAACACACCAAAGACCAACACAACAACAACACAGAACACGACAGCACGGAGGGACGACGAGGACACGGCAGCAGCACGGCGAGGCGACGGCCGGGGCGGGGCTGCGGGAACCAGCCGCTGTGGCCTTGGAGGCGACGGAGGCGCTGGAGAGCTTCAAGGCGAGCAGGACGCCATGGCGCATGGAGAGGACCGACGAGGTTGCGGCCTTGGGGGCTTCTCGCGCGGGGAACGCGGACGAGGCCGGCTGCGGTGCTGAAGGCGCCGGGCGGAAGGGCGCCGGGGGCCACGGGCCTCTGGCCGACGCGGGAAGGGAGCCGGCCTGGGCTCCTGGCCGCGGGAGCTCGGAGGAGAGGAGGGTCGTCGGGCGAGGACGGACCGCGCTGGACGAGGGGCGCGAGAGGCGAAGGGGCAACGGAGCTGCGGCCTTGGCTGGCCTGCCTGGGCTCGAGGGCCGGCGATGGAAGGAGATCCCGCGACGGCCGGCGGCTTCTGGAGAAGAGGCGCGGCGGTCCGCTGCTCGGTGCTGCTCGGACGCTTCGAGGAGAACGGAGGGAGAAGGACGGCAGCTCCTGGCCGGCCTGGGGCGCCAGCTTCTGGCCGCGGCGCTGGGGCCTGCTGGAAACGGAGGGAGGCGAGGGGTAACGGGGAGGGAGCGAGGCTCGATCGGCAGAGGGGATCGGGGCGAAGGGAGACGAGTGGGGCGATGCGGGAGAGAGCGAGAGAGAGATGGGTGGCGGCGGTCGGGCGGAAGGCGAGGGAGCGAGAGGCTGCGGGAGCGAGCGCCCTAGGGTTGGGTGGCTGCTGGGCCAAGGCGGCCCAAGTGGGCTGGTGGCCTTGGGGGATGGTGGAGCCGATGGTGGGCCAGCTGGCCTGGGCCTTAGGGAGGCCTGGGCTGGCTGGGATGCCCCTTTACTTTTATTTCTTAGCAGAAACAAAAGTGAAGAACGAAAAAAAAGGAGGGGGGGTAGGGAAAAGATAACACATGGAAGTATTTTCCTCGGGCATCATAAAAATAGCAAAGTCCGAGAAAAATAGAAAAGGCAAGATCGGAAGAAAATAATTCACACTTATTTGAATTTAATTCAAATAGTTTGAACTAAGACTTGATGATTGAAGTGTCCAAAAATGTTCGAATTTTCGGAGGAACCTCGAAACAACGGAAAAGAATTACAGGGAAGGGTTTTTGTAGGAGAACTCGAAGTGAAAAGACATGGGGAAAATATTGCACGTGTGTTGCGGTTAATTCCAAACAATTGGAATAATTTTAATATAGCTCCCTAATTATTGGGATGATATGTTTTAAAGAGAAGACATCTTCCCTCGATTTAAATGGACCGAAGGCCCACACGGATTATTTAGGTTGAGATGCATAAATTAAAAATGACATGATGGCATGACGACATGATGCAATGCGAAAAAATAAATAAAGCAAGCACAAAGAACACACGGGAGACCCCGGAACATCTGGAACTTCGGGAAACTTCTGGGACGTCGGTCTCGGGCGTCACACCAATGTCAGTGTCACCCATAGAAGAAAAATAGTTCCAAACTAAAAAAACTAAGTCTGGAAAATTCTGGCTATGCAGTTTCTAGACCGTTTGTAGACTTTTTCGAAGAAAAAAATTGTTGCGGCGAAGAAAGAGAGGAAAAAGTGAAAAAGGGAAAAGAAAAAAAAGATTCAGAGTGTGTTCCTTCCTTGTTTATGTGCAGCGCCATGATTTTGTTAGTGTTGCAGGCTCACATCTCTAGCATGGTCTAGCCTAGGACCAGCACAGTACCGTCATTGAGCGTTTATTGAACTTTGCATCACTGAATTGATTTTTGCTAACCCGTTTTGCTACCATGTTATAAGCCTTCCTAGCTCGACATACATCTACATCGTGCGTTTGACACTACCTGGCAATCGCTCTATCCAAGATTTGAGTCGCTTTTTACTACAACGATGCAGATCACCGCCTGCTGTTTGGTAAGAACTAGTAAGAGGTTGACATTCGCTTGACGGATTCGTGACTTTCCACCACTATACATCCTTTTAGTAGTTTGTAGGACATATTCTTGTATGTTTCTATTGCCACTAACCATGCTAGGATCACAAGTTGACAATTTGGACTAGGAGAACATGACAAACAAGGAGTTGCATGATAAATTTCAGCAAATGATGAGTGGCTAGGTGGGAGATGTGCTAAACAGATTTGAAGAGGCCATGGAGAAGATACAAGGCATAGAGAATTTGTTCGAAACCAATATCGATAAAAAGTTTAATGAATTGCTCACGCGTCTTCCACAACCACCACCGGCTGCACCTGTCACACCTCTGCAACGACAACAACAACGCCCCCTTCCGCATCAGTTAAGACGAGCGAAGTGTGTTCTTCTTGAGGATGGCCAAACTTCTAGTGCTGTTGTACCTATTGTCGATACTTCTTTGGCTCATGCTACTGTTGCTGCTGGTGGCAAGGAGGATGACGATTATGAGGGTGATTACAAGGATGATGTTGATCAAAATAAGAACTACATGCAACCACCAACACCACCACCACCAAGTCGTCCACATGCATATAATCGCAACGGTAGGGCCGCACCACCACCTCAGGTACGATATCCTCACCATCTCCTTAAACTAAAATTGAATATTCCACCCTTTGAGGGCAGATATGTTCCTAATATATATCTTACATGGGAGTTAGAAACTGAAAAAAGTTTTACATGTTTATAGTATCCTGAGGAGAGACGTGTTGATGTTGCTCTTTGTGCTTTCACTAGTTTTGCTTGTGTGTGGTGGTCTGAACATCGTAGATTATATCCGAATAATATTCCAACTACTTGGGCTGCTTTGAAAACTACTATGCGTACTCGTTAGGTTCCACCGTATTATCAATGTGTATTACTTCAAAAATTGTAGCGTTTAAGACAAGCAAAAAAATCTATAGAGGAATATTATCAAGAATTGCAAACTGGCATGGTTAGATGTGGTATTGTTGAGAATAATGAGGCTATGCTTGCACGTTTTATGGGTGGGTTAAATAGAGAGATGCATACCATTCTACAGTATAAAGAGTATAAGAATATCGCTCATTTATTCCATCTTGCTTGCAAACCTGAACATGAAGTGCAGGATCGACATGCATTGGCGTGGACTAACTTTTCTGCAGGTCGAACGTCATGATGGACACTGCATGCATCCTCTACTTCCACACGTCCTGCTGCACCGGCACCTCCATCAGCTACCACCTCCAACCATGATATAAGAAAGCGGCCACAACCACCACTATCTGCCAAGAGCACACCTTCCGGACCTGCAGAGAGCTCTTCTTCATCCATGGCATCAACAGGGATGACACGACGTTATATACCGTCGTTGTAATGGTGGAGGTCACTATGCGAGCAAATTTCCATCTCCGCGTGTGATGATTGTTACTAAGGATGGTGGGTATGAGTCCTCTAGTAACTATGATGAGGAGACTCTGGCTCTTATTACAAGTAAAGAACACAGTGGACATGATTCTGAACAAGAGACACAATACATGGATGCTAAAGACGCCGGGAGGTATGAAACATTAGTTTCTCAACGTGTTTTGAGTGTGTAGGTAACACAAGTTGAGCAAAATCAGAGGCACAATTTGTTCCATACAAAGGGGGTTGTGAAAAAACAGTATGTCCGCGTCATCATTGATGGAGGGAGCTGCAACAACTTGGTTAGCATGAAGATGGTGGAGAAGTTGTATCTCACCACAAGACCACATCTGCAACCTTACTACATCCAATGGTTTAACAACAGTGACAAGATTAAGGTAACACGGATTGTTCGTGTGCATTTTAGTATCGCTACATATGTTGATTATGTTGATTGTGATGTGGTACCCATGCAAGCATGTTCCTTATTACTTGCTAAACCATGGCAATTTGATTAAAAAAATCTATACAGCATGGTAGAAACAATCATTATACTCTTGTTCATAAGGATAAACATATTACTTTGCTTCCTATGTCTCCTAATTCTATTATGAAAGATGATGCTAATAGAGAAAGTAAAGCAAAACAGGAGCAAAATAAGAGTGAAAATCAGATTGTGGCTAAAGAATTTGAGCAACAAATGAAACCTAGTAATAAACCATCACCTCATGTTGCTTCCGAAATTAAATTGAAAAGTGGATGTTTACTTGCCACCAAATCTGATATTGATGATTTAGATTTTAGCAAATATGTTTGCTATGCTTTTGTGTGCAAAGAGGCATTCAAGGACGCGTCATCCTCTTTGCCTCCTGATGTCGCTAACATTTTGCAGGAGCTCGCTGATGTCTTTCCACAAGACATGCCACCGGGATTACCACCTATTCGCGGGATTGAGCATCAAATTGATTTAATTCCTGGTGCATCGCTACCCAACTGTGCTTCATACCATACCAATCGGGAGGAGATGAAGGAGATTATGCGTCAAGTATAGGAGTTGCTCGACAAAGGTTATATATGCGGATCTCTTAGTCCTTATGTTGTTCCTATTATACTAGTTCCAGAAAAGGATGGTACATCGCGTATGTGTGTTGATTGTAGAGGCATTAACAATATCACTATTCATTCTCGTCATCATATTCCTAGGCTAGATGATATGGTTGATCAATTGAGTGGCTCTACAATTTTCTCCAAAGTTGATTTGCGTAGTGGATACCATCAAATTCGTATGAAATTGGGAGATGAATGGGAAACAACATTTAAAACTAAGTTTGGATTATATGAGTGGTTAGGCATGCCTTTTGGGTTAACTAATGCACCTTGTACTTTCATGAGATTAACGAATGAAGTTTTATGTGCTTTCATTGGATGATTTGTGGTAGTCTATTTTCATGATATATTGATTTATAGCCGATCTTTGGAGGAACATTTGGAACATTTATGTGCTATTTATTGCTCTACGTGATGCGTGTTTGTTTGGTAACCTTGGGAAGTGCACCTTTTGCACCAACTGAGTATCTTTTCTTGGCTATGTTGTCACTCCACAAGGAATTGAAATTGATAAAGCCAATATTGAAGCTATTGAGAGTTGGCCACATCCCAAAACCGTCACACAATTGAGGAGTTTTCTTGGCCTCGCTGGTTTATATGGGTGCTATCTGGGAGATTTCAGCACCATTGGTGCACCTCTGAATGAGCTTACAAAAAAGGATGTGCCTTTTTTTGGGGGTACCGCACAGGAAGAAGCTTTCATGGTATTGAAAGATAAGTTAACACGTGCTCCATTACTCCTACTTCCTGATTTTAATAAGACTTTTGAGCTTGAATGTGATGCTAGTGGAATTGGATTAGGAGGTGTGCTATTACAAGATGGCACACCTATTGCATATTTCTCTAAAACATTGAGTGGGCCTAGTCTGAACTATTCTACTTATGATAAAGAATATATGCTCTTGTTCGAACTTTAGAAACATGGTAACAATATCTATGGCCCAAAGAATTTGTTATACATTCTGATCATGAATCTTTGAGATATATTGAAAGTCAAGCAAAACTGAATCGTAGACATGCTAAATGGGTTGAATTCATTAAGACTTTTCCTTATGTCATAAAACACAAGAAGGGTAAATACAATGTTATTGCTAATGCTTTGTCTCGTCGCTATACTATGCTTTCACAACTGGACTTTAAAATATTTGGTTTGGAGACCATCAAAGATCAGTATGTGCATGATGCTGAATTTAAAGATGTATTGCAGAATTGTAAAGAAGGGAGAACTCGAAACAAGTTCATCATTAATGATGGATTTGTTTTTCGTGCTAACAAGCTATGCATTATGTTGAGTGTTTTGTTGCTCGCTGCACTACATGTCAAAGAGCTAAGTCACGACTCAATCCTCATGGTTTATATATGCCTTTGCATGTACCTAGTGTTCCATGGGAGGATATATCTATGGACTTTGCTTTAGGTTTACCTCGAAGAAAGAAGGGGAGGGATAGAATGTTTGTTGTCGTGGATAGATTTTCAAAAATAGCACACTTCATACCATGTCATAAAAGCGATGATGATGCTAATGTTGCTGATTTGTCCATTCGTGAAATTATTCGCTTGCATGGTGTGCAAGCACTATTGTTTCAGATCGTGATACTAAATTTCTTAGCCACTTTCAGAGATGTTTATGGGCTAAGTTGGGGACTAAACTGCTTTTTAGTACTAAATGTCACACCCAAATTGAAGTAGTCAATAGAACATTGTCTACTATGCTTATGGTTGTTTTGAAGAATAATAAGAAAATGTGGGAAGAATGCTTGCCTCATATTGAATTTGCTTATAATTGTTCCCTGCATCTACTACTAAGATATGCCCTTTGGAAATTATGTATGGTTTCTTACCTCGTGCACCTATTGATTTGTTGCCTCTTCCATCTTCGGAGAAGGTAAATCTTGATTCTAAACACCATGCTGAATTGATCTTACAAATGCATGAGTTAACTAAGGAAAACATTGAATGTATGAATGCTAAATATAAACTTGATGGAGATAAAGGTAGAAAACATGTTGTCTTTGACCTGGAGATCTTGTTTGGTTACATTTGCATAAGGGTAGGTTTCCAGATTTGCGCAAGTCAAAACTAATGCCACGTGTTGATGGTCCTTTTAAGGTGTTAGAGAAAAGAAATGATAATGCATATAAACTTGAGCTGCATGTAGATTTTGGGGTTAGTCCCACTTTAACATTGCAGATTTGAATCCTTATTTGGGTGGAAGGTGAGCTTCTGCCGAGGACGACTTCATTTCAAGAAGGGGAGGATGATGAGGACATCAATACCATTGTTACACCCACAGCCCCTACTGCTATACATACCGGACCAATTACTAGAGCTTGCGCATGCCAATTTAATTACCATGTACTTTCATTTCTTGGTACAGATTCTAATGTTCATGAGAATATGATGCTGCCTAAATTGGATACATTTGTTTTGCTTACAAATGAAGGGCCTAGCTTGGACAACAAGGATGAATATTGGAGCAAGATTAAGCATGGACATGATGGCATGCACAAGGGGGATACGAATGGAGTCTCAAGGGTTCATTTCAGGACTCTAAAGCCACCATAATGAGTGCATGAAGGCTTGGACGAAATATACAAGATGCAACTTCAGAAATTTCCTCCATAGGCTATTATAGGTGGTGTGTCATGTTATTATTGGGCCAGGTGATAACCCTCAACCGTAAGGGATCGAGATAGTCTTCGCGGGTAAGAATAACCCAATTTATTGATTCGACACACGGGGAGCCAAAGAGTACTTATAAGCTTTGACAGTTGAGTTGTCAATTCAACCGCACCTGAAATATACTTACTTGCAACAAAAGATAAGTGGTAACAGTGATATGATAGTGATGATAGTAATAGTAAAAGTAAACAGCAAAAGTAAATAGTAGTAGTAAATGGCAAAAGTAGCAACTAGTGACAAGCAGGATTTAAAACACTGTAGGCTAGGGAGATGGATGGTTGGGCGCTGCATGGATGAGATAGATTTAACTTGGGGCACGGCACACGGAAAAGTACTGATCATCTAGGCAAATATCAAACATTAGGCATGTATCCCGTAGGTACTTGTACGTGCTTGCAATAAGAACTTGCACAACATCTTTTGTCCTACCATCCCGCTACGAACGGGGCCAAAAGGAACTTATGGATATTAAGGTGCTCCTGTCAAAGAGCACCGGAACAAAGCAATGAACTCAATGGATACATGTAATCCTCAAACTACGGACCATCCCCTTTGGTGTCCCAAGCTGTCACTTTTGGGATCGCCGGTTCCGGACCGTAACAGGTGCAAACAACTCATAGATAGGATCACGAACACAAATATATTCATGCAAACACATATGGTTCAGATCTGAAATCATGGCACTCGGGCCCTAAGTGTCAAGCATTAAGAGTAATAAGTTGAAGCAAAGATGATAAACACCATAGTAGATGATAGGCAACATGCCCCCAACGATCTGATAAACTATTACATGATCTAACTCATCCAATCCCTACCATCCCCTTCGCCTATAGCGGGGGAATTACTCATACATGGAGGTAGAAGTCATGGAGGGATGATGGAGTGGTGATGATGATGACGATAGCGACGATCTCCCCTCTCCGGAGGCCAATTCAGCCTCCAGATTAGCCCTCCCGAGGAAGAACAGAGGGTGGCGGCGGCTCCGCGACGGAAAACTGCGAAAGAACTTCTGATCTGGGGTTTCTGCGTCGGGAGTAAAAATACGGGGTAAAGTAGGGCACCAGGGGGTGTGGGACCCACCCAGGCGGCCCCCCAGCGCGGCCCAGGGAGGGCGCGCCCACAGGGCGCCTGGGCACCCCCTGGCCCCCCTCTGGCCCCACTTCTGGCTCCTGGTTCCTTCGGGTGCGTGGATTTTCTGTGATTTTTCATGGATTTTTCTAAGATACCTAAAAATCCGTTTTCCTGCACACAAATAAACCATACAGGCAGCTCTGCTGAAAACAGCGTCAGTCCGGGTTAGTTTAGTCCAAATCATGCAAGAATGAGGCCAAAACAATATCAAAAGTGTTTGGAAAAGTTGATACGTTTGAGACGTATCAACTCCCCCAAGCTTAGCATATTGCTTGTCCTCATGCAATTCAGTTCAACGAACTGGACGCGACAAAGAAAACTTTGACAAACTCTTTTGCATCATTAGATGTATATAAGCATGTACTACGAAAAGAGTTTAGCAAGTATTGAAACAGTACTTATGAGGACAATGCAAGGAGCAATCCTTCTTTCAAGTGACCAGTCACAAATACTTAAAAGTAAATAATATATTACTGAAAATCAAGACAAGATTACATTGCACATAGCTTGAGCATATTAGGGTGGTATCTCGCTAGCCTCCATGAGTGAAGCAAAACATAAATGCAGAGACTCCTCCAGAGTTTTAAAGGAGACTAGAACTAAGAATTTCAGAATAAATCATATCACAAGTATGCAGAAGACAATGTAATACTTTGGGACAATGCACATTACACTCAGAATGACAATTATGCTCTCCTAGTCGGTGCTTTGAAGAAAGAAGGTGAGACTCTCGAACCGTGGCTTTTATTGACAAGGTTGAAAACCCGTGGTCGGAAACAAAAACTAAACATGTACCAGAGCTCTTGGTTTTAAAAACAGAAGTAAACATGTTTTGAGAAATGCATATTTTGTCAACGAATGCTAGCAGATAACTCAATCACTTTTTGAGTGGACAAGTCTCGAGGAACGGCTCCCGCATGAGGATGATCACATCCTCTTAATCTCCTTTGTTTATCACTGCCAAAGTTTTCTGATTTCTCATGAACAAAGCGTGAAGGAGGGTTTGTTTGTTATATTATCTTTTTGAGCCGGGCGCACTCAATGCCAGTTCCTTTCGTACTAGGGGTTTGCACATTAGACATACAATCCAGGGGTGAAACTTGTCCAACTTAAAAAGATCATGAATTAACTACTACTTCCTCATGAGCTAAAACATAGGCACAAAAGAGAAATGCTTTTGATTAGTTTCGAGATGGAACATGAAAGTCTTCGTTAGGAATGGCAGGTAAATACCATGTATAGGAAGGTATAATGGACTCATATGGCATAACTGGTTTTAAGGATTTGGATGCACAAGCAGTCAGTCCGCTTAGTACAGGTGGAGTTTTAGCAAAACACTGGGAAGCGACCAACTAGGGAGCAATAACGGTCATAATCATGCAGAGCGACAAAGCAACATTGAATCGGGCATGAAAGTGATATAACTATTCTAAAACTCAAAGATCATCAAGGCAAAGTAGACTTTTTAGTCTTAAACATGTGTAAGCATGTGCCAAGTCAATCCAAAAATTCTCTAAAGGGAAACACCACCTTAGTATACCAGACTATGAACAGTGCAATGCATGTAGATCATTTCAATAACACATTATATACTCTAGTTATTCGAGACTAGCCACAAGGAAAGCATGAACCACCGAAAGAGCATTGTAAACATAGCACTATGTCGCTACAAGCTGGTCTCTAGATCATAAGTACAGGCATATGTACAAAAGTAGAAACAACAAGAGTTCATACCGGTCTTCCCTGTTGCTTCCTTTCAGTCGATCTTCGTCATTACTGCTTGTCACTTGCATGATCGAACGTAGGAAATATATTTAAATGCCATCACGGACTCGAGCTAATCTCTGAAAACAAAGCAAACTAAAGAGAGAAAGGAAATCTTTTTGGGTTTTTCAAAGGTTGAATAAAAGAAAAAGAAAAAAGAAAATCTTTTTGTTGTTTTTGCAAAGAGAGAAATAAAGAAGAATGGGCAAAAACTTTGAAAAGATCAAAGTGAATAAAACGGATAATACAATGGAAAAGTGAGAAGGGCACGTACTCCCCCAAGCTTAGGCTTTTGGCCTAAGTTGGTAGCAGCTACTGCCCCCAGGAGCCTCCTGCTCCAGGGGTATGGTGGTGAGTCCAAGGGTCGTAGAAGGATGCTGGCGCGTACACCGAACTCCTCGGAGTCTCCCACGAGGAAGGTTCCGAACGCCAAACAGAGGAAGACCCTTCACCAAACTCGGTGGCGGTCTCTTCCTGAAAATGTGGTATCTCACCGTGCCTCTCCTCGTCGGGCACAACCCCCTCCATGGGGTTATGAACCTGATGCTGGACCATGAACTCATCGAACTGAACAACATCAAAGGACCATCCGTTCCTGCGAGAAAAATCAAACAAAAGAGGTGCAGGTAGACGGATCTCGCGTTCCGCGGCAGTTCCGAAACGCAAGATATAGATAAGATAATCAAGTTCAGAACCCATGGTAACAAACTTATGCCTTTTCATGGCAGCAAGATCAGAGCTTAAATAAGTAAAAGGAGTATCATCAGGGTGTGGGGTGCCTCCAAGATGCTCTAAGCTAAGTGTGGCGTAAACGCCACCATATAAGTCCCCCTTGTTACCGTTCATAGCAAGGCGTCGAGCAATTAAGGTACCCAGATTATAATCAGACCTCCCTGAGAGGGCTGCTGCCAGGATAGCAATATCCGAAGCAGAAATGATGCTCGTGTTGTCACGAGCTAACACCCCTCTGGCAATATAATATGCAAAATACCTGAGGTGAGGAAATAAGATGCTGGAGATCTTCGACCGATGAATATCCCTCGTACCCATGCTGCAGAGGGAGTTGATGACGGTTTTCAGCTTGGAGGGCTGAGTGGCCATCCTAGCCGTCCTCCCAACGTTCGGCACACCTATTATTTCACAAAAATTTCCCAAAGTCATGGTGACAAGATCATTATAAATTTTAAATTCAATAGCACCTGAATCAGGATTATATCTAAAACTGTTAATGAAACTGGAGGTGAGTTTTTGATACTGAGTAACACGGCTCGTGACGAGTCGTGTCAAACCTGCATTAGCACAAAGATTATAAAACTCGTCCTTGATTCCCGCAGCTTCCATGAATTCATCACATGGAAATGTCATCGCACGTGCTGGACTTGTATCTTCCAACAACTCCAGGGGCACATGATCTTCATTATAGCTCACCCTAGCAGTCGATGGTGAAGCTGCGGCTCTAGTAACTCGATCGGAGTGTGCGGGCCTCTTCTTCTCAAGCCACCCTTTTGCCCTTCCTAACAAACTCATTTCTGAAATTTTTTACAATTTACAAAAACAAGGATTAAAACAAAGTGAGCTAAGGCAAACTACTCAACTCACTTGCCCAAGGCATAGACTTGCATCAAAACTTGGAAAATAACTTTCTACACATGCATGCAAGCTCATCTCTACAGCACCAAGAACTAATAAATACTCACAAATGAGGCCACCAATCAAAAATCTAATTGGAGGGGTGGAGGAGTCACATACCAGGGAGTATTTGCTTAAAATTTCAGCTCAAATGACGGATTGTAGAGAGAGATCGAAGAATCGCCTCCAAGAACAGCAAGAACACAAGAACAAAAGCAGAACTCGTGTTTTTGGAGAAAGAGAGGGAGGGAGGAAGAAGACATACCTGGAGGGGGGTCCCGTGGGCCCCAGGCGCCCTATGGGCGCGGCCAGGGGCTGGGCCGCGCCAGCTGGCCGCCTGGGCCACTGGTGGCCCCCCTGGCTGGCCCCAGGACTTTCTGGGTCTCTCCCGTCGTGGAAATTTTTATTATAATTTTTCTGGAATTTTTCTGAAAACTTCACTGTTGAAAATTTTTCGAAGTTCAAAAAGCTACGAAACTCTCTGAAAACTTGAAGCAGTTAGTAGTATTGTAAAGCTTCAAAAACATAAATACTTGGTACAGCAAGTAGGACAAAACTAAAAACAAGTGAAAACATAACAAGCTCAACTTTTTATCCATATAAAACATGTTTACTAGTAAGGTTGATCAAGTCTTACCAACAAACAGGCGATATATAGAGCAAAAAGTCTCACCTCCTACGAAGTAGTTACTAAACCTTTACTTTGATGGACATTGTCCCCACCATGATAGTTTTATATTTGTGAGGCACATGTAGTGGACAGTCCCATTCTCCGATCTTCACGGTCTCGATATTCTCTATAGAGTTGAGGGCATGCCTCCTGTCGGTCTTCTTCGGAAAATATACCGTGTGTTCTTTATCATTCACATGGAAGGTAACCTTCCCTTTATTGCAATCAATAATAGCACATGCGGTGTTAAGGAAAGGTCTACCAAGAATAATGGACATGCTCCCATCCTCGGGCATGTCAAGCACAACAAAATCAGTAAGAATTAAACAATTAGCAACTTCTACAGGAACATCCTCACAAATACCTATTGGAACAGCGGTTGACTTGTCAGCCATCTAAAGGGAGATATCTGTAGGAATTAGTTTCTCTAAACAAAGCCTCTCGTAAAGAGAGAGAGGCATAACACTCACTCCTGCTCCAAGATCACATAAAGCAGTTTTGACATAATTATTCTTTATGGAGCAAGGAATGGTGGGTATACCTGGATCACCGAGCTTCTCAGGAATCTTGCCACTGAAAGAGTAGTTAGCAAGCATAGTAGATATTGCATCATTAGGAACTTTTCTTTTATTAGTGACAATATCTTTCATATATTTTGAATAAGGAAGTAACTTAATAGCATCAGTCAAAGGGATTTGAAGAAAAAGAGGTTTAATCCACTCACAAAACTTATTATAATGCTCTTCTTCTTTAGATTTGGTGGACTTACCTGGAAAGGGCATGTGTTTCTGTATCCATGGTTCTCTTTCCTTCCCATGTTTTCTTGCGATGAAGTCTTCTTTAGTGTACCTCTTACGTTTTTCAGGTGCTTCTTCTTCTCGAACTTCAGGCGGATCATTCTTCTCATTATTATTACCTTCAGGTTCAGCACCGTCTTCAGTCTCAGCATCGGATATAGATACACTGTTGGGATCAATAGCTGGTTCTTCATCTGCAATAGGATCATTAGAATTGTGAGTCTCCTTATGTTTCTTCTTTTTCTTTGGAGAGCCAATAATTTCTTCTTCCTGCATTTGAGAATCCTGCTCGATTCTCTTTGGATGCCCCTCTGGATAAAGAGGATCTTGAGTGCTAGTTCCTCCTCGGGTCTTAATCCCGAAAGCCTGCAAATTATCTTGTTTGGCATTGTTAGCAAGCAAATCTCTTTGCACATTAGAAATTTGATCAAGCTGAGTTTGAACCATATGAAAATGCTTCACAAGACATTGAACATCATTAACTGTTCTATCTAAAACATCAAGCAGTCTTTTGATAGCAAGGGAATTATCATGCAATTGACTTTCTATCCTCTCATTAAAATGATTTTGTTTCATAATAAAATTATCAAACTCATCTAGACATTGATCAGGAGGCTTACCATGAGGGATGTCACTTGCGTTGAAATCTAAAAGAGAGTGTACCTCTACCATAGGAGGGTGAGTAGTAGGCTCACACAGCTTCTCAATAGGGGGTAGATTCTTTGCGTCTTCAGCTTTAATACCTTTCTCTTTAATAGACTTCTTTGCTTCTCGCATATCCTCGGGGCTCAGAACAAACATGCCCCTCTTCTTTGTTGGTGGAGGTGGTTCAGGGACGGACCAATCTTCATGGTTTTTGGCAATCCTGCCCATTAAATCTTCCGCATCGTCCGGTGCTCTTTTCCTGAAAACACAACCAGCACAACTGTCCAAATAGGACCTGGATTCATCAGTTAGACCAGCATAGAATATATCGATTAATTCATTCTTAGGGATTTCATGTCCTGATCTAGCCCGAATCAGACGGCAGTACCTCCCCCAAGCTTTAGGGAGGGACTCATCCTGCAACTGTTTAAAGTTATAAATTCTTTGTAAAGCAGCATGTTGCATGTGAGCAGGAAAGTACTTATCAACAAAAGAGTGAGCTAAGTCCTGAGGACTCTTAATGGAACCGCATGGGAGTGAATCATACCATGCTTTAGCACCCTCCTTCAAGGAGAAAGGAAGAAGCTTGGTCACATAAAAGTATCGTATCTTCTCATCTGTGGTAAACAGGCTACCCAACTCACCGAGTTTAGTCAGGTGTGCAATAGCATCATCATTTTCTCTGCCATAAAAGGGGTCAGCTTCAACCATAGGTATAAGTGAAAGATCAACAGAGAAATCATAATCAGGATCATCAATGCATATAGGGGATGTAGCAAATTCAGTATTAGGAACGGTTTTGTTCTTCAGAGAGTGTTTTTCAAACAGTTTCTTAATAGCTTCAGGGTCAGAGCCAGAAAACTCTGTCAGTTCCCTGCATAAATCTTCATCTAGTATATAGTAATCATCATCAAGGAGCCTCTCTTTGAGTTTACTCAAATCAGGATAATCATAAATTTCACCAATAGGGTAGCGAGTAACAGGAAGTTCAATTCCAGACTTTTTAGCAGCAGCAGCAATTTGTTTCTCAAGAGCATAACCAAGCGAACTAATATCATCAAAAGTAGTAGAAGCATCATCAAGAGTATCAGACATAGTAACAGATTCAGTAGGAGCATCATGTGGTGGTGGTGAGGCAAACTTACTCATAACGGAAGGTGAATCAAGTGTAGCACTAGTGCTTGGAGCAGTACCTCTTGTTGTAGTGGATAGTAAGATCGGAACCTTGGGGTCTCCTTTCTTACCCATAGTAGATAAAGTGCAGCAGGTAGGATACCTGAAGTAGACTTGTAAATATTGCTATGCTCCCCGGCAACGGCGCCAGAAAACGGTACTTGATAACCCTCAACCGTAAGGGATCGAGATAGTCTTCGCGGGTAAGAATAACCCAATTTATTGATTCGACACACGGGGAGCCAAAGAGTATTTATAAGCTTTGACAGCTGAGTTGTCAATTCAACCGCACCTGAAATATACTTACTTGCAACAAAAGATAAGTGGTAACAGTGATATGATAGTGATGATAGTAATAGTAAAAGTGAACAGCAAAAGTAAATAGCAGTAGTAAATGGCAAAAGCAGCAACTAGTGACAAGCAGGATTTAAAACACTGTAGGCTAGGGAGATGGATGGTTGGGCGCTGCATGGATGAGATAGATTTAACTTGGGGCACGGCACATGGAAAAGTAATGATCATCTAGGAAAATATCAAACATTAGGCATGTATCCCATAGATAGTTGTACGTGCTTGCAATAAGAACTTGCACAACATCTTTTGTCCTACCATCCCACTACGAACGGGGCCAAAAGGAACTTATGGATATTAAGGTGCTCCTGTCAAAGAGCACCGGAACAAAGCAATGAACTCAATGGATACATGTAATCCTCAAACTACGGACCATCCCCTTTGGTGTCCCAAGCTGTCACTTTTGGGATCGCCGGTTCCGGACCGTAACAGGTGCAAACAACTCATAGATACGATCACGAACACAAATATATTCATGCAAACACATATGGTTCAGATCTGAAATCATGGCACTCGGGCCCTAAGTGTCAAGCATTAAGAGTAATAAGTTGAAGCAAAGATGATAAACACCATAGTAGATGATAGGCAACATGCCCCCAACGATCTGATAAACTATTACATGATCTAACTCATCCAATCCCTACCATCCCCTTCGCCTACAGCGGGGGAATTACTCATACATGGAGGGAGAAGTCATGGAGGGATGATGGAGTGGTGATGATGATGACGATGGCGACGATCTCCCCTCTCCGGAGGCCAATTCAGCCTCCAGATTAGCCCTCCTGAGGAAGAACAGAGGGTGGTGGCGGCTCCGCGACGGAAAACTGCGAAAGAACTTCTGATCTGGGGTTTCTGTGTCGGGAGTAAAAATACGGGGTAAAGTAGGGCACCAGGGGGTGTGGGACCCACCCAGGCGGCCCCCCAGCACGGCCCAGGGGGGGCGCCCACAGGGCGCCTGGGCACCCCCTGGCCCCCCTCTGGCCCCACTTCTGGCTCCTGGTTCCTTCGGGTGCGTGGATTTTCTGTGATTTTTCGTGGATTTTTCTAAGATACCTAAAATTCCGTTTTCCTGCACACAAATAAACCATACAGGCAGCTCTGCTGAAAACAGCGTCAGTCCGGGTTAGTTTAGTCCAAATCATGCAAGAATGTGGCCAAAACAATATCTAAAGTGTTTGGAAAAGTAGATACGTTTGAGACGTATCACCAGGCCCATCTAATTTTCGAGGTACTTCAGTATAGGCTTCGGCCCCCTCCTCCAAGGGGTCACAAAATCCCCCCCCCCCAGTCCTCCATATATAAAACCCTTAGGGCATTGTTAGACTTCGGGTTTTGTTTAGATTAAAGTTCGTTATAGCCGCAACTTCACGTACTTTGTTTGTGTTCAACAACCAGACAAAGACGTCATAGAACCCCATCTTGATCAATAAAGCTTTCCTCTTATATTCGCAATATCCATATTGAAATATCAGTTTCTTGCTTTGTTCTTTGTTTGCTTGCAGCAAATAGACCCTCATAGTCAGGTTGATCATGCTTCGGCATGGTCAATAACCTCACGGAGTTGGTTTAGCGATTGCTAAGGCACAACGTCTTCGCACGTTCATAGTCGGATCGTCAAAGTCTACTCCTTCGAAAATGATAATCACCATCTCATTTAAAGATGGGACACCCTTGCCTCTATCACTTTGATTGGGCCAATCCGCCCAAGAAGAAGTTCAATAAGGTTCAAGCTCCTCCTCTCGACCCGAGCTTAGAGTCTTCATTGTGCACTACTGACGAAAATGAAAACGTTGAAGACACTGTGGGTGGCTATTGTGCTTCACGCGACCCCAACAACAACATGGACGTTCCTCCAACTTCATCATGATATTCCTCAGGGGTGTTAGTCCTTAGTTTCTTATCCTTTTGGTCATTTGATGACAAAGTGGGAGAAATTTGAGATAGTCTTCAAGCGGGTCATTATATGGGCTATTTTTGCTGAGTAACAACTCTTGGACTTCATTTGATTCACTCTTTGATGAGTTTTAACTTTAATAAATGTTGGTTGTTTGACTCTTTGGCTACTCTTTTCATGCATGCCCTGATCTTAAATATATCTGATCATGCATGCACTATTTCGTCACACATCAATTCTCACCGTGCATTCAAATTCTTCAATATCTTATGATCATGTATGATTGGATGCCAAGATATGGCGGGAGGTCTCCACAATTTCAACCTGCCACATGCATCTGCAATCCAAAGAAAATTATTCATATGCACACCTTCAGGGGGAGTTCCTGAATATCTTGTAATCAATTTTTTCATACTCTATACTTACACTTCCATTATTTACTCCCGTTGAAAACCTAACCAATTTTTCATCAATCACCAAAAAGGGGGAGATTGTAAGTGCATCAAGTGCACCCTTAGTGGTTTTGGAGTATTGAAGACAAATAGGTTGAGGGAGTAATCTGTTTGTGAGTGTACACGTGAGTTATATAGTCCCTGAAGATTTGGTTTAACCCATGGAAGACGACCCCTAAAATGTATTTCTTCAAGTGAAGAATTTGGTGGTGAAATTGGTATGTCCTTTGAATAAATTGATGTGAAGACAACTTGAAGACTTTTGTTTTCGTACTTTCATTCTTCTTATTTGAGTCATAGAAAATTATGTACTATTAAAGGGGGTCTAGGTGAAACATATTTCACATTTGCAAAGTGATGCTCAAAACCTATACATAGACAAGCCGCTTTGAGTGAAGGCTTTGGAAATCTTTGGAACAGCTGGCGCATTTCCTAGTGACAGTGACGAAGTTCATCAAGTCACTAACGAAATTGGTCACGCTGAGGACTTAGGATTTTGCCAGTGCAATCTGACTATAGTGAGGAAATTGAGTGCCCTAAAAAATTTGGGAGTTCAAATTCCGATCATTGCTGCGCCACGGGCCAGTTGTCGAGCAGATCCTTATCCTGACAACGTTCGTATTAGAGAAGGGCATTTATGACCATTCATATTAGGTTGCCCCTGGCTATAAATACCTGCCCAAAACCACTTGTTGGTTGACTTCTCTAGATATAACTTGATACTTGTAATTTGAGAGCAACCTATCCTCTAACGACTTTGAGAGAATCCTAAGTGAGGAAAAGCCAGAGGAGCCAAACTGATTGAGCATCACTATCGATCTGTGTGATCTGATGCTTGTTACCTTTGCAGATTATCACTCTTCTAGACGGTTAGGCATCACATTCTGAGCACCCAAGAGTCATTGTGGTGTGTCGGTTAATAAGTCTATGAAGGTTTTGGAAGTCTACCTTGAAGACCTACCACGAGTGATTGTGCGAGGTCTAAGTGACCTTACGTCAAGAGGAATATGGTGAGGACTGTGTATCTTTTGAGTTTGTCTCAGCCGCCTCAACCAGACGTACAGTTGATACAGCAACTGGAAGTAGTCTACCAAATTGTTGTGTCTTCATCGAGCCTACCTGGTTCGAAATTCCTCAAACCTTAACTTTTTAAGTTATTTCGCTACTGAAGAATTTGTGATCTACCATCTGACGAACTTGAACTGAAGACTTTCATCGTGATTTATTTTTTTCTTCAGTTCATTTTCTTCATACTTGTATACATGTATGATTGCATGTTCTTCACCCTTGTGTGCCTTGTATGCATGCTCCCTGTGATGACTTAGTTTCCTCGTGTTTATATTTCTTCACTCTGCTCTGCTACAAATTCATTGGAGTTTGACGAATTTCGAAAAATCTCCCATTCACCCCCCTCTGTGAGTAAACCCACACTTTGAGAGATCCAGAACTTGGGTCCCCTACCCCGAGATCTACCGATTTTAGTAGTGACAACCCATGTAATTGTATATTGCGGCAACTGCATCTATATCTTTTAGAATTCTCCCATATGATGTAACATGTATGTAATTTTCTATAGGGAAAGTTAGAACGCTCAAATGATGACCTTATTGCAATTATTTGGCACTAGAAACAACAATCTGAACCGGTCATCACTGCACTGTCAGTACAGCAGTAAGAAATAGAAGCAGTCAAGCACGGCATGACAAACCAGCATGACAAGTTAGATGCTATGAAGAAGGAACTGGCATGGCAGTAGCTAGAACTTGAAGCTGTCAAGAAGGCCCTAGTAGAGCAGCAACAAGAACATGAAGTTGTGAAGCATATCCTATCAGATTCGCAACATCAACTTGAATATGTCATCAATACCATTCTAGAGCAACAAAAAGTACTTAAAGATATCAAGAATGCCCTGCCAGAGCAACAAGATAACATTGAGGATATGAAATTGGGGGTGTTTGATCAGCACAACCGTATTCAATCTATCAACAATGGCCTCGAAGAGCAGGAGGAAAAACTTGCGATCGTCTAGAATGTGAAGGAAGAAAAAACTATGGCTATCAAAAAGAGACTTGATAAACTTGATGTCCTGGTTAGGTACATCGCCACGATTGCAGTGCTAGGATGTCATGAAACTCATGTGTCTAATTTTATACAATGGCTCTGTACCATGGTTAGTTATTGTAACGTCTGAGATAGTCTGTTTGACAGTTGTCAAGTATGCGGTTTAATGAAGCAGCGACAACTCAGTTTGCATTCAAATAAAAAAATTGCACACATTCATATTAAATTGTCAAATACGCCCGCCAATTTAGTCAATATAAAACAAATTGACCACGCATAAAAACAGTGATTGTTATGGACTCCATCATCGGGGTATGATCCTACATGTAAGAAGCCACGTCACCCACGTATGGACCTGCGTGCTAGCATCCATGTTAGCACAACAATGAGCCCACACATCAGAACTATTGACCGGTTAGACGACACATCATCACCAAAAAAACAAAGCCTGGTCCCAAATGTAAGTAGCTACGTCAGCATCTTGTGGGTACATATGTTAGCAGCGTTGACGAGTCAAAACTGATGCCGAATTATTACTGACGGTGCCGTCAGCAATAAAACTCATGGTAGACCAACATGGAAGAAGCCACGTTAATAATCGTTTGCCCCACATGTCAGAATCTTTGACCGATCAAACCCTTGGACTGAACACCAGTGATGGATTATCGTCGGCAAAAAGATCTTCGGTGATAAATTGGGCTATCGTAGGTGACATTCTGGGTCATCACCGAAAATAGCCATCGGTGACATTTTTTGGTTCATCACCTAAAATGCGATCTTGCGTGACGAAAAAAGTGGTACTATCAAAAATTTATATTTTATGATGACGCTTCGGTGACGGTGGACCTGATAGCCGAAAAACATCACCACCATATTCTTCGTGACGAAAAATGATTATACGTGACACAAGTGAAAGGTTGCAAAATAGATCAAATTTTGTAGTGTTGTGTCACTCCCATACCGATGGTGTCATATATACAAGAAATTTCTAAAATCAATGGTTTCATCTCACACCAGTGTGTCCACGGGAGATCTGACCCTACTTGACGCCATGGACACTACCTCAATCCTCCTACACAGTCCATCGATTTGGAGGCATATCATGTGACTTCAATGGTTGATGCTTCTCCTATGACTTTGACTATCAGTTCTTGATAACCCACAAGTATAGGGGATCGCAACAGTTTTATAGGGTAGAGTATTCAATGAAAATTATTGATTCGACACAAGGGGAGCCCAAGAATATTTGCAAGTATTAGCAGTTAAGTTGTCAATTCATCCACACCTCGAGAACTGAATATTTGCAGCAGAGTGGTCAATAGCACAGTAGTACGATAGTTTGATAGCAATAGTAACAGTAACAACTGTAGTGGTAACAGTAGCAGTTTTGTAGTGATTGTAATAGTAGCAACAATAGTAGTAACTTAGCAAAGATCAATATAAGAGAAGAGTAGGCATTGGATCAGTGATGGATATTTATGTGTTGGATGACATTCATCATGTAACAGTCACAATGTACAGCGACACAAAACTAGCTCCAATTCATCAATGAAATGTAGGCATGCATTCCATATATAGTCATACGTGCTTATGATAAGAACTTGCATGACATCTTTTATCCTAATCTCCCGTAGTTGCGGGGTCCATAAGAAAACTAAGGGATATTAAGGCCTCCTTTTAATAGAGAACAGAAACAAAGCAATAGCACATAGTGAATACATGAACTCCTCAAGCTACGGTAATCACCAGAAAGAATCCCAATTATTGTCACCTTGGGGTATGCGAATCATAACACGTAATAGGTGTGTATAACTTGCAATATAGGATCAAGAACAGAAATATATTCATGAAAACATAGAAGGTTCAGATCTAAAATCATGGCACTCAGGCCCTAGTGACAAGCATTAAACCTAGCAAAGTCATAGCAACGTCAATCTCAGTACATAGTTGATACTAGGGATCAAGCCCTAACAAATTGACTCGATTACATGATAAATGTCATCCAACCCCATCGCCGTTGAAAGGGCAAGTCCCTTCCTATGTGGTTTTGGTGATTGATGACAATACGTTTTGCAGACTAATCGTGTGTGCTAAGTATTTCACAGATGTATCCAGTGGCACGAGACGATTGTCTACCCTCCGAGTTATTAGCTCAAGACGTGTCTTCTTCTTCGGCTTTTGTTTTGGTGGACTTGAGTCATAGGAGTCACCGTACTATCAAGGGGGTCCGCATTGGAAAGTCCAAGGTGGAATCATCACGTACACTCATTTTCAGCACCCTTATCGTCTCTCCATTCCTTGGGGATCTCCGCATCTTTCTGTGGTGCTCGTTTTTTGTTGGGCGCGGTAGTACCACCGCCGGGGCGGTAGTACCGCTTATACCCTCCAAGCGGTAGTACCGCTGCACAAGCGCGGTAGTGCCGCTTGGGTGTATACGCGGCAGTACCGTCGCAGCTATACATCACCTCTGCGTCGATTCGAGGCGAGTATTTCTCGTGTCGGGTTCTACGGTAGTAGCAACGGTAGTAGCAGCGATAGTACCGCTTATAAGCAGTAGTACCGCTGCTACCACCGCGGCTACTACCGCTCCTCCCCTCCGTGCATCATCCCTAACACAGGGCAGTAGTACCGCTGAGGGTTGCGGTAGTACCGCTGGCACGAGCGGAAGTACCGCTCCGCCCACCGGTAGTACCGCTCTGTGCGGGCAGATGAGGGGGTAACGGTTCACTCTTCTCTTCTACTATATAAAGGGTTCTTCTTCCTCTAGAAAACCTACCTCTTCTCCCTCAAGCTCCATTGTTGCTCCAAAAGCTTATTTTCGCCCGATCTCTCTCCCTAGCCAATCAAACTTGTTGATTTTCTAGGGATTGGTTGAGAAGGCCCAGATCTACACTTCCACCAAGAGAAATTTGATTCCCCCACTAATCCCTTGCGGATCTTGTTACTCTTGGGTGTTTGAGCACCCTAGACGGTTGAGGTCACCTCGGAGCCATATCCATTGTGGTGAAGCTCCGTGGTTTCATTGGGATCCTCCAATTCAGTTGTGGATAGAGCCCCAACCTTGTTTGCAAAGGTTCGGTCACCGCCTTCAAGGGCACCAATAGTGGAATCATGGCATCTCGCATTGTGTGAGAGCGTGAGGAGAATATGGTGGCCCTAGTGGCTTCATGGGGAGCATTGTGCCTCCACACCGCTCCAACGGAGACGTACTTCCCCTCAAAGGGAAGGAACTTCAGTAACACATCCTTGTCTTCACCGGCTCCACTTTTGGTTATCTCTCACATTTACTCGTGCAAGCTTTATTGTGTTAGTATCTTGTGCTTGCTTGTGTGATTATTATTGTTGCATCATATAGGTTGCTCACCTAGTTGCATATATAGACAACCTATATTGTTGCTAAGTTTAATTTGGTCAAGAAAAGCTAAAAATTGTTAGTTGCCTATTCACCCCCCCCCCTCTCTCTAGTCAACCTTATCGATCCTTTCAATTGGTATCAGAGCCTCGTCTCTTTATTAAGGACTTTACCGTCCAAAGAGTATGGGTGACAACGTAGTCGAGACGAAGGGACTCTCCGGTGGAACATCGTCCTTGCCTACGTCCGATGGGGGAACCTCGGTCTCTCATGAGGAGTTCAATGTGGCTTTGGACACATTGAAAGACTCATTGACGGCCGAGGTCAAAGGCATGTTCAAAGAATTTCTTGAGGGACTTAAATTACCCACCACACCATTGCAAGTGGTTCATCTCGCTACCAACGTGTCGGATGCTATTCCTGACAAGGGAGAAGCTAGTAGTGATCAAGTCCCGGTGACTAAGAATGGGAGTGGAATTTTTGTGCACTCCGCTCCCCCATAAATTATGGAGGACCCATTCCTACTCCGCATTTAAATTTGGTTGGTCCTCCTCCTAATTTTGTGAAAAAAAATCTAATTTTGCTACTTGGACGTTTCGTTTTAAATGGCATTTAAATCATTGGTCTACTAATCTTTGGAGAATCATTGAGCAAGGTTTCTACCCGCATGATACTTACAACTTAACTCCAAGAGAAGTTGCGGATCATCAATTCAACGAGTCCGTTCTTTACATTCTTCAAGAGGATATCCCTCCCGAAGACATTGCACATATTCGACCCTTCTCCGTGGCCAAGGAAGCATGGGAGCATGTTGGTTCCTTGTATAAGGGAAGCGCAAGCATTCAACGCTCAAATTATGAAGTTGTGCAAGATGAAGCCGATGAGTTTGCCATGATCGAAGATGAAGATCCACGTGAAATTTACCACTTCGAGATCATGGGAGAAAGGATACTGATGACAATTGGGTCAAGCGCAAGTTTCTCAAGGCCATGATGCCTTATCACAAGGCCATGTCCTCTGTCATCCGCCAACGACCGGACTTCCACACTTTGTCCTCAAGTGAAGTGTTGGGTGAGTTCGTTGCCATGAGGATCTTGGATAAGACAGCCGACAATGCGGTGTTGCGAGCTCAACGATCAAAGAAGCCCAACCTTGCTTTGAAGGCCAAGTCTTGTGTGGAAGATGAGGATGAAGAGGATGAAGATGAGAGTTACCCTGAGGACACCAAATATGCTTATCATGAGCACATGGCTCTAGCGTCACGGCAATTTTGGGGCAACAAGAAGAATTCTAGGACCAACTTCAACAAGAACAACTCAAGTGGCCTCAAGGGAAAGCAATGAGTGAGGACATGCTAGAACTGTAGCAATGTGAGTCGCTTTTTTGTAGATTTCCCATATGAGAAAAGAGAAGACAATGGAGGCAAGCTTATCCGAAAGGACAAGGCCAAGTCTTATCCCAACAAGAACAACTTCAACGAGAAGACTCCTACCAAAGGATTGGTGTCCCAAGAATAATATGATGAGGATGATGATGATGAAGAAGATGATGAGATGGTTACTATGGCCACCATTGCTATTGCAACAATTCCACGATCATCCCTCTTCAATTGACCAAATGAGAACATCACCACCAAATGCCTCATGGCTAAGGCCACCAACAAGGTAACCCCCAACATCAATTCCACCATCACTTCTAATCCTTCACTGACAGATTGTATTGATAAGAGTGAGGGGCGGAGGAGGAGGAAAATGAGTTTGACTTGTTTATGAGTAAACTCAAAAGCAAACTCAAGAAGCACTTCATTGCTCTCTTGGAACAATTCAATGAAGCCAATGACATGATCGAGGCTCATGAGGAGACCATTTCTAAAATGGAGGGTCATAGTCGAGACTATGCCGATGAGATACCAGATCTCTCTAATGCTCTTAAGGAAGAGTGTGCTCTTCGTTTGGCTCTTGAGGAGTCACACAACGATGATCATGCTAAATTAAAAAAAACGATCATGCTTTAGTTCTCTCTCGTGTGCTCAATTGCGAGAAGGCAAAGCTTGTGGTTGACCATGCTAGACACAAGGAGGAGTTTGTTACGCTTGACAAGGCTCACAAGGTCTTGAAGAGTGTACATGCTAGCCTCAAAGAGTCTCATGATCAACTTCAAGTTTCGCTAACCAAGGAGAAAGCTACCTTTCCTCGCATGGTTTTAATTGATAATGCAAATGCTACTAACCCAAGTTGCGAGCATGTGCATCTTGTTGAAGAGAATGTCAAGTTGAAGAAGCAACTTGAGAAAGGCCTTGTGTCGTGCATACAAGGTGAGAAGAACCTCAACGATCTTTTGAGCAATCGAAAGGAAGTTGTGGAGAAGGAAGGAATTGGGTTTGCTCCCAAGCCCAAGAACAAGAAGAACGACAAGACCAAGCAACCCCCTCCTCTCAAGCAAACCTTTGTAAAGGATGCAGAGGGTACTCCTAAGAAGAAGAAGAACATTGTGAAGAGAGGCGGAGTCAAGAAAAACACTACCACTCCTTCCGACAAAGCCGGTGACTTTAACCCTTCTTATGTTCTATTCCGTGCTAGTGATGGATATGTTTTTGCTAAACTTGTTGGTTATTCTTATGAGTACATTGAATGGTCTATTTGGGTTCCTAAGACCCTTGTTACTAACCTCAAAGGACCCATTACAAAATGGGTACCTAAATCCAAGCATTGATCTCTTGTAGGAGTTTGCTTCCAGTGGGGGGACATGGTTGCTCGATAGTGGAGCCACAAATCATATGACTGGAAGTAAAGACTTGGTGGTGGACGTGCACCAAGGTTCATCTATGGCCACCAATGTAGAATGGGGTGATGCTTCCTCTTCTAAGGTATTGGGGCTTGGCAAGGTTGTTGTTTCTCATGATCTCACGATCGAGAAAGTCATGCTTGTTGAGTCCCTTGCATACAATTTACTTTCCGTTCGTCAACTTGCACTCATGGGATTTGCCACATTCTTTGATATTGATACCGTGGCCCTCTTGTGGAGCAAGACTCTTAAAGTAGCCTTTGTTGGGCATGTCGAGAACGGTCTCTATGTGGTTAACTTCTCGGAGCGACCCACTAAGACCGCGACTTGCCTAATGGCTAAAGTTAATGTGGGGTGGCTTTGGCATCGCCGGTTAGCCCACTTCAATATGAGATCTTTGCAAAGTCTTCTCAAGGGGGACCATGTTCGTGGACTAACAAATTTTAGTTTTGCCAAAGATCGAGCTTGCAGTGCTTGTATTGAAGGAAAGTTACATGAGAAGGCTCACCCTCCCACGACTATCATCTACTCAAAAAGACCGTTAGAGCTCCTCCACATGGATCTCTTTGGGCCTCCATCCTTTGATAGTCTTGGGGGTAGAAAGTATTGCTTGGTGATTGTTGATGATTATTCAATATACACCTGGGTATACTTCTTCAAGAGGAAGAGTGAGACCCAACAAACTGTCATCAACTTTGCAAATGAAGCTCAATGACAACATGATGCAAAGATCTTGACAATTCGAAGTGACAACGGCACCGAGTTCAAGAATTACACCTTGGATGAGTTTCTTAGTGATGAGGGGATCAAGCATCAATATGCCGCACCGTATACCCCCTCAAGAAAATGGTGTGGCGGGGAGAAAGAACCGGACACTGATGGACGTGGCAAGGACCATGATGGCGGAGTTCAAGTCTCCATACAACTTTTGGGCTGAAGCCATCAACACCGCTTGTCATGCATCCAATCGGATCTATCTCCGCAAAGGCTTGAACAAGACTCCTTATGAGATACTTACGGTAACAAGCCCAATCTCAAGTACTTCCGGGTGTTTGGTTGTAAGTGTTTCATACTAAAGAAAGGTGTTTGTTTGTCTAAATTTGAAGCTAGGGCTCATGAGGGCATATTTCTTTGTTGTGCCACAAACTCTCATGCTTACCGTGTCCTCAACAAGTCCAATGGACTCATTTAGGAGATGTGTAACATGGAGTTTGATGAAAATAACGGCTCCCAAGTGGAGCAAAGTGGTACTTGTGATGTAGGTGATGAAATTCCTCCTCAAGCCATAAGAAGAATGGGTGTTGGACATATCCTACCCATTGAGGAATCCCTTGTGGCCGAAGGAGAAGGACAATGTTCCACTCAAGTGGAACCATCACCAACCCAAGACCCACACGCTTCCGAAAGACAAAGAGAAGGCCCTCAACCCGATGAACAAGGCCAAGTGCAAGGTCAACCGCAAGATAGTGATGATCCATCAATTGATGCACAAGGCCAAGTTCCCTCTCTTGAGCATGTTCAAGATCAAGAGCTAGCTCAAGATCAAGCTCATGACGACGCTCAAGATGATCAACTCATAGCTCCTCAATTATCTCTTGAAGAGCAATTGGAGCGTCGTGCTGCCAAAGTTGCTTCCAGGCTCTCTTCTAGAGAGCATCACATGGAGAATATACTTGGAAGCATCACAAAGGGGGTAAGCACTCGTAGACAATTAGCAAACTGTTGTGCTCATCAAGCTATTGTCTCGTTTGTTGAACCTCAAAAGGTCAATGAGGCGCTCAAAGACCCCGATTGGCTCAATGACATGCATGAAGAACTCCATAACTTTGAGCGCAACAAGGTGTGGTGTCTGGTGCCAAGGCCGAAGGAGAACCATAATGTCATTGGAACCAAGTGGATCTTTAAGAACAAGCAAGATGCTCACGGAATTGTCATCTACAACAAGGCTTGTTTGGTGGCTCAAGGCTACTCCCAAGTCGAGGGTATCGACTACGGTGAAACCTTTGCCCCCGTTGCTCGCCTTGAATCTACACATTTGTTGCTTGTCTATGCTTCTCATCATAACTTTAAATTGCAACAAATGGATGTAAAAAGTGCTTTTCTAAATGGTCCTCTTAATGAGTTGGTGTACGTCAAACAACCCCCGGGGTTTGAGGATCCTAAGTTCCCCAACCATGTGTATCAACTCGATAAGGCGCTCTGTGGCCTTAAACAAGCCACACGTGCGTGGTATGAGCATCTTACCGAGTTGTTGCAAGATCATGGGTTTGAAATTGGGAAAATCGACCCCATTCTTTTTACTAAGAAGGTCAAAGGGGAGTTGTTTGTATGCCAACTACATGTTGATGATATTATCTTTGGTTCACCTAACAAAGCTTTCAATGATGAGTTTGTCGCACTCATGACCATGGAGTTTGAGATGTCCATGATGGGAGAGTTGAAGTTCTTCCTTGGGTTCGAGATCAAACAAAGAAGAGAAGGAATCTTCATCAAACAAGCCAAATACACTCAAGACATACTCAAGAGGTTCAATCTAAGTAATGTCAAGCCGTCTACTACTCCAATGCCTACCAAGTGCCAACCTGACATTGATCCCAATGGTAAAGTAGTGGATCAAAAGGTATATCATTTTAATATTGGATCCTTACTTTACCTTTGTGCATCTAGACCGGATATCATGTTGAGTGTGGGAATGTGTGCTCGGTTTCAAGCCTCACCTAAGGAAAGTCACTTTGTGGCAGTCAAGCAAATCTTTCGATATTTAGCTCATACCCCAAACTTTGGCTTATGGTACCCAAGAGGAGAAAACTTCAACCTTGTAGGATTCTCGGATTCTGATTGGGCGAGAGACAAAGTGGATAGGAAGTCAACTTCCAAATGTTGCCAATTTCTTGGTTGCTCTTTGGTGAGTTGGTCTTCCAAGAAGCAAAGTTGTGTATCTCTCTCTTCCACCAAAGCCAAGTATGTGGTGGCCGACACTTGTTGTGCTTAACTTCTATGGGTGAGGCAAACTTTAAAGGATTACGGTGTCACTTGTGACAAAGTGCCTCTTTGGTGTGACAATGAAAGTGTCATCAAGATTTCTCTCAACCCGGTGCAACACTTCAAGACGAAGCATATTGAGATTCGGTATCACTTCATCCGGGAGCATCTTCGGTGAGGGTAAATTGACCTTCACTATGTCAACACCCATGATAACCTTGCAGATATCTTCACGAAGCCTTTGGATGAAGCAAGATTTCGCGAGTTAAGGCATGAGCTAAATATCATAGATTTGAGCAATGTGGATTGAAGTTGTGCACATCTCCCATACACACCGTGTTATCTTGTTTAGATGTAGGCATGGATATAGGGGGAGTGTTGTTCTATCAATGAAATTTCCCTCCTCCAGTTATGCATAAATCGATCAAATCTTTCACATTCACCATTATTGATGGTATATATGTGCTTCAAAGATGAGTAGTGGTCATGGTCCCAAGGTTAAAATCTTCGTGGTGCCATGCCACTTCACTCAAACATAGGTGGCCTCAATGACCGCCCTCTCTTTCGAGAGGTGTGTGTTTGTTGTCGTGTTTTTCTCTTTGTTTGTGTGGTTGTGGTTGTGGTATTCCCTCTGATTTCCTGTGCTTTCTTCCCTAAGTTGAGTGTTTTCTCGCTAAAAGGTTCTTGTGAGCAAAAATTCAGTTTAGAGACTCCTTTTTTCTGAGTTGGGCGGTACTACCGCTGGAGCGCACGGTACTACCGCTTAGTAACCTAAGCGGTACTACCGCCTGCTCGAAGCGGTACTACCGCTGGAGGGCGAGACTGCGTGGTTGAGTGGGGGTCGGGGAGTTTTCTTTCCCATATCCACACCCATTCACCCCCATCTCTCGTTCTCTTCTCCAACAACGAACCTGCCGACGAGGTCGCCGGTGGGCTGCCTCCTCCGGGCCGTGTTTCACCTTTTCCTTCGGTGGGATCGATCCCTACCCCTTCCTCAAGCCATGGATGCTGGCATTGCCCCCCGTTTCCTTCTTGTTGCTTCTAGTTTTCAGATCTAGGTTTTTAGGGGCAATGGGCATATATTCCGTGATTTTTGGCCAAATCAAGGCTTGAGTAGGATGGTGAACACCTCTATACTGCTAGGATTGATCTTTGGTAGGACTATATTTAATTTTAGCTTCCCCGGTAGTACCGGATCAGGCATGGTGTTTTGGGAACTGTTGTTCCTCTGCTTGGAGCGGTACTACCGCTTATCATATTTGGTACTACCGCCTATCCTATGCGGTACTACCACGGGAGGCCATCATCCATTATGATCCTATCATATTTTGATTCTATTCTGCTCTTTGTCTCGTGTCTTATGCTTGTTTGTTCTTGTTGTCTTTTGTGTGTGTGCGTTTGGCTCCAGGAGATGGCCCAACGGAACACCCTGCTCATCGCATCAACCCCGGGCGCACTAGTTCAAAGCGCTATCGCACCTCTGAGGCAGCAGGTGGGTCTGCAAGTGGCTCTGTAGGTGTTCCTTCGTCAAGTGCACCACCGTCCCAGTCTCAGCAACCAACCAAGAGTACTGCAAAGAAGCCAGCTAAGAAGGCCAAGACTGTCACTGAGATGTCAAACAAGGAGTTTTGGGAGAGGCGTAGGCCCAATCCCTATGAGCATGAGCAAGAGCCCACCCTTGTCAATCGTCTGTTCTAGAACCGCTTTCAGTATGCAACCTACTTTGATGTGATCAAGGCCAAGAAGAATCTCTTTGTTGATGTGCGCTCAATTGACAGTGCTCATTTGGAGAAGGACACGGCTTACTTCGGTGAAGCCCTGGAGATGTGCACTCAACTGAACATTCTCAACATCATGTCATTCAATAAGGACTTTGATGCTGATCTGGTGGCTCGGTCCTATGCCACTGTCCATCTTGGCGCCGACGCAGAAAGGAATTTGACGTGGATGACTAATGGTAGGCGTTTGGCGGTCAAGTGGAAAGCTTTCATGGAGCTTCTTGGTGTTGAAGATCTTGGACTTGAGAGTTCGATTGGCTTTCGACCTCATCACAATGGTACCTCCACTCACAAGCAGAACCTTTGGCCCTATTGTACTAAGAAGCCTGTGTTTCTGGATATTCTTCATCGCATCTTTAGGGAGACGCTCTTTCCTCGTATTGGGAACCAGGATATGTTCCACTCTTATCTTGTGGACATGCTTATTTTCTGCCAGCATCAGAAGGAACAAAACACTTGAGAAACATTGGATATCTCTCATGTCATGTGGTCTGAATTGTTATCCGCCATCTCTGAGTGTAAGTGTTTCACCTATGCTCCTTATATCATTCTCCTCATTGAGAAGGCTTGGGACCACACCTACACTGGGTACCCGCTAGAGACTGGCGAGTTGGTCTCTCACGAGGTCAAGAGGCTTCAGAGGAAGGATCTCTAGAACACTCCGGTCACTCAGCCTGACATCCCGGCTGTTGTAGATGATTCTGAGGTAGAGGCTGGTCAGGATGATGATGATGATGAGTATATGCCATCTGGAGCTGAGCCCTCTTGGGCAAAGAAGCTTAAAAAGAGGATGAATAAGCTATTCCGCATGGAGTCTCACGGTCAGTACATGCCCATGTTTCTGAGAAGATGTCCATGACCCATCATAAGGAGCTTATGCATCAGCTTGGTGCCACAGTTGTCAGCGGATCTGAGGGCCGGATCACCGATGAGGACGACTGGGTTCGGAAGCACTACCACTGGACTAACTCTGACCCCGAGCAGCCCTCAGCCGATGACAGAGGTGCAGATGACCATGCAGGGATGTGATGATGTTGGGCCTTTCTCTGCCCCTTTTCTGTGCCTCGATGCCAAAGGGGGAGAGGTGGATTTTTGCGTCTTGCGAGTGTGCCTGTGTCTCTTGTGTTTTAGGTGCTTTGTCTTTTCTTCTCCCAAACTTTCTTTATCTTTCTGGTTTGGTTTGTGTTCGTGAGACTCAGTTACCATTTCTATGTGTGAGACCTACGCTATCTTATTTATGTCGAGTACTTTAGTAGGTTGTGCTTAATTCCTTCTCTATCTTTACGCACCTACTATGTTACCCGCTTATGTCTCCTCACTGTTAGATGTTATCGGACTATAAAAAATAGGGGGAGCATTGATCCTAGAGTGTGTGCTTTCCATTCCATAAGCAACTCATTTATAGGCACACATATAGGGAGAGCTCATCTATATTTTGTAGTCCTTGGGGTTTGCTTACTCCTAGTATGTTTTTATATTTTGTGCAAATCCCATGTTGTCATCAATCCACCAAAAAGGGGGAGATTGAAAGGGCATTGTCGACGTCCTGGGAACCAGGGTACCCAGACTTGCTTGTCTGCGGGCCGCGACGCGCTCCTACAAGGGGCCTGGTACGGCCCAGCTAATCGACCAGCTGATCAAGACCCTCGCGAGGGGGCCAAGCCTCGCGAGGAGAACGACGTCAAGACCTCCTCGGGAGCGGCCTCAACAAGGCGTTCCGGAGGGGCGGAGAATCCATGGCCAAGCCTGCCTTAGGAGGAGGCAGTGATGTCAGCAGTGACGCACCGCGCCAGCGGCTGCCAGCGTCCGCCAGCGGCGCAGCTGCCATTTGGGTGCAAAGGAGACAGCGCAGCCGTTGGTTCCCAAGGAACAGGGCAAAGGTTTCCTTTTTGGTGCAACAAGATCGAAGACCGCAAGGACGATAAGGGGGATGTCACCGTCGAGCCCACCATCGTGTCACCGCCTGATCCTTTTGTAGGCGAAGACCGCTTTTGTCAGGATAAGAACGTCCTTGTGTTCCCGCTCAAAAATGGCCGTTGTGGGATCCCTTCCCGCCTAAACATTTCGGGGGAAGGGAACCATGGCTGCCTATATAAGTAGCTATAACTCCCAATGCAGAAGGGGACGAACACACTTTGCTACCGCACAAGGAGCAAGAACACTAGCCTCCTGACCCTCCTGAACTCGCCTCCTGAGCCCAGGAGCCGTTGTACTAGCTCATATTCTAGCTCACCCGGAGCCAATCCACCAAAGCAGGAAGTAGGGTCTTACACCACACGGTGGCCCAAACCTGGATAAACTCTTGTGTGCTTATTCGTTGTTTGCTTGAATCCTTCCACCGAGACGAGAGCGAGGCGCTAGGTAGACGTGAGTGGGAGAGATCTTCGTTCACGCCCATGTGTTCGAACTTAACGGGTTTTGCGGAGCCCTGAATCCGACATTCGGCGCACCAGGTACGGGGCGTGTCGAAATCTCGCCTCTCCGACGACCTCGTCGCGTTCTTGTCACCGACCCTGCTCCACAGCCATGGTGGACAAACGCTGAGCTCACGCCGCACGCCGCGCTGCGAACGTCGCTCAGACGGCGCCCGC
>LR738715.1:534391423-534420362 GCA_902687465.1 Secale cereale
GGGGGAGATTGAAAGGGCATTGTCGACGTCCTGGGAACCAGGGTACCCAGACTTGCTTGTCTGCGGGCCGCGACGCGCTCCTACAAGGGGCCTGGTACGGCCCAGCTAATCGACCAGCTGATCAAGACCCTCGCGAGGGGGCCAAGCCTCGCGAGGAGAACGACGTCAAGACCTCCTCGGGAGCGGCCTCAACAAGGCGTTCCGGAGGGGCGGAGAATCCATGGCCAAGCCTGCCTTAGGAGGAGGCAGTGATGTCAGCAGTGACGCACCGCGCCAGCGGCTGCCAGCGTCCGCCAGCGGCGCAGCTGCCATTTGGGTGCAAAGGAGACAGCGCAGCCGTTGGTTCCCAAGGAACAGGGCAAAGGTTTCCTTTTTGGTGCAACAAGATCGAAGACCGCAAGGACGATAAGGGGGATGTCACCGTCGAGCCCACCATCGTGTCACCGCCTGATCCTTTTGTAGGCGAAGACCGCTTTTGTCAGGATAAGAACGTCCTTGTGTTCCCGCTCAAAAATGGCCGTTGTGGGATCCCTTCCCGCCTAAACATTTCGGGGGAAGGGAACCATGGCTGCCTATATAAGTAGCTATAACTCCCAATGCAGAAGGGGACAAACACACTTTGCTACCGCACAAGGAGCAAGAACACTAGCCTCCTGACCCTCCTGAACTCGCCTCCTGAGCCCAGGAGCCGTTGTACTAGCTCATATTCTAGCTCACCCGGAGCCAATCCACCAAAGCAGGAAGTAGGGTCTTACACCACACGGTGGCCCAAACCTGGATAAACTCTTGTGTGCTTGTTCGTTGTTTGCTTGAATCCTTCCACCGAGACGAGAGCGAGGCGCTAGGTAGACGTGAGTGGGAGAGATCTTCGTTCACGCCCATGTGTTCGAACTTAACGGGTTTTGCGGAGCCCTGAATCCGACATTTGGCGCACCAGGTACGGGGCGTGTCGAAATCTCGCCTCTCCGACGACCTCGTCGCGTTCTTGTCACCGACCCTGCTCCACAGCCATGGTGGACAAACGCTGAGCTCACGCTGCTCGCCGCGCTGCGAACGTCGCTCAGACGGCGCCCGCGGGCAACGGTGCACCTCTCCGCCCCAACTCGTCGGTCGCCAACGCCGCCACTGACCCAGCTGTCCACGAGCAGCAGGACTCCTCGTTGTCGCTATCCGTGCGGCGGGATGGCCGCACGGCAACACCTTCACCCTCGCCGGCCGCAGCGTCGTCCTCGCTGGTCCATCGCGGGCTGCTCTACTAGCAGCCTGCGCTACTGATGGCGCGGGAGCTCTTGCGCTACCGCCCAGCAGATGACCTCTACGACGAGTGGCTCCACCGCATCACCGAGCTAGTCAATGCTGCTAGAGAAGCGCGTGCACCAACGCACTCCTCACGTCCTCCGTCGCCCCCGGCAGGGAACGAGGGCCATGGGGTCCCGGCTCCGCCTCCCCTCCAGCACGCCGGCCAGGAGGGCCGGCGCGAGGCCCCTCGACATGAGCAACCCCGCAGAGCCCACGCCCGCGACGAGGAGAGCTGTCAGGTGATTCCGCACCCTCATGCAGGGGCTCGTGGGCCCCCTGGCCCACAACGCCCAGACTGCGCACCACAGAAGGTGGTGGTGCCAGCACCTCAAGAACTAGCATCGCAAGTGCAAGGGGCGCCTGCGATCGTGAGCGTGGCTGGATGTCGCGCCCTAGCCCCTGAGCTACGGCGCCTCATCTGGCCCGGCAAGTTCAAGCCGGACCTGCCTCCACGCTACGACGGCACCACCGACCCCACGGAGTTCCTCCAACTCTACGAGCTGAGCATCGAGGCGTCCAACGGCACTAAGCAGGTCATGGCGAACTGGTTCCCCATGGCTCTGAAGGACGGCGCGCGCTCCTGGCTCCTGAACCTCCCCGTGGGATCCATCTCCTCCTGGCAAGAGCTTCGCGAGCGTTTCGTTGCCAACTTCCAAGGCACCCGCGATCGAGTCCCGGCAGCTGCTGATCTGCGCCGCGTAAGGCAGCAACTGGGAGAAACCCTGCAAAAGTACATCCAACACTTCAACACCATGAACCTCCATATCCCCAGGGTCTCGGATGAGGCCATCATCTCCGCGTTCTCCAATGGCGTCCACGACGTCAGGATGTGGGAAGAGCTCACCATTCACGAAGACCTGTGCACAGCCCTCGAGATGTTCAAGCTCGCGGCAAAGTGCGCCAGGGCGGAGGAAGGCCGCCTCTCCCTTCAGGAGCTACCTGAGGCGGAGGCGGACGACAAGAAAACCAAGTCCAAGGAGTCGAAGCGCAAGGGACCCGCCGTGCTGGCTGCGGAGCCAGAAGTGAACCGTGGCTGCGGCTACGATGACCTCCCCAGAGACAACCGACCATACTGCTTCTTCCGCAATGTCCACAGCCACAACACCACCGCCAGCAGCTCAGGGCGATGCGCGGCGGCACCGCCCTGAGCGCGACAACCGCGATTACAGCTATGGAGGAGGCCGAGGAGGAGGACGTTGGGACGGTAGGAACTCGCGCCACGGGTGGCGTGAGCAGCCTCGTGAAGACCCCTGGCAGGAGAAGCCTCGTGACGCCCCCTGGCACGACCAGCCTCGTGAGGGTCACCCTCGGGGCAATGGAGGCCTGCCTCCGCTGCCGCCACCGCCAAGTAGGAACGACGACGACCGTCAGGGAGATGGGGCAGGGGGCTTCCAGGAGCCGCGTGAAGTTGCATGCATTCTGGGAGGAGCCCATGCCCCGGCTTCTCACCGCATCTTCAAGCAGTTCGCCCGTGAGGTGAAGGCAGCGCTTCCCAGGCCTGACGCCGCGCGCAACCTCAGGTGGACCAAGCAAGTCATCGCCTTTGACCCCAATGACCAGCCCAAGTGCAGTGCGGCCCCAGGCGCCCTCCCGATGCTCTGCACCCCGACCATCAGCAACGTCCTCGTGACCAAGACCCTCATCGATGGCGGAGCAGGGCTCAATGTCCTTTCCGTCCAGACCTTCGAGACGCTCCAGGTTCCCTACGATCAGCTCCACCCAACCAAGCCAGAGTCACGGATGGCTCCACACTTCCAATGGGGCAGGTCTGCCTCCCCGTCACCTTTGGCGACCGCGACAACTACCACACAGAGCTCATCGACTTCGACGTCGCCAAAATCCACCTCCCATACAACGCCATCCTGGGGTATCCTGCCCTCGCCAAGTTCATGGCGGCAACCCATCACGGCTACAACGTCCTCAAGATGCCCGGGAGTGGCAGTGTCATCACGATCGCCTCCGACAAGAAGGAAGCGGTGCGTTCCCTGGAGCGTGCCTACCAGACCGCGGCGGTCGAGTGCTCCGATGAGGATGGAGGCGTCCTCACCCTGCAGACCGCCCCCAAGAAGAAGAAGAACCTACCCCTCGACGGACCTTAGGACGCGGGGGCCCTTGACGGCCTGGCCTCAGGACTCGCGCCTGCTGACGAGGCGCCCTCCACCCTCGCATAGGGGGGCGCGCTTGACGCCCCTCTCGTGACGGGATTGGGGGCTCTCCTCTGGAATGTCCCCGAGCTGACCCATGCCTCGAGGGACGTGTTCGAGCACCACCTGCAAGCGTACCTTGATGCGCGTTTTTGTGAGCCCAGCGTGAGCCGTTCAGCGCTGGGTGCTCAGGACTTCATCGACCAAGTTACAGAGGAACTTCAGTACGCAAGACTCATCCACGGTGGGTGTAACCGCACAACCCCAAGTTCACCTGCTCGTAGCCCAGGCGACTGCTTCCGCGTCTGCGTCGACATCGCGGGTCTCGACCGAGCCGCTTCTCAGGAGCCCTTCTGGCTGACGGCGGTCGGATAGCGGAGGGCCCTCCCCTGCAGCTACGTCCGCACAGTCTTCGGCTTCCGCAACGCTGCTACCACGTTCCAGCATCTCGTGCAGCAGGCCTTGGGGGCTCGGGAGGCTCAGTGGCAGGCGGTCCGGACGGAGCGAGAGCCGGGCCCGCACGACCACTGAGAGCCTCCGGAGCCCCTGAGCCTTAGGAGCCCGACGATCCTCGGGAGCGACCCGCACACCTCGCGTCTTCAGCTACCCCAACTCTCCTTCGGCAAGTATCAGGTGACACTTCAGGTATCCAAACGAGGGCGCCTCTCGGGCCGCATCATCCTCGGGCCGCTGGGGGCTGATCCCTCGCAGTTATCTCCCTTTTTGCATGATCAAGGCCAGATATTTCTTTCCATTCGCATTATCTATATTCTCGGCGTCCTCACCGCCCCTAAGGTCATGAGCCCTTGTGAGCCCACTCGCGACCGCCCCATGATTAAGGATTGGCACGACGTCTGTGCTCGGGTCCGTCCCTGCAGCGTCGATAAACCCAAGGGCTGAGCTCTGTATAGCGAGCCATTCCCGTGACGGCACCTCCCATGGTCCTTGGTGCCTTGTTCTCGCATCGGCTAATCGTGGATGGGTAAGTAGGGGCCCGTGGCAGGTGCCTCGCTCACGCGGGAACCATGCATCGGCTGTTTTTCTTTTGGATCGTGGCATGAGAAGACTGGGCACGACATCTGTTCTCGGGTCCATCCCTGCAGCATCGACTAATCCAGTGGCTGAGCTCTGTCTCGTGAGTTATCCCCGTGACGTCACCTCCTGGGGTCGCTGGTGCTGCGGCCTTCTCATGCAATATCCCCTGGAGATGCACTCGGCGCAGGTCGACACAACACCTCTCTTTTCACATTTTGCAGAAGAAGACTCAGGCGCAACCCGCCTTAGGGTAGGGTCTCGTGAGTGATGCGTAAGCTCACGAGAACTTCCTCAGAGTCGTTAAGCTTGTCCTGAGGAGGACCCATATACACCTTGGCTATCCTACCGTGCAAGCCACGTGTCAGGACGGGGTAGTACACGCCCCGGAGTCTCTCCCAGTGGGAGGCTCCCTCCCACGGTCAAGTGGAAGTACCAAGCTCCACGCTGGCAGATCCAACCGAGGAGCGGTTATGCCCATGAACCAATGGAAGCACCAAGCTCCGTGCTGCCCGATACGACCGAGGCGTGGTTATGCCCACACTCCGCGCAAGTGTGGTAGCTCTATGCTCCCCGCTAGTTATAAACAACTGAGGGGTGGCCCCCGGTGGTTGCACCAACCTCGGGGAGCTTTTCAGCTCACGACGCTCACAGCTTCTCCTTGGATGGGTGTCGCGAGGGGGGCTAGGCACGAGGGCTATGCTCAGGTCACGCCTGGCAGACGCCACCCTACCAGGTGCCCAGACACCTGGCCTTCTCGTGCCCCCATCCCAGGCAAAGGCTCGTGGGAAAGGTATGGTGCTCGTTCTCCTTCATGAGAGCCGTTCGTACGTCAAGGGGGACCCCTGGGCATCGCGACCCAGGGGCCTAACTGGCCACGTAGCCCCTCATCCCTTGAGTCTAGTTATGACGATAACCCCGGTCATCCGGAGGGCTCAATGGCGATCGAGGTATGCGCGGGGTTGGGCCCTGCCGACGCAGAACGAAAATGGGATCGCTTGAATGTCAAGGGGGACCCTTGGGCATCGCGACCCAAGGGCCTCACTGGACACATAGCCCCTCATCCCTTGAGTCTAGTTACTACGGTAACCCTAGTCATCCGGAGGGCTCAATGGCGAGTCTAGTTACTACGGTAACCCCGGTCATCCAGAGGGCTCAATGGCGGTCGGGGTATGCACAGGGTTGGGCCCTGTCAATGCAGAGCACCTAAGCAAACATGAAAGGAAGCAAGCATGGAAATCATCTAGCTATTACAATAACGTCAAGTTTTTTCAAATTCAACCAAAGTTCTTACGCCTCCCTGAGGCACTCACACTTCTCTTGCTAAACAGGACGGATCAGGCATCACCGGGCGCAGCATCACTGGTCTTCTCTTCTTCGGCTGCAGTAGAAGTAGCCTGGAGGAATGCCTCCACCAGTGACGTGACCTTCAGCCTCATGGCCTTGGCAGCCGTGTTCTCCATGACTTCGGTCACGGGCTCGGACAGCGAGGCCAGGTCAAGGGTGGGGTCACGAAGACTTAGGTGGTTGCACACCTGCGTCAGGACCAAGGTAAGCAGCGTACGGCTCTCGACATCGGCTAACTGGCCAATCGCGGCCGTAACACCACGCAAGGACTCCACGAGCATAGAAAGGAGCCCGGCGGGGCCTCCCTCCAGGGTGGATAGCGGATCCTTGAACCCTTCCCCGTAGGCGGCATGCAGCACCTTGCGGGCCTCAAGGTCAAAGGCGGCAAGGGCCTCGGTACTCACCGTCGCCGAGGCCGCAAGGGCTTCCTCCTGGACACGAGTGGCTTGGGCCCGCCTGGCCTTCTCAACTTCAACCTTCAGCTTCTCCAGGGCTGCACGGTCAGCAAGCTGCTCCTGTTGCAGCCGGGACGTCGCGGTCTTCTGCGCCTCGAGCTCCTTCTCCAACCTCTTGAGCTCCAGGGCGCGCCTAGTGTCTTCCTCGCGGAGGGCCCCTAGATCGCTCTCTGCCATGAGGCAGCGCTTCTCGAAGGATGCAGCGTCAGCTCGTGCGGCGTCACGAGCCAGGGTGGCCGCCGCAGCTTCCTCTCGACCCTTGGCAGCAGCCGCCGAGGCCTGATCCCAGGAGGTCCGTGCAGACTCGTCTGCCAGGAGCCATCCGTGGATCAGCCCCAGGTGCACTTCTGTCAGGTGGCCGTCACCATTTTGCAGATCAGTGCGAAGACGACCCAGCGCGGCGGAGGCAGCGTCCAAAGCCTCAGGACCAGGCTGTGCAGGCTGGCGCACGGGCACCAACAAGACCGGCTGCTCGACCAGGGGCTCGGGGGCTCCGGCCTCCCTCGCCAAAGCAGCCGGAGCAGAAGCCAACTCCACAACCTCGCCGGAGACGGGGACGTCTTCAAGCGACACCATCGCCACACGCGCGGTGGCCCGGCCGACCAGGGTACCCAGCGCCGCGGCACCCTTCCCCGAGGTCGCACCAGCAGCCGGAGGAGCAGGGCACCGCAGCATGACCTCCCCCTTCACCTTCTTCATCACACCCCCCAGGCTGCTGCATCAGGGAGAGCGCATCAGGGGCACGGCAAATAAGGATGAGTGAGAAATTGCACACTTACTCGTCGGAGGCAAGGCGCGCCCTTCTCTTCGCCAACAGGTCAACAACAGCTCTTGGCACACTGGGCGTGTCGATAGCCCGGGCCTGGGCGAGGCGTGAGGCCACGGTCCTGGGCACGGTCGCGGTCGCCAGGTTCGCTGGCATGGTACTCTTCGGCGGAGTCGCCACCTTGCTTCCCCTGGACGCAGTGCGTCCGGATCGACGTGGAGTGGTTGCCTCGGACCGTCTGGCGGCACCTGCGCCTGGCGTCATTGCTCCGGCGAACGCCTCGAAGGAGTCCCCTTCGTCGTGCAGGGTATCCTCCGAGCCCCCCTCGTTGCTCTCGTCGTCATCACCAGAAGACACGTCAAACATGGGCGGAGCGCCCACGGGCACACCAAGGTCCGGCATGGCCATCAGCAGCTCGGCCTTGTTAGGGTGGCTGTACAGCGGCAGGTAGGCCCCAGGAAGATCCTCCAGAACCATCCCTAGGAGAGCTCTCGAGGTGAAGTCCAGATCGTCTTCGGCCAGCATCCCTGGGTACAGCCGGAGCACGTCGTCGTCGCCCATCGGCTCCCACATGGGGCATGAGTGAGCCTGCAGCGAAGCGCCGAAGCCAGACACTGCCTCAAGAACTCCTTCACGATCTGGCCCCTTCGAGCCTCGAGCTCAGGTCGGCCTCAATCTTCGCCAAGACGGGCCCTGCAAGAGGGACGGTGAGCTTCGTGTGGCGCCAGCCGGTAAGCTTCTCCGGACGGGCAGTAGGCATCGCCAGCAGGATGGACGCGCTGGGTGTTCAGATCGACCCACCTCTTCCGGTGGGACTCTATCTTCTTCCCAGCCGTCATCAGGTGACAGCCCTGGTGCTGGAAGACGAAGGAAATGCAGCCCGAGCACGGGCCATCGTCGTACTGATGCATGGAGAAGAAGTGGCGGAAGAGGGCGACGGTCGGCCTCACCCCCACGAACACCTCACAGTAGAAGGTGAAGAGCGACAAGACGAAGATGGAGCGAGGTTGGATATGGAGGGCGTGCACCTGGTAATGTTCCTGGATGGCGTAGAAGAACTCGGAGAAGGGGGGCACGAGCCCCACAGAGATGCTGTGGAGGAATAAGGGGTAGCATGACTTCGACAAGGTCCGCGCCATGGTGGATCGGCCCAGATCCGCGTCGGGTCGTGCTCATTGTGGGAGCTCGACAGGAACGGTTGGACCTTTGAGTAGTCCCCCTCCCTGCTAATGGAGGACTCCTCAAGCGCCGCATCAAGACAAGAAGCAGATCCAGACGCCGGCGAGGCACCCTTGTTCCTCTTCGCCCTGGTCAAAGGAGCCGAAGGACGCAGAGAGGCAGGAGGCATAAAGGAAAGAAATCCGAGCAGGAAGGAAAGAGGACGATAACTCCCCCAGCAGAGAAGGCTCCTTTTTGTCAAGACGCACGATTCCCAAGATGGCGTGGGGAGCGGGGTCGCTCACGTCCTATCCAGCCGTCACGCGCCAGCCTGGCCCGCAGCCTTTTTGGGGCCCGTGGCGCTTCATCCTCGACCGAGGCTTCGCCCCGAAGACAACTCCGCGCGCACCTTGGGCCCGGGGGCTACTGTCGGCGTCCTGGGAACTAGGGTACCCAGACTTGCCTATCTGTGGGCCGCGACGCGCTCCTACAAGCGTCCTGGTACGGCCCAGCTGATCAACCAGCTGCTCAAGACCCTCGCGAGGGGGACAAGCCTCGCGAGAAGAACGACGTCAAGACCTCCTCGGGAGTGGCCTCAACAAGGCGTTCCGGAGGGGCGGAGAATCCAAGGCCAAGCCTGCCTCAGGAGGAGGCAGTGATGTCAGAGTGACGCACCGCGCTAGCGGGTGCCAGCGTCCACCAGCGGCGCAGTTGCCATTTCGGTGCAAAGGAGACAGCGCAGCCGTTGGTTCCCAAGGAATGGGGCAAAGGTTTCTTATTTGGTACAACAATACCGAAGACCTAAAGGACGATAAGGGGGATTTCACCGTCGAGCCCACCACCGTGTCACCGCCTGATCCTTTTGCAGGCGAAGACCGCTTTTGTCAGGATAAGAACGTCCTTGCGTTCCCACTCAAAAATGCCCGTTGTGGGATCCCTTCCCGCCTAAACATTTCGGGGGAAGAGGACCGTGGCCGCCTATATAAGTAGCTAGAACTCCCACTGCAGAAGGAGAACGAACACACTTTTCCACCACACAAGGAGCAAGAACACTAGCCTCCTGACCCTCGTGAGATCGCCTCCTGAACCCAGGAACCGTTGTACTAGCTCATATTCTAGCTCGCCTGGAGCCAATCCACCAAAGCAGGAAGTAGGGTCTTACACCACACGGTAGCCCGAACCTGGATAAACTCTTGTGTGCTTGTTCGTTGTTTGCTTGAATCATTCCACCGAGACGAGAGCGAAGCGCTAGGTAGACGTGAGTGGGAGAGATCTTCGTTCACGCCCCTGTGTTCGAACTTAACGGGTTTTGCGGAGCCCTGAATCTGACAGGCATGTCCCTTCCTATGTAGTATTGGTGATTGATGACAATGGATTTTGCGGACTAATCGTGTGCGCTTAGTATTTCAGAGATGTATCTAGTGGCACGAGACGATCGTCTACCCTCCGAGTTATTAGCTCAAGACGTGTCGTCTTCTTCGGCTTTTGTTTCTGTTGACTTGAGTCGTAGGAGTCACCGTACTATCAAGGGGGGTCCACATTGGAAGGGCCAGGGTGGAATCATCACATACACTCATTTTTGGCACCCTCGTTGTCGCTCCATTCCTTGGGGATCTCCACATCTTTCTGTGGTGCTTGTTTTCTGTTGGGCGCGGTAGTACCGCCGCCGGGGCGGTAGTACCGCTTATACCCTCCAAGTGGTAGGACCGCTGCATAAGCGCGGTAGTACCGCTTGGGTGTATACGCGGCAGTACCGTCGCAGCTAGGCATCACCTCCGCGTTGATTCGAGGCGAGTATTTCTCATGTCGGGTTCTACGGTAGTAGCAGCGGTAGTACCGCTTATAAGCGGTAGTACCGCTGCCACCACTGCGGCTACTACCGCTCCTCCCCTCCGTGCCTTGTCCCTAACACAGGGCGGTAGTACCGCTGAGGGTCGCGGTAGTACCGCTGGCACCAGCGGTAGTACCGCTCTTTGCGGGCAGATGAGGGGGTAAAGGTTCACTCTTCTCTTCTACTATATAAAGGGTTCTTCTTCCTCTAGAAAACCTACCTCTTCTCTCTCAAGCTCCATTGTTGCTCCAAAAGCTTATCTTCACCCTATCTCTCTCCCTAGCCAATCAAACTTGTTGATTTTCTAGGGATTGGTTAAGAAGGCCCAGATCTACACTTCCACCAAGAGAAATTTGATTCCCCCCACTAATCCCTTGCGGATCTTGTTACTCTTGGGTGTTTGAGCACCCTAGACAGTTGAGGTCACCTCGAAGCCATATCCATTGTGGTGAAGCTCCGTGGTTTTGTTGGGAGCCTACAATTCCGTTGTGGACAAAGCCCCAACCTTGTTTGTAAAGGTTCGGTCGCCGCCTTCAAGGGCACCAATAGTGGAATCACGAAACCTCGCATTGTGTGAGAGCATGAGGAGAATACGGTGGCCCTAGTGGCTTCTTGGGGAGAATTGTGCCTCCACACCGCTCCAACGGAGTCGTACTTCCCCTCAAAGGGAAGGAACTTCGGTAACACATCCTCGTCTTCACCGGCTCCACTTTTGGCTATCTCTCACCTTTACTTGCGCAAGCTTTATTGTGTTAGTATCTTGTGCTTGCTTGTGTGATTATTATTGTTGCATCATATAGGTTGCTCACCTAGTTGCATAGCTAGACAACCTATATTGTTGCTAAGTTTAATTTGGTCAAGAAAAGCTAAAAATTGTTAGTTGCCTATTCACCCCCCCCCCGTCTAGTCAACCATGTCGACCCTTTCAGCCGTCCAGTAAGCCTACGAAGGAATTACACTCCTGGTGCCGACCATCATGAAATTGGTGATGAAGAAGGGTTGGTGATGATGATGGCGACGAGTCCCCCTCTCCGGAGCCCCGTAGTCCACTCTAGATTAGCCTTCCTGTTGGAGATCAGGAGGTGGCAGCGGCTCCGTATCGTGGAACGCGGTGAAACTTATTCTCCTATTTTTTCTCGGGAAGTAGGAATTTATAGGCTTGAGATAAGGGTTAGCGGAGCCATGTGTGCCCCCACGAGACCATGGGCGTGCCTAGGGTGGCCGCACCCATGTGCATCGTGGGCCACTAGTGAGTCCCTTCCAGTGGATCTTCGCTCCAATTTTATTTTGTATTCCATAAAAATCTCCAAAAGGTTTTCTCCAACTCCGAGAACTTTTATTTCTACACAAAAATAACACCATGGTAGCTCATCTGAAAACATCATCAGTTCGGGTTAGTTTCATTCAAATCATGCAAATTAGAGTCCAAAACAAGAGCAAAAGTGTATGGAAAAGTAGATATGATAGAGACGTATCAACTCCCCAAAGCTTAACTCACTGCTTGTCCTCGAGCAATTCAGTTGACAAACTGGAAGTGATAAAGAAAAACTTTTATGAACTCTTTTGTTCTCATATCCGTATATAAGCTTAAATAGTACCCTGGTTTTCAGCAAATATCATAACTAACCATGCAACTGATAACTCTTAGAAATTATATTCACTCTTATCAATGGAAAAATCAACTAGTGAGTAATAATAACATATCTCAAATGTGAACACTTTATCAAAACAATTATGATATAATATGACAACATGGTATTTCGCTAGCCCTTTTCGAGACCGCAATATGAAAATGCAAAGCACCTCCAAAGTTCAAGCGGTGACTAAACATTGTAATTCATGGTTGAAGAGATACATTCATGCTAACACCCGACATTAACTATACTATACTCAATGCATAAGAATGACAATAGTTCTCTCAGGACTGGTGCTTTTATTGAGAAGGTGATGACTCAATAATAAAAGTAAATAACATAAAAGTAAATGGATAGGCCCTTGCATAGGGAAGCAAGGATTTGCAGAGGTGCCACAGCTCGAAGTTTAAATCTGAGATAACTATAATTTTGAGAGGCATGATTTTCCTGTCAATGTCATGACCGATAATTCTCAATATATTTCATGCTAAACACATTATCGGTGGTTTCCAAGCAGAAAGGTAAAGTTTACTCGCCCACCACCAAAAATCACAAGCTCTGGCTTAGCCGAATCCTCAGGTGCCCTCCATATCAATAACTTTTGGGGTGAGTTTGTTTTCATTATAATTTTTTCATTTTGATTATAGGATTGGGCATCCCAATTACCAACATCTGTCGTGAAATAACGGGTGAATAAACCCCCATCACGAGGATAACGTGCTTAGCATGGAAGATACTAACCATCCCATGTCAATCCATGAGCGGTACGAGAGCACAAAACAGGTGATTATTTGGAGGATTAGAGGTGACACATGCAAATTTACTTGGAATGACGGAGTAATACCGCATATAGGTAGATATAGTGGACTCGTCTGGAACAACTTTGGTTTAAGGATTTGGATGCACAAGCAGTATTCCCGCTTAGTACAAACGAAGGCTAGCAAATAGATTGAGAGCGACCAGCTAGAGAGCGAAAACGGTCATAATCATGCATTGCGAATAATTATCATTGAATACTAGTTTGAGTAGGATATAAACACCATGAATATACATATCGTGGAGGCTATGTTGGTATTGACAACTACATGCATGAACATGTGCCAAGTCAAACCACTTGAATCATTCAGAGGGAGATACCATACTATCATACTACATCATAACCACTTTAATGCATGTTGACACTCAAAATAAATCATTATCTACTCTTAGATACTTAGGCATGGCATGAGCAACTATAATCTCTAATTTTCATCACAAACATGTTTACTCATAATTTGTTGAATCATGGATATGGAGTTAAACATATTTACAAAATAACAAGTTGAGTTCCTACCCGCTTTTCCTTGCCACATTCACTTCATCAAATTATTGTCATTCTTGCCTTTCACTTGCATGACCGAATGATATGAAAATAAAAATATTGGAAGAGTGTCGTGGACTAGATGGAATATGCAGAGATTTTATTCAAAGGAGAAGACAAGGTAATATGGGCTCCTAGTTAAATCAACAATAATGCATATGAGAGCCACTCAACATTTTCATCGTGGTCTTCTCCTTACAATGACTCGACTAAATAAAAGAATTTCGGAGAAACACACTGAAATATTTTTGGAGTTTCTAGTTTTTCTGAACAAAGCAAATTAATGAAGAAAAACAAAGAATGAGAAAAACCATTTACACGGAAAGCTCCCGACAAGTAAAAGAAGAAATGAGAAATATTTTTGGGTTTTCTTGTAATAATAAAAACTAAATAAAGAAAGGAAAACCAAAAATAAGCGAGAAATATTTTTGGTTTTTCTCAAGGTTTTTCAAACACACAAGAAGAAAGCGAAAATAAAACTAACACAGATTATACAATTGAAGAGGATGAACACCGACAACTGGAATGAAACGTGTGAACATGAATGTAATGTCAGGGAGCAATACGTACTCCCCCAAGATTAGGTTTTTGCCTAGCTTATTGATCACCACTTGTAGTAGCCATCTGGTCCAATATCAAAGTGTTGGTGTGGCGGCACTTGAGCATCCCAAGCCTGGGCCTCATTCTCTGCCGCTACCAACGCGCTCTGGTAAGCAATGATGTCCGGTGGCATGACAGTGCATCCATTCCTGGCATGAGAGTCAAACAAAGTAGGTGCAGGCAACGGAATAATATCATGAGTATTCTCACTGAATACCAAGTTGTAGCAAATATGGTGAGGAGATTTGGGGTCATCAATAAAATGGTGATCTATGATAGCCTTGTGATCTAAATAAATCCTAGGCAACAAATAATTATGGAGGCGTTGTAATGCCCCAAATGTAACACTTTCCTATAATGGCAATAAAGCTTCCTCTTTGATCCTTGTCATTATCCTTGGGGGTCCTTCTCTTTTATTTTATTTGCATTGCATACCTTTTATTATTATTTTTCATCCTTGCATTGTTCATCATCATATCATCATGGCATCATAGTTTAATTTCTTTTGTGCATTGTGAGACCTTGTGGTGTATTGTTGTGTGTGGGTTCAAGCTATCTTAGCTAAAACCCTACCCCTCTCCCTCTTCTTCTTCTTCTTCTTTTCTTCTTGTTCTTCTCCTTCTTTCTTCTGGCCTCTTCTTTGTTCTATTTTGCAAGCCACCTAGCAAGTGCCATAGTGGTCCTTCCTTCTCCTTTAAATCTTGCACCATGTGAGCAACCTCTCCACCAAATATCATCTCTTTTGAATATGATTTGGTTGGGTTTTAAAATATCAAGAGCTTGGCCTATATTCAAACTCCTTTTATTTTTCTGCCTCCAAAAATGTCCAAGTCATTTTATTTAAATAGAGCATATTTCACTGAGCTTAGGGGTATTTTTATTTTCCCCTAGTTCTTCTTCTTTATTTCTGTGCATTCTTTTCTTTTTCTGCCTGAAGAAATAAAAAAGAAAAGAAGCAGAGCAGCAGCCAGCAGCACAACCTGGGCCTCTCCCTCTCTCTGTCTCCCCCCAAGGCCCATCTCCACCCGCAGCGCAGCGCAACCCAGCACCGCAGGCCCAGCCGCAGCAGCACAGTCACGTTGTAGCCACTCCGAGCGCGTGGCCCCACCAGTCAGCGACACATCTCCCTCGCATCCGTCTTCCACCGTCAGAAAAGCAGAGCACGCCACGCTCACCGTCGCGCCGTCAGCTCACGGACGTCGAGGCCGTGTGCCGAGCCCGTCTTTTAAACCCAAATCGTGTCCACCACTCCTCTCTAGGTCTTCCCTTTCCCCTCTCGCCGTCTGGAGAGCTGGGATCCCCCAGATCTGCCGCCACCATCGACGCCCGAGTGCATCTGAGGGCAGCCTCTCATCGTCGGCGAGCTCTGCGTCGTCCTTGGCCTTGCCAATGTTGTGTACCTTCTGCCACGACGTCCTCTTATTCCACTACGTCAACCACGCGGACCCGAGCGCCTCTCCGTCGAGCTCGTCTTCCTCTTCTTCCTCTACGGTGGCCGTAGGTGTTCGAGACACGCCGCCGACGACTCCGTCCACGCCAGGGCCAGCCGAGCACACCGCCGTGTTCGTGCTGAGCTCCTCTCTTTCCCCCAAACCCTTTTCCCCTTTCTGCGCATGCTCTAGGCCGTAGTTCCATGATCGCCCGATTGTGCCGCCGTCGGACCTCGTCACCTCGTCGCCGGCGAGTGCTCCGACCTCTTTAGCTATTGTCGTGCTGTCCGTTCGCTCCGCCTAGATGCGTAGGACCTCTCTGTGCAGCCGCCTTGCCGTCTAGTGCCTTGCATCGCCTCGCCGTTGTCCCGTCGCCGCCATGCTGTATACGCTTGCTGCCGGTGATGCAGTGCCCCTTAGGCGCTGCTAGTAGTTTGTTTGGATGCGGGACTCCTCTTGCTCCCTCTCGCACCCCTCCGCCGTGCCTAATGGTCGCCGGAGCGGCTCCGACGACGGCCAGTGTTTTTCCCTGTTCTGCTTTTGTTGCATATTCTTCAGACTTGCTGCATGTTATTTGTCGAGATCGATGCAGTGGCGTAGTGGTGTATCTCCGTCAGTTTCGTCAGAAGGGCGCGGGGTCGATCCCTCGCGGGCGCTGTGGTTATTTCGCCCTTTTCCGTTTTTGTGTGAGGCTGACAGCAGGGCCCCACCTGCCAGCCTCACAGCTCCAGCGCCAGCCCGCGCGCACCCGGTCGCCAGCTCAGCTCTGTCTGGCCCCCCTTGTCAGCGTCAGTGGCTAGCTTAGCCAGGGTCAATTTAGACCCTGGCGCCTATTTGTTTTATTTTCTTTTTCTGTTTTTCTTTTTCTTTTCTGTTTTTATGTTTTAATTAATATCTGCATATTTATGCTTCATATGAATATGAGCCCTATAGGAAAAGTGCTTAGAATTTTGTGTAGATTATGAATATGTCACTTGCTGCCATGTTTAAAAACATTTAAAATGTTGTTTGAATTTAAATTTGTTTTAAATATGTTCAAACTTGCAAAATTCATAACTAATTCTCTACAACTCCAAATTTAACAAACTTTATATGCATTTGGGATAGAAAAAATGTGTAGAATATTTTGGTGCTATTGTTTAGCATGTTTGACAACTCCTTCACATAAGTATTTCAAATCTGTCCCAAATGCAAACAAATAAATATGGGAGTTTTTGGATATTGGTGCATTTATTTTCCAGCCCATTTAATTTTGCTAGCATGTTGCTGTTATGTTAGTTGCACCCTTGCCATGTTAACCAACCTCTTTAAAACATGTTGGTTGCTTGTTTGATAAATTACATAAACTTGCCAACTTGTTCTTTTGCTTGTTTCTTTATGTGTGGTTGTGATGTTATTGCACTATTGTGACCCCTAGGCCATGCATCATGTTTTCCTTGTTCACATGATTCATGTTCATGCATCGTGTGATTGAGCACTGCATGTTGATTGATTTTGTTCCGTTGTTGCATTGTTGTGTTTGGTTAGAGCCTGGTGAAGATACTGAGAACGAGGTTTCTACCGAGGTTGAGTGTGAGGAGCAAGATTGCGTTCCCTCCAAGGATTCAACAGGCAAGATGACCTGACCCAGATATCATTACTATCTTTGCCTATTGCTAGATGTCTCGCTCTTTAGCTTGTTGCCTCAATGCCCATGTCTGTTTGTCAGCCTCCTATTGTAGCCATGAATATCTCTAACCACCCCACCTAGCAAACCTTTGATTGGCTACGTAAGCTTTGCTCAGCCCCTCTTATAGCATTGTTAGTTGCAGGAGAAGATTCGAAGATTTTGCTTCATGTTGAAGTTATTGTTGGGATATCACACTATATAATTTGTTAAAACTAAATCATCTATATACTTGGCAATGGGTGGAAGGCTAAGCCTTTGCTTGGTGTTTTGTTCCACTCATGCCTCCCTAGGAACCATTTAAACCGGTGTTATGTTCCTTGATTTTGCGTCCCTAACATGGTTGGGGTTTACCAGCAAGGCCCAACATTGGTTTTACATTTGCCTAATTACTAAAACTTGCATCGGGAGTTATAAACCCTTTTCTTAATCAACAACCCGGGCCAGTGCTCCACATGAGTGTTGGTCCAAACTGGGGGTTCTGCGAGGCCACCTCGGGGAAACTCAAGGGCTGGTAAAATCCTATAGAATCGCCCATCCGGTCGTGGCCTGAGACAAGATACGCGCGGCTACTATCTGGGTGTCGGCACACCGGGAGGACTTGCTGGATTAGTTTTACCTTAGTCGGAATATCTTGAGCACAGGATTCCGAGAATACTCGGGTCTTCCCACCTTGGAGTTGCGACTCCGCAGATCGTGAGCTTGTGATGTTTTAAGTTGGGACACCCCTGCAGGGTTTTGATCTTTCGAAAGCCGTGCCCGCGGTTATGTGGAAAATGGGAATTTGTTAATATCCGGTTGTAGAAAACTTGACACTTTGATCATAATACACTACCAGCGTGAGTAACCGTGACGGTCGCTTTCCGAAGGGGTTTGGGAAGTGAACACGGATGGGTTATGTTTGACGTGCGTAGATAGGATCACTTCGTGATCACTTTGTCGATCGTTGGCACTTCTCTTCTCGCTCTCAACACGTAAGCTAGTGCTAGTGCAGCTGCAACCTTGTTCTTCAGCCTTGTTCCAGACACAAGGCTTAGATAGTTTTGCTACCCGGGAACGGGATTGCTGAGTCCTGCCTGGCTCACAGTTTCTACACAACACCAGATGCAGGTACCATGGTGAACTACACAGCTGGTGGTTCAGAGTTATACTGGGAGTTCGACGAAGAATGTGGGCGATACTACGTGTCTTATCCAGAGGATCAGTAGGGCTCTTACTAGGATGTTATGATCGGGACCTTGTGTTATTTATTTATGGTATCTTGCATTTGGATCTTCGTCCGTAGTCGGACTCTGATGTTATTTGGATGATGAATGTTTATGTAATGTATTGTGTGACGTGGCGAGTGTAAGCCAACTACTCTTTTACAATTTCATCCCTCTTCTACATGAGACGTGCAAAGATACTGTCGGGGATATTACCCCGCGGTATGAACCGGCCGGAATTATAACCCGGCCGGACTGGACATTTTACTTAAGACGGTTTACATTTGGCAAGTTACTGGTAACCCGGCAGGCGGATCATGGATGACAAGGCCCAAGGCCCAGAAGGCCGGTTCATATTAATAGTGGGCCGGTTTAATAATAAAGCGCAAGGAATATTCTCCATAAAGGAAGCAAGACTAGGACTCCTTGTAATAGATCAATCCTAGTCCTACTAGGACTAGTCATGTAAACCCGCCCCTTCAACATATATAAGGAGGGGCAGGGCTCCCCAAAGAGGAGAAGGTTTGAGACAAGTTAGACAAGAGACAAGTTTTAGAGGAGAAGTTTAGACAAGTTTCTAGGGTTAGACACAAAGAGCCGGTTTACCGGCGACACCACGAGGATCATAATGAGACCTAGCCTCAAACAGCACGTAGGGTTATTACCGGATGATGTTTCCCGGGGCCCGAATCTGTCTAAATCCGTGTCTTGCATCGCGTCTCTCGATTCCGCTCAACCCCTCTCAAGCTACTACATAGATGCGCGGCCTCACGACTAAGTCCGCTAAACCGGACATCTGACGTGTTATTTCCACGACAGTTGGCGCCCACCGTGGGGCTCGCGCACAGTGGTGTTGAGTTCTTGAAGGGATTTCTTTCAAGGGTCGAGAAGCTCGCGATGGACCGGAAGATGAAGAGCCAACATCGGAAGGAGTTTGCGAACTCATCGTCAAAAAAGCTTCTGCGGGATGAGTACCTGCCGCGGAGATCAAAGAAATACTATTATCAGACAGCCATGGAAAGTCTACTGCAGGAGGATCGGGATTAATTTGTGTGTAAGCCTTCGGCCGAAGGAGCTAGGACTCGACAGCCACCACGAGTCAACAAACAAAGAGCGTTTTTTGACCAATTCCAAGATCGATTTAATCCACAGGAGTTGGACAGAATAAGAATACGTCCCGAAAGAGGATACGGCGCGACCACGGCCGGACTCGGTCTCGCCTAGACGCCGTCGCCAGGCGCGCTTCAGACGGCCGCGCGGCTGCAGCCCCGCCGTACGAGCTTCAGGATGAATACTTATGTACCTTTCAAGTGACGGCTGTGTTACAGAGTCGATGCTACTCCCTGTTTCAAGTTTCGAACCGAGGATCTTGGTCTACAGATGCGGTATACTACCAGTTGAGCTAGCAAGTTACAGAAAAGTTATCAAATACTACTAGTACGAATCGGATCTGAGAAAAAGAAAAAAAAAACAAAGGAAGCTATTCTGTCACATCAAACGTCAAAGGGCCAATGATTTAAATAATGGTGTACCTTCCACTAGTACATCACTCGAAGCCAAATTGGTTTTTACGTCTGGTCATGCATGCAAGGAATCTTTCAGGAGATTAATTCAAGAGTTTAAGAAGGAAAGGAAAGTACTACTACCATGTCTACACTCGGACTCCTACGTGCTGAAATTCCGCCGAGCGAGCGATTCGAGTTGTGGCAGGAGCGTCAACAAAAAGATCAATATGACTCTGGAGTGGATACGGCAACTACTCGGGAACGGATTACTGCTGCCTGGATGGGCCACAAATTCTACTGCCGCGGCTCCACCGTCGCACTCTACCACAGCACCCCTCGCCGTGCCTCATCTTGAGCTGCCCGCCTGGGTTGCACCCGAAGTCGCCCCAGTGGCTTGTCGCTATTGTGAGCCGTTGCATGGATTCTTGATAAGCACTGCGCCGCTCTACTGCTACTAGTACTCCTCACATGCAAGGATCGGATCAGAAGGACTTACCTATTTTCAAGCAAGAAGCGATCTACTCAACGCACCAGAATATTAAATTAAAAAAAAAAATCCAGAGCGGCCACAACCCGGATACGGATGATGGACAGGCTCGGATTTCCGCTCGTGACCCGTCCCATCTGCACTGGTCTGCCGTCTACGTCGCTCGCCTTTTCCCCGCCTCAAATTGTCGGAGCCCTGCAGCTGCCGCACTGGAATCGCCGCTTGAGTTTGCTGCTGGAGTTTTTGATCAAAGCAAACCTCCAGTCGCTGTCACCGCTTTGTGGATTTCCATCTGGATCCCTGCGGAAAAATCAACTCTTCTAGTGCATGAGTTCTAAAGAGAGCAAGCTTTGACTAAAGTCAATTCCAGTGCATCACACGAAGACCCAAGAAGCATTAAAGAGAGGTTCCAGAATAACAATACGACCGCTCCGATCGGCTTCTGTGTTAATTGAAGGAAGCACACATACGTGGGGCCAATTGCGTGCTAATGGCCGCACCCACATGTGTCCGGATTAAACAAATCAGTCGACTCGTTGGTCCGCGGATACACGTGCAAGTCGCTACCCCCGTTGCTGCGTTTACATCAATACACGGCCGGCTCATCTGTTCTCCAGGCGAATCAGGTGATATCTATCTTATTTATTTTTAATATATATTAATTCGTCCGAGCAAAAATTCCTCGCCATGCTATATTTTATATGCAGGAAAATTATTCATTATAAAATGGTATTATACCATGAAGATGGAGGCACGCCAGACATTGTTCGACACAAGTGATCGTCATGATTCCACGGATTCAAACGCCGGTTTACAACGCCCTGGCCGTCTCTCACAACCGTGCCGATTTACAAAGCCGTGACCGTCTTGCGCGACAGCACCGGTTTACAACACGGAAGACAGCTTGTTCGTCCCCACACCGGTTTACAACCCCACAGCCGGTTTAATTGTTTGAGCCGCCTCTGATACTGCGGTCGTTTACCGTCCACCCTGTGATCCGGCCTATTCAACATACCTGTTCAAATTCACTCAGGTGATATCCATCTACAGTATTATTTCTTTTGTTATATATCATTTTTCATTAAGAAAATAAGATGCTTTGATCAGTTTATCTGGTTGTGCAGAAAATATATACTCAGAAGCAATAAAAACTCTCTGAAGAACATGAGGTCACATCCGGCACAAAGAGGACGCTTCACAGAAACCCTCTGGATGGTAATCCATCCAGTGATTGGTTTATAATGACCCACAGGTTCAGGAGGAACCCTGGAGGCCCTCTGGGAGTTGGTATCATCCACTCCCAGTGATCGGATTGGTTTCATAGTTCTTTCGACCCTCTGAAAAGTTGGACAAGTCCACGTTCAGTGATTGGTTTAGATTGACCCACCGGTTCAGGAGGAACCCTGGAGGCCCTCTGGGAGTGTCGGCCAATCCGCGTCCCAGTGATCGGAATAATTTTTATATACGGTTCTTTCGACCCTCTCAAAAGTTGGACAAGTCCACGTTCAGTGATTGGTTTAGATTGACCCACCGGTTCAGGAGGAACCCTGGAGGCCCTCTGGGAGTGTCGGCCAATCCGCGTCCCAGTGATCAGAACAATTTTTATATACGGTTCTTTCGGCCCTCTGAAAAGTTGGATAATTCCACGTTCAGTGATTGGCTAGGCCCTCTAGGAGTGTCGGCCAATCCGCGTCCCAGTGATCGGAACAATTTTTATATACGGTTCTTTCGGCCCTCTGAAAAGTTGGATAATTCCACGTTCAGTGATTGGCTAGGCCCTCTGGGAGTGTCGGCCAATCCGCGTCCCAGTGATTGGCTGAACCTTGCTTTGAGCCTGGCAGCTCTTTGAAAAAGCCTCGACTACATGGTCTTATTTGCAAAAATCGCATATTTTTGGTGTTTTTGTGTTCTATAACCTTTTAAACCGGAGTGGAACAGCTACACAAGTTGACCACATATCTATAAAGTGCAAAGTCTGGATCATGAATACCAGCATGAGTAAACCGGTGTTCATTATAACCCGGATCATCTATCAGGCAATAAGCCACAAATTTCTGAACAAAGTTTTTCAGAACAAGATGAACCGGTGTCTGTTATCAAGCCCGTAATTATTATTGGATCTATCAAAGACTTCCTCAGAAAATTGCAAGTTTCGTCGGATTAAGAATATCAAGCATATTTTGATCGCAGGTATGAAGTATTTTATTTTCAAATATATATTTGGCAGTATATGATCAGTTATAATGACCGGAGTTTATTAAACCGGCCTGGTTTTGACTATAAGTCGCCAGCATGAGACAAAATAATGACCGGTGTTTATTAACCCGGCCCGATTATGATCAAACATCATTGGAACCGGTCTTCAAACCGGATTATATTCTTCAATAGCCAACATGGCTGGATTCTTATTATGCTTATAAATATTATGATTGAGGTTTTCAAAGTCGCTTTAAGCGCAATGGATATTATTTCATCAATGAAAGTGATTTATTCTACAAAGGAAAAGTCCCGAGTCGTTGCAGGCTTACAACCCGGCACTTGGGGGCTACATTATTCAGATTGAGATTACATCAAATACACAAGTCTCAAGCACACAAACAAGTTGTCTACTTGACACTTGAGGGCTAATGGGCAGTTGAAGCAGTAAACAGCAGCAATTCAAAGACAAAAGTCTCAAGCACACAAGCAAGTTGTCTACTTGACACTTGAGGGCTAATGGAAAGATCATTCGTTTTATCTGGAAGTACCGGTTCACCTTCTAAATGCAGCTAAACCGGAACTTGGGGGCTACCAGTCGCTCATGTCAACAATTCAAGGTACACAAGTATTTATTCATTATAGTGAAGGGTCCACTGCTCAATTGGTAAAACACAAAGCTCTTAACCTTGTGGACGTGGGTTCAAACCCCACGATGGAGTTACATCATATAATGTTGTCTTCAATGATTATATCTACAAAGTCCCTGCTCATTATTGCATAATAACCTGGCACTTGGGGGCTACATAATATGGAATATTCAGTTTCATAGTGATTGGGATGAACAATCCGGATTTCTTCAAGATTATACAAGGCTATTTTCAATGGAGTATATACAAAGTCCCTGCTCATTATTGCATAATGACCCGGCACTTGGGGGCTATAGGTAATATAAAGGAGGAACATCTTCAAATTTTCAGTTCCGGCAAATCAGATTAATTGTGTGACCCGGCAATTTTGGCAATCATAAACCGGAAAATTCTACATCTTCAAGCCGGCTGGATATCAATTGAATATTTTAAAGACCAATATTCTTATCAAGTCAGAGCATTAAAGGCCGATTCAAATGGATTCTTTATTTACAATATTTCTTATGCAAGCAAGTTGATTATGAAGTTGGTCTGTTGACCCAGATTTTCTAGAAGAAGGAAGGACAAGGACTTAAAGATGATCAGGTGCCGGTTTACAGGAATTCATAATCCGGAGCACAACCTATCAATTTGTTCTTGTGTTTAATTTGGAGCATAAGTTTACCATGGACACATCCAAGCTAAACTTGGGGGCTAATGTTGGGGATATTACCCCGCGGTATGAACCGGCCGGAATTATAACCCGGCCGGACTGGACATTTTACTTAAGACGGTTTACATTTGGCAAGTTACTGGTAACCCGGCAGGCGGATCATGGATGACAAGGCCCAAGTCCCAGAAGGCCGGTTCATATTAATAGTGGGCCGGTTTAATAATAAAGCGCAAGGAATATTCTTCATAAAGGAAGCAAGACTAGGACTCCTTGTAATAGATCAATCCTAGTCCTACTAGGACTAGTCATGTAAACCCGCCCCTTCAACATATATAAGGAGGGGCAGGGCTCCCCAAAGAGGAGAAGGTTTGAGACAAGTTAGACAAAAGACAAGTTTTAGAGGAGAAGTTTAGACAAGTTTCTAGGGTTAGACACAAAGAGCCGGTTTACCGGCGACACCACGAGGATCATAATGAGACCTAGCCTCAAACAGCACGTAGGGTTATTACCGGATGATGTTTCCCGGGGCCCGAAGCTGTCTAAATCCGTGTCTTGCATCGCGTCTCTCGATTCCGCTCAACCCCTCTCAAGCTACTACATAGATGCGCGGCCTCACGACTAAGTCCGCTAAACCGGACATCTGACGTGTTATTTCCACGACAGATACCATTCTTGAGATCTTTCTAGTATGATATTATGCCTCTAAGTCGTGCCTCGACACGTGGGAGGTATAATCTCATACTGGGCATTACAAGTTGGTAATCAGAGCCTTCTCCGACCTAGGAGCCCCCACTGATTGATCGAATCGTTGACGGTTGAGTCTAGGCACACACTTGAAAATGATTTGAGTCCTATATATATTGGAGAGTAGGATTTCTTTTGCTCCTCATCCCTTTTCACTCTGGTGAGGACTCCTGACGATTACTTTATCTCTTCTACTCTCAAAAATTCACTAAAATGATTTTTAGGATCACATGAGAATTGTTTGGATTGTTCCGATGTCTTTGTGACGAGAACATTGCTCTCGATGCCTCCTGTCATTTAGGGGTTGTGGCAGTGTCCCGGGGAGTTGAGCTCCGAGGTGTTGTCGTCACAAATCTATCGCAGCAGTTCTGGAATACTTAAGACGGCCGACATCGAAAACTCTTCTATGCGGTTGGTGGCAAGATAACCCCGACATCACCCAGTACTGGGGAGGTAGTTCGGGAGTATTGCCATAGCTTGTATAGCAGATGTGTTTCGAAGGTCCGAGGTAAACGGATTCCGGAAATAACTGGTTATGTGTTGAAGGATGGATATAGCTGGATGTAGGATTAGAGTTGAGTGCGTGGTGCTTCCCCTGTATCCCCAACACCTGATGGCATAACTGGAAACTTTCAGAAATTAATAGGTGGGTTCATCTAGTAGTTCATAGGCATTCTTCCAACGAATGCATGATATGGAGTTCGGGGTTCTACATTGAGTGAAGTGGTTTTATGGGCGTTTGTTCCGATCGGGAGTTGCATCTTAAAGGGTCCTTGGCTATGCTGATCCGGGGATTGCAAAACCCTTTTGTAACACGTTCCATGAGCTTCCAGCACGAATATGTCGAACGAAGCTTCTATCTTGTATTTGTTCTATCTGCTCCTTGTTGTTTATTTTACCTTTTGTTCTCCCAAGTGTCTTCTCGAGAAGATTGTTGTACCATTGAACTATGGATTACATTCGTTCATTTTGTTCGGATGTGAAGACTTATGTTGCAATTCTAGCCGTTGATTCAGCTTATTTCTTTCAATCAATGGCTAATAGTTGTCATCTCATTCATGATGGCTCCTAAAAAGGTTCCCAATGGTAACCCAGAGGGTGAAGAAGTTCCTGATCGTCCTCCTTCCCCTCCTCCTCCGTCTGAGGCCTGGAGAGAAATTATGCAAGCGACGAACCAGAACACCGAGAAGCTTATGCAAATGATGGAGAACATTCAAGCAAATCAAGCAAATCAAGGTGGTCATGGGAACCAAGGCCAAGGCAATCTGTTCAATCAACCTCACTTTGCTACACTCAACCAGTTCCTGGCAAACCAACCGAAGGCGTTCAGTTACTGTGTGGATCCGCTAGATGCTGAAGACTGGATAACATACATCAAAAAGCATTTCGAGTGCAGTAACGTGAGACCTGAGGATTATGTCAAGTTTGCCACCTTCCAACTCAAGTACCAAGCCGCTGATTGGTGGCAACAGTACAAAGATTCCAGAGGTGGACGTGAAATCTCGTGGACTGACTTCTGCAAGGATTTCCGCTTTCACCACATTCCAACTAGTGTCACCGAAGACATGCGTGAGCAATTCCGCAACCTGAAGCAAGGCACCATGTCCGTCTATCAATACAATGTCAAGTTCCAGAACCTTGCCTGCTATGCCAAGCAAGACATCCCAGATTCCAAGAGCAAGATTTATCAGTTCCGTGGTGGTCTGAAGGACGAACTCTAACTAGCTCTCACCTTGTTTGAGCCGGATGAATTTGATCAATTCTATAACATGGCCCTTAATCAAAAGGCAGCCCAGCTCAAGGTTGAAGCTTCCAAAAAGAGGATCAGAGATGCTGTTAACTCCTCCTCTTCTTCCCAAGTGGTCGCAAAGCAGCAGAAGTTTTGGCTTCCACCTCCTCCAATGCTCCGCCCTCCCAACAACAACAAAAACAACAACAAGCACTCTGGTGGCAGTGGTTTCTCCCACCCACCCAACCCAAGCAATTAGTCCAAGAATCACTTTCAAGCTTTGAAGTCAAGTGGTCCTTATCACCGTCCTCTCTCAGAAGTGGTTTGCAACAAGTGCACTCAGAAGGGTCACTATGCTAACAAGTGTCCCAACCCAAGGCGCCTTCCGCCTCCTCCACCTGTCAGCACTGCTATTGTCAAGCACAATCCAAAGGTTGCAAGAGTGAATCTGATGAATGCAGCTCAAGCGGAGAATTCTTCAGATGTGATACTTGGTAACCTTCCAGTCAATCTCAAACCTACTAAAGTTTTGTTTGATTCTGGTGCATCACATTCTTTCATGTCATGTCCATTTGCATCCAAGCATAATGTGAGCACAGTGGCTTTACCAAGGCAATTAGCAATTACTTCTCCGGGGAAAGAGATGCATTCTAGCTTGTATGCTCGAGATATATCTATTCACATGGGTGATTACAGCTTTTTGGTTTCTCCGGTTATTCTCGGTAACTCCGGCATTGATCTTATTCTTGGGATGGATTGGATTTCCAAGCATGATGCAAACATTGATTGTGCAAATAAGGAAGTTAAGCTTGCTCATCCTGGCGAAGACGTGATTATCTTCGCCTCTCGAGATAACACAATCAGGCTATTCTCTCTCAATGACAAGGGCGAGATTAATGCCATCTCTCAAATTCCGATGGTCAATGAGTATGAAGATGTTTTTCCTGAAGAGCTTCCAGGCATGACTCCGCATCGTCAAGTTGAATTCGTCATTGAACTCGAGCCCAGTACCGAGCCAGCATGTCGACGTCCGTACAAGCTCTCCCCTGATGAGTTGAAGGAGCTGAAGAAACAACTCGATGAGCAAGAGCGTATGGGTCTAATCAGGCCTAGCACTTCTCCTTGGGGCTGCGGTGTTCTATTTGTCAAGAAGAAGGATGGCACGGAGCGCCTTTGCGTTGATTACCGGCCATTGAACAAGAAGACAATAAAGAACAAGTATCCGCTCCCCAACATCAATGAATTGTTCGAGCAGCTCAAAGGAGCAAAGGTGTTCTCGAAGCTCGATCTCTGGATGGGTTATCACCAGATCCGTATCCGTGAAGAAGATATTCCCAAGACCACATTCAGAACGAGTTTTGGCTCTTATGAATACACGGTTATGTCTTTGGCCTCGCTAATGCTCCACCCACTTTCTCGAGGATGATGCACTTCATATTCAACCCCTACACCAATGAATTTGTTCTCGTCTATCTGGATGACATCTTGGTTTCTCCAAGCATGAAGAAGACCATGCCAAGCACCTCTGTTTGGTTTTGGACAGGCTCTGTGAACACAAGTTCTATGCGAAGTTCTCCAAGTGAGAATTCTGTCTAGATAAGTACTTATATCTTGGCCATATCATCTCTGTTGAGGGTATTTCTGTCAACCCTGAGAAAGTTGAAGCTATTGTCAACTGGGAACACCCGCAGAACGTCAAGCAACTCCAAAGCTTCCTTGGTCTTGCTAGCTATTGCAGAAGGTTCGTTGAGAACTTCTCCAAGATTGCCAAGCCTCTCTCCAACTTGCTGCAGAAGAATGTCAAGTACAACTGGACTCCTGATTGTGATGTGGCATTCAAAACACTCAAAGAGAAGCTCATTTCTGCTCCGGTTCTTACTCCTCCGGATGAGTCCAAACCCTATGAAGTCTTCTATGATGCTTCTTTACAAGGACTTGGTGGTGTTCTCATGCAAGACATGAATATTGTGGCATACACTTCTCGTCAGTTGAAACCAAATGAGAAGAAATACCCCACACATGATCTTGAGCTAGCAGCAGTGGTACATGCCTTGATCACGTGGAGACACCTTCTGTTGGACAGAAAAGTGGACATCTTCACCGGTCACAAGAGCTTGAAGTACATCTTCACACAGCCTAACCTGAACCTTCGCCAGACTCGTTGGGTTGAGATGATCCAAGAGTATGATCCAAGCATTGAATACACACCTGGCAAGGCCAATGTCATTGCAGATGCCTTGAGTAGAAAGGCATATTGCAACAGTCTCCTTCTCAAGCCGTTTCAGCCTGAGCTTTGTGAATCATTCAGGAAGCTCAACCTCCAAGTTGTTCTGCAAGGCTTTCTTGCAAATCTTCAAGTTGCTCCTACCTTGGAAGATCATATCCGTGAGGCCTAACTCAGTGATGCTATGGTGCAGAAAGTGAAACATGGTATTGCTAAGGGTACTCCCAAATACAAGTGCTATCGCGTTTGTGAGAAAGACACCTTGTTCTTTGAGGACAAAATTGTGGTTCCCAAGGGTGATCTCAGGAAGCTCATAATGAATGAAGCACATGACTCCCTCCTCTCGATTCATCCTGGAAGTTCCAAGATGTACCAAGACCTCAAGCAATCTTACTTGTGGACTCGCATGAAAAGGGAGATTGCCCAATCCGTGAATGAATGTGATGTCTGCAGAAGAGTGAAGGCAGAGCATCAACGTCCAGCCGGTCTCCTCCAACCTCCACCTATTCCCGAGTGGAAATTCAACCACATTGAAATGGATTTCGTCACTAGGTTTCCTAAGTCCAAGAAGGGGAATGATGCTATCTTTGTAGTCATTGACAAGCTAACCAAAGTAGCTCACTTCCTTCTCATTAAAGAATCCATCAAAGCTCAGTTGGCAGAGTTGTACACTTCCAGAATTGTGTCGTTGCATGGCATTCCTCAAGTCATCTCCTCAGACCGTAGAAGTTTGTTCACATCCAAGTTCTGGGACTCCTTTCAGTCAGCCATGGGCACTAAGATTCGTTTCAGCACTGCGTTTCACCCTCAGACTAGTGGTCAAGT
>LR738715.1:534428086-534451781 GCA_902687465.1 Secale cereale
CCCGCCCCTTCTGTCACTGGGTGAGGACACCGCAAGAATGAACCCATCACAAAGCACATCTCCCATTGCAAGAAAAACCAATCTAGTTGGCCAAACTAGATCGATAGATCTGAGAGAAATACAAAACTATCTTAATCGTGCATAAAAGAGTTCAAAGAAGATTCAAATAATATGCATAGATGATTTTATCATAAATCCCCAATTCATCGCATCTCAACAAACACATCGCAAAAGAAGATTACATCTAATAGATCTCCAAGAACATCGAGGAGAACATTGTATTGAAGGTCAAAGAGAGAGAAAAAGCCATCTAGCAACTAGACATGGACACGTAGGTCTATGGTAAACTACACATGCATTATCGGAAGGGCAGCAAGGTTGATGTAGAGGCCCTATATGATAGAATCCCCCTCCAGCAAAGTATCGGAAAAGGCCCCAAGATGGGATCTCACGGGAACAGAAACTTGCGGAAGTGGAAAAGTATTTTTTTTGCGACTCTTCTGACGTAGGGGGAATATTTGGTTATTTATATAGTAAAGATTAGGATTGGAAGACCTTCGAGGGTTCCACGAGCCTAGGGCGCTCCCATACAGCCTGTGGCCTCCTCGTAGAGATTCTGGCCTCCTCTCCAAGTCTCGTAGGTGTCTTCTGGTCCAAGAAAAATCATCGTATATTTTCATTCCATTTGGACTCCGTTTGATATTCCTTTTCTATAAAAGCCAAAAACAAGGAAAAAACAGAAACTGGCACTAGGCACTAGGTTAATAGGTTAGTCCCAAAAATGATATGAAATAGCATATTGATGTATATAAAACATCCAAAGTTGGTAATATAATAGCATGGAACAATCAAAAATTATAGATACGTTGGAGACATATCAGGGGGTTAGAGCCTATTTAAGAAATGAAAAATTTGCACAAAGGAATTTGTAAGGATGTGGTGTTGGTCACACTCATCAGTGAGGAAGTCGGTCAATTCGGCATTTGCAACAAATTGCGCGAACTCTTGGTAGAATCTTGCTTCCTCCATGAAGGCATTGTGCGACCATTTGCACGGTCGGACCTCCCTCTTACGCGGAATGTTGAGGTCATTGTCCGAGGAGTCCCCAATGACTCCCTTGGCACTCTTTTTCAAGGAGCTTCTCCGAAAGAAGTTCATTTTCCTACGAACAAATTATTGAAATTTTTTGGCCACAAAATGATGTCAATAAAACTTCACGGGGTTGATAGCAACTACTCATATGAATGTCTATAGGCTATATCAAGCATTCAAACTACTTGGAACTCAAAGAATTTAACATGCAAGCTCATTTTTAGTAGCACCAAGAGAAGCTAATTATGCAAAATATAATCCAATAAACCAAAAAATAATTGGAGCAAGTGAGGAGTCACATACCAAATAGCAATCCCCCAAAGTTTCAAAAATGGATCTCCGAGCAAAGAGATCGAAAATCTCAGGTTTGGGAGCAAGAACAGGAGGGAGAGAGCAAGCATGATTTTTTTCTAAAGGTAAGAGATGAAGTGGGCTAAAGGGATAAGTGAGGGGGGTCCTTGTGGGGCCCACAAGCCGCATGGGCACGCCCAGGGGGTGGTCACGCCCATGTGCCTCATGGGCACTAAGTGCATAGGGCGGTTGTTCTAAGTGCCAAAAATTATTAAATATTCCAGAAACAATCTTATTAAAATTTTACATCATTCTGAGCACTTCTATTTTTGGGCCATTTTTATTGCACGGATAATTCAGAAAATGGTCATGACATTTTATTGTATTTAACTAAGAATAATAGGGAACAAAAGGTAGGTACATAAAGTTGTGCTTACTAAATTCATCGACCACATGCCCCTAAAAAAGAATCCATTAATAAGGTTGATCAAGTCTTATTAACAAACTATTTCCGAGTAACATGAAACCAAAGAACCTTTGTATAACACTATGTAATGCCCAGGATGGGACTATACCTCCTACGTGTCGAGGCACGACTTAAAGGTATAAGCCCATCCTGGGCATTACAAGTTGGTATTCAAAGCCTTCTCCGACCTAGAAGCCCCCACTGATTGATCGAATCGTTGACGGTTGAGTCTAGGCACACATTGAAAACTTTTTGTGTCCTATATTTATATCGGAGAGTAGGATTTCTTTGCTTCGCATCTCTTTTCTCTCTGGTGAGGACTCCTGACGATTACTCTTGCCTCTTCTACTTTCAAAAATTGCACCAAATTTTTTTAGGATCCCGCGAGTATTCTGGGATTGTTTCGATGTTCTTGTGACAAGGATATTGTTCTCGATGCCTCCTGTTCCCGGGGAGTTGGCTTCGAGGTATTGTTGTCACAAGCATATCGCGGCAGTACTAAATACTTAAGACGGCCGACATCGAAAATCTCTCCTATACGGCCAGTGGCAAGATAACCCCGACATCACCCAGTACTGGGGAGGTAGTTCGAGAGTATTGCCATAGCTTGTATAGTGGATGCTTTTCGAAGGTCCGAGGTAAACAGTTTCCGAGAAAGACTGGTTATGTGTTGAAGGATGGATACACCTGGATGTAGGTTTAGAGTTGATTGCGCGGTGCTTCCCGTGTATCCCCAACACCTGATTGCATAACTGGAAACTTTCGGAAATCTATAGGTGGGTTCATCCAGTAGTTCTAGGCATTCTTCCAACGGATGCTCGATATGAAGTTCGGGGTTCTACATTGAGTGAAGTGGTTTTATGGACTTGTTCTGATCGGGAGTTGCATCTTAAAGGGTCCTTGGCTATGCTGATCCAGGGATTGCAAAACCCTTTTGTAACACGTTCCATGAGCTTTCAGCACGAAGATGTCGAACGAAGCTTCTATCTTGTATTTGTTCTATCTGTTCCTTGTTCCTTTTTTATTTACCTTTTTGTTCTCCAAGTGGCTTCTCGTCAGTTGATGTACCTACGGAATTCATTCGTTCAATTCTCTATTCAGATGATATTGTGAAGACCTGCTGCAACATATCTACCCTTTGTTTTTGTTTTGATTCTGGTATTCGAGTTGCTTCGATGTCAAATGTGGATTCCATACCTTTTTCTTAATCGGTGTTCTCATATTTCTATGAGAGTGCTAGTCCTTCTTGACCATCGAGATTTTCATGTTAATCCTTTCCAACCGGTGTGCCTTCTCTTCAAGTTACTCCATACAGACGCCATTGAGAAATCCGACGAATTGTCTGTTTCATTCATCCCAAGTTGTCTTTGTTTTTCCCCACCCTCCCTCCCTTCTTTTCTTGGAGCCAGAATTCTTAATGAAGTATCCATTTTATTCATGTGACGTTTCTTCATTCTTTTCCTTCAATGTTCATATCCGGTGAATTATCGTGAAGATGCTCAAGAGCTTCAAGTTCATCATTCTTTTGTTCTCATATTCTTCTCCGGTGGATGTAATTCAAGAATTCGGTGTTGATCTCATCCTTTTCCTCATTTCACAATGCTTTCTTATTCCGGTGCACCAATTAATCATTCTCCTCTTGCTGTTCATATCCGGAGTGTTCAAGATATCTCGGAAGATTCATAATTCCATTCTTAATCCGTTCAAGCTATTTTTTGAGGATTGTTATCTTATTCAAGCCATTTAATTCAACCGGTGCAATATCTCTTAAGCAATCTTTTCAACGGTGATTCTTTGAGTGGGCCCTAACCCACAGGTCTTTTCCCAGGATCTTACCTGACTCTTCTATTTTTTCCGGAGTTATACTCAAATTCTTTTTCATCATTGGTTCAACCTTTTTAATTCTTCATTCCGGAGTGCTCAACAATTCTTATGGCATTTCACGTCTTCATTCTCAACAATTGAAGACCGGAGTAGCGTTTCTCTTAAATCTTGGCCCGTTCTCTCAAGATTCTTCTTGAATTCTTTTCTTTGTGATCCTCCGAAGGCCATCATTTCAGAATATTTCTTCGTTCTCAGTTTTCAACTTCGTCCTCCAAATATTCTTCATTGATGTCTCTTCGTTTGTCTCCTAATTCTTACGGTGGTTCATTCAAGATTACTCTTCCGTTGTTATCGTTTTAATTCATTTGTTCTTTTCACAATCCTACCGGTGCTTCGTTGAAGATTTATCCAAGCTTGTGCTAGATCTCTATTTAATTCCTTGCAACGAGAATAAGTAGTATGCCAAATCCTTTGGTTGTCATCAATTTAAATTGGTGAAGGAGATGCATAACATAATTCTTACTCTTATTCCTTCAAGGTGATTTAATCTCTATTTTCCGGAGTATGTTCATCATATCATATTCTCGATTCTAAGTTGTTCATCTTGTTTTCCGGAGCTCCAAGTTATTTTCAATCATATCATTTCAAGCTGCATCCAATTCATCGCAGGCCTTGAATTTTATTCTTTTCATCTTTCACTTCTCATGCATTCATTACCGGAGTTCTCATGGTGGTTCATCATCATTTAATTCATCCTTGAAGCCTTCATCAAGATTCTTGTTGGAGCTCAAGCATTCTTCATCATGCATTCCAATTGCAATTCTTTCTACCTTGTCTTTTCAGATGGTGTTATGTCATTCTTGACAATTCCTTCATGTTTTATGATTCAAGAGTTATCTAGAATGGGATATTTAAACCCATCATTTTCTTGATTCAGGAGATCCTTTTCAACCCCTCATTTTTATCTCTTGGAGTCATCTTGGGTTGTATTTCACCTAAAGCTTTCCCTGAGGATTGTTGCTTTTTTTATGGTGCTTATTAATGACCCAAATTCTTCATTTATCATTTCGGTGAGATAAGTTTATCATCTCCTTGTTGATCTCAATCCAAGCAATTCATTTCTGCTAGTGGCTGGTTGTCACCTCTTATTGTTGAGATGTTTTCCATAAGCCCACATCAAGCTTATTCGTTTCGTTGTTGATTTTCCATCAACTCCATTCAACCTTTTCGTAAGGTTGCTCTTTCAAATTCATTTGTCGGAGAAGTTGTCTTTTCTTCTCCATTCATTTCTTTCATTGATTTAAATTCTATTCTCCCATTCCGGAGGCATTGTGATGTTAATCTCTTTAACCATCATCTCGTTTTTATCGAGATCATGTTATTTTCCCTTGCTTATCATTTAACTGGAGATTGTATTCTTCATCCTAATTCCGTCATCTTATCTAGTTTTTCCTATCTTTTCAACCGGAGTGCTGTCTGAATATTTCTTACCCCCTTGTACCATTCTTTCATTGTTCCGGATGTTGTGTGTTGTTGATTTCATCAAGTATCATTCCATCTCCTCAAGTTCTTGTTAATTCCTTCCATTTTCAGACGGAGTGCTGTCCAAATTTTGTCATTCTTATTCCTTGGCCATACCATTGTAGTTTCATATTCTTTGGTTCGTAAGCTCTTGTTTCGTGTCTTTCAACCTACAAGGTTCTCATAAGGCTCCTTGTTCCTCTTTTCCAACGGAGTGTTTCATCTTCGTTCATCTCCGTTGTATTCTTCTTTCAACTTGTTCAACCTCTCAAGGTTCTTCGGTTTCACTCGTCTGTCAAAGAAGCAACTTTGTTTTACCTCTTCCTCTTCCGTTTTTTTTACCCGGTGATATCTCTAGGATCTCGGGTCGAGATCCTCTGTTAGTGTGGGAGAGTTGTGACGCCCGAGACCGACGTCCCAGAAGATTCCAGATGTTCCGGGTTGCCCGTGGGTTTCATTTGTGCTTGTGTTATTTATTTTTTTGCATTGCATCATGTCATCATGCCATCATGTCATTTTATTTTGCATCTCAACCAAATAAATTGTGTGGGCCTTCGGTCCATTTAAATCGAGGGAAGAATGACTTCTCTTTATAACATATAAAAGCCTCCTAATATTAGGGAGCTATATTAAATAAATATTCCATTCGTTGGAATTAACCAACACACTTACAAATATTCTTCATGCCTCTTAATTCAAGTTTCACCTTTAAAACCTTCCATGTATTTCTTTTCCTAATTATCGAGGCTCCTCCAATTATCTAGACTCTTTTCAAACTCCTTGAGGCAAGCTATTTATTTTTAGTTTGCACTTCCCTTTTTGTTGGAACTATTTTGTGGGGTTGGAATTATTCCATAAAGCCTTACAAAAATGTCCAACATTTTATTCTTATTCTTTGCCTCTTTTCTTATTATTTTTGGCTCTCTCCTTATTTGTTTTTTCCGCTAAGAAATAAAAACAGAGAACAGCCGCCAGCCTCTTGGGCCCCCTCTTCCCTCTGGCCCAATTCCTCCTTCCCCTTGGGCCTCCCAGGCCGCAGCCCACCAACTTCTCCCTCTTGGCCCACCAGACCGGCTAACCCTAGCCTGACCTTCCCGATCGAACCCCAGCGTCCCTCGCTCCCGATCGCTCCTTCCTCCCCTCTCAGCCGCCGCAACCCTCATCCCCTCGACCCCTCTCGCTCTCGCAGCCCGACCGCCGCTCCCCCTCGTTTCCCCTTCGATCTCTCTTCCGCTGGCCCTGAGCCTCCCGATCCCCTCTGCCCTCGAGCTCGCGCCGCGCCCCTCACCTCCCTTCCCCGCGCCGTCCTCCAGCGCGAGCGCCCGCGCCATGGCCGCGGTCAGCCAGCGCCCGTCCTGCGCCGAGCTCCTCTACAGCGCCGTCCGGCCCCTCCTCCATCTCCAGCCGCCCAGGCCCGCGGCATCTCCTTCGCCTCGCCTGGTTCTCCTCTCCAAGCCCGAGCGCGCACCCTCCAGAGGCCGAAGCCTCCCCGCTCAAGCTCCGGCGAACCAAGGCCAGGGCCTCCTCCGCCCTGGGCCAGCCTCCTCCCGAGCTCCGCCGCAGCTCCTCCTGCTGCCCCGACTTCCAGCGCCTCCGTCGTCCTCGCCAACTCTCTCCAGCGCCATGGCCTCGTCGTCCCGAGACCGTACCTGTGTTTTTTTTGCGTTGTTGCCTTGTGCTGTTGAGATTGTCCAGGGCCGTTTCGTTTGCCAAGTGGAGACCGGAGAACGGGGATGCACCAAGTTCCTCTACGGAAAACCCGAAACCGTGACGAGTACGGCTACACGACGATACGACCAAGTACCTCTCCGATGAACGTGAACGACTACGAACGAACGACTACTCGGATCAAGTACCACTACCGTCGCGAGATCGAGAACCCCCAAGTACCTCGACACCGACCCGAACATCTACGGGAAAATGAGCTCGTGAACCACTACCGTCGCCGAGACCGCAAGTACCTCTACGAACGTGTACGACTACCTTCGGTGAAGAGATGAGAACGTCTACTTCCTCTCCGAACGGAACATCTACTTCCACTACACCCCGTGAACAACTACTTCCTCTACGACCGTGTACCACTACTTCCACTACGACTCCTTCCTCTACGATCTCGAACCGTCCCGAAACGAGTGTTTCGAAGGTATAACCCCGAGACGTGACCCGTGTGATGCTTGTGTTGTATGAAATGTTTCCCGTGTGTGCTTCGTGCCCGTTTCGTCCTTTTGTCTTGTTCCTCGGTTGCCTCGTCACCGACTCGTGGGAACCCGGTAACGGGATTGCCCCACCTTTCATCTCGTTTGACTCGCTCACGCCATCTTTCTTTTGCCCGGACTCTCAACGAGTTACCGGAACCGAGATGTTGCCGTTGCATCATTTTCGGATCGTTGCCGTGGCACCTTTTCTTTCCACCACGGTGGCAAGTGCTTCATATCTTCTTCTTGTTAACCTTTAACTAAAACTGCATTAACTTGATCATGTCATCCGCATCATGTTAACAACACTAAAATGTTTAATTGTTGTTTGCTTATAATTACTAAACATGCTCATGGGGATTTTCCGGGAATTGTTGTTCCGGCCTCATTTAAAATGTCTTAATAGTGTAGTTTTATTATGCTTCACCTCTTGCCATGTTAAAAACATTTAATCTTGTCTTGTAAATAATGAGAGTCAACTAAATAATTGATATGTGGTGTTTCGTCAATATGCAACTCGTTGCATATTGAGCTCCACTTAACTTGTAGTGTTGTTTGTGCATTTTGCCATGCCATGCATAATTAAACCGGACATGCATCATACTTGGATGTGCATCGTATGCCATGTTTATGATTGTGTGTTTACCGTGTTGTTTTCTTCTTTCCGGTTGCTTCTCTGTTAGCTTCGGTTTCGTTCCGGAGTTGTGAGGATTCGCTCGACTGTTGCTCCTTCTACTTCATGGATCCGTTCTTCTCCCTTGTGGAATCCCAGGCAAGATGATCATACCCTTGGATACCTTTACTACCATTGCCATGCTTAGTTGTCTCGATGCTATCGTTACATGTCGCGCTACCCATCATTTATGTCAGCCTCTCCATGTTGCTATGAAACCTCTAAATTTGAAACCTTCCTAGCAAAACCACTGTTTGGCTATGTTACCCGCTTGCTCAGCCCCTCTTATAGCGTTGTTAGTTGCAGGGGAAGATGAAGTTCGTTCCAGGAGGGAACTTGTTGTTGGTTATATCACAATATCTATAATTATTATTAACACACCTATATACTAGGCATGGGTGGAAGGCTTGGCCTTTTGCTCGGTGTTTTGTTCCACTCATGCCACCTTAGGCGCTGATAAACCGGCATTATGTTCCTTGATTTTGCGTTCCTTACACGATGGGTGGATGGGGACCCCTTGATAGTTCGACTTTGAATAAAAATCCTCCAGCAAGGCCCAACATTGGTTTTTATTTGCCTCATAATAATAACTTAATTAATTAATTAATTTGCATAAGGGGGACGCTCCTTGGAGATTCTTTTCTACATAGCAGGGGGGGCAGTGTTGATGGTGTTGGTCCCAAACTAGAGTCACTTGCGGTACCACCCAGTTATCTGGGGTCTTCGGTACTGTACGTAGGGCTCATCCGGACGTGGCCTGAGACGAGATGCGCGCGGCTACTATCAGGGTGTCGGCACGCCGGGAGGTCTTGCTGGACTTGTTTTACCATTGTCGAAATGTCTGGTGCTACCGGGATGCCGAGCCTGATCGGTTTTCCCTAAGATAAGGAGTGATGATATTATATTTATCACTTCAGCTAATCGTGAGAGCTTGTGATGGCTAAGTTGGAACACCCTTGCAGGGTTATGATCTTTCGAAAGCCCTGCCCGCAGTTATGTGGCAGATTGGAATTTGTTAATGTCCGGTTGTAGAAAACTTGACAGATGATCCGAAGTAAAACACACAACTGTGTGAGTAACCGTGACTGTCTCTTTTCACCTTGAGAAGAGAACACGGTGGGGTTATGTTTGACCGTATGTAGTTAGGATCTTTAGCGATCACCTCCTTTGCGACCGTTTGCGTAGCTTCTCATCTTATTCTGGTACTCGTAAGCTAGCCACCATATTATGCTTAGTCGCTGATGCAGCCTCACCACTTTACCTCTTCCTACCCATAAAGCTTTGCTAGTCTTGATACCCATGGTTATGGGATTGCTGAGTCCTCGTGGCTCACAGATACTACAACACCAGATGCAGGTTCAGCCGAGTTTGAAGCAGAAGCTGGTTCAAGTTCTTCACTGGGAGCTCGATGAAGAGAGTTCGGCCGTATGCTTGTGACGTGTTCGACGATCAGTAGTGGTTTCTACTAGGATTCGTTCCTGACCTGTGGTTTTATGTTGTTTTGGTATCTTGCTTTTGGATCTTCGCCCGTAGTCGGGTTGTGATGTTTTGAATGATGTTTTGCTTATGTAATGTATTGTGTGAAGTGGCGAGTGTAAGCCAACTATCTCCTTTTGCAATTTAATCCCTCTTTTACATGAGTCGTGCAAAGATACCAAACTTGAGATCATTCTAAGATGGGCTTATACCTTTAAGTCGTGCCTCGACACGTAGGAGGTATAGTCCCATCCTGGGCATTACACACTAAGTTACCACAATGGGGATATGCATCTCCCCAATAATAAGAGTTTCATATTTCTTTTTGATAGAAGGAAGAGGGATCTGGAAACTTCCAATAGTGATTGTCGAAGCTTTTTCAATAATATTAACACCATTCACTTAAAATTGTTTCTTCGGAAAGTGTACCGTGTGCTCATTGCATTAATATGAAAAGTGACCTTGCTTTTGTTGCAATTAACAACAGCCCCTGTAGTATCCACAAAGGGTCAACCAAGGATAATCGACATGTTGTCGTCCTCGGGCATATCAAGTATAACAAAGTATGTTAAGATAGTAACATTTGCAACCACAACAGGCACATCCTCACAAATACCAATAGGTATGGCAGTTGACTTGTTAGCCATTTGCCATGATATTTTAGTAGGTGTGAGTTTATTCAAATCAAGTATTCTATATAAAGAGAAAGGCATAACACTAACACCGGCTCCCAAATCACGTAAAGAAGTTTGATATGATTTTCTTTTAATGGAGCGTGGTGTAGTAGGTATTCCTGGATCTTCTAGTTTCTTAGGTACTCCATCCGTAAAATAATAATTTGCAAGCATAGTGGAAATTTTAGCGTCATGTATCTTTCTTTTATTAGTGGCAATATCTTTCATATATTTAGCATAAGGGGCCATCTTCAAAATATCAGCCAAACAAGTACACAAGACTAGCCTAAGCCTTTCAGCAAAGCGTTCAAATTCTTCCTCATCCTCATTCTTAGGTGGCTTAATGCATGGGTTTCTGAACCCATGATTCTCTTTCTTTAACATGTTTTGTAGCAATGAAATCTCTTTTATCACAATGTTTATTCTTTGGAGGTGGGTTGTCAAGATCAATAGAAGGTTCTATTTCAACATCATTATCATGTTCTTTATCGTTGTCTGGTTGAGAATCAACATGAACATCATCATTATCAATCATTATCACTAGGTGAATGTTCATTACCAGATTTGGTCTTAGCATCAGAAATAGAAACATCATTACTTTTCTCAGACGGTATTTCTACCTCAGGTTCACTCCAAGTATGAATAGTTCTATTGTTTTTGTTTTTCTTCTTAGATGAACTAGGTGCGTCAACATTTATTCTCTAAGAATCTTGTTCAATTCTTTTAGGATGACCTTCAGGATAAAGTGCCTCCTGAGACATTTTAACTCCTCTAGTCATTACTCTAAGATCATGATCATTCATATTATTATTCATCTCATTGAGGAAATTATTTTGGGACTTAACAACTTGTTCTAACTGAGTTTGGACCATGGGACCGTGTTTACCAAGACCTTTAACATTATTATCAATTCTAACCATCAAGTCACTCAAGCGATCAAACATAAAAGCATTACATTTCAATTGTTTCACAACATACGCGTTAAAATGTTCTTGCTTAACGATGTAATTATCAACTTCATCCAGGCATTGACTAGTAGATTTATTATAAGGAATATCACCTTCATCAAATCTTATATGGGAATTTACCTTTACTACCTGTGTTGGGGTACCGAGTCCATGTATTTTTTCAGTAGGTGGTAAATTATTAACATCTTTAGCTTTAATACATTTTTCTTTCATAGATTTCTTGGCCTCTTGCATATCTTCAGGACTGAGAAATAGAATACCCCTCTTCTTGGAAGTTGGTTTAGGTGGTGGTTCAGGAAGTTTCCAATCATTATCATTCCTCAATATATTATTCAATAGTTCTTCAGCTTGCTCAACAGTTATTTCCCTGAAAAAACAACCAATACGAAATCCCTAGAAGCATCGATTAGTCCATTATAGAAGATATCAAGTATTTCATTTTACTTAAGAGGATGATCAGGAAAATCATTAAGTAATTGGAGAAGCCTCCCCAAGCTTGAGGGGGACTCTGTTCTTCAATTTGCACAAAGTTAAATATTTCATGTAAGGCAACTTGTTTCTTATGAGCAGGAAAATATATTTCAGAAAAGTAATATATCATTTCCTGGGGACTATGAACACAACTAGGAGCAAGAGTATTTAATCATATCTTAGCATCACCCTTTAGTGAGAAAGGAAACAACTCAAGGATATAGTAGTAGCGATTTTTTCCTCATGAGAAAATAGGGTGGCTATATCATTTAATTTAGTAAGATGTGCCATGACAGTTTCAGATTCAGAACCATGAAAATGATTAGATTCAACCATAGTAATTAACTCAGGATCGGCATAGAATTCATAATCCTTATCGGTAACAAAGATAGGTGAAGTAGCAAACTTAGGATCATATTTCATTCTTGCATTCAGAGATTTTTCTTTCAGCTTACATAGTAGTTTCTTAACATACTCTCTACCCTTACAAGCAAGAAGTTCTCTAGTTATCTCCTCACCAACAACATAGCCCTCTAGTATCTTAGGTATTTCAATTCTAGGGGAGGCAGGTCAAATAGGTGAATCATAAATTTCATCAGTTTCAACATTTTCAAATTCTTTAGCTTTAGCAAGTTGTTCATCAAGAAATTCACCTAGTGACATACTATCAGCATAGTACTAGCATCATCAATAACATCATTCATAACAGAAGTAGCATCGTCAATAACTTGTGACATATCAAAATTAATAGCAGGTGGTGGTATCACAAGCCTACTCAAAACAGAAGGTGAATCAAGTGCAAAGCTAGATAACAGTTCCTTATCTCCCCTCGTCCTAGAGGGAACAATTTTGGTTCTATCATCTTTCAGAGTTGTCATAGTGACCAACAGATATAAATCCCAAGTGACTCGGCAAATAGAGCTATGCTCCCCGGCAACGGCGCCAAAAAAATGTCTTGATAACCCACAAGTATAGAGGATCACAACAGCTTTCGAGGGTAGAGTATTCAACCCAAATTTATTGATTCGACACAAGGGAGCCAAAGAATATTTGCAAGTACTAGCGGTTGAGTTGCCAATTCAACCACACATAGAGAACTAAATATCCGCAGCAGAGTGATTAATACCACAGTAGTATGATAGTTTGATATCAATAGTAACAGTAACAGTAGTAGCGGTAACAGTAGCAGTTTTGTAGTGATTGCAACAGCAGCAGCATCACTAGTAACTTAGCAAAGATCAATATATGATAAGCGTAGGCATTGGATCAGTGATGCAGATTTACGCGTTGGATGACATTCATCATGTAACAGCCACAACCTAGAGCGACACAGAACTAGCTCCAATTCATTAATGTAATGTAGGCATGTGTTCTATATATAGTCATACATGCTTATGATAAGAACTTGCATGCCATATTTTGTTCTACCCTCCAGTGGCAGTTGGGTTCATAAGGAAACTAAGGGATATTAAGGCCTCCTTTTAATAGAGAACCGGAACAAAGCATTCGCGCATAGTGAATACATGAAGTCCTCAAACTACGGTAATCCCCAAAAAGAATCCCAATTATTGTCACCTTGGGGTATGCGGATCAGAACACGTAATAAGTGCATATAACTTGCAAGATAGGATAGAGAACACAAATATATTCATGAAAATATAAAGGGTTCAGATCGGAAATCATGGCACTCGGGCCCTAGTGACAAGCATTAGACATAGCAGTCATAGAAACATCAATCTCGAAACATAGTGGATACTAGGAATCAAGCCCTAAAAAATTGACTCGGTTACATGATATATCTCATCGAACCCCATCACCGTCCAGCAAGCCTATGAACGAATTACTCACTCCCGGTGGTGAGCATCATGAAATTGGTGATGAAGAAGGGTTGGTGATTATGATGGCGACGAATCCCCCTCTCTAGAGCTCCAAATTAACTCTAGATTAGCCCTCCCGATGGAGATTAGGAGGTGGTGGTGTCTTTGTATCATTAAAGCGTTGAAACTTCTTCTCCTTTTTTTCTCAAGAAATAAGAATTTATAGGCTTGAGATTAGGGTCAGCGGAGCCACGTGGGCCCCATGACCCACATGGGCGCGCCCAGGGGGTTGGTTGCTCCCATGTGCCTCATGGGCCACTAGTGGGTCCCCTCCTATGGATATTCACTCCAGTATTTTTCATATATTTTGTAAAAAATCTCTAAAGAGTTAAGTCCGATTTTGAGAACTTTTACTTCTGTACAAAAAACAACACCATGATAGTTCTGCTGAAAACAGTGTCAGTCCCGGTTAGTTTCATTCAAATCATGGAAATTAGAGGGCAAACAAGAGCAAAAGTGTTTGGAAAATAGATACGATGGAGACGTATCAGCTGCCACTACCTAGGCTAGCACCTCATCCAGCGTACGGGTGACGACTCTGGCACAACTAATGGTGGAAAACCCTAAGCTACCACATTTAGGCGATGAACTCCCTCGGTGGCGCGCTGATCATCCTTAGTGAAGAGACTGTAGAATAAGACAATTGGCCGCATCATTCCTCTCATCCCTTCATCCCCGCAACGAAACAAACTAGGGTGCCTTCCGAGTCCTATGGCAGCCTAGAGACGATGATGAGGTAACAAAATTCATCCTTATCCATGTATCTAGTTTTTGTTCGATTGGATGAGAGGTCGCTGTGGAAAAATGTTGACAAATGTTCATTTTTTGTGATTTAGCAATGACATTATTTTTGGGGACCACAGTCAATGAAACATCATTTCTCAAGGGTATGATGGGTGATATCGATGGGTAAAATGATTTCAATCTTGAGGGTGCATTGTTGTCGTATTTTGAGCCATTTTAAGCATACAATCGACATATGGAACTTGATCAATTCCAACACCCTGGTTGTGGAGGAAGAAAACAATTTGTTCTACAAACTATATCGCAGATGAGGATATTACTCGTATGAGGCAAACGGCAAGATATACTCTCGATCCGTTCACTTGGAAAGATCAAGCGAGCGCAATGTATTGGAAGTGCATCGAGGAGCATTTCAGACATCATCATGGGTGTAACGAATCATACTCTCAAATCTCTCACAAATTGATGGGGTAAGACTCGCGAGATGTGCGATCGTTGACAAAAAAATTCGAAGCAAGTGAAGCATGCTCGTCCTAACAGTGTCACTGTTGACCAATATGTAAGGAAACTTGTTGTTTTTTGATTGACACATTTGAAGTACTTTCAACATTCTTAGCCCAAGAGAAGTACCAACATATGGCCAAGTATAAGGGAATTGTTGGGCCTCCCATGTTTCTAGAATGAAGTGAATGCTGATCAATGATGACAAGAAGTGAAAGATGAGGAATGTTGATGGCAGTCCAAAACTGGGAAGTGCAGAAAATCCTCTCTAGATATGGACCACAATGAAGATGATGATGACGGTGTTGAGGAAAGTGTTTCTTGAAGTCCCACTTGGCATATATCACGGGTCGAACCGATGGGAGGAAAATAGGAAAGGAGAAGTTCAAATGAGAAGGAGAGGTGGAGGTGATAAAAAAAGATCGATGAGTTGACGAGGGCAAAGAATGAGTAAGAGGAGAAGAGGAAGAAACAGAAGATAGAGATGATGGAGGAGAAGATCCAAGAGAAGAGGGTGAGATGGGATATTATTCAAGAGAAAGAGAACAACATAAGGAAGAGATGGAGGCGCGTAGGCTCAAAATTGAGGTGCGTTGGACGATAATTGAACGAACAGATGAGGAGAATCAGTTCACCATGTTGTATCAGAATTCCATTGGGCGCAGGAATTTTGGGAGGTAACATGAATGGTAATCATACATTCTAGGTCCACTGAAGCAAAGGAAGGTAGACACATCGGAGAAGGGAAAATCACACACCCTAGAAGACGGGAAGGGGTGGTATGTTCAAATTTTGTGGGCAATTGAACCTTTTGAATGTGGAAAACAAAATAAAATAAGAGTGAAGGCTGAGATAAGGCGACTAAGTTTGCGCATCTCCTAGCTAGCCTCTGCCCTCCGCCATATGCAATATGGCGACAACGGATATGGCAACTCCGATAGAGTTGCTATAGGGACTTACATGGTACATCGACTTTTCGGTAAACTCTATTAGGGAATCACTAGTACACATAATTACACTAGCCTCAAATACCCACTTTGGAAACTTTTAGGCCTCCAATATGGACCCCTACTTTGAGTCAGACATGTTCGGACGTCTAAAATCCCTTAATCATGTTCCAAATCGAGAGGCGGAGTAGGAGAGTCCGAGTGGCCATCACTCTGGACTCTGACAGCCCGGAAGCACCCATTTTGACTTTCAAATGTCTCAATTCCCCGACGGCCACCTCAATTTCACACCAGATATCTCGGCTTTTTGTTGAGCCGTTGTATAATGCATCCACTTTCCGTCGTCTCCCATTTTTAACCGGGTATTGCATACCTCCCCTCGCTACCCTCACTTCACCTCACACAAGCCCTGGTGCACCCTCTCCACCCCGACCCCTAAGATGGTCATACCTCCCCTTAATTGCCACCAGCACCACAACACGCACCAGCCATAGCGCCCCCTCCCCGTTGCGTGCCCTCCCCATTAGATAGTGTATGTGTCACCGTCGTGTAGAGGAAGCCACCGCTGCCAAGCAAGAGGAGCCATGCACCGCTCGTGCTGCCGCCCAAACCAAGCAGGAGGAGGTGATAACGTCTCCTCACTCCAAAAAGGAGCGTAGGATTGCGCCACTCATCATGTTGCATGTGCAATGGCGGACGAGGCACTCGCTGCCCACACAAGGCATGAGCCAAGGCTGCGTGTTGCAAAGCCTGTTGATGCCCCAAATCAGGCCATCCAACAAAAGAAGGCGGCTAGGCTGAGCAGCGACGACACATGCTTCTATGCCGAAAAGGAAGTTGTCGTCGCTCCCGTCAGTGATGCAGCTGACACCGATGATGCCAACTTTGATGTGTTCGAGGAGAAGTTGTCTTCCATGGCTCCGGCCGTGGTGATAATAGATTAGTTATTAATAACTTTAGAGAATAGTTATTATATACTTGTATGTCAAATGTAACGTCGATCAACTATTTATATCGAAGATTTTGCATTCTGAGGAGAAAATGAGTTTTTTTAGGGCTAGGCTTGGATCGTCAATGCCCGCCCCGCTGTCAACGAACAATTGATGGTGTCCATTTGAGGTTTACCCTTGGAGATGCCCTTAGGCCAACTCGAGCGCGCCAACGCATTTCGTCTAGCCGCGTCCCTTTGGGTCCGCGCGGACAGAAAGCACAGCCCAACGTGCCAATGCAAACTGACCGATGCCCTTTTTTGTCCGCTGCAACCCATTTACGGCCCAAATTTGGGCTATGGTTTGCGTCTGCGCAGACAAGTCGCGGACGCCTGTGACACCCTTCCCTTGTCCTTCCCTAGGCGCCCGTCTATGGCACAACGTCCATTCTTCCCCTCCCCCTCCACACTCTAGACCACGGCTTCGCCACCCTCGCCGCCGCCACCCAGTTCCAGCCGCTTCGCCACTGCCCTAGGTGTCACCACCACATCCCCTAACTTTCCCACCACCATCGAATCTAGTGCCGACTCTTGTTTGCATTTGCGGCCGCTCCTCGCCGCTGTCGGAACACGAGAAGACACGCCTACCCAAGGTCGCCGGCAATGTCTCTGCCTCCACGGGCTTCGATAGGCCTGCTGCTTGTATGGGGAGAAGATGCTACCATTCACCGGTCGCGACTCCATCACATCCGTCTCCATCGTCACCCGCAAGGTGTTCGTCCTTTTGCCCACAAGGTACCATGGTAGATAGCTTGGATGAGTTCTTTTACAATAACGTCATATGTTCATCGGATAATTCATCATCCGACGATGAGGATTTTGTGATTGATACTAGTGAACGAGCACATTTCTAGGATGCGGCCCATGTTTAGGCGAACAATCCCGGGCCATGCTCCGGGGTTGGATTATAATAGGGAGGACGACCATTGCCTACTCTATAGCAATTATTTCCAACTCACATCCCCACTGTTCAATGCCAAGCTTTTCTGGCAATGCTTCCGGATGGCGAGACGTGTGTTCAACCTTATTCGGGAGGGAGTGGTTGAGTCTGGTGATTACTTCAAATGCAAGTATGATGCCCTTGGAAAAGTTGGCTTCTCTTATTGGAAATATTGGAAATATACTACAGCTATCCGGATGCTTGCATAAGGAATTCTCGGTGATCTTGTGGATGAGTATGTCCGATGAGTGAGTCCACATGCCTTGCATCATTGTACAAGTTTTTGCAGAGCCGGGTTCCAGTGTTTGGCCTGGAGTACTTGAGAGAACCAAATGTTGCGGATACTACCCAGTTTGTTGGCGATCAATGAATCGAGGGGCTTTCCGTGAATGATTGGTAGCATAGAGTGTATGCACTAGGAGTGGTAGAACTGTCCATTTGCTTGGTAAGGGAAATATAAGGGGAATGTTAAAGCTTGCATGGTCATACATGAAGATGCGACATCACAAGATCTTTCGATCCGACACTCTTTTTTCGGCATGACGGGCTCTCACAATGACATCGACGTGCTTCAGCGGTCTCTGGTGTTCGCAATGCTTTCGTAAGGCAACTCCCCGGATGTCAACTTTGAGGTCAACGACCACCAATACAACAAGGGATACTACCTAGCTGATGGTATCTATCCTTAGTGGTCGGCTATTGTGAAGACAATCTCCAAGCCGGTAGGAGAGAAGAGGGCTAGGTTTGTCCAAGAACAAGAGTGAGCTAAGAAGGATGTGGAGCATGCTTTTGGTGTGCTCCAATCTTGATGGGCTATTCTTAGGCACCCTGCTAGAACATGGAGCACTCATGAGATGTGGAAGGTGATGATTGTTTGGGTTATCATGCACAACATGGTCATAGAGGATGAGCGTGATGACAGCCTCCTCGACCAAGGGTGGGACTTTTAGGGTGAAAATGTTGAGCCTGGGCATGGAGCAGCAACGCTTGCACAGTTTACCCAATTTTATCAGGAAATGCATGATTGGACAACTCACATTCAACTTCAAAATGATTTAGTTGATTATATGTTGACTCATGTAGAAAACCAATATATGTGTCGGCTCTTTATAATAGTGATCTAAACGTTCTTATATTAGTTTATAGAGGCAGTACAATTTTAAATTCATTTAAGTGTAAACTATGAGATATTTATTTATTGTGATGTAAAAACTATGTGACTTTTTTGGTAATAAACTATGTGCATTGTTTCTTTTCTTTTGGATTTATTATATGCAGACAATGTCTAAATTGTGAAAAATTGGCCAAAAGAAGGGCCGGGCGGACCAAATGGGTTGGCCGGTTAGGCACACCACAATGTTTGCGAGAATGAGAACAGACAAAACCCCTACAACCAACCCATACGGATAAAAAATATTACGTCTGTTTGCGTCGGCGCCTTGAAGTTGGCCTTAGAAGTTAGAAGTCTATATATGCTTACGAGAAAGAAAACTCAATCCTATTGATTTAATTTCTTACAAGAATTGAGTTTGATCTTGGCCATGCGTCAAGGGAAGTCTTACTAGTTACTTACTACTAGTAAGCGTGCACGTGCAACGCACGTATAATAATAAAAGCAAATTTCCACGGTCATTCTAATTAGGACACAATTATTTCAATAAAATGAACAAATGCAACAATGTAGCTCAAATCTAAATTTGAACTATATATAGCTCTCCAGATATTCTTTCCATATGCTACCATATCTCGTATCGAACATGCACACACAATGGACTTCTTAGCCATTATATACAACAACCCACAAATTGACAGTCAAATAACACACATAGACAATAACTTGGTCATCGACTATGGATCCATACACAACATTATGTGAAAGTTAGACATTAAACATAACTCCATCCTTCACGGAAGCGAAAAACCATGTGTATTTAACTTTCATATATAATGGTTATTTCTCCTTATATCATAAGCCTAATCATATCTTTGTTGATGGTATGCACCTTCAGTGTAAGCCACTAAATCAGAAACTGCCAAAGCATCAATAAATTGGGTTCACAATTAATCTCACAAAGACGCATCACCATGTATCTCAAGATATACATACAACTTGTGCTGGCATGACTTTGTGTAACCAAACAATAAGAAGTAACCATAACAATGTTTTGATACATTCAGTATAGAGCTAACATAATTGTGAAGCTCCCCATGCCCTACAACCAACAAATCACCTCAAGTCCTTGTATGGTAGAAAAATGCATGAACAACAATAAGACGAAAATGAAAAAAGAAGAGCTGGAAGTAGCCTTGAACATGTTGAGACCTTGCATCTGCTGCACAAAGAAGAGAGGTAAATCTGGAAAAAAAAGTGCCAAACACATTAGACGATAAGAAAACAAGGAATAATTTTTTGTATATTTCACATATACTATAGTAGGCACAAACATTTTTATCGATCAGAAGTTTAGTAGAATAATAAAGCCCAACAGAAAGAAAAAAAGTATCGAAGCACATACGTCCCAAGCTAATGCAGTTGTGCACTATACTACTCATCTAGATGCTAGCAGCGGCAAAAAGCACACACGCCATCAACATGCCAACCAGCAGAAGTGGCATCCCCTGCAATTCATTCACACTCGAGCATATGAAACAACTCACACGTATTTACAGGATAAAATCTATGAGATAGTCTGGAAGGCCCTATGTATAGTGCTGTTGGAGAAATCCTGCACCTCAAAAATGTTGTGTATTAAAAGTAAAAGGCGTACGCTTGACACATGACGAACGTAGCGGCAAGATCATCATCCCAAAGCTCCCACACATGGTCCTGGCTAACTTTGCAACACAAAATATTTCGCTCTCGGACACCAATGAAGTAATCCTTCCAGCCTCATTTGCATTTCTAGGCTCTCATGATCTCCCACACCAGGAGGACCACCCTGAATCTCTCATTCTGGAAGGTGAAGAGATACATTGCCAATTTATCCCCGTGGGTTATCATCAGAAAGAAAAACGTCAGTAAGAACAGTACTGAATAATATATGCATCATGCATCTTTGCTAGCTTCCTTGGCATCAACCTGACAGACAGACACAATTGCAAATGAGGCTACCAAAGCTAATATTCCGATTACCGAAATGGTGGTTTATGCTATGCACATGCCGTCAGGTTGTGGTGTGAATTAAGAAAATGCTTGCTCCCAAGAAAATAAAGAATCTTAGTCAAAACAGGAAACTATTGCTGACATTTTTTAAAATTGAGAGGCACTCATGTAACCCTTAAGTATATTGTTTTGTTTTGCCATTCTCTTTTTCAAATGCATCAAGACATTAAGCTTCAATGTTTTCTCGAGAGGAAAAAAGAAAGACTGCCCCAACCCAAAACTAATAAAATGCTATATAGTTTCAGAAACCCAGTGAACAGATCCTGTGATGAGATTGGGATATACTAATATCCTGATCAGTAACACGACACGACTTTTCTTGAACAAACACGACCATATATCAGCAACATCCTACGATCCAACACAAAAAAATTCAGAAACAAAATCTCTAGGCAATCGACAAGCATGCATCTACAGTTCTTCACATAGTTTCAGAAACCCAATGAACAGATTCTGAGATGATATTGGGATATACTAATATCCTGATCAGTAACACATCATGACTTTTTTTGAACAAACACGACCATATATCAGCGACATCCTACGATCCAACACAAAAAAAATCAGAAACAAAATCTCTAGGCAGTCGACAAGCAAGCATCTACAGTTCTTCACAAAGGATCTCAAATTCTCAATTGACCTTTGCACTGCAACCAAACATGATTTCATAGCGAGGCATGATAAAAATATATCTTGTTACTAAATCTGAGTTCTTGAATCTGTAGGAACAATAGCATTACAGATTTTCATGGTCAGATATAAAATACTCTTGCTAACAGGAAAGTCCAAGCTTTTCAATCACGTACCATCCCCAAAAAGGTCTCAAAAGATTATTAGAATGCTCGTCAAACACTACTAAATAAGTGAGAAAATCAAGAACAACAGTACAACACCCATTCTATCATTTAATCCAAAACAAGCACATCCAAACAAGTGTAATTATATTGCCAGCAAAAAAAACTATCTGCCAAGTTTTTAATAGAATAATTTCTTCATCAGATCAGTCCCAGCTGCAAGTAACTGCACTGCAGCACACTATTTTTTCACTTTATTTAACTTTAGGGATATAATTTTGGTGAGAAGTTCAACTTTTACAGATCATTTTACAATTTTTTATATAATTACAAATCAAGCTTCTTAATTATGCTCAATCGAACATGCTGAACTACCCAAAGTCCTCAACTAATGAAACGATATTGTTTGAGAAGCATTTCAAAATTTCTTCCTTAATCCAGTAAGTGTCCCAAGTGAACATGATGTCCCGTAAGAACGTTCCCTATTCAGAATTGCTGACACATGCCAAGTAATTCAGGAGACCGTAAGAAAGCAACTGAAATCAAGTGTAGAGAAAGATAACATTTGGATTGAAGGTCACTTACTTGCAAGATGTCTATAAGACAGCATCAACGGAGAGGCACACCACGATGGCAAGGTGCTTGTTCCCAGCGGCGAGACTCTCCGGCGGACGGGACTGGAAAAGCTGCAGATGGATGACGAGCGGGGGGGCGCGACGACGGGGAGAGGACGGCGGCGTGGCCAAGGTACTCATCATCTTCCTCAATGTGAATGCATGAGCGGACAGGCGGGGCGCACAATGATGGGGTGAGGACGGCGGCATGACGGAGGTACAATCTGCAATTCTATGTACCATTTGCAGTGGTGCTGAAGCTTTCCTGGTAGATTTGACAAGTAACCTCACCAATCAGGTTGTGCATATGACTGATGAGAAAAAGAAGGCCATTCACAATGTTAAATGGATAGATAGCCATCCATTATCAACCAACTAACAGGAAAACACGTGAATATAGTACTAACATCCGGCATTCAATGCTGCTCCCATGATTGCAGAATGGGCAGGAAAAGACAGCGTCGAGCTAGTCCATCCACTTACTAAGGGGGTGGCTTAGCGGACTTCTCTCCTTCCTTCAAAATCTACAAAGAGCGGCAGTTAGAATCTTAGTTAGTTATATCTTCTAAAAAACAAATTTTAGTTGTACACGCAAAGGTATCCATGTGCAGAGTAGTTCTAATTATTTTACTATAAAATAAAATGCACTAAGATATCGTACACCATTCCTTGTAAAAACAACTAAAATTTGTAACCACGCAAGATAAAGATAGCACACCAATCATACCCAAATCATCATCCACAAGATGGAATCCATGATTACAACAACATGCATGATCCTGCTATAGACACCAGGGGCGGATCTATGGTCAAGTGGTATTGATTGATTGTATTCAATAAGAGAACTGATGCTGCGGTGGATGAGAAGAAACAACCTAGCTAGCTGCAAATGCATACCTTCTTTGAGGGGAAGGAAACCTGATGGCCAGATGAAGACTGGGACGGGGTGGAGATGACAGTAGGACGTCGGTCCGCGGAAGAAGGGAGAAGGCGACGGGGTCTGTCCTCGGGAAGCGGGGGGGAAGGGGGTCGGGATCGAGGCGGTGGCAGCGGCTGCAGCTCGCACGTAGATCCACACCCTGGCGTTGGAGGAAAACAACTCATGAGGAAGTCCTACCTGCGCTCAATGCACCCGACCGTCGCTGCCAGGCTCACCGACCTCGGCCTCGCCAGCGCCTCCAATAGCTTCCACGCCGCCGAGCTCGGGGCCATCGCGGCCGTGTCCCCTGCCTCCGGCGGCCATGGCATCCTGTAGTTTGGGAACGGGGAGAGATTAGTGAGGAGAGGGGGAGAAAACAAAGGAGGGCGTTGGGCGCGGTTGACCGGCTGAGGAGGTCGGCGGCGGCTTGCAGGAGCACGGGCGACGACCGGAGGCGGGGTGGATCGGGGGAAGTGCACACGAGAAGGAGAAGGGAGGAGCGGCGGCGCCGTTTTCTGGATCTGGGGAGAGAAAGAAGTATCGGGAAGGCAGAATCG
>LR738715.1:534452599-534471833 GCA_902687465.1 Secale cereale
GGGGGAGAAAACAAAGGAGGGCGTTGGGCGCGGTTGACCGGCTGAGGAGGTCGGCGGCGGCTTGCAGGAGCACGGGCGACGACCGGAGGCGGGGTGGATCGGGGGAAGTGCACACGAGAAGGAGAAGGGAGGAGCGGCGGCGCCGTTTTCTGGATCTGGGGAGAGAAAGAAGTATCGGGAAGGCAGAATCGGTCCGAAAATTAGGGAGCTGCCAGCGGAATCGAGGAGGCGGTTGTTTCCTTGTGTGGGCATGCGAACGCTAGAGTTTTCGTCCGCCAGAAATATGTTCTCTTATTTAATAGTAGTGTAGAAGTATGCGATGGGCCTGGGAATGCAGACATGCGGTCCGTAGGACAATACTCATAATCCACTCACCATCAATGTGTAACTCAGAACAAGATACGAAAGACATTTCAATTTAAAATCTCGACATCCATCGATAGCAGGTTGTACTGAATGCACTCTGAAGAAACAATACATAACATGATTTTTTTTTCTGATCAAGATAGCTCAATCCTACCTCATCCACAAGAGTGGCCCGGATACACTTCTCTTGTATAGGTAACCTGTGAGATTTATACTCAGGAGGCGCAAAAAATCTGTGCAGAAATGTAAGTGCAACAATCCAACTCTGCCAGAATCGATGTGAATTCCCACTCCCCTTTCCTTTTCAACTTGGCTGTGGAGACCCTATCAAAGATGATCCGTAATGCCCAGAAAGAGAAGTTGTTGACTGGAATGGCCTCGGACTTGATAGAAGATGGAGTGGCCATTCTGCAATACGCTGACGATACGGTCATCTGTATTGAACACGATAGGGAGGCGGTTGTCAATTTAAAACTCCTATTATACATCTTCGAATTAATGTCAGGTTTGAAGATTAACTTTGAGAAGAGTGAAATACTTTGTGTTGGGGGTGATGATGACATGAAATCCTTCTATGCTGAGCTGTTTAATTTTAATATTGGCCATTTTCCGATGAAATACCTGGGAGTTCCTGTGAGTTTTTCTACCCTTCGAAGCCTAGATTGGGATTTCCTAGATGAGAAGTTCATGAAATGCTGTGAGTCATGGGTTGGGAATGCAGCCTCTTCGGGAGGGCGTCTGATCCTTGCCAACACTTCCTTAACAGGAATTGTGTACTATTACATGAGTATGTTCCTGTTGGCTAAAGGTGTGATTGTGAAATTAGACAAGCATCGCAAACGCTTCTTCTGGCAAGAGCACGAAGGGCGTAAGCGATACCACCTGGTTAAATGGTCCAGGATCTGTCGTTCGAAACATAAGGGGGGCTTGGGGGTGAAAGATCTTTGCAAACAGAATATAAGCCTCCTTACCAAATGGTGGTGGAAGCTGGATACGGAACAAGAATTATGGCAAGATGTAGTTCGGGCTAAATATCTGAGGAAAGACTCGATTTCCTCGGTTAAAGCTAAGTTTGGGGACTCTCCTATCTGGAAGGATATCATGAAAGTTAAAGAAGTTTATCTCGCTGGCCGGGGGATTACTCTTAGGGCTGGTGACATTACTAGGGTGTGGCTTGACACTGTTGAATCTGACCTGCCTCTGTGCAGTCGTTTCCCTACTCTCTTTGATATCTGTAACGAACAAGACATTACGGTGGCTAAATTTAGAGAAGGCGTAGGGCCTGATTTTTTCAGGAGAAATCTGCATCCTACGCTATTGGAACAATGGAAAGAGATGCAGACTGTGGTTAATTCGTGGCCTCGCTCTGATGAGCCGGAGAAAGTCAGTTGGTCCTTGGGGGGTGGAAATAAAAACAAATTCACTACCAGATCTGTCTATAGCTATCTAGAGAGAAATATTGCAGGCTGTAACTATAAATGGATCTGGCGAGCTAAGGTTCCACTTAAGATTCAAATCTTTATGTGGCAGCTCTCCCAGGATGCCGTGTTAACTAGAGATGTCATGAAAAAAAGGAATTGGATGGGGAACCCTTCTTGCTCTTTTTGTGATGATAGGGAGACTTCCCAGCACTTGTTCTTCACCTGTCCTGTGGCCAGGGTTGTGTGGAGAACCGCAGGCTGTGCCTTGGGCACGGACGTATGTCCTAATAATATCTGGCAATTCTTTTCATGGTGTTACATCTTCCTACCAGATGGAGAAATTTTTTATACCTATTGCTTGGCGGCTTTTTGTTGGGCAATATGGAACAATCGTAACAGTGTCACTTTTGAAAAGAAAAAGATACGATCTCCTTTTGATATTGTTTACTCTGCCTGTGGAAACATGATGTACTGGGCAGGTCTGCTGACGGGAGAGGATCGTGAAGCTATGGAGCGTGGTGCGAAGATTCTGAAGGCAAGCACTTCGAACATGATGCGTCTGTGTACTCCGCCAGGTGATTCGAGCTGAGCTGATGATGATTGAAGCCTCTTGCTGCCCCCAGTTTCGGCTCCCCTCTTTCCGAACTGTTTTCAAGTGATACTCTGGTCTTTTTTGAGCTCCTGCGTGAGCCTTTGTGATGGTCTTTTGTTAGACTCCTTATGGTGGTTTGTCTTCTCCTAGTTGAGATGGTAGACTTGTATTAGCGTTTCTTTGGTGTCGCTGGGTTTTCGCCCCATGGCAAATTGCCCGATGACGGGTATTTGTTGTGGGTTTCCCAGCGATGCTTTGAACTCGCTTTCCCCTTTCTTGGTTTCCTTACGTTTTGATCTGGGACGGTTGTATTTCCGTTATGCGTTTAATGGAAAGGGGTAATGCCCGGTTCAAAAAAAAAAAAGAATCGATGTGAATTTGGGAAATCAATAGGTCAAAACACAAATGCAACCTTGATGACAGACTAACAGTAAATTTACTCACCGAACATGACCAAGAAAGCTATATCATGATTTTACTATAATAAATAGCTAAGGGTTACATACACATTAAAGGTCTAGCCACAGAATCATTTTGTTGGGATTAGTCCGTTCGATGAGCCATTCTCAGGCCCTTTTCCATGGAAAGCAGATTGCCTCTCTGGTCTCCCATTTGGATTTGGAGGCAACACCAAGTTAGGCGCAAGACCGTTGGTACTTGAGTCACCCTTCAGGTTGAGTTTGGACATGCTGTACAGGTCTTCAACATTTACCGGGGGAGCTGAGTGGACGGCAACAGGCCTGACAGGCTCATGTGATGCTTGTACTGTACCTGGTGATGATGCTTGCATAGAGACTGGTGGCCCATAGAACATTGGAGCATAGCCATAGTATGGAAACGGAAAAACTGCTTGGACATAGTGAGGTGCAGGAATCATCATTGGAGGATAACCATATGGGGGCATCACTTGTGGCATCACCATCCCTGCTTCTCCAGCAATTGAGCTTGAACCAGCCGATTCATTGCCCTGAGGTTGATGTGCCATTGCTAGAACTGGCGAAGGGGCTGATGCATATGTTAGCATAGGCACAGGAGCAGGTGGTGCCATTACTGGAACTGGTGATGGGACTGAAACAGATGTTATCACGGGCATAGGAGCGGGTGGTGTCACAGGGGCAGTAACAGGCCGTAGATCATCTATGAACTCTTCTACATCTTGCGAAGATGAACGGGAGAGCGGCATCTCTTGTGACGATGAACGGGAGAGTGGCTGGTCACCAGGCTGATTAAAAACCATAAAACAATCATAAGCAATTGGTACACTGGGGGACAAGCAATAAATATTTAAAAAACAGTTAAGTTTGACAAGTCCTATTTACTTCATATAACATGGTGATTCTATGCTAACACCAATCTTAAGAATGCATCGCGACATGTTTGCCCGAGTGCAATCAGCTATATGCAAAGAAATAGAAAGGTAGGGAGAGATGCTCACATCCTCAATAACCATATCGAAGAGGCTTGATCTTCTCTTTCTCCTATTAACATTTGTTTGGCGAATAAAATACTTCTGAGCATGGCTAGCAACTTGAGTAGGTGTCCTTGAGACAACATAATTACGGGATATGCCACGCCAATCACCTTTTCCTAATTTATTCAATCCAAGTAGAAAATTTTTGTGCTCCTCTTCTGACCATGACTCACCTGTCACCCAACAAAATAAATGACATTATTCAATGCAAATTCGACATATTCATTCAAATTTTTAAATCAAACACAAAGAAAAATCAGTAATGCCAACAGAATGAAGAAAAAGCATGAAGTTACATGGAAAGTTATAACAGTACTGTATATACCATCACACATGACAAGAATAAATCATGTACAAAACACGGGGTGTGAGTGTAACCTTAGTCAATGATATTGGTGACAGTAATGAATATTATTTCTGGGTTGCAATAAAATCATTTAGCCAATTAAGTGACAAGGCCACAGGCTTGTGGCAACAGCAGAATAGAAGCACAAGTTCAGATTTGTTTCAAATAAACTCATCATGCTAAGCTCGACTATGCGTATTAAATAGATCAATTTGGAAAGCAAATCCGAACAGGCAAACAGCTACACTTGAAGCGTCATAATCAAATATTCATAAAAGTACTCCCTCCGTCCCACAATATAAGGTCGTTTTTCGAGCTATTTCGAGCTATGTTAGCTTGAAAAAACGATCTTATATTGTGGGACAGAGGGAGTAAATTCTGACGACAAGAAACAGTCACAAGCACCACTCACCACCAGTAAACCCCCAAATCTGTCAGTAATCGAACAAAGTGATGAACTAAACACTCAAATAGCTCTCAAGCAAGTATTAAGTTGGAGTAGTTTGCTAATTTTGCACACCACTAGGCATCGTAAACCAAACAAAAATCCCAACTAACACCGAACCTACCAGATTAAAAGCAGTACTTTCCGCAAAGTTTCAGAAAACTACTTCGATCGGCACAGTAAAATCAAAACTTTCTCGCTTGCCATCTTAATAGCCAACAGCAAAACTGCACCGTCACAACAAAACTACATATTTGCACACTGCAACAAACAATCATCTTAACAACGTAAAAAACATCACAGGGCGATCAGAACATATTATTTTTTACAGAACAGAGACTACACCTCCATACACATGCAACAAAATAAAGAATCTCATCTCCCCGTAGGCAAAAACAGGGGAGAGAAGGAAAATAAAAATCCCACCTCGCTTCCTGTGGGGTTTGTCGTCGTCGCCCTCGGAGCCGTACCCCTCGGCCCTGGCACCGCCGCTACCCTCCGCGAGCTGCGCGAGGTTGCCCATGCTGACGCTCTTCCTGATTGGCTTGTCGCCGATGCGCACGCCGAAGAGCTTCACGGGGCGTGCCGTGCAGGTGCGGGAGTTGTGCCCGTGGTGCCCACACTGCGAGCACCGCCTCGGCCCGTCCCCCGCACCACCGCCGGCAGGCGCCGCCGGTGGCACGCCATCCCGCGTCATGGCAGGCAGGCTAGGGTTGTGGATTTTATTTTTTAATCTATTATATCTGGGTGATTTGATCCGTCTTTTTCTTTTTCTCCTCTGGTGGTGCGTCGTGTATTTATCGTCCGCGAGGGAGGCAAGCGTATAAGCAGTATACGGCGAGAGATGAGCTGGGAATTTTCCTTATCTGTACTAAAAAAAAACCCTTTTATGTGCTGGCGGTGATATTTGGATTTTGCTGGAAGTTTTCACCTTCGCAGTCAAAGACATGCCACGAGATACTGTACAGCCTGGATTTTATTTGGTGGTTAAATGTAGATTGTTCATATTAATATGGATGATTTTCAAAATAAATATTACTATGGAAGCATATTTGTATAAGATTGAATAGTCCAGTGACATGGAGTATATGATGTGGATTCTTTGTATCTGTTGATTTATTTTTGTACAATGATAGGATCTCTTACACTAAGGGATATGAGATTGATGGTCCATTTACTAGGCACAATTAAAGTGTACTTCAATGTGGGAATTGGTAGCAATATATTTCAACTTGTTTTGGTTATATGGAACATGATATTTGTATCAATGATATATGAGAACCATAACTAAAAAATGCATATAAAATATTGTATTACATTACTATATAGTTATCAAATACTTTTGAATAAAATTAGTATTTTTCATGTATTAGGGAAAATTCCTACGCTATAACCACCATTTAACCACTCTATTGATCGATGGTTCCCCTGAACATGAATATTAATAAGTTTTAGCCATGTAGATAATAAACTTTGAGAATACTTCTCGATGAAAGGACTACATATGGGTTGTTTTATTTGTAGTAGATTTTATCCTTACATTTGATACAAAACATTATGACGCCTCCCTCATGGAAATATTTGTTTAGTTTTTCGTCGGTCAATGAGGCATAATTTGAAAACATGTAGCACTCAGAATGGCATGATATTACGTTGTTTTGGAAATCGTGCAAATCAAGAACCATGAGGTTACACCCAACTGACATTGATGATTCTAATTGATTCCTTGTGAATCAAGGTGGCTGCTAGGCACCACTTGTCACAAAAAGATAATGTGTTTTAGTTTGGACATGGAGGCACATGTTTTCCTTACTTTATGGTCAGTAAGGCAATATGTTGCCAGAGTCATGATGAGCGGAGGAAGGTTTCCATAAAAGAAAACGACCAATTTTATTGAGATATGAGGCAACCGTTCATTGATAGAAAAGGTTTCCTTATCTTTGGTTCTAGATATGGCTGAGAACAAAAAAAGTACATAGTGGTGTTCGGCGGATAAGGCAATCTTTTTTGTCCCATGTTACGTGACAACATTTTTGTGATACATAGTAGTTACCATGGACGAATTGAATGGTGAAGAAACGTCACCCAGCGTAATTTTTGGCTTATTAAAATTAAGAGCATGGCAGACGTGTCGCACACTGCTCACATACCGACATTTACAACAGGGGAGGAGATAGGAAAGCACTAGGCCCCGTGCTCGTTTCAGTGCTATTGTCATCTGCAACGCGCTATGATGTAATATATAGTTTGTGTGAGGGTTTCACAGCTCCCCATCACTGATTTACGATGCTCGACGCTTAAGTAGGAAACTTGCAAACAAAATAAACATCCAAAAAATTAACAATGAGCTACCCCACCCAAAAAAGAAAGAAAGGTCATAACGAAGATGTTGACTACAACCTTCCCTTTCCATGTCATAAGCCAAAAAACTAAGGAGTGCTCAACTCAACTGCTTGTGTGGACATAACAAGAGAGTCCGGGATTCAACCCGGCAAATAGCCCCACGGGAATCAAAATCCTAGCGCCCTTTTTTTAGGTGCTATATGTTCTAGATTCGCTAACAACTTATATGGTCAAGATGTCATACAATTGAAGAAATAAAGATAGTGAGATGATCATACAACTTCTACATATAATTTTCCTTTGTCATTATCGCTTTGTTATTTTGTTTCCATAAGTGTCAAACACTTTATGCCATAATTTACTTACTAAGTTTGGGAGCATTAATTAATGTTTCAATTTACAGCTTAACAACGTGAAGAGGTAACATGCTAGTTTGATGTGATCATTGGCCCATGCACCATATTGGCCATGACATCATTAGGCGAGTAGTATTGGTGAAGTTGTGTGCATTTCCTCAGTTCACTTTAGATTGTTGCATCCTGGAAGCTCAAGCATGAGACTCCACCGCTCACCACATACGAGGTAGTATTTGTCTAGCCGTGATGCTGCCATCATCAATCTGTACTAATGCTTGGTGATGGTGGAAGTGATGGGAATCGTTGCATGGAAAACAAGAAAAACTCCTACGAGATAACGAATTCGCCCAAGCATACCCTTGTAGACCAAGAGCGGAAATGTTCTAACGAACATGGTTGGTGTAGTCATATTTTCTTCGGGATCCAATCTGATAAGGTATCTCATGGACGGTATCTCCGAGTTATGCTGTGACGCCCGAAGACCGACGTCCCAGAAGATTCCAGAGATTCCAGATGTTCCGGGTTCTCCCGTGTGTTTCTTTTGTGCTTGTGTAATTTATTTTGCATTGCATCTTGTCATCATGTCATCATGTCATATTTATTTTTGCAACTCAACTTAAATAAATTGTGTGGACCTTCGGTCCATTTAAATCGAGGGAAGGATGCCTTCTCTTTATAACATATCCTCCCAATATTTAGGGGGCTATATAATAAATATTCCATTTGTTTGGAATTAACCCAAACACACTTGCAAGTATTCTCCAGACCTCTGTTGCTTCAAGTTTCACCGTCAAAAACCTTCCCTATTTTTCTTTTCTCGTTTATCGAGGTTCCTCCAAAAACCTCAACATTTTTGGACACTTCAAAAATCAAGTCTTAGTTCAAACCCATTTGAATTAAATTCAAATATGTTTGAATTATATCTCGATCTTGTTTTTTATATTTTTCTCGGACCGTGCTCATTTTTATGAGCCCGAGAAAAATAATAACCTCATGTGCAACTTTTCCCTAACCCCCCTTTTTTCTTTCGTTATTCTCTTTTATTTTTTTCTTCTGCTAAAAGAAATCAGCAGGAGAGGACTCAGGCCCTTCTGGCCAAGCGCACCGGCCCATCCCTCAAGGCCCAGCCTTCCCTCTCCCCCCAGCCGGCCTGCTAGGCCCGCAGCGCTCCCCTAACCCTAGCCGCTCGGCATCGCTCCCCCTCCCAGCCGCCAGCAGCTCGTACCCTCGACCCCGTTTCCCTTCGCCCGATCTCCCCATCGCTCGTTTTTCCTCGCTCAGCCGCCGCTCGCCCGCACCTTTTTTTCCCTCGACCGTCCTCTCCCCTCGCTCTCCCTTCGACCAGCGCCGGCCAGGGGCCCGCCATCCGCTCGCCAAGGTCCCTGCGCGCCTCCCTCTGGCCTCAGTTCCAGCGCCGGCCAGGAGCTGCGCCTCCCTCAGGCCGCCGCGCCATCCTTCGGCCTCTTCCTCGTCTCCCAGCAGCGACCAGCAGCGCCCCGCACCTCCTCCCTTCGACCAGCGCCGAGCCCGCAGCGCCCATCCGATCGGGGCCTCGTTCCCCTGCCGCGCCCCGTCCTCCAGCAAGGCCTCGTCTCCTGCGGATCCAGCGCCCGCGGCCTCTTCCTCTGCGCCCGAGCCCTCGAGCAGCTCCCTGCGCGACCCGGGGCCCCTGCCTCGTCTCCTCCAGCAAGGCCATCGGGTCCCTTCAGCCGCGGGCCAGCGCCGCCACCGTGCTGTGCCGGCGACCGTTGCTGCCGACTTCCCCTGCTTCGTCACCGCACCGCTAGCCGCTCCTCCTCGCTGCTCCGATTCCGTGCCATGTTTGTTTTGTTGCTGTGGTTGTTTCTCCAAGGTCCTCAGAAGCGTCAAGTTCATCTTCGAAATAAGTACCGCTACGATCGGCGACTCGACAAGTACTACGACTACCGGATGCGCCAAGTACCCCTACCGATGACATGAACATCTACGAACGGGAACGACTACACAAGACGACGCGACAAGTACCACTACGCTCGGCGATGCGACAAGTACCTCTTCGGAAACGAGAACAACTACTTCCCACTACGTGCGAGTACAACTACCATCGCCGAAGAACCGAGTACCCCCACCGACGATCGTGAATGGCTACATAACGTGTACCTCTACTAACGTGTACAACTACTTCCTCTCCGAACGTGAACGCCTACTTCCTCTACGAATCGCGAGAACGGCTACATAACGAGTACCTCTACGGAACGACTACTTCCTCTACGACCCGTGTACCACTACTTCCACTATGTCCCTCGACGACTCGAACCGCCCCGAAACGAGTGTTTCGAAGGTATAACCCCGAGACGACCCCGTGGACGAATGCTTGTGTTGTATGAGATGTTTCACTTGTGTGCTCCGTGCCCGTATCATCTTTTTGTCGTGCTCCTCGGTTGCCTCGTCCCCGACTCGTGGGAAGCCGGTGACGGGATCACCCCACTTTTCTTCTTGCATGACACGCTCTCCGTCATCTTTTGCATCGGTCTCTCAACGAGTTACCGGAACCGAGATGTTGCCGTTGCATCATTTTCGGATCGTTGCCGTGGCACCCTTTCTTCCACCACGGTGACAATACTTCATATCTTCTTCATGTCAACTTTTAATAAAATTGCATAAAACTTGATCATGTCATCCGCATCATGTTAACAACCTTTGAATGTTTAATTGTGTTGCTTTAATAATTGCTAAACATGCTCATGGGAATTTTCCGGAATTGTTGTTGTTATTTTCCGGCCTCATTTAAAATGTCTAAATAGGTAGTTTGTTTTTGCGTCACCTCTTGCCATGTTAACAAACATTTAATCTTGTCTTGTAAATAAACAAGAGTCAATTAAATAATTAAAATGTGGTGTTTCGTCAATATGCAACTCGTTGCATATTGAGCTCCACTTAACTTGTAGTTTTGTTTGTGCACATTGCCATGCCATGCATATTTAAACCGGACATGAATCATACTTGGATGTGCATCGTATGCCATGTTTATGCTTGTGTGTTTACCGTGTTGTTTGCTTCTTTCCGGTTGCTTCTCTTGTTAGCTTCGGTTTCGTTCCTGAGTTGTGAGGATTCACTCAACTATGTTGCTCCGTCTACTTCATGGATCCGTTCTTCTTCCTTGCGGAATCCCAGGCAAGATGATCATACCCTTGGATACCTTTACTACCATTGCCATGCTTAGTTGTCTCGATGCTATCGTTACATGTCGCGCTACCCATCTTTTATGTCAGCTCTCCTTGTTGCCATGAAACCTCTAACCTTTTTGACACCTTCCTAGCAAAACCACTGTTTGGCTATGTTACCCGCTTGCTCAGCCCCTCTTATAGCGTTGTTAGTTGCAGGTGAAGATGAAGTTCGTTCCAGGAGGGAACTTGTTGTTGGAATATCACAATATCTATTATTATTATTAACACACCTATATACTGGGCATGGGTGGAAGGCTTGGCCTTTTGCTCGGTGTTTTGTTCCACTCATGCCACCTTAGGCGCCGAAAAACCGGCATTATGTTTCTTGATTTTGCGTTCCTTACACGATGGGTGGATGGGGACCCCTTGACAGTTCGACTTTGAATAAAACTCCTCCAACAAGGCCCAACTTTGGTTTTAATTTGCTCATAATAACAACTTAATTAATTAATTTAATTTGCATAGGGGGTCGCGTCCCCGGGTTCTTAATTCTACATAGCAGGGGGGGGCCAGTGCTGATGGTGTTGGTTCCAAATGGGCAACCTGCGGGGCCACCTTGGGGAAACTCGAGGTTTGGTTTTACTCGTAGCTTTTCCCATCCGGTTGTGGCCTGAGACGAGATACGCGCGGCTACTATCATGGTGTCGGCACGCCGGGAGGTCTTGTTGGACTTGTTTTACCATTGTCGAAATGTCTTGTGCACCGGGATGCCGAGCCTGATCGAATTTCCCTAAGATAAGGGGTGATGATATTATATTTATCACTTCAGCTAATCGTGAGAGCTTGTGATGGGCTAAGTTGGGACACCCCTGCAGGGTTATGATCTTTCGAAAGCCGTGCCCGCGGTTATGTGGCAGATTGGAATTTGTTAATGTCCGGTTGTAGAAAACTTGACAGATGATCCGAAGTAAAACACACAACTGTGTGAGTAACCGTGACTGTCTCTTTTCACTTTGAGAAGAGAACACGGTGGGGTTATTTTTGATTCGTATGTAGTTCAGGATCTTTAGCGATCACCACTTTTGCGACCGTTTGCGTAGATGCTCATCTTATTCTTGTACTCGTAAGTTAGCCACCATATTATGCTTAGCCGCTGCTGCAGCCTCACCACTTTACCTCTTCCTACCCATAAAGCTTTGCTAGTCTTGATACCCATGGTTATGGGATTGCTGAGTCCTCGTGGCTCACAGATACTACAACACCAGATGCAGGTTAAGCCGAGATTGATGCAGAAGATGGATCAAAACTTCACTGGGAGCTCGATGAAGAGAGTAGCCGTATGCTTGTGACGTTTTCGACGATCAATAGTGGTTTCTACTAGGATTCGATCTAGACCTGTGGCTTTATGTTGTTTTGGTATCTTTCTTTTGGATCTTCAGCCGTAGTCCGGTTGTGATGTTTTGAATGATGTTTGCTTATGTAAGGTATTGTGTGAAGTGGCGAGTGTAAGCCAACTATCTCCTTTTGCAATTTAATCCCTCTTTTACATGAGATGTGCAAATATACCATTCTTGAGATCATTCTAGTATGATATTATGCCTCTAAGTCGTGCCTCGACACGTGGGAGGTATAGTCCCATCCTGGGCATTACATATGCACACATATGGCTCGGTGACGTCTCCTTCTCCTTGATCCAGCAATCAAGAGGGAGAGGTAGATGGTGTTGGGGAACGTAGTATTTCAAAAAAAAAATCCTACGATCACGCAAGATCTATCTAGGAAAAGCATAGCAATGAGCAGGGAGAGTGTGTCGACGTAGCCTCGTAGATCGAAAGCAGAAGCATTTAGTAACGTGGTTGATGTAGTCGAACGTCTTCACGATTTAGCCGATCCAAGTACCAAACGTACGACACCTCCGTGTTCAGCATACGTTCAGCATGATGACGTCCCTCGAGCTCTTCATATAGTTGAGGACGAGGGAGAGTTTTGTCAGCACGACGGCATGGTGACGGTGATGATGAAGTTACCGGCGCAGGGCTTCGCCTAAGCACTACGACGATATGATCGAGGTGTGTAAGTGTGGAGGGGGGCACCGAACACGGCTAATAGAAGATTTGTTGTGCTTTGTGGTGCCCCCTGGCCACGTATATAAAGGAGGGAGAGGAGGAGGCTGGCGGCCAGGTTGGGCGCGCCCTATGGCGAGTCCTACTAGGGTTCCCTACCCTAGTTGGACTCCCCTTCCTTTCCAAGAGAGGGAGAGATGGAAAGAGTAGGAAAGGGAGAAGGAAAGTGTAATGCCCCAGATGTAACACTTTCCAGATATGGCAATATATGAAACTTTGACTTCGTCAATTCCATTCTGGGCTCTGCTTCATTTCGGGTTTCTTTTTTTTTGTTGTGTGCGTGTGTGCATTTCATCCATGTCATGTTGTCATGTGCATTGCATTGCATTTGTATTGTCACTTGCACCCGGTTCCACTCGTCTCTTCTCGTTGCCCGTTTCGAGTTCCGATGCTCACACACGTGCCCGTGGCATCCCCGAGTCCTTCTTTCATGTGTGGCCGTGCAATGTTCCCGGAATGACGTGAGACTTGTCGTGCGTTGTTGTCTTGGTACGTGTAGGCCGCTTGTCAAGTTTCATCGCGTTTGGAGTTCGTTTGGTACTCCAACGGTTAACCTAGTGGGCTAAAAGAACCTCTTCTTTAAGGCCCAAGACCCCCTTCACAACAGCCCACTAACCCAGCACAACCCTTCCCATCATCTCGGTCGTCGAATCGTGATCGCGTGGCCGAAAACCGCTCCCCATTTGGACCTTCCTAGCTCCCTATGCCTATAAATTAGTCCCCCACGTCCATTTTTCGGGCCAACCCTAGTCTCCTCCCTCCTCTCGCCGCCGGACACGTCCGGAACGGACCGGACACGTCCGCCTGGATGCGCCCGGCCAATCCACGTCCGCCACGTGGCAGCCTCGCTCCCCCGCCGCCGCTTCCACCGCGCCAGCCCGCCGGGGCCCGAGGCCGGCCCGCCCCGGGCCGCTTCCGGGCCGAAGCCTCCGCCTCGCTCCGCCGCCCCGCTCCTTCCTCCGCCACCGGGAACCCGCCCCGCCGCCGGTCGTTCGCCGCCTGGCCGCGCCGCCCGGATCCCCGCCGTCCCGCCCCGCCGCGGCTCGCACTGCCGCCGCCGAGCCCACCGCGGGCCGCCTCCACGGCCGCGGCGAGCCACCGCCCCGGCCTCGCCAACCGCCGTCCGTCGTCTCCGCCCAATCCGCCGGCCACCGCCGCCGGAGGGCCGCGCCCCCGATCTAGTCGCCGCCACCGGCCGCAACACTAACGGACCCGCTCCGCTCCGCCACGCCCGAGCCGCCGATTCGGACAAGTCCGCTCGCCATCGGACGTGTCCGCCCGACCCCACTTGAGGTTGTTTTTTTTTCCACTAAGTCCCAGGTTTTCTGTTGTTATGTTGCATCTTTCCATGGCTGTAACTTTTAGTGTGCTTGTCCAAATTGTGCATATGATATGTCAAAATGATCGTGATGATGTGCTCTACATTTTGTTCCATCGTGGCATGCTTGTTTGAGTTCATCTAGAGGTCCTAATCTCTGTTGCAAGAGTGCTACTTGTTATAAACTGCCGCAACTTGTTATTTTGTTGCCATGTTTGATATGTAATAACTTGGTGCATGTTTATCCAAATGAAGCAAATAATATGTCAAAATGTTCATTGTGAAATGCTCTACATGATGGTTGTTGTAGCATTCATGTTAGGTTTCATATTGCCATGTTAATCTCTGTTGCAAAAGTGCATGTGGCTGTTAAGTTATGATACATGTTAAGAGATGCTGATTTGGAGTGCTCGTTGCTATTGTTGTGTTTGTCTCCATGTCACATGTCAATATGTTTTAGAATCTCTATCATATGGTCTTTGCTGTGGTGCAAACCACTTTCCATGATATGCCTTGAGGTGACGTAAACATGCTTGTAAACATGCCATGCCAACATAACTGTTTTATACTTAGTGAAATTTCTGCTAAGTCTGGAATCTGTTATAACCTGATGCTATGTTTTCTTGATGCCCTAGTCAAATCCATGCTTTTTTTGGAGTGGCCAATGATCATTCCTTGTTGTCCATGTTATTGTCTATCTATCCATGCCCTCACTTGCACTTTTGGCTTGTTGTAGCTTATTTATTTCTTGCACTCAAGTTGCTATAAATTATAACTGTCAGGTTTTTAACAGCATGATCAATTTGGTGTAGCTTGTTGCTATTGATCCATGCCTCCTATGGAGTTGCTCCAATGGAGTTGTTTGCTGAAGGATATGTCTACTTAATTTCCATGCTTATTGTCATCATGTTTGGTAATATATTTCTTGCTCCAAAGTTGCTATGTGGCTGTTATTTTCAGCTTTGCATGGTATCTTGTTTCGTGTGTATGTGTTGAACCGTTGCTCCGTTTTGAGTGTGCCCTATATGAAACTTATGTGATTTTGCATGTAGAATCATAATATCATGTTGTTAACATGTTTGGAGTGTGTTTGCTTGCTGTTTGGGTGCATCTTGCACCGTTGCCATGCTTTTCTTGTTTTGCTCATATCTTCTAGACCGTAGCTCCGAATTAAACAAACTTTATATGAAACTTGACTAGAATTTCGTGTAGATCATCATGGTGCATGTTAACTTGCTGTTTAACAAATTTAACTTAAGATTTGTTCAGATCTGGACCAATTTCAAAATATGCATATGAGGACTTACCGGATTTGCAATATGTTGATTCCGGCCTCATTTAAACTTGTTGTTTGGTGTTGTTCTTGTGTGCTTCATCCCTTGACATGAAATGCATCCTACTTGCATCACGTTGATTGTGCATTGCACCTTGTTTGATATCGTGCCATGTTGTGTTCTTGTGTTGAGTAGAGCCGGAAGCCGAGACCGAGTGCGTGGTTCCTACCGAGGTTGAGTACGAGGAGCCGTCTTACGATCTCATCGTCGACTCGACAGGCAAGATGACCTGACCCAGATATCATTACTATCTTTGCCAATTGCTAGATGTCTCGCTCTTTAGCTTATTGCCTCGATGCCCATGTTTGTTTGTTAGCCTCCTATTGTAGCCATGAATCTCTCTAACCACCCAACCTAGCAAACCTTTGTTTGGCTACATAAGCTTCGCTCAGCCCTCTTATAGCATTGCTAGTTGCAGGAGAAGATTTGAATATTCTTGCCTCATGTTGAAGTTATTGTTGGGATATCACACTATATAATCGGTTTAACTAAATCATCTATATATTTGTAATGGGTGGAAGGCTAAGCCTCTCTCTTGGTGTTTTGTTCCACTCATGCCACCCTAGGAACCATATAAACCGGTGTTATGTTCCTTGATTATGTGTTCCTAACACGGTTGGGGTTATGGGACCCCCTCGATATCCCGCTTAGCGCTAAAGCTTTTCCAGCGAGGCCCGACACTGGTTCTACTTTTGCCTAACAATTAAAACTTGCCGAGGGAGTAATTAACTCGAGGATTAATTAATCAACCCCCCTGGGCCAGTGCTCGATTTGAGTGTTGGTCCAAACTAGAGTCGTGTGCGGTACCCCCCCCCTTGGCAACTTGGGTTTTGGTCACTGTACGCTGTGCTCATCCGGTCGTGGCCTGAGACTAGATACACGCGGCTACTGTCAGGGTGTCGGCACGCCGGGAGGTCTTGCTGGATTAGTTTTACCTTAGTCGGAATATCTTGAGCACGGGATTCCGAGAATACTCGGGCCTTCCCACCTTGGAGTTGCGACTCCGGAAATCGTGAGCTTGTAATAGGCTAAGTTGGGACACCCCTGCAGGGTTTGAACTTTCGAAAGCCATGCCCGCGGTTATGTGGCAGATGGGAATTTGTTAATATCCGGTTGTAGAAAACTTGACACCATGTTCAGAACACACTACCAGCGTGAGTAACCGTGACGGTCATTTTCCGAAAGGGGTTCGGGAAGTGAACACGGTGGGGTTATGATTGACGTGCTTAGATAGGATCACTTCGTGATCACTTGACGCTCGTGGCACTTCTCTTCTCGCTCTTAACACGTAAGCTAGTGCTAGTGCAGCTGCAACCTTTATCTCTTCAGCCTTGTTCCACACCCAAGGCATAGATAGTTTTGCTACCCGGGAACGGGATTGCTGAGTCCTCCGTGGCTCACAGATTCTACACAACACCAGATGCAGGTACCATGGTGAACTACACAGGTGACGACACAGAGCTGTACTGGAGTTCGATGAAGAACGTGAGCGATACTATTTGCACTATCCCGATGATCAGTAGTGGTTTCTACTAGGGGCGATTCGGACCTCGTGGCTTTATTTATTTGGTATCTTTCATTTGGATCTTCGTCCGTAGTTGGACTGTGATGTTATTTGGATGATGATTGATTATGTAATGTATTGTGTGATGTGGCGAGTGTAAGCCAACTACTCTTTTGCAATTTCATCCCTATTTTACATGAGTCGTGCAAAGATACCATACTTGAGATCATTCTAGTATGAGCTTATACCTTTAAGTCGTGACTCGACATGTAGGAGGTATAGTCTCATACCGGGCATTACAAGTTGGTATTCAGAGCCTTCTCCGACCTAGAAGCCCCCACTGATTGATCGAATCGTTGACGGTTGAGTCTAGGCACACACTTGAAAATGTTTTGAGTCCTATATATATCGGAGAGTAGGATTTCTTTTGCTCCTCATCTCTTTTCACTCTGGTGAGGACTCCTGACGATTACTTGTCTCTTCTACTCTCAAAATTTCACAATTTTTTTTAGGATCACACGAGTATTGTTTGGATTGTTCCGATGTCTTTGTGATGAGAAAATTGTTCTCAATGCCTCCTGTCATTTAGGGGTTGTGGCAGTGTCCCGGGGAGTTGAGCTCTGAGGTGTTGTCGTCACAAATATATCGCAGCAGTTATGGAATACTTAAGACGGCCGACATCAAAAACTCTCCTATGAGGTTAGTGGCAAGATAACCCCGACATCACCCAGTACTGGGGAGGTAGTTCGAGAGTATTGCCATAGCTTGTATAGTAGATGCGTTTCGAAGGTCCGAGGTAAACGGTTTCCGGAAATAACTGGTTATGTGTTGAAGGATGGATACAGCTGGATGTAGGTTTAGAGTTGAGTGCGCGATGCTTCCTCTGTATCCCCAACACCTGATTGCATAACTGGAAACTTTCGGAATGTAATAGGTGGGTTCATCTAGTAGCTCGTAGGCATTCTTCCAACGAATGCATGATATGGAGTTCGGGGTTCTACATCGAGTGAAGTAGTTTTATGGGCATTGTTCTGTTCGGGAGTTGCATCTTAAAGGGTCCTTGGCTATGCTGATCCGGGGATTGCAAAACCCTTTTGTAACACGTTCCATAAGCTTTCAACACGAACATGTCGAACGGAGCTTCTATCTTGTATTTGTTCTATCTGCCCCTTGTTTTTTTATTTACCTTTTGTTCTCCCAAGTGGCTTCTCAAGAAGATTGTTGTACCATTAAACTGTGGATTACATTCGTTCATTTTTGTTCGAATGTTCTTGTGAAGACTTATGTTGCAATTTCTAGCCATTGATTTAGCTTATTTATTTTTAATCAATGGCTAATAGTTGTCATCTCATTCAGTATGGCTCCTAAAAGGGTTCCCAACGCTAACCCAGAGGGTGAAGAAGTTCCTGATCGTCCTCCTTCCCCTCCTCCTTCGTCTGAGGCTTGGAGAGCAATTATGCAAGCGACAAACCAGAACACCCAGATGCTTATGCAAATGATGCATAACTTTCAAGCAAATCAAGGTGGTCATGGGAACCAAGGCCAAGGCAATTTGTTCAACCAACCTCACTTTGCTACACTCAACCAGTTCCTGGCAAACCAACCGAAGGCATTCAGTTACTGTGTGGATCCGCTAGATGCTGAAGACTGGATAACAGACATCAAGAAACACTTTGAATGCAGTAACGTGAGACCTGAGGATTATGTCAAGTTTGCCGCCTTCCAACTCAAGGACCAAGCCGCTGATTGGTGGTAGTAGTATAAAGATTCTAGAGAAGGACGTGAAATCTCGTGGACTGACTTCTGCAAGGATTTCCGCTCCCACCACATTCCAACAAGTGTCATCGAAGGTATGCGTGAGCAATTCCGCAACCTGAAGCAAGGCTCCATGTCCGTTTATCAATACAATGTCAAGTTAAAGAACCTTGCCCGCTATGCCAAGAGCAAGATTTATCAGTTCCGTGGTGGTCTGAAGGATGAACTCCAACTATCTCTCACCTTGTTTGAGCCGGATGAATTTGATCAATTCTATAACATGGCACTTAAGCAAGAGGCAGCCCAGCTCAAGATGGAAGCTTCCAAAAAGAGGATCAGAGATGTTGTTCGCTCCTCCTCTTCTTCCCAAGTGGTTGCAAAGCAGCAGAAGTTTTGGCTTCCACCTCTTCCAGTGATCTGACCTCCCAACAACAACAACAACAAGCATTCTGGTGGCCGTGGTTTCTCCCACCCACCCAACCCAAGCAATTAGTCAAAGAATCACTTTCAAGCTTTGAAGTCAAGTGCTCCTTATCACCGTCCTCTCTCAGAAGTGGTTTGCAACAAGTGCTCTTAGAAGGGTCATTATGCTAACAAGTGCCCCAACCCAAGGCGCCTTCCGCCTCCTCCACCTGTCAGCACTGCTATTGTCAAGCACAACCCCAAGTCAGCAAGAGTGAATCTGATGAATGCAGCTCAAGCAGAGAATTCTTC
>LR738715.1:534477266-534487368 GCA_902687465.1 Secale cereale
AGTCCTAGATCTCGGGACGAGATCTTTTCATAGTAGAGGAGAGTTTGTAATGCCCGAGATGTAACACTTTCCAGATATGGCAATATATGAAACTTTGACTTCATCAATTCCATTCTAGGATCTGCTTCATTTCGGGTTTCTTCGTTTTGTCGTGTGCGTGTGTGCATTTCATCCATGTCATGTTGTCATGTGCATTGCATTGCATTTGTGTTGTCAGTTGCGCCCGGTTCCACTCGTCTCTTCCCATTGTCTGTTTCGAGTTCCGACGCTCACACACGTGCCCGTGGCATTCCCGAGTCCTTCTTTCGTGTGTGTGGCCGTGCAACATTACCGGAATGACGTGAGACTTGTCGTGCGTTGTTTTTTTGGTACGTGTAGGCCGCTTGTCAAGTTTCATCGCGTTTGGAGTTCGTTTGGTACTCCATCGGTTAACCTAGTGGGCTAAAAAAACCTCTTCTTTAAGGCCGACCCCCTCCACAACAGCCCACTAACCCAGCACAACCCTTCCCATCATCTCAGTCGTCGAATCGTGATCGTGTGGCCGAAAACCGCTCCCCATTTGGACCTTCCTAGCTCCCTATGCCTATAAATTAGTCCCCCACATTCATTTTTCGGGCAAACCCTTGTCTCCTCCCTCCTCTCGCTGTCGGACACGTCCGGAACGGACCGGACACGTCCGCCCGGACGCGCCCGGCCAATCCATGTCCGCCACGTGGCAGCCATGCTCCCCCACCGCCGCTTGCACCGCGCCAGCCCGCCGGGGCCCGAGGCCGGCCCGCCCCGGGCCGCTTCCGGGCCGAAGCCACCGCCTCGCGCCGCCTCGCACCGCCGCCCCGCTCCTTCCTCCACCGCCGAGAACCCGCCCCGTCGTCGTGGGACGCCCCGCCGCCGGTCGTTCGCCGCCTGGCCGCGTCGCCCGGATCCCCGCCGTCCCGCACCGTCGCGGCTCACACCGCCGCCGCCGAGCCCACCGCGGGCCGCCTCCACCGCCGCGGCGAGCTGCCGCCCCGGCCTCGCCAACCGTCGGCCGCCGTCTCCGCCCGATCCGCCGGCCACCGCCGCCGGAGGGCCGCGCCCCCGATTTAGTCGCCGTCGCCGGCCGCAACCCTAACGGGTCGGTCGGACCCGACCCGACCCGCTCCGCTCCGCCGCGCCCGATCCGCCGATTCGGACAAGTTCGCTCGCCATCGGACGTGTCCGCCCGACCCAACTTGAGCTTGTTTTTTTTCACCAAGTCCCAGGTTTTCTGTTGTTATGTTGCATCTTTGCATGGCTGTAACTTTTAGTGTGCTTGTCCAAATTGTGCATATGATATGTCAAAATGATCGTGGTGATGTGCTCTACATTTTTTCCATTGTGGCATGCTTGTTTGAGTTCATCTAGAGGTCCTAATCTCTGTTGCAAGAGTGCTACTTGTTATAAACTGCTGCAACTTGTTATTTTATTGCCATGTTTGATATGTGATAACTTGGTGCATGTTTATCCAAATGAAGCAAATGATATGTCAAAATGTTCATTGTGAAATGCTCTACATGATGGTTGCTTTAGCATTCATGTTAGGTTTTATATTGCCATGTTAATCTCTGTTGCAAAAGTGCATGTGGCTGTTAAGTTATGATACATGTTAAGAGATGATGATTTGGAGTGCTCGTTGCTATTGTTGTGGTTGTCTCCATGTCACATGTCAATATGTTTTAGAATCTCCATCATATGGTCTTTGCTGTGGTGCGAACCACATTCCACGATATGCCTTGAGGTGACGTAAACATGCTTGTAAACATGCCATGCCAACATAACTGTTTTATACTTAGTGAAATTTCTGCTAAGTCTGGAATCTGTTATAACCTGATGCTATGTTTGCTTGATGCCATAGTCAAATCCATACTTGTTTTGGAGTGGCCAATGATCATTCCTTGTTGTCCATGTTATTGTCTATCCATACATGCCCTCACTTGCACTTTTGCTTGCTGTAGCTTATTTATTTCTTGCACTCAAGTTGCTATAAATTATAACTGTCAGGTTTTTAACAGCATGATCAATTTGGTCTAGCTTGTTACTATTGATCCATGCCTCCTATGGTGTTGCTCCAATGGAGTTGTTTGCTGTAGGATATGTCTACTTCATGTCCATGCTTATTTTCATCATGTTTGGGGTGCTGTAGCTTATATATTTCTTGCTCCGAAGTTGCTATGTGGCTGTTAAATTTCAGCTTTGCATGGTATCTTGCTTCGTGTGTATGTGTTGAACCATTGCTCTGTTTTGAGCGTGCCCTATATGAATTTGTGTGATTTTGCATGAAGAATCATAATATCATGTTGTTAACATGTTTGGAGTGTGTTTGCTTAATGTTTGGGTGCATCTTGCACCGTTGCCATGCTTTTCTTATTTTGCTCATATCTTCTAGACCGTAGCTCCGAATTAAACAAACTTTATATGAAACTTGACTAGAATTTCGTGTAGATCACCATGGTGCATGTTAACTTGCTGTTTAACAACTTTAACTTAAGGTTTGTTCAGATCTGGACCAATTTCAAAATATGCATATGAGGACTTACCGGATTTGCTATATGTTGATTCCGGCCTCATTTAAACTTGTTGTTTGGTGTTGTTCTTGTGTGCTTCATCCCTTGCCATGAAATGCATCCTACTTGCATCATGTTGATTGTGCATTGCACCTTGTTTGATATCGCGCCATGTTGTGTTCTTGTGTTGAGTAGAGCCAGAAGCCGAGACCGAGTGCGAGGTTCCTACCGAGGTTGAGTACGAGGAGCCGTCTTACGATCTCATCGACGACTCGACAAGCAAGATGACCTGACCCAGATATCATTACTATCTTTGCCTATTGCTAGATGTCTCGCTCTTTAGCTTATTGCCTCGATGCCCATGTTTCTTTGTCAGCCTCCTATTGTAGCCATGAATCTCTCTAACCACCCAACCTAGCAAACCTTTCTTTGGCTACGTAAGCTTCGCTCAGCCCCTCTTATAGCATTGCTAGTTGCAGGAGAAGATTTGAAGATTCTTGCCTCATGTTGAAGTTATTGTTGGGATATCACACTATATAATCTGTTTAACTAAATCATCTATATATTGGTAATGGGTGGAAGGCTAAGCCTCTCGCTTGGTGTTTTGTTCCACTCATGCCACCCTAGGAACCGTATAAACCGTTGTTATGTTCCTTGATTATGCGTTCCTAACACGGTTGGGGTTATGGGACCCCCTCGATATCCCCCTTAGCGCTAAAGCTTTTCCAGCGAGGCCCGACATTGGTTCTACTTTTGTCTAACAATTAAAACTTGCCGAGGGAGTAATTAACTCGAGGATTAATTAATCAACCCCCCTGGGCTAGTGATCGATTTGAGTGTTGGTCCAAACTAGCGTCGTGTGTGGTACCCCCCTTGGCAACTTGGGTTTTGGTCATTGTACGCTGTGCTCATCCGATCGTGGCCTGAGACTAGATACGCGCGGCTACTGTCAGGGTGTCGGCACGCCGGGAGGTCTTGCTGGATTAGTTTTACCTTAATCGGAATATCTTGAGCACGGGATTCCGAGAATACTCGGGCCTTCCCACCTTGGAGTTGCGACTCCGCAGATCGTGAGCTTGTAATGGGCTAAGTTGGGACACCACTGCAGGGTTTTAACTTTCGAAAGCCGTGCCCGCGGTTATGTGGCAGATGGGAATTTGTTAATATCCGGTCGTAGAAAACTTGACACCATGTTCAGAACACACTACCAGCGTGAGTAACCGTGACGGTCATTTTCCGAAAGGGGTTCGGGAAGTGAACACGGTGGGGTTATGATTGACGTGCTTAGATAGGATCACTTCGTGATCACTTGACGCTCGTGGCACTTCTCTTCTCGCTCTTAACACGTAAGCTAGTGCTAGTGCAGCTACAACCTTTATCTCTTCAGCCTTGTTCCACACCCAAGGATTAGATAGTTTTGCTACCCGGGAACGGGATTGATGAGTCCTTCGTGGCTCACAGATTCTACACAACACCAGATGCAGGAACCATGGTGAACTACACAGGTGACGGCACAGAGCTGTAATGGGAGTTCGATGAGGAATGTGAGCGATACTATGTGCACTATCCCGATGATCAGTAGTGGTTTCTACTAGGGGCGATTCGGACCTTGTGGCTTTATTTATTTGGTATCTTTCATTTGGATCTTCGTCCGTAGTCGGACTGTGATGTTATTTGGATGATGATTGATTATGTAATGTATTGTGTGACGTGGCGAGTGTAAGCCCACTACTCTTTTGCAATTTCATCCCTATTTTACATGAGTCGTGCAAAGATACCATACTTGAGATCATTCTAGTATGAGCTTATACCTTTAAGTCGTGCCTCGACACGTAGGAGGTATAGTCTCATACTGGGCATTACAGAAAGAGGGGGTGCCACCCCCTCCCTAGTCCAATTCGGACTTGCCATGGGGGGCGCACTGCCTTCCCTTGTGGCCCTTCTCTCCTTTCCACTAAGGTCCATAAAGGCCCACTTCTTCCTCGGTGGGTTCCGGTAACCTCCCGGTACTCCGAAAAATACCCGAATCACTTTGGAACCATTCCGGTGTCTGGATATAACCTTCCAATATATCAATCTTTATGTCTCGACCATTTCGAGACTCCTCATCATGTCCGTGATCTCATCCAGGACTCTGAACAAACTTCGGTCATCAAAAACACATAACTCATAATACAAATCGTCATCGAACATTAGGCGTGCAAACCCTGCGGGTTCGAGAACTATGTAGACATGACCGAGACACATCTCCGGTCAATAACCAATAGCAGAACCTGGATGCTCATATTGGCTCCTACATATTCTACAAAGATCTTTATCGGTTAAACCGCATAACAACATACATTATTCCCTTTGTCATTGGTATGTTACTTTCCCGAGATTCGATCATCGGTATTGTCATACCTAGTTCAATATCATTACCAGCAAGTCTCTTTACTCATTCCGTAATACATCACCTCCTGACTAACTCATTAGTCATTTGCTTGAAAGGCTTATTATGATATGTATTACCGAGAGGGCCCAGAGATACCTCTCCGACACTTGGAGTGACAAATCCTAATCTTCATCTATGCCAACACCACAAACACCTTCGGAGATACCTGTAGAGCATCTTTATAATCACCCAGTTACGTTGTGACATTTGATAGCACACAAGGTGTTCCTCCGGTATTTGGGAGTTGCATAATGTCATAGTTAGAGGAACATGTATAAGTCATGAAGAAAGCAATAGCAATAAAACTAAACGATCATTATGCTAAGCTAATGGATGGGTCTTGTCCATCACATCATTCTCCTAATGATGCGACCCCGTTCATCAAATGTCAACACATGTCTATGGTTAGGAAACTCAACCATCTTTGATTAACGAGCTAGTCTAGTAGAGGCATACTAGGGACACTATGTTTTGTCCATGTATTCATACATTTATGAAGTTTCTGATTTATACAATTCTAGCATGAATAAAAGAAATTTATCATGATATATAAGGAAATATAAATAACAACTTTATTATTGCTTCTAGGGCATATTTTCTTTCAGATGGGATCTAGGCCAGCAGCACAACGGCATGGTGGTGGATTTTATGATGGAACTCTTGCAGAGCTTCGCGGAGCGTGTGCGGAGGAGGGAGGAGTAGGAGGAGGGGAGGCTCCAATGGTTTGGGATGGCTACTACCCTCTGCGCCTCCCCCTGTGTATAGGCCTGGGGGGACTGGGAGGCTGCTACTTGTGATCTCCGTTGGTATTTCCCCGAAGAGGAGAGGATGATGCAGTGCATTAGAGACGAGTATTTCCCTCAGTTAAGAAACCAAGGTTATCAATTCCAGTAGGAGAACCAAGCAACACTATGTAAACAACACATGCACACAAACAACAAATCCCCGCAACCCAACGCTACAAGGGGTTTTCAATGCCTCGAAGGTTACGTGCAAGATTAAATTGTATGGTATTTGATAAATAGATATATTGATAGATGCAAATACAATAAAAGTAAAATAAATTGCAGCAAAGTATTTTTATATTTTTGATATAATAGATCTAAAAGTAATATGACAGGAATAGACCCGGGGGCATAGTTTTCACTAGAGGCTTCTCTCTTGAAGATAGCATCTGGTGGGTAAACAAATTATTGTTGGGCAATTGATAGAAAAGCAAAGAATTATGACGATATCCAAAGCGATGATAATGCATATAGGCATCACGTCCAATATTATTAGACCGACTGTTGCCTCCATCTATTACTATTACTCTATGCATCGACCGCTATCGAGCATGCATCTAGTGTATTAAGTCCATAAAGAAAGGAGTAATGCTTTGAGCACGATGACAAGATGTAGAGAAGATAAACTCATGTATGAATAAACCCCATCTTGTTAACCTTCATAGCAAAGATACATGTGTGTCATGTCTCTTTTCGTCACTGAGATTGAGCACCGCAAGATCAAACCCATCACAAAGCACCTCTTACCATGGCAAGAAAAATCAATCTAGTTGGTCAAACTAAACCGATAAATCGGAGAAGAAATACAAGGCTACACAAATCATGCATAAAAGAGTTCAGAGAAAACTCAAATAATATTCATTGATAGATCTTATCATAAACTCACAATTCATCGGATCCCAACAAACACACCACAAACAGTCATTACATCGAATAGATCTCCAAGAACATAAATGAAAACGTGCTCCGGCGACCAAATCGATGACGGAGCACACCTACGGGCAGCTGGGAGTGAGCCGCGTCGAATGGTGGTGGTGGCTGGCCTCGGGGTCGCCGGAAACGACGCCGACGACGAGTCCAACGGCTGTCGGAGTTCGAGCGAGGACGAACTCGTCGGTGCGGTGCTCGTGGAGGCACGTGGATTGATCCTACAGCATCTACGCGAAACAGTGAAGCTAGTGGGCATGATGGCCGGGCCGTTAGGTGGCCGGAGGCATGTCGGCGACGAGCTCCGCGGCGGCGCGTGCAGGTGAGCTTCATGCAGTCGGTACAGGGCTCGAGGGGGGAAACGGAGAGGATGGGGAGGTAGCTGGGCTCACGACGGTTGCAGCAAGCGTCGAAGCGGGCTCGGGGAAGGACGGAGCTGAGCGTGGCGGCGATGGCGATCCCAGCGGCCGGAGTTGTGGAAGATGGGGTCGGGGGCGACTCCAGAGCGGGCGAGCGCTCGGGGCTCGGCCTGCTCGACGTAGTCGACGACGGCGGAGCGAACGGACACGGTGACGCGACACGAGAACGACAATGGACGCGGTTATCACGACGGCGCGGGCGCGGCAGCGTCGGCCACGGTGCGGGGGAGCGAGGGAGAGGAGCTGGGGAGGAGGAGGCGTGTCTGCGAGCTCGGGGGAGACGTGGGTGGTCGATCCAGGCCAGCAGATCGACGAGGGGAGGAAGCAGGGCGGCGGGCAGCTGCGTGGCGCGCGCTGCTGCCGGCGTCGAGCACCTGCCTGCCTTCCTGGCCGAGCCAAGCAGCTCGGTGGAGCGGTGGCTGGGCTAGGCCGGCATGTGGACCTGCTAGTGGGCGCCAGGTAAGTCCTTCTCTCTCCTCTCTTTTCTATTTTATTTCCGTTTGTTTTCTTTTGCAACTTTGTTGAATTAATAAAAATGCTAGAACATTTTTATAAATCATAAAACTAGTCATGACCACTGTATATAATATTAACAACATGGAACATTTTAGTTTATGATTATTTGGGCACCTAAATTATTTTATAGCATTTAAATGCCCAAATGCAATTACAATATGAATTAATCCAGAGACCTTTGGATGTCCTAGAAAATTGTGCACCATTTTTGGCAGAGGTTTAAGACCAAGGCAAAGATGATGAACATTTTTGAAGGGCATTTTGGGTACATCGGAAAAGATTTTATTAAACCCTAGTTGTTAGAAGAGGGGTGCTGGGGTTTCTGTCATTCCCATTTCAAGTTTCTGTAGAAAGTAAACATGATGCACACTGTAGCTAGTCCTAATGCAAGCACTGACTAGGGATGTGACACCTAGTATCCACTATGTTCTGAGATTGATGTTGCTATGACTTTGCCATGCTTAATGCCTGTCAGTTTGGGCCCGGGTGCCATGATTTTAGATCTGAACCGTTTATGATATTGCCATTATATTCATGTTTTAGATGCGATCTTGCAAGTTATAATCACCTACTACATGTTATGACCCGGCAACCCCGAAGTGACAGTAATCAGGACTACTCCCGGTGATGACCGTACTTTGAGGAGTTCATGTATTCACCGTGTGTTAATGCTTTGTTCTGGTTCTCTATTAAAAGGAGGCCTTAATATCCCTTAGTTTCCAATATGGACCCCACTTCCACGGGAGGGTAGGACAAAACATGTCATGAAAGTTCTTTACATAAGCATGTATGACTATTTACGAAATACATGGCTACATTATATTTATGAACCGGAGCTAGTACAATATCACCCCAGGTTATGACTATCGCATGATGAATATCATCCAACCAATTACCGATCCAATGCCTACGGATTTATCCTATATTGATCTTGCTAAGTTACTACTACTATCATTACTGCTGCACTTGCTACAAAACTATTGCTATCATTGTTACCATTACCATTGATGTTACCACTACTATCAAAACTATCATATTACTGTGCTACTGATCACTTTGTTGTAGATAATCAATCTCTAGGTGTGGTTGAATTGACAACTCAGCTTCTAATACTTACTAATATTCTTTTGCCCCCCTTGTGTCGAATCTATAAATTTTGATTGAATACTCTACCCACGAAAACTGTTGCGATCCCCTATACTTGTGGGTTATCAAGACCTTTTTCTGGCACCGTTGCCGGGGAGCATAGCTATATTTGTTGAGTCACTTGGTATTATTATCAATCTATCACTATGAAGAATCTAGATGCTAAGACTAAGATTTTTTCCTCTAAGACGAGGGGAGGTAAGGAACTCCCTTCTAGTTCTGCTTTAGATTCACCTTCTGTTATTAGTAAACTTGCAACACCACCACATGCTATTACTACTAATATGTCGCAAGTTATTCATGATGCTACTTCTGCTATGAATGATACCTATGATGATGCTAGTACCTTGCATGATGATGATGTGCCACTTGGTGACTTTCTTGATGAACAAATTACTAGAGTAAGGCAACATGATGTTGTTGAATCTGATGATGAGCTTGAAACTGAAAATTTTGAAACACCTGCTAGAACTAGCCTTCTTAGATATGAATAGCCTAAGGTATCCTAAGGTTATGTTATGAGTGAGGAAACAACTAGAGATATTCTTGCTTGTATTGATAGAGATGATCTAGAGAAATTACTATGCAAGTATGAAGAGAAGTCTGTGAATGCTAGAATGAAATGTGATCCTATGTTTGCTACCTCACCTGTCTTTATTGATGATAAGGATTATGAATTCTCTGTCGATCCAGAGTTAATCACTTTGGTTGAATCTGATCCTTTCCATGGTTATGAAACTGAAACTATTATGGCACATCTCACTAAGTTAAATGACATAGCCACCCTTTTTACTCATGATGAGAAAACCCGTTACAACTATATTTTCAAATTATTTCCATTCTCATTAAAGGGTGATGCTAAAGCTCGGTACAATACTCTTACTCCTGGTTGTGTGCGTAGTCCCCAGGATATGATTTATTACTTCTCTGAAAAATATTTTCCTGCTCATAAGAAACAAGCTGCCTTACAGGAAATATTTAACTTTGTGCAAACTAAAGAAGAGAGTCTCCCACAAGCTTGGGGGAGGCTTTGCCAGTTACTTAATGCTTTGCGTGATCATCCTCTTAAGAAAAATGAAATACTCGATATCTTCTATAAGGGACTAACCGATCCTTCTAGGGACTTCCTAGATAGTTGTGCTAGTTGTGTTTTCAGGGAACGGACTATTGGACAAGCTGAGGAATTATTGAATAACATATCGAAAAATTATGATGATTGGACTCTTCCCGAATCATCGCCTAAGCCCACTCCGAAGAAGAGGGGTATATTATATCTCAGTCCTGAAGATATGCAAGAGGCAAAGAAATCCATGAAGGAAAAAGGTATTAAAGATGAGGATGTTAAAAATTTAC
>LR738715.1:534487378-534521504 GCA_902687465.1 Secale cereale
GGAAATATTTAACTTTGTGCAAACTAAAGAAGAGAGTCTCCCACAAGCTTGGGGGAGGCTTTGCCAGTTACTTAATGCTTTGCGTGATCATCCTCTTAAGAAAAATGAAATACTCGATATCTTCTATAAGGGACTAACCGATCCTTCTAGGGACTTCCTAGATAGTTGTGCTAGTTGTGTTTTCAGGGAACAGACTATTGGACAAGCTGAGGAATTATTGAATAACATATCGAAAAATTATGATGATTGGACTCTTCCCGAATCATCGCCTAAGCCCACTCCGAAGAAGAGGGGTATATTATATCTCAGTCCTGAAGATATGCAAGAGGCAAAGAAATCCATGAAGGAAAAAGGTATTAAAGATGAGGATGTTAAAAATTTACTTCCTATTGAAGAAATACATGGGCTTAATGCACCACCACTGCCTAAGGTGGTAGAGGTAAATTCTCTAATGAAATTCAATGACAATGATAATCCTCATAATATGCACCATAGCCAATGCCTTCATGAGTTTGAAAATTACATTAGGAAACAAGATCACTTCAATGCAAATGTTATGAAATAATTGAAATATAATTCTGATATGATTGCTCGCTTGAGTGACTTGTTATTTAGGATTTCACATGATTATAGAGGTGTAGGAAAACATGCTTCTATGGTACAAACCCAGCTAGAACAAGTTGCTAAATCACAAAGAGAATTACTTGATGAAATGAATAGCAACATACATGACTTTGCTGTTAGAGTTGCAATTAGAGGAGGAAAAATGACTCAGGAACCTCTTTATCCTGAGGGACACCAAAAAAGAATTGAACATGATTCACAGAGAAACAACACCACTACACCTAGTCCGTCTAAAAAGAAAAAGAAAAAGAAAAAGAAAACTGATAGGACATTGCATGCCACTAGTGAACCCGAAGTAGAAAAACCTCCTGATAATGATAATGATGTTTCTATCTCTGATGCTGATACTCAATCTGGAAATGAACATCCACTTAGTGATAATGAAAAAGATAATGCTGAGGTTCATGAAGATACTCAACCAAACAATGAAAAAGAACCAGATAATGATGTTGAGATAGAACCACCAATTGATCTTGATAACCCACAACCTAAGAATAAAAGATATGATAAACAAGACTTTGTTGCTAGGAAACACGGTAAATAAAGGGAACTGTGGGTTCAAAAACCTATGCCTTTTCCACCCAAGTCAACTAAGCAGAAAGATGATGAAGAATTTGAACGCTTTGCTGAAATGTTGAGGCCAGTCTTTTTGCATACTCGCTTGATTGATATCTTGAAAAAGATTCCTTATGCAAAGTACATGAAAGACATCATCACCAATAACAAAAAAATACCTGAAGCTGAAATCTCCACCATGCTTGCTAATTATACTTTTAAGGATGGAGTACCTAAAAAACTTGGAGACCCAAGAATACCAACTATATCCTGCTCCATCAAAAAGAATTATGTGATTTAGGAGCAAGTGTTAGTGTTATGCCTTTCTCCTTATATAAAAGACTTGATTTGAATAAACTCACTCCTACTGAAATATATTTGCAAATGGCTAATAAAGCAACTACCATCCCTATCGGTATCTGTGAGGATGTGCCTATTGTTGCTAATGTTACTATTTTAAGTGACTTTGTTATACTTGAGATGCCTGAGGACGACAACATGTCGATTATCCTTGGCAGACCCTTCTTGAATACTGTAGGGGCCGTTATTGATTGCAATAAAAGCAAGGTCACTTTTCATATCAATGGTAATGAGCATACGGTGCACTTTCCGAAGAAACAATTCCAAGTGAATGGTATCAATTTTATTGGAAAATCTCCGACAATCACTATTGGAAGTTTTTAACTACCTCTACCTACTATTAAAAAGAAATATGAAATGCTTATTGTTGGGAATTTTCATATACCCGTTGAGGTAACTTAGTGATTTACGTAAGTTCTTCGGTTTCATGTTAATCGAAAGTGGTTGTTAGTAAGACTTGATCAACCTTATTAATGGATCATTTTTTAGCAGTATGAAGTTGATGAACTTAGTAAGCACTACCTTCTGTCCCTATCTTTAGTTTTCTGCTTTTATTAGTTAAATAAAATAAAATGCTATGTTTCGCCTGTTTTCTGAATTTCCCGTGCAATAAAAAAATGGCCCAAAAAATAAAAGTTCTCAGAATGCCCTAAAAATTTAACACATTTTCTTCCGAATATTTAAGAATTTCTGGTGCAAATAATATCAGAGGGAGGCGCACCACATGGGCACAACCCACCTGGGCGTGCGAGGACCCCGAGGCACGCCCTGGTGGGTTGTGGTCCCCACGTGGGCCCTCTCACTTATCTCTTTATACCACCTCATCACCTACCTCCAGAAAAAAATTTGCCATTGCTTTGTCTCTCGTCCTCTTGCTCTCAAACCCTCGGATTTTGATCTCTTTGCTCGAAGCTCCGTTTCCAAAACTATTTCGGGGGATTCTTGCTTGGTATGTGACTCCTCCGTTTGTCCAATTAGTTTTTGTTTTAGTGGTTTATATTTTGAATAATTAGCAACTCTTGGTGCTGCTGTACATGGGCTTGCATGTTGAATTCTTAGAGTTCTAAGTAGTTTGAGTGCTTGCTATGGCATCTATGTATCCCTATGAGTAGTTGCTATCAAAATTGTAAAGTTTTGTTGAGATAAATTTTGTGGACTAAAAATTTCAGAAGTTTGTTCATAGGAAAAACATGAGTATCTTTAGGAAGTTTGCTTCCAAGAAGAACTCCAAAGGAGTGATTGGGGAGTCATCTGACAGCAATCTTCATATCCGGAGATTGGCGGAGATACGGCCATGTGAGTGGCCGCATACTCCGTTAATGGAAGATGCCAGAATCCTTCAAGAGTTTGCATAATATGATGCTAATGCCGGCCTCACCGACTTCATTACGGCTGAATGTGAACAGTATCATCTCCTCACAGATAACTTTGTGCAAAGTTTTAATTTTCTTCCTAGTAATAATCCCCCTGAGGTGCAGTTTAATCTATATGCCGAACCCCATCAGATACCGCTTACTGAATTTTCTGAAATATGCTTCCTACTGATGGTAGTTTGGCAGAGCCTAGACCGTAGAGTTTGAAAGCTCTTACCGTACTCTGACAGTGGGTGATGAGAGAGGGGTGCAGGTATCACTGTCGCTGGCTTGCATTTTCCCGTTGTTCGTTATTTTGCTCTTTTCATTACAAAATGCCTGCTAGCTAGAGAGAAGGTGGGTGCACTCAGTTCACCAGACATTGCTATTTTGCGTCGTGTACTAGACGGTGACAACACTTATAGCTTGGGAGCTATTGTGGCACTTCGACTCCATAATAATAAGTCTAAGGGTAAAATAGATGGAGGTATTTACGCCACTCGCTTGGTGACTTGCTTTAACGTTCAAATATGCCTCCATGATTTTCCTTTACCCAAGGTTTACCTAGATCGCGCTGCTATGGATAACCACCAGTTTACTGCTGTCGATTATCCTAACATTTCTATTCCTTATAACCTAGTTTTTAGCGTGACTACTCGTGATATCATTCCACTGCCTGCACCTGCTTTTTTTGATCCTATCTCCAGGGGCGGATGTAGGATTATGCCCGCGAATATCATTGCATATCAAAACGCCCAGGCCGCGGGAGAGGAGGAGCCTCAAAAGTAGGATGAGTGGATGCCTGCTCCTCAGTACCCCGACTACTATCTAGGCTACTGTCTGCTTACCAAGTTAGGCCAAAAGCCTAAGCTTGGGGGAGTACGTGTTTCTCACCGACTTTACATTCATGTTCACACATTCCAATCGCCGGTGTTCACACTTTTTCATTGCATTAACCATGCTTAATTTATTTTCTCGCCTTCTTCTTGTGTGTTTGAAAAACCTTGGAAAAACAAAAAAAATGTCTAGTTGTAGTTAGTCTACTTTCTATGCTTGTCTAGTAGTAATATTAAGAAGAAAACCCAAAAAGATTTCCTTGTTCTTCTTTTGCTTGTTGGGAGTTTTCCCGTGTAAATAGTTTTTCTCGTCTTTGCTTCCCTCTTTCGTTTGCTTGTTTTGAAAAACCAAAAACTCCAAAAAATATTTCAGTTTGTTTCTCTAATTATCTTCTTTTTATTTCCGAGTCATAACAAGGAGAAGACCACGATGAAAATGTTGAGTGGCTCTCTTATGCATAATTGTTGATCTAATAAAGAGCCTATTTTACCTTGTATTCTCCAGTTGAATAATATGTTTGCAGATTCCAGCTTAGTCCACGGCGCTCTTGCACAATTATTATTATTTCGCATCATTCGGTCGTGCAAGTGAAAGGCAATTATGACGATATTCGATGAACTGGCCGTGGCAGAGAGAAACTGGTATGAAGTTGACTTGCTCTGTTTTTGTAAATAACTTCAACCTAGTGTCCATGATTCAGCCCATTATGATTAAACATGTTTGCAATGACAATTGGAGATTATAGTTTCGCATGCCATGCATAAGTACCTAGGAGTTGATAATGATTTATCTTGGATATTAACATTGCCTTAAAATGATTGTGATGTAGTATGATGATGTGGTATCCTCCTTTGAATGTTCGAGTGGCTTGACTTGGCACATGTTTATGCATGTAGTTGAATCAAAACCAACATAGCCTCTATGATATTTATGTTCATGGTTGATACGTTTCCAACGTATCTATAATTTCTGATTGTTCCATGCTATTATATTATCCTTCTAGGATGTCTTATGGGATTTATTATACACTTTTACATGATTTTTGGGACTAACCTATTAACCCAGAGCCCAGTGCCAGTTTCTAATTTTCTCCTGTTTTAGGGTTTTACAGAAAAGGAATATCAAACAAAGTCCAATTGACGAGCCAATTTTTTATGATTTTTCTGGACCAAAAGAAGCCCCCGAAGCAAAAGAGTTGGGCCAGGAGAGCCACGGGCTGCCCTCGAGGGTGGGGGCGCGCCCTGGGCAGGGGGGCGCGCCCCCCCTATCTCGAGGGCGACCCGTAGCTCCCCTTTACTTGGCCCCGACTCCAAAAATTCCTATAATACTGAAACCTTCGGAAATTAACCTAGATCGGGAGTTCCGCCGCCGAAAGCCTCTGTAGCCACCGAAAACCAATCTACAACCGTTCTGGCACCCTGCCGGAGGGGGGAATCCCTCTCCGGTGGCTATCTTCATCATCCCGACGCTCTCCATGACAAGGAGGCAGTAGTCCACCCTCGGGGCTGAGGGTATGTACCAGTAGCTATGTGTTTGATCTCTCTCTCGTGTTCTTGAGATGGCACGATCTTGATGTATCGTGAGCTTTGCTATTCTAGTTGGATCTTCTTCTCCCCCTCTACTCTCTTGTAATGGATTGAGTTTTCCCTTTGAAGTTATCTGATTGGATTGAGTCTTTAAGGATTTGAGAACACTTGATGTATGTCTTGCACGTGTTTATCTGTGGTGACAATGGGATATCATGTGATCCACTCGATGTATGTTTTGGTGATCAACTTGCGGGTTCCGTGACCTTGGGAACCTATGCATAGGGGTTGGCACACGTTTTCATATTGACTCTCCGGTAGAAACTTTGGGGCACTCTTTGAAGTTCTATGTGTTGGTTGAATAGATGTTTCTGTGATTGTGTGATGCATATCGTATAACCATGCCCACGGATACTTGAGGTGACAATGGAGTATCTATGTGACATTAGGTTTTTGGTTGATTTGTGTCTTAAGGTGTTATTCTTGTACGAACTCTATGATAGATTGAACGTTACGATGGACTCTTGAATAGATCGATCAGAAAGAATAGCTTTGAGGTGGTTTCGTACCCTACCATAATCTCTTCGTTTGTTCTCCGCTATTAGTGACTTTGGAGTGACTCTTTGTTGCATGTTGAGGGCTAGTAATATGATCCAATTATGTTATCCTTGTTGAGAGAACTTGCACTAGTGAAAGTATGAACCCTAGGCCTTGCCTACTATCATTGAAACACCGTTTATGCTCACGTTTACCACTTGCTACCTTGCTGTTTTTATATTTTCCTTTTACAAAAACCAATATCTACCATCCATATTGCACTTGTATCACCATCTCTTCGCCGAACTAGTGCACCTATACAATTTACCATTGTATTGGGTGCATTGGGGACACAAGAGACTCTTTGTTATTTGGTTGCAGGGTTGTTTGAGAGAGACCATCTTCATCCTACGCCTCCCACGGATTGATAAACCTTAGGTCATCCACTTGAGGGAAATTTGCTACTGTCCTACAAACCTCTACACTTGGAGGCCCAACAACATCTATAAGATGAAGGTTGTGTAGTAGACATCAATGGTGTCCATATCCTACTCATGCGGGTGTCCAATGTTTATTATGCATGATGCATGTTCATGACCATTGTTGCTCTCTAGCTGGCCGCTTCTCAACCTATTTGCTAGCCTTCACCTGTACTAAGTGGGAATACTGCTTGTGCATCAAATTCAAAAACCCAAGTTATTCCAGATGAGTCCACCATACCTACCTATATGCGGTATTACCCTGCCTTCCTAAGTAAATTTGCATGTGCTAGCTCTAAAAGAAACTTGAAATAAATATCCTTTTGTGTGTGCCTTGATCGTTCATGGAACGACAGGAGGTGGTCGGTATCTTCCATGCTAAGCAGGTTATTCTCAGGTTGAGTGTTTATTCATTCGCCATCGCACGAGAAAAGGGTGGTAATAGGGATTCCCAGTCCCAAATTGCAAAAAGAAAAAGAGCTTATAAATAAACAAACAAAAATTCCCAATGGAGTCCAAACCTTTACTTTTCTGCTTGGAAACCGCCACTGGCGTATTTAGGATGGAAGATATTTCTAGCTGATAGTCGTGAAATAAATGAGAAGGGTGCATCTCTCAAAATATCATTTACCTTTGTTTTAAAAACTTCAACTCTCGCACCTCTGCAAATCACTGCTTCCCTCTGCGAAGGGACTATCTATTTACTTTTATGTTGTGTCATCACCTTCTCTAATAAGCGCCAGATCTGAGAGCACTGTTGTCATGCCTATGCATTGTGTGTAGAGAATGTTGGTTGTTATTATGACTGGATCTTTTCTACCATGAATTACAATGTTTAGTCGCTGCTCGGACTTTGGAGGTACTCTGCATTTATGTTTTGCGGTCTCAGAAAGGGCTAGCGAGATACCACTATTGTCATATTATATCAAGGTTGTTTTGATAACATGTTGCTGTTTGAGATGTCTTATTATTGCTCGCTAGCTGATTATGTCATTGATATGAGTTATTATAATTTTTAAGAGTTATTGTTGACATGGTTGGTTATAATGCTGGCTGAAAACCTGGGTGCTGTTTAAGCTTATTTATGCAAACAAGAGTAAAAGAGTTCGTAAAAGTTTTTCTTTCTCACTTTCAGTTTATCAACTGAATTGCTTGAGGACAAGCAAAGGTTTAAGCTTGGGGGAGTTGATACGTCTCCAATGTATCTACTTTTCCTAACACTTTTCCTCTTGTTTTGGACTCTAATTTGCATGATTTAAATGAAACTAACCCCAGACTGACGCTGTTTTGAGCAGAACTACCATGGAGTTGTTTTTGTGCAGAAATAAAAGTTCTCGGAATGGACAAAAACTTTGCGAGGATTTTTTATATAATAAAAGAAAAATACTGGAGCCAAGAACCACCGGAGGGGGCACCTGGGTGGGCACAACCCACCAGGGCGCGCCACCTCCTGAGGCGCCCAGGTGGGTTGTACCCACCTGCTGGCCCCGCAGACGTCAGCCCTGATACTATATATTCACATTTGCGGAGAAAAAATCAGGGAGAAAGAATTATCGCGATCTACGAGACAGAGCAGCTGCCACCTCCTGTTCTTCATTGGGAGGCCAAATCTGGAGTCCGTTTGTGGCTCCGAAGAGGGGGATCTTCGTCCTTCGTCATCAGCAACCCTTCTCCATCACCAATTCCATGATGCTCCCCACCTGGAGTGAGTAATTCCTTCGTAGGCTCGCTAGTCGGTGAGGAGTTGGATGAGATTCATCATGTAATCTAGTTAGTTTTGTTAGGGCCGATCCCTAGTATCCACTATGTTCTGAGATTGATGTTGCTATGACTTGGCCATGCTTAATGCTTGTCACTTTAGGCCTGGGTGCCATGATTTTAGATCTGAACCGTTTATGATATTACCATTATATTCATGTTTTAGATCCGATCTTGCAAGTTATAGTCACCTACTACGTGTTATGACCCGGCAACCCCGGAGTGACAGTAACCAGAACCACTCCCGGTGATGACCGTTGTTTGAGGAGTTCATGTATTCACCGTGTGTTAATGCTTTGTTCTGGTACTCTATTAAAAGGAGGCCTTAATATCCCTTAGTTTCCAATATGGACCCCGCTGCCATGGGAGGGTAGGATAAAAGATGTCATGCAAGTTCTTTACATAAGCACATATGAATATTTACGGAATATATGCCTACATTATATTTATGAACTGGAGCTAGTGCCGTATTGACCTAGGTTATGACTGTCACATGATGAATATCATCCAACAAATTGCCAATGCAATGCCTATGAATTTATCATATATTGATCTTGCTAAGTTACTATTGCTATCATTACCGCTACACTTATTACAAAACAATTGCTATCACTGTTACCGTTACCATTGATGTTACCACTACTATCAAAACTATCATATTACTGTGCTACTGATCACTTTGCTGCAGATAATCAATCTCTAGGTGTGGTTGAATTGAGAACTCAACTGCTAATACTTACAAATATTCTTTGGCTCCCCTTGTGTCGAATCTATAAATTTGGGTTGAATACCCTACCCTCGAAAACTATTGCGATCCCCTATACTTGTGGGTTATCACACATTATCCATAGAAATCTTAGCATTTTCATGTTATCCATAAGTGTATCTGGTGACCACAAGTATAGGGGGTCAATGGCAGTCCTTTTGATAAGTTAGAGTATCGAACCCAACGAGGAGCAGAAGGAAATGACAAGCGGTTTTCAGCAAGGTAATGTCTGCAAGCACTGAAATTGTCGGTAACGGATAGTTTGATAGCAAGATAATTTGTAACGAGCAAGTAACAATAATGGTAAATAAAGTACAGAAGGTAGGCCAATCCTTTTATGGCAAAGGACATGCCAAGACGGTCCCTTATAATAAGCAAAGCGTTCTTGAGGGTACATGGGAATTCCATCTAGTCAGTTTAATCATGTTGATTTGATTTGCGTTCACTTCTTTGATAATTTGATATGTGGGTGTGGACCAGTGCTTGGGTGCTGTTCTTGGTTAAACAAACCTCCCACTTCCGATTAACCCCCTCACAAGCATCCGCAACTACAAGAAAAGTATTAAGATAAAATCTAACCATAACATTAAACATATGGATCCAAATCAGTCCCTTACGAAGTAGCGCATAAACTAGGGTGTAAGCTTCTGTCACTAGCAACCCATAATCTAATTACTACTCCATAATGCATTCCCTTAGGCCCAAAGATGGTGAAGTGCCATGTAGTCGACGTTCACATGACACCACTAAGGGAATCACAACATACATATCATTAAAATATCGAACACATATCAAGTTCACATGATTACTTGCAACATGATTTCTCTCATGACCTCAAGAACAAAAGTAACTACTCACAAATGATAATAATGCTCAATATCAGAGAGGTATTAAATAGCATAGTGGATCTGAACATATAATCTTCCACCAAATAAACCATATAGTAATGTACCAGATGTAATCAAAAATACTAGTCACCTATAGGTACCAACCTGAGGTTCCAGTACAAAGATTGAACACAAGAGATGAACTAGGGTTTGAGAGGAGATGCTGTTGTTAAAGATGTTGATGAAGATTGGCCTACTAAAGATTAGAGGGTTGTTGGTGATGAAGATGGCTTCGATTTAACCCTTCGAGACGGAAGTTCCCCCGACGGAATCGCTCTGCAGAACGGCAAAAGTGCTCCTGCCCAAGTTCCGCCTCGAGACGGTGGCGTTACGTCCCGAAAGTCCTCTCCTTATTTTTTCTCGGTCAAAATACCTTATATACCAGAAGATGGGCACCAGAGGTTGGCCAGACTGGGCACAAGCCACCAGGGCATGCCTGGAGGCCTGGCACACCCTGGTGTCTTGTCGTGACCAGGTGGCCCCCCTCCGGTAGTTATTTGCTCCATATTTTTCATATATTACAAAATAATTTTCCGTAAATTTTCATCTCATTAGGAGATGTGAAGAATAGGTGTCTTGACGTAGCTTTTTCAGGTCCAGAATTTCAGCTGCCCATATTCTCCCTCCTTGTGTAAACCTTGCATATTATGAGAGAAAAGGCATTAGAATTACTCCAAAAAGCATTATTATGCATAAAAACATTATTAAAACAACAAGAAAACATGGTTGAAAATGGACGTATCAACTCCCCAAGCTTTGACCTCACTTGTCCCCAAGCGAAAGCTGATATCAAAAATCATGTCCACATGTTTAGAGAGAGAGAGAGAGAGAGAGAGAGAGAGAGAGAGAGAGAGAGAGAGAGGTGTCGATAAAAAAATACGGACATAGTAGCATCATGCTTATTATTACGACATCAACAAATTCTATCATAAAGCTTTATCACATAACTTTTATCGTATAACTTCTCATGAACAAGTAACAATTCATCACAATATCGAAATAGAAGGCATAAACTTCATTGAAAAACAAACAAACTATGTTCTCAGTCAATTTTGCAACTACAATTCGTCATATTTTCAGGAACGAACACGTATCAGAACCTTTTGGCAAGTCCACATACTCAACCATCTTTTAGTCTTCTATGATTTCTAACACTCACAGCATACCGATGAGCAAAAAGTTTCAACCGGACACATAAAAAAGATAGGGGCTTATAATTTCGCCTCCCAACGTATTCACCTTAAGGGTGATGTCAACAATAATAACTCATGCTCACTCATATCCAAATGGATATATGTGGCTAGATCTTTCCTCACCACATGATGCTTGCGAAAATAGAAAATAAAAAGGAATAGGGAAGAATACGTTGACTCTTGCATGAAAGTAAATACATAAAAGTAAAATATAGGCCCTTCGCAGAGGGAAGCAGAGGTTGTCATGCGCTTTTTGATTTGTATGCCCAATCCCTTAATGCAAAAGAATGCCACGCTATATTCCCCTTATGATGGCAACCTTTATTATGCAGTCTGTCGCCTTTATTACTTTGCCATCACAAGTTTGTACAACACTCAATTTTTTCTTACACTAAATGATCAAACACATTTAAAAGCAATTTTTATTGCCTTATTGCACCGATGACAACTTACTTGAAGGATCTTACTCAATCCATAGGTAGATATGGTAGACTCTCAAAACATGAGTTGGGTTTCGAGTTTTGGGATGCACAAGTAATATCTCTACATAGTGCGGAGTTTTGGCTAGAAAAGATATTGAGCAAGCACCACATGTTGAAGGATATATGACAATATAACTACTATGTGAGTATGAACAAACATAACTCATTACGTTGTCTTCCTTGTCCAACGTCAACAATTTTGACATATAATAACTAATGGGGGCTCACAATGATAAAAGATGTCCAAGATAGTGTATTTGCACGTGAATCTTCTCTTCCCTTAGTAATTCTTTCATGAGTTGCATCATTGACCAATGCTATGTTTGTCAATCTCCAATTTTTTTACCACTTATACTTTTCCTTATGTGATGTAATTACTTACCGTAAGATTAGCATATGATCTTTTTCATTATTTCTTTTTATTTGATTGCAACAAGAAAGTAAAGAAGCAAAAAGCTCAAACTAATATTTATTATATAACTCTCACTCGATTACATATATAGATAGATCACAAAACTAAAACTCAAATATAGATCATACTAAACTTTTATTCAACTAAATCACAAAAGAACCAAGGATAAAACTAAGAAAGGTAAAGGTAAATAGAAGTGATGGCGATACAATACCGGGGCATCTCCCCCAAGCTTTGCACAAGCCAAGGGGAGTGCACATACCCGTGTACTCAAGTCTCCTTTGGTGGGGAAGATGATGAAGGTGGTGGTGACGAGGTAGCCATATTCTTCTTCTCCAACTTGCGTCGGAGACTAAAATTATCCTCCCTGAGATCCTCATTCTCTAGTTGAAGCTTTAATATCCTTTCACATAATGCCGCATTATTCTCCTGCAAAAGACGAGAAGGGATAAATTGAACCTTAGATTTGTTTCTTTTAGGAAGGCTTGACTTCTTGAATTCCACATGCATGTCTCCAGGCTGAGGTAGTGGGTCATCCTCCTCTTCAGAGCTATAATCCTTTGTTTCCTTCATGTTGGCGTCTTCCTCCTCATCCGTGATCCAGCCATATTGATCCACCTCTCCATGGACCTTAAGATTTGCAATATAGTCGGCAACATAGCTCTCTCCCTCCGAATCTTGAGATGACATATCTTCAGATTTGTCAGAAAAATAGCACGAAGCAAGAACAGAGGATTTTTCTGCGATGCGGTGGTCAAATCGTCCGGGCGTATATCTAAAGATTTGTTATCTTGGGAAACAAGAATATGGAAGGAAAATAGAGTCGGGAAGGTGCCCGCGTGGGGCACAACCCACATTGGCGCGCAAGGCAAGGCAGGCGCGCCCTGGTGTATCGTTCCCTCCTCACTTACCTTCATGGTTATTTCTTATTTTCCTATTTTTTGCAATATTCCAAAACTGACAGAAAATATTTTTGCGGATTTTCAGAGTCTATTTACTTACTGTATCACGTACATCCTCTTTTTCAGGGTTCTGGAGTGTTCTGGAAGGTTTCTTTTTTTTGTTCATGCGGTGTCATGGTTTGGATAACATTGCTTTCAACATTAATAGGCGTACCTGAGATATAACGTTTAATTCTTTGTCCATTGACCGCCTTTGGGTTAGTACCTTCGACATTATTAATTTTGATAGCTCCAGAGCGATAAACCTCTTCGATAATATATGGTCCTTCCCATTTGGAAAGAAGTTTTCCTGCACAAAATCTAAAACGAGAGTTGTACAAAAGAACATATTCTCCAACTTTAAACTCCCGCTTTTGGATTCTTTTGACATGCCACCTTTAAAGTTTTTCTTTAAATAACTTGGCATTTGCATAAGCTTGGTTCTCCATTCATCTAGTGAGCTAATATCAAATAACCTCTTTTCACCGGCAAGTTTGAAATCATAGTTGAATTCTTTAATTGCCCAAAATGCTTTATGTTCCAACTCTAGAGGCAAGTGACAAGCTTTACCATACACCATTTTATTTGGCGACATACCCATAGGATTTTTATATGTTGTTCCGTAGGCCCAAAGTGCATCATCTAGTTTCTTAGACCAGTTCTTTTGGGACCTGTTGATAGTTTTTTGTAATATTAATTTTATTTATCTATTGCTAAGTTCAACTTGACCACTATATTGAGGATGATAGGGTGACACAATTATATGGTTAACATCATATTTAGCAAGAATTTTACGGAAAGCACCATGAATAAAGTGTGAACCACCATTAGTCATTAGATATCCAAGGACTCCAAACCTCGGAAAAATAACTTCTTTAAGCATTTTAATGGAAGAGTTTTGATCAACACTACTAGTTGGAATAACTTCCACCCACTAATATGTGTATACCCTTTAGAGGAAGGAAAAGGCCCCATATAGTCAAAACTACAAACATCAAGTGGTTTGACAACAAGTATTCATAGGCATTTCCTCAAGCTTACCGATATTTTTTTGACAGAAAGACTGTAAGGGAACCCCGTATAGTACAATTGGTGCAACAAACCCAAATTGCAAGTACCATGTCTTGAACCTGGGAGGGTGGGAAGGCATCAGCCCCTTCCCACCACTAGGCTATGCCTTAGTCTACAAAGCTTACCGATATTACCAATTCTTTGGCATTCATCACAAGATAAGACAAACTTATGGGCATCCTTGAAGAGAGTAGGCCAATAAAAACTGATTGCAATACCTTGTGGGCAGTTCTATCTCCCGCATGATGTCCTCCATAGGCTTCAGAGTGAAATTTCAGTAGGATTTGTTCCTATTCATGCTCAGGTACATGGCATCTAATAATACCATCTACTCCTTATTTATAAAGATGTGTGTCATCCCAAAAGTAATGTCTTAAATCATAGAAGAATTTTTTTTCTTTTGTTGGTATGTGAAACTAGGTGGAATGTATTTAGCAACAATATAATTTGCATAGTCATCACACCAAGGAGTATTATGAGAAACATTTATTGCGGCTAGTTGTTCATCAGGAAAGCTATCATCAACAGGTAGTGGATCATCAAGAATATTTACTAACCTAGACATGTTATCAGCTACGGGGTTCTCACCTCCCTTCCTATCGGTGATATGTAAATTAAATTCTTGTAGCAAAAGAGCCCACCTAATGAGTCTAGGTTTAGCATCTTTCTTTTCAATAAGATATTTTATAGCAGCATGATCTGTGTGAATAATTAATTTGGAATCAACAATGTAGGATCTGAATTTATCACAAGCAAACACAACTGGTAAAAATTCTTTTACGGTGGTGGCATAATTTCTTTCGGCACTGTCTAGAGTTTTACTAGCATAATGGATAACATTTAACTTCTTATCAACTATTTGTCCTAGAACAGCACCAACAACATAATCACTAGCATCACACATAATTTCAAAAGGCAAGTTCCAATCAGGAAGTTGAACAGCAGGTCCGGTGGTTAAGCCTTTCTTAAGTGTTTTAAAGGCTGTGATGCATTCATCATAAAAAACAAAAGGAACATCCTTTTGTACAAGATTAGTAAGAGGCCTAGAAATTTTAGAGAAGTCTTTAATAAACCTCCTATAGAAACCAGCATGACCAAGGAAACTACGAATACCTTTAATATCTTTAGGACATGGCATTTTCTCAATTGCATCAACTTTAGCTTTATCCACCTCAATACCTCGCTTAGAATTTTTTTGCTCCAAGACAATACCTTCGTTTACCATAAAGTGGCACTTCTCCCAATTCGAGACAAGATTAGTTTGTTCACATCTCTGCAAAACTTGATCAATGTTGCTTAAGGAATCATCAAAATAAGTTCCATAGACAAAAAAATCATTCATGAAGACGTCAACAATCTTTTCACAAAAATTAGAGAATATAGCATTCATACATCTTTGAAAGGTAGCAAGTGCATTGCATATACCAAAAGGAATATGTCTAGAAGCATAGGTTCCAAAAGGACAAGTAAATGTGGTTTTCTCTTGATCAGGTTGTGATACAGGTATTTGAGAGAAACCATAATATCCATCAAGAAAGCAAAAGTGTGTGTGCTTAGATAGTATTTCTAGCATTTGATCAATAAAAGGCAGAGGGTAATGATCTTTTCTAGTTGCTTTGTTTAATTTTCTAAAATCAGTTACCATTCTATAGCCAGTAACAATTCTTTGTGGAATAAGTTCATTTTTATCATTGGGAACAACGGTGATACCTCCCTTCTTAGGGACACAATGCACATGACTTACCCTTCTACTATCATATATGTGATAGATTATACATGCTTCTAGAAGTTTTAGTATTTCGATTATTACCCCTTCTTTCATCTTAGGATTCAAGCGTCATTGGTGATCAACAATGTGTTTAGCATCACATTCCATATTAATCTTTGGCTGACAGAGAGTGGGACCAATGCCCTTAAGATCAACAAGAGTATATCCAATAGCAGCACGATGCTTCCTCGGAGTTTTTAATAATCTTCCTTCTTCATGTTCTGAAAGGTTAGCACTAATAATAACATGATATATCGTTTTTCATCAAGATAAGCATATTTCAAAGTGTCAGGCAACTTCTTTAATTCAAACACATGATTACCCTTAGGTGGAGGAGGATCTCCAAGAGTTTCAATAGGCAAATTGTGTTTTAGGAGAGGTTGTTGTTCAAAGAATTTTTTTTTTCTATTTCATTTGTTTCACACAAATGTATATTATTTTTATGATCGAGCAAATATCGTTCTAATGGATCAGTAGGTGGCACAACAATTGAAGAAAGACCAATTATTTCATCTTTACTATGTAATTCTTCATTACGCGGTTGTCTACTAAACTTGGAAAAATTAAACTCATGAGACACATCATCAAAACTAACAATGATAGTTTGTTTTTCACAATCTATTTTAGCATTGATAGTGTTCAAGAAAGGTCTACCAAATATAACGGGACAAAAGTCATCTCGTGGGGACCAAGAACTAGAAAATCAGTAGGATATTTTATTTTCCAACACAAGACTTCAACATCTCCAACGATCCCATGTGGTGTGATGGTGTCTCGGCTTGTAAGTTTAATAGTAACATTAATGTCTTCTATTTTAGTGGGTGCTATGTCATTCATAATTTCTTGGTATAAAGTAAAAGGAATAGCACTCACACTAGCACCTAAATCACATAAGCCATGATAGCAATGATCTCCTATTTTAACTGAGACAACAAGCATGCCAACTATAGGTCTATGCTTATCCTTTTCATCGGGTTTGACCATTCTAGCGGCTTCATCAACAAAATTAATAACATGCCCATCAATATTATCGTCCAAGAGATCTTTAACCATAGCAACACTCGGTTCTACTTTAATTTGTTCAGGGGGTTTAGGTTCTTTAATATTATTTTGCGAACCACAGATGAAACCTTAGCATGTTCCTTTATACTAACATGGAAAGGTGGTTTTTCAATATAAGTAGTAGGCACAACTGGTTCAACATTGTAAATAATAGTTTCATCCTTAGCCATGACCAGTTCTTTAATTTCTTATTTAATAGGAGGATGATATTTAAACCACTTCTCCTTAGGGTGATCAACATGAGTAGCAAATGATTCACACAAAGAAGCTATTATCTTAGAGTCAAGTCCATATTTAGTGCTAGACTTTTGAAAGGCATCGATATTCATAAAATATTTAACACAATCAAAATCAAGCTTAATACCTGAATCTTTACATTCATCGAGTTCCCAATATTGAGAGTTGCATTTAATTATTTCCAGGAGATCCCACTTGAATTCAATAGTCTTCTTCATAAAAGAACCAGTTCAAGAAGTATCGAGCATGGATTGATCATTACGAGAAAGCCGAGCATAAAAATTCTGAATGATAATTTCTGTAGGGAGCTCATGATTTGGGCATGAATATACCATTGGCTTACGCCTCCCCCAAGCTAGAGAGAGAGAGATTCTCCACCACGAGGCCAAAAATTATATATGCATAGGATAATTTTTTGGTGAAATTCTAATTGCAATCGATTCCAGTTCCAAGATCCAATATCATCGCATAGCCTATACCTTGTCAACGCTTTTCCCTTCAAATATAAAAGGAAAACCTTTTTATTAGCTTCATCTCCACGTAAACCTGCAAGCTTAAATAATCCACAAATTTCATCCACATATATCAAGTGCTTTTCACGATGTTCAGTACCATCTCCTCTATAAGGATTAGCTAGCAGTTGTTCTATCATACCCAAAGGAATTTCATAACCAATATTTTCAGTAGGTGAAATAGGTTGAGGGGTGTCGGTGTATTGGGAACGACACCTATGGGATCACAAGAATCCCTACTACGGTTGTGGGGCGCGGGGTTGAGAGAAGAGCGGATAAAACAGATAGCACACGGTTCGTTTATCCAGGTTCGGGCTGCGAGGATGCGTAAAACCCTACTCCTGCTTTGGTGGATTGTATGTTTGTGTTCTTCAGCTAGCTATGGGGCGTGAGGAGCTCCAAAAAACAGAATCCCTCCTCTGGCCGCCTCGAGCCTCCTTTTATAGGGAAAAGGGGTTGCCACAGTGGCACACAGGAGGTGGAAAGGGTACAGTGATGCGAGGTTATCCCTCGCATTACATGACAAGGCGCATTTAATGCGTATTGCTTAGGTGTCATTGCTTTATCGGGGATGGGGGAGAGGCCCGTCTTGTCAGCCGCCGCTCCTTCTTGTGTCGGCACGCGCCCTGGCCAGCGATGCCTGAGATGCCATGTAGGCACGCAGGCAGCTGAGGTGGCGCAATGGCGGGTCGTCACGAAGATCTGCATGTTGCCACGGAGGTGCCTGCCCAGCTGGTTGGGTCAGCAGCTGCATAGGGCGGTGGAAGCTTAGTTGGCGTGAGCCTGATGGTGGCCCTGGGGATGTCCTCGGCAAGGGCCTTGCCGGGGCCCCGGCAAGGGTCTTGCCGCGGCGCCTGCTGTCATCCCCGGTAAGGTGCTTGCCGGAGGTCTTGTGGTCTTCCTTGGCTAGGATCCCGCCAAGGGTCGTCATCTTCTTAGTGTGTATTTGATCTTGAATGTCTTCACAAAGATCTGCATGCCACTACGGGGACATCTCCCAAATCCTTGCCCCATGGGGGCAGTGGACTCAAGGGTGATTCGCTCTGTAGGCGAGGGGCGAGTTGCCACGGCAAGGGTCTTGCCGGGGCTGCTAAAGCCGGCCCCGACAAGGATCTTGCCGGGGCTGCTAAAACTGGCTCCCGGCAAGGATCTTGCCGGGGGAACCCGCTTCGTCCCTTTGCTCTTTGTGGTCTTGGCTCTGGGCTTCAGTCTTACCTGGCTTACCTCCCTGGCCTTGCTTGGTGCGGCGGTGCCCGTGGCTCAGACTGCCCGTGCACAGTCATAGGGGTACAAAAAGTGTACCCCCCCTTTTTGTACACCGACAGGAGCCCCCGGGCCTGGGCCACACATAACCGCGACGCGTTGTTGAGCTAGGCCCAGAACGGTGCGCGGGCAGGCGGGACGGTTTTTACAGCGGTAAGATTTTCCGCGCGCTGCACCTTCCATGATCCGCGTGCGTGGCGTAGTGTGGAGGGGTGTGCGTGACGTGGGCGGCATGTGCGGGTTCGGTTCCCGCAGGCATGCATCATATCGTAGTAAAGAGGCGGCTTCGCGCTTTCCCCATAAACGGGGGGAGGCGTGGAGGCGCGGCCCATTTACTGAATGGGGCTGAGGCGCGGTCATCAAGGCGTCCACTCCCCACGATCACGAGGAGGGGAGAGGTCGCCTCACCCGTCCCCTCGGTTCTGCACGTCTGCCACGTGTCTCTCATGCGCTTGGGGGGGGGACAGTGGAGGCGGGAAACCAGGCCGTCACTGGTTGGGGCGGCGGGTCGGTCCTGGCTCCCTGCGCCTTCCGTGTCTTGATTGGCTGAGCGGGGCGATCGAGCCCCAGCCCCGTCCCTTTATAAGGAGCGGGAGGGGAGGGACGGCGCCCCGCATTCTTCCATCTTCTTCCTCCTTCAGCTTCTGCTCCTCTGTTCCATTCGTCATGGAGAGAGGAAATCCCGGCCCTTCAATGATGGCGGCGAGGGTCGCCGCTCGACAACGCGTCCCTCCTTCTCCTGCGCCTGCGGTGGCAGAGCCGGCCGTGAGGGGAAGGGGGAGGGGGCGAGGCCATGGGCGAGGCCGGGTCGCTCGGGGAAGAGGAGGACGGGGAAGCCCGCCGGCCTCGCCCCCGCCAGCAGTTCCTCCTCCAACGGAGGGCCATGTTGTGGATGACCCTTGCGAGTTCTTCGTCAGGTTGCGCCGGCCGCCGCGCCGTCGCCTTCGTCTCGCGACTCCATTTGCGCGGGAGATGGAGCTGGATCCGCCGGAGTCATTGCGGCTGCACATGAGGGGCTGCAAGATCAGCGGCACGCGGGTCCGCGTCGACTTCCCTGCTCCTCATGTGATGTATCTTCATCGGGGATGGAAGACGTTTGCTCGTATCCACAGCTTGACGGATGGGCTCACTCTCCATTTTAAGTTAATGGAGGGTGGCCTTCTTTCCGTCAAGGTCTTCGGGCACTTCGGGACTCGTGCAAGGTGCTGCGTGGAGAGCTCTTCCGATGACGAAGATTCCTCCTCGAGCGAGAGTGACGAGGAGGACAGCGGCAACGACGACAAGGGCGGTAGGCGGCAGGACGACGGGTCCGACTAGGTGTCGGGCACCGCTCCTGGTGGCACCGGCGACCCCATCATCCGTGTCGCCCGCTCCTTGAACTTCTCGGGGCCGTCCCCTTGGCGGCTGGTGTTGGGAGGCTGCGGAAGAGGAAGAGGGCGGGCGACAAGGTCGTCATGTCGGAGTACGCGGGCACCGACGCCTTCGACGCGTACTGACGTCCTGCCGCCTCGTCTTCGAGCTCTGCTTCCGGTGCCGCCATCACCATCCACCCTTTGGGCGGCCACCAAGATGTTCTCTTGGTATCTTCTGCCACCCGTAGCTCGCCTAGGCGCTCCTTTTGCCCTTCTCGCCTCCTTGACCTACCTCCTGAGGAGAGGGACAAGAACCGCATTACGGGCATCTTACCTCTTTTTAGTTTGTAAGCCTTCGAGCATCTGCTAAATTTAAAACTTGTAATCCCCTTGTTCATGTTTTTCATTCCCTATGGACTGTACCTGAGTGGAATGTTTTTAATGAAAAAGGGATGTTTACCGGGTCATCTGTTTGTGGGTGAAACCCACGACAAGGAATAAATCCTTGATATCTCTAAGATAAACATTTCCCTGACCGGCAACAGGACTTGCCGTCTCCCCACTTCGCTCGACCTTTCTCACGCCTTTGGTGGAGGCAGGGATGAAGTGCATTTAGGCTCCTCATTTTACCCCTTCGCTGCCGCGACTACGACCCAACTTGGTCCCAGGAACGAGCCCCAGGGCCTAGAGTTAGGGGAGCACAGTAGTTTTAAAGAAAAAAAACGAGGTTTCACATACCTCGGTCCATAATGGAATGCATGATAAGGGATGGAGAACTTATCTGAAGCTGCAGCCCCCGGCAACCCTGGTTTGTCGTGGGTGAATCTTTGCTCTTGCATCCCCGACAACACTAGTTTGCTGGGGCCTTGACGCTGGTCTGTTCCTTTTTTTTCTCCCCAAGTGGTTTCGGCAAGGATACCTGTGTGTCCTGTGAACCAAAGGAGATAAAAGAAAGACAAAGAGATGCAAACTCGACCTCTAAGCTAGGGGTTAGCCGCCGCTAAGCACTATCAACCCTAACCAAGGACAAGACTCGACCTAGCATGCATGATATAACTTAGGGCGCCATCGCTTCATTTATTTATGCTCAGGGTCTGCGCCTGGCTTTGTACAAAGGGTTACATGCCTTGCCGGCAAGGCTTGTACAAAAGGTGGCTTGCCGGGGGGCCTGGCAAGCCGCGCCTTATGGGTAAAACTTGCGAAGATGCTCAATATTCCAGGAATTGCTCACCGGAATGGCATTTTCGGTCTCCAGGCGGACTGCGCCAGGCCTGGTGACTCGTATTACCCGATAAGGGCCTTCCCACTTCGGCGTCAACTTGTTGGTATTCTTGGCCGATTGAACGAGCCGAAGAACAAGGTCGCCTTCCTCAAAGCTTCGGGAACAGACCTTGCGGCTATGGTAGTGGCGCAAGGCTTGCTGGTAGCATGCTGCTCTCACAGCCGCCCGATGATGATCTTCCTCAAGGAGCGTTGCGTCATCTTGCCGCAGTTGCTCTTGCTCAAGCTCATCATAAGCGAGCACTCGAGGTGACCCGTATATGAGTTCAGTGGGGAGAACTGCTTCTGCCCCGTATACTAGGGCAAAGGGTGTCTGGCCGGTGGCTCGATTTGGTGTCGTTCTGATCGACCAAAGAACCGTCGGCAATTCATCAATCCAACGCCTTCCGCTCTGGTGCAGCCTGTAAAAGGTCTTTGTCCTTAAGCCTCGCAGTACTTCAACGTTTGCCCTCTCAGCTTGACCGTTGCTTCGTGGGTGAGCAACGGAAGCGAAGCAGACTTTGCTGCCGAGGTCTTGGGTATATTGCATGAAGGTTCGGCTTGTGAACTGTGTGCCGTTGTAGGTGATGACCCTGTTGGGTACACCAAAACGGCACACTAGTCCCTTGAAGAACTTGACGGCTGACTGAGCTATGACCTTCCTCACTGCCTCCACCTCTGGCCACTTTGTGAACTTGTCGATTGCGACGTACAAGTACTAAAAGCCCCCGACAGCGCGGGGGAAAGGGCCCAGTATGTCGAGCCCCCAGATCGAGAAGGGCTAGGAGAGAGGAATGGTTTGAAGGGCTTGAGCTGGTTGATGAAGTCTCTTTGAATGGAACTGACACGCTTCACACCTGGTGACCAGTGTCGTCACATCCTGGAGGGCAGTGGGCCAGAAGAAGCCTTGCCGAAATGCCTTGCCGGCAAGGGCTCTTGACCCTATGTGGGATCCACATATGCCTCCATGTATCTCTGCCAACAACCCCAGTCCTTCCTCTCGAGGGATACACTTCAATTTCACACCGTTCGGTCTCTTTCTGTACAGGACGTCATCGACGAACTGGTACATAGCAGATCGACGGGCTACTTTTTCCGCTTCTTCCTGCTCCTCAGGAAGTTCCCCATTTTGGAGGAATCGGACGGTATGCCGTGCCCACGCTAGAGCCTGGGGCTCGACGGTGAGGACTAAAGGCATTTCCTCCGCTATAGGAGCGGTTGTCTCGACGGCAAGAGCTTGACGCTCCGCCGGAGCTAGCCATCCTGTGGCGGGGTCAGTGTCCCCGGCAACATCCTTGCCGGCGGCTCCGGGGAGCTCGGCGGGAAAGTACTTGCCGGGCCCTGATTTCCTCCTCTTGTTTTGCTCTGTTGACGGATCAACGGATGGCTGAGAAAGCTGAAGCACAAAGGTACCTGGTTCCACAGGTAACTTGAGGGCATCGCGCTTTGACAGGTAATCGGCGATGTCGTTCTCCGCTCGAGGAACGTGCTCCGCCTGTATACCATCAAAACGCTCTTCCAGCTTTCTCACTTCATCGACATAGGCCTTCATCAACGGGCTCTGGTAATCTTTGTTGACTTGTTTGACGACAAGCTATGAGTCGCCCCTGACAATGAGTTTCTTGATTCCGAGGTCTGCCGCGATCCTAAGACCAGCAAGCAGCCCCTCATACTCAGCAGTATTGTTCGTTGATACCTCCCTGGGGAAGTGCATCTGGACCACGTACTTGAGGTGCTCTCCAGTGGGCGCGACCAGCAGTACGCCAGCCCCGGCGCCCTGTAAGGAGAAAGCTCCATCAAAGTACATGATCCAGTCGCAACTCGCCTCTTTGCCGGGGAGAGCAGTTTCCTGGACTTCTTCATCAGGCGCCGGGGTCCATTCTGCAACTAACTCCGCCAGAACTCGGCTTTGAATCGTCGAGGTACTTTCAAACTTGAGGCCAAAGCTGGACAGCTCCAGTGCCCACTCTACAATTCTTCCCGTCGCATCTGGATTGTGCAATATCCGTTGCAGAGGGAGGCGAGTGATGACAGTGATCTCGTGTGCCTGGAAGTAGTGACGCAGCTTCCTCGAGGCCATAAGAAGGCCGAAGAGCAATTTCTGCACACTGGAGTACCTTGATCTAGCCCCCTGCAAGAGGGAGCTAACAAAGTAGACCGGGTGCTGCATCATTTTCTTCCTTGGCTGCACTACAACCGGCCGTGTCATCTCTGCACCAATGGCATCAGGCTCTGTCGCTGCTATCACCTCATCATCGATTTCTCTCTGCGCCACTAGTGCGGCGCTGACCACCTGGTTTGTTGCCGCCAAGTATAGCAGCAACGGTTCTTGTGGCCTAGGCGCAACTAGTACTGGCGTGGAGGAAATATACCTCTTCAAATCTTGTAATGCTGCATCGGCTTCTGGCGTCCATTCCATTGGGCCCTCCTTTTTCAAAATCTTGAAAAAGGGAAGGGCGCGCTTGGCAGACTTGGAAATGAATCTGCTCATGGCGGCAACGCAGCCAGCAAGCCGGTGCACATCCTTGACCCGTCTGGGTGCTTCAATCTGTTCTATAGCTTTGATCTTGTCCGGATTGGCCTCTATCCCATGCTATGACATGAAGAACCCGAGAAGCTTGCCGGACGGGACGCCGAAGACGCACTTCTCAGGGTTCAGCTTGAGATTGATCTTGCATAGGTTTGAAAATGTTTCTTGTAAATCCGGTATAAGGGTTGTCCTGTTCTTGGTTTTGACCACTATATCATCCATATAAGCCTCCATATTTCTATGGAGCTGGGGTTCAAAACCAATCTGGACGGCCCTTGCAAATGTTGAGCCAGCACTCTTTAACCCGAAAGGCATTCGTACGAAACAATACGTACCACATGGGGTGATGAATGCTGTCTTTTCTTCATCTTCTCTTGTCATGAAGATTTGATGGTAGCCGGAGTAGGCATCGAGGAATGACAGCAGATCACACCCAGCCGTGGAGTCAACAATCTTGTCGATGCACGGCAATGGGAAGGGGTCTTTAGGACAAGCCTTATTAATATTCGTCTAATCAATACAGAACCTCCACTTCCCATTTGCCTTGCGCACTACCACTGGATTGGCCAACCACGTTGGATGGAGCACTCCTCTTACCAAACCCGCTACTTCCAGTTTCCGGATCTCCTCTATGATGAACTCTTGTCGTTCCAAAGCTTGCTTCCTGACCTTCTGCTTGACATGCCGCGCATGAGAACAGGCAACAAGGTGGTGCTCAATCACCTCCCTGGGAACGCCGGGGATGTCGGATGCTTGCCATGCAAACACATCGACATTTGCCTGCAGGAAGGTGACGAGCGCGTCTTCCTATTTGTCATCAAGGGTGGAGCTTATGGTGAAAGCGCCTCCCGTGCCGTCCTCCTTGACAGAAACCTTCTTGGTTCCCGGTGGTGTGGCCCTGGACTTCTTGTTTCTGCCGGTGGAGCTCTCTGGCACGTCCTCGACGGGAGCACTACACTCCAAAGAGGTGCAACTGCCGGAGTGGGTGTCCGAGGTCTCATCGGTCTTCTTCTTCTTCTTCCCGATGGAGCTCCCTGGCACGTCCTCGACGGGAGCACTACACTCCGAAGAGGTGCGCTTGCCGGAGTGGGTGTCCGAGGTCTCCCGGTCTTCTTCTTCTTCTTCCCTCCCGGGGCTCCAGCGGCAGGAGCAAGTGCCCTAGTGGCGGCAGCTGCTGCAACTGCTTGTTGGTAGAGTTGGTCAGCGCAAATCAGCGCATCTTTCTTATCGGAGGGGATGGTGATGATCGTCACAGGTCCTGGCATCTTCAGGGTGTTGTAGGCATAGTGTGACGCCGCCATGAACTTGGCCAGCGCTGGGCGGCCAAGGATCCAGTTGTAAGGCAAGGGGATCTTGGCAACATCGAACACGATCCTTTCTGTCCTGTAGTTTGGATCACTTCCAAAAGTCACGGGTAGCGTGACCTTCCCCTTTGGTTGACTTCTTCCCGGGTTAACCCCCTGAAACGTGCCCGTATCTTCGAGGTCTCCGTCAGGAATCTGCAGCTTCTCGACCACGGTAGGCGAGATTAAGTTCAGACTGGCCCCTCCATCGACTAGCATCTTTGTCACCTTGAGGTTGCGTATTGTCGGTAAAACCAACAATGGCAAGCACCCGACAGCAGTAGTGCGATCAGGGTGATCCTCATCGTCAAAAATGATAGGCGTGCTGGACCATTTCAGTGGCTTTTGGGCACCAGTCGACGGCTCCGCCGCTGTAATCTCACGCGCCCACTGTTTAAGCTGGCGGTGAGAAGTATGCACCAAGGCGCCACCATCGACGCACATGGCCTCTGTGGCTTTCTGAAACTCTTGGTCGCCGGACTCGTCGTCCTCTTCGTGATCATCATCTTCTGGCTTTCTGTCACGGCCCCGGGCGGGCCTCTCCTGCTGCTTATCCTTGTCGTGACGGCCTGCTTGGCCATCACGCTTCTTGCCGGACCCCTCAGCACCGTCCCGGCCCTTCTCCTTGTCCCGCCTCTCATATGCAGCCCTCTGCTTTTCAGCAAGGAGCTCAGCCTGTCGGCAGTTCTAGAGATCATGGCCTTTGGTGCGATGGATCTTGCAGTATTGCTTGTCAGAGTTTCCTGGCTTCTCGGCAGCCGCCAAGGCCCGGCAGGCGACACACCCGGCAATTTCCTTGCCGTGGTCATCTGCCTTGGTTTTCTTGGCGGGGCCGGCGTCATCAGATCCCTTGACGACAAGCACTGCTTTACCCTTGCGCTTCGTGTTGCGGTGTCGGCCTTTCTTCGCCGGGGCGGCAGTATCCTCATCTGAAGAGTCGGTTTCCACGCCGGCGTCTTCGCCGAGGTACTTCCTTCCCTCTTCAGCCCGGGCACATCTGTCAGCAAGAACATAGAGTTCTGCCGCATCTATCACCTTGGTCATTGCCAGTTCTTCACGCATCTTGCGGTTACGCACGTTCTGATGGAACGCGCTGATGATGGCGGCAGGGTGAACATCAGGGATATTGTATTGTACCCGGCTGAACCTCTATATATACTTGCGCAGACTCTCGCCTCCCTTTTGGGGAATGACGTGCAGGTCACTTGCTTGGCCATGGGCTTGGTGACCTCCAGTAAAGGCGCCAACAAACTCATGGCACAAATCCGACCAGGAGGAAATAGAGTCCACCGGCAAATGCATCAACCACGACATGGCGTTGGGTTTAAGAGCCAATGGAAAGTAATTCGTAAGCACCTTATCGTCGCGAGCTCCGGCAGCTTGCATCGCGATGGTGTAGATACTGAGGAACTCCGACGGGTGGGTCTTGCCGTTGTACTTCTTGCCAAAGTCAGGCTTGAAGGTGCGGTGAGTGGGCCACTGGAACTACCGCAGCTCACGGGTAAAAGCCGGACAGCCTACCTCGTAAGGTAGACCTCCAGGGCTCTCCGGTGCTGGGCTGTTGTGATGGCCTGGCTTATTAGGGATGATAGACTACTCATATCAATAAGGAATTCCTTCTTTTCCGGGAGGCCATTCGGATAGAACTCCAAGGTTAAGCGTGCTCAGCTTGGAGTAGTTTCAGGATGGGTGACCGACTGGGAAGTTGCTCCCGGGTGCGCACGAGTGAGGACAAAGTGCGCAGAAAAGACTAGTATTGATATGTGAGGCCAGTCTAGATCCCGCCAGGAGTAACGACCACCGGCAGGTGTGTCCGGGGCGTTACAAGCTGGTATGAGAGCCGACCCTTGTGGTTACACGGATGTTTGCGGACAGTCTGCAGTCATGTTGTGCATGACGTTTGTGACCCGTCGTGGCACACGGCATAGCACATGTGCTGTCCTGGAAGCATAGACGGTTGTGCCAAGAGGGAACGTTCCTATGGCCCGACGAGGACGTCGGTTCCTCTGAGTGAGGGTGTATGTGATGGCCTGACTTATTAGGGATGATAGACTACTCATATCAATAAGAAATTTCTTCTTTTCCGGGAGCCCATTCGGATAGAACTCCAAACTTAAGTGTGCTCAGCTTGGAGTAGTTTCAGGATGGGTGACCGACTGGGAAGTTGCTCCCGGGTGCGCACGAGTGAGGACAAAGTGCGCAGAAAAGACTAGTATTGATATGTGAGGCCAGTCTAGATCCCGCCAGGAGTAACGACCACCAGCGGGTGTGTCCGGGGCATTACAGCGGTCCACAACAGGCCCTGCTCGCCTGTCTGACTGGTGGCGCGCTCCGCGCCGGCGCTCGATGGTGGTCCGAGCGTCTTCATGAGCTCGCTCCTGAAGAACTTGACGCTGGTCGCCGTGGGTCCGTGGGTCCGACGACGCTATGGAGATGGCGTCACCCGCGACGTCCCGACGAGTCGACACACGCGGTACCGGGCGAGGGGGAGGCGAATGCACCGTGGCCACGGTGCTGCCGGTCCTCCCGCCACCGGTGCGTGGGACCCCATCGGAGCGTCGACCTGGGAGCTCCGCTAGACTTGGTTCATCATTGTTGGCGACTGCGACAAGGCTTCGGATGGTGGCTCTCCATTCGCCGAGTTTCCCCGTAACGGGACGAAAGTCGAGGAGCAACTGCGCGCATGCCAGGGCTTCGGCTGGGGTTAGCGGTAGCGAAACCTGCACGGATCGCGACACGCTTCGACCCATGACCATGTCAGGAGGAGATCCATCACGATCCCGCGGTCGCATGCCGTTTCCACCAGCGCTTCGACGGGCGGGCAGGTCTTCTACGTCTCGGGAGTGGCGCTCGGGGCTCTTCCCGTGGCGACGCCCGGGAACTTCGGCGTGATGACGTCGTTCGTCGCGCGCTGCTTGGGAGGAGCGCGCTGTTGGCGCCGGCGTGGGAGTCCTGGAGGTCCTTGCGTCGCCGTCGGGTGATGCGGCAGCGATCCTGGAGGGCCCTGCGCCACCCGCGGAGGGCCTGGCTCCGTCATTGGATTTGGCGGTGTGCGGCCCGTTACCAGGCGCACAAACATCGCCACCTCCCAAACTCCGGCTGCTAGGAGGGTGTTGGTGTCACGAGCAGCGCCCCGGGTCCTTTCCGCGACCGGCTCGCTGTTCGCCCGCGTCGGGACGGGCTGTCCGGCCTCCGACTGGCCAACCGCCACCGTCGTCTTCTTCTTGGGCGCCATGATGATGAAGGAGCATCGAACTAACTGCTAAAGGCGATTCTCACAACTGCGCCCCCCTACCTGGCGCGCCAAAGATGTCGGTGTATTGGGAACAACACCTATGGGATCACAACAATCCCTACTACGGTTGCGGGGCGCGGGGTTGAGAGAAGAGCGGATCAAACAGATAGCACATGGTTCGTTTATCCAGGTTCGGGCCGCCAGGATGCGTAAAACCCTACTCCTGCTTTGGTGGATTGTATGTTTGTGTTCTTCATCTAGCTATGGGGCGTGAGGAGCTCCAAAAAGCCGAATCCCTCCTCTGGTCGCCTCGGGCCTCCTTTTATAGGGAAAAGGGGTTGCCACAGTGGCACACAGGAGGTGGAAAGGGTACAGTGATGCGAGGTTATCCCTCGCATTACATGACAAGGCGCATTTAATGCGTCTTGCTTAGGTGTCCTTGCTTTATCTGGGACGAGGGAGAGGCATGTCTTGTCCGCCGCCGCTCCTTCTTGTGTCGAAACGCGCCCTGGCCAGCGATGCCTGAGATGCCATGTAGGCAGGCAGGCAGCTGAGGTGGCGCAATGGCGGGTCTTCACGAAGATGTGAATGTCGCCACACAAGTGCCTGCCCAGCTGGTTGGGTTGGCAGCTGCATAGGGCGGTGGAAGCTTAGTTGGCATGGGCCTGATGGTGGCCCTGTGGATGTCCTCGGCAAGGGCCTTGCCGGGGCCCCGGCAAGGGTCTTGCCGCGGCGCCTGCTGTCATCCCCGTCAAGGTGCTTGCCGGAGGTCTTGTGGTCTTCCTTGGCTGGGATCCCGCCAAGGGTCGTCGTCTTCTTAGTGTGTATTTGATCTTGAATGTCTTCACAAAGATCTGCATGCCACTACGGGGACATCTTCCGAATCGTTTCCCCATGGGGGCAGTGGACTCAAGGGTGATTCGCTCCGTAGGCGAGGGGCGAGTTGCCGCGACAAGGGTCTTGCCGGGGCTGCTAAAGCCGGCCCCGGCAAGGATCTTGCCGGGGTTGCTAAAACTGGCTCCCGGCAAGGATCTTGCCGGGGGAACCCGCTTCGTCCCTTTGCTCTTTGTGGTCTTGGCTTTAGGCTTCAGTCTTATCCTGGCTTACCTCCCTGGCCTTGCTTGGTGCGGCGGTGCCCGTGGCTCAGACTGCCCGTGCACAGTCATAGGGGTACAAAAAGTGTACCCCCTTTTTGTACACCGACAAGGGGCAACTAATTGTGCTTCTGGTGACATGAAGATACCCCGAACAAACCCCTCAAAGGATGGTTCTCCATAGTAACAAGTGACAATAAATTTCAGCACGTTGTATAATTTTTTTCCTTACCAATTTCCACTTACCAAGAGCACTTCACTCCCTGGCAACGGCGCCAGAAAAGAGTCTTGATGACCACAAGTATAGGGGGTCAATCGTAGTCCTTTCGATAAGTAATATTGTACAACCCAACAAGGATTAGAAGGAAATGACAAGCAATTTTCAGCCAGGTAATGTCTGCAAGTACTGAAATTGTCGGTAACATGTAGTTTGATAGCAAGATAATTCGTAACGAGCAAGTAACGGTAACGGTAAATAAAGTGAAGCAATGTAGCCCATTCCTTTTGTGTCAAAGGACAGTCCAAGATGGTCTCTTATAATAAGCAAAGCGTTCTCGAGGGTACACAGGAATTCAATCTAGTCACTTCCATCATGTTGGTTCGATTTGCGTTCGCTACCTTGATAATTTGATATGTGGATGGACCGTTTCTTGGATGTTGTTCTTACTTAAAAAAACCTCCCACTTATTATTAACCCCCTCACAAGCATCCGCAACTACAAGAAAATATTAAGATAAAGTCTAACCATAGCTTTAAACATATGATCCAAATCATTCCCTTACGAAGTAGCGCATAAACTAGGATTTAAGCTTCTGTCACTCTAGCAACCCATCATCTAATAACTACTCCACAATTCATTCCCTTCTGCCCAAAGATGGTGAAGTGCCATGTAGTTGATGTTCACATGACACCACTAAGGGAATCACAACATACATATCATCAAAATATCGAACACATATCAAGTTCACATTATTACTTGCAACATGATTTCTCCCGTGACCTCAAGAACAAAAGTAACTACTCAAAAATGATAATCATGCTCAAGATCAGAGAGGTATTAAATATCATAATGGATGCGTTGACTGCAAATAAAATATTCCTACGCACAAAACATCCAGGCACATGCTAAGGGAGATGGATCACATATCGTTACCACTAGACGCGCAGTGCCGTGTAGCGGAAGTAGAGTTGGGGCAGCGCGTTCCCGGAGTCATCTCCTCCTCGTCGATCTCCCACATAGCCGTCCGGATCCCGCGAACAGGTTCGCTAGAGCGGCGCAAGTGCACCACCTCTAACGGTATCCGCGCATGCAGGAGGAATGTCGTGCGACCGACTGCTAGGTCCGATCACACAACCGGTGGCGGGTGGAGGTGGCTATTCGCAACACATGCAACACTAATGACGGCGCCGAAGCGATCAATCGAATGAGTGTGACGCACCTTCACTATATATAGGCATCCTTCACGGGCTCAACACTTGGGCCTTGAACGGACCCTAAAGCCAAAGGTCTGTTCGGTCTATATCCGAGTCCGAGTAGGACCAAGTCTGACGCGTGGAGTCGGATCCAACCTCACAGGATCCTTCCCTTAAGCACGCGTCCCCTTAGGTTCAAGTCGGCTTGGTCACAGTTCAGATCACCTTCGACCTGCACGGTTGGTAGCGGCCTCTAGCAAGGCATGCCGACCACCAAGCAGACTATGAAGCCAGTTAGGCGAACCTGTACAACGTTTCACAATTCCATTCCCTTTGCCACACGATATCGGGCTCAAGGTGAGTCCGTCATCCTTGTGTTAGCCCGACCTCTTTCTCGTTCCAGTGATGCCAACCCAAACCAGATTATATCATAATCCTTGTCGCATGGCCATGCTTCCAGGTCGGATCACACGAGGGGCCCAGAGTATATCTCTCCTGATCGGAGGGGCAAATCCCATCTTGCTCGACCACGTTTCGCAGCATGGGTCTGGACAAGCCCGAAACCTGCCTTTGTAAGTACCCAGTCACGGAGTAGTGTTTGGTCAGCCCAAAGCAAGTCTGTCACCATCCCGAGTACATGCGTTAGCTCAGGTTTTAGGACATAGAACGTATGTTGTACAAGATATTGGGGAACGTAGTATTTCAAAATTTTCCTACGATCACGCAAGATCTATCTACTAGATGCATAGCAACGAGAGGGGAGAGTGTGTCTACGTACCCTCGTAGACCAAAAGCGGAAGCGTCTAGTGACGCGGTTGATGTAGTCGAACGTCTTTGCGATCCAACCGATCCAAGCACCGAACGTACGACACCTCCGCGTTCAGCACACGTTCAGCTCGATGACGTCCCACGAGATCCCAGTTGAGCTTCATGGGAGAGTTTCGGCAGCACGATAGCGTGGTGACGGAGATGATGAAGTTACCGACGCAAGGCTTCACCTAAGCACTGCAACGATATGACCGAGGTGTGTTTCTGTGGAGGGGGCACCGTACACGGTTAAAACAATGTTGCTTGTGTGTCCTAGGGTGCCCTGTGCCCCTGTATATAAAGGAACAAGGGGGAGGGCCGGCTGGCCCTAGGACGCGCCAAGGAGAGGAGGAATCCTTCTCCTAGTAGGACTAGGACTCCCCTTTCCTAGTCCTACTAGGAGGGGAAAGGAAGGAGGGGAGAGAGGGAGGAAAGAGGGGGCGCCGCCCCCCTCCTTGTCCAATTCGGACTCCCAAGGGGAGGCATGCGGCCAGCCCTAGGCCCTCTTCTTTCTCTCCCACAAGGCCCATGTTGGCCCATTATATCCCCCGGGGGTTCGGATAACCCCACGGCACTCCGATAAATATCCGGTTACCCTCGGAACTCATCCAGTGTATGGATATAGTCATCTAATATATTAATCTTTATGTCTCAGACATTCCGAGACTCCTCGTCATGTCCGTGACCACATCCGGGACTACTAACTACCTTCGATACATCAAAACTCATAAACTCATAATACCGATCGTCATCGAACGTTAAGCGTGCGGACCCTACGGGTTCGAGAACTATGTAGACATGACCGAGACTCATCTCCGGTCAATAACCAATAGCGGAACCTGGATGATCATATTGGCTCCTACACATTCTACGAAGATCTTTATCGGTCGAACTACATAACAACATATGTTGTTCCCTTTGTCATCGGTGTGTTACTTGCCCAAGATTCGATCATCGGTATCACTATACCTAGTTAATCTCGTTACCGTCAAGTCTCTATACTTGTTCTATAATACATCATCTCATGACTAACTCATTTGTCATTTGCTTGCAAGGCTTATTATGATGTGTATTACTGAGAGTGCCGAGAGATACCTTTCCGACACTCGGAGCGACAAATCCTATTCTCAATCTATGCCAACACCACAAACACCTTCGGAGACACCTGTAGAGCATCTTTATAATCACCCAGTTACGTTGTGACATTTGATAGCACACAAGGTGTTCCTCCGACATTAGGGAGTTGCATAATCTCATAGTCATAGGAACATGTATAATTCATGAAGAAAGCAATAGCAGTAAAACTAAGCGATCAAGTTGCTAAGCTAACGGATGGGTCTTCTCCATCACATCATTCTCCTAATGATGTGATCCCGTTGATCAAATTACAACTCATGTCTATGGCTAGGAAACATAACCATCTTTGATCAATGAGCTAGTCTAGTAGAGGCATACTAGGGACACTCTGTTTTGTCTATGTATTCACACATGTACTAAGTTTCCGGTTAATACAATTCTAGCATGAATAATAAACATTTATCATTATATAAGGAAATACAAATAACAACTTTATTATTGCCTCTAGGGCATATTTCCTTCAGTCTCCCACTTGAACTAGAGTCAATAATATAAATTACATAGTAATGATTCTAACACCCATGGAGTCTTGGTGCTGATCATGCTTTGCTCGTGGAAGAGGCTTAGTCAATGGGTCTGCGACATTCAGATCCGTATGTATCTTGCAAATTTCTATGTCTCCTTCCTTGACTTGATCGTGGATGGAATTGAAGCGTCTCTTGATGTGCTTTGTTCTCTTGCGAAACCAGGATTCCTTCGCCAAGGCTATTGCTCAAGTGTTGTCACAAATGATTTTCATTGGACCCGATGCACTAGGTATAACACCTAGATCGGATATGAACTCCTTCATCCAGACTCCTTCATTTGATGCTTCTGAAGCATCTATGTACTCCGCTTCACACGTAGATCCTGCCACGACGCTCTGTTTGGAACTGCACCAACTGACAGCTCCACCGTTCAATAAAAATACATATCCGGTTTGTGACTTAGAGTCATCCGGATCAGTGTCAAAGCTTGAATCGGCGTAACTGTTTACGACGAGCTCTTTGTCACCTCCATAAATGAGAAACATATCCTTTGTCTTTTTCAGGTACTTCAGGATGTTCTTGACCGCTGTCCAGTGATCCACTCCTGGATTACTTTGGTACTTCCCTATTAATCTTATAGCAAGGCACACATCAGGTCTGGTACACAACATTGCATACATGATAGATCCTATGGCTGAGGCATAGTGAATGACTTTCATTTTCTCTCTATCTTCTGCAGTGGTCGGGCATTGAGTCTTACTCAACTTCACACCTTGTAACACAGGCAAGAACCCTTTCTTCGACTGATCCATTTTGAACTTCTTCAAAACTTTATCAAGGTATGTGCTTTGTGAAAGTCCAATTAA
>LR738715.1:534526165-534550238 GCA_902687465.1 Secale cereale
GAAACTAGTGGTCTTGTTAACCATCGACACTTGATGCTCCTTTTTGATTTCTACCTCCGCAACTTTGAGCATAGCGAAGAGCTCGGGATTTTTTTCCTGCATCCCTTGCATGTTATAGTTCATCATGAAGCCTTTACAGCTTGGTGGCAGTGATTGAAGAACTCTATCACTAACACTATCTTCGTCAACTTTGCAACCAAGTTGAGTCATATGATTGTAGTACCCAGACATTCTGAGCAAGTGTTCACTGATAGAACTGTTCTCCTCCATCTTGCAGCTGTAGAACTTAGTGGGGACTTCATATCTCTCAATCCGGGCATTTGCTTGAAATATTAACTTCAACTCCTGGAACATCTCATATGCTCCATGACTTTCAAAACATCGTTGAAGTCCCGGTTCTATGCCGTAAAGCATGGCACACTGAACTATTTAGTAGTCATCAGACCGCGTCTGCCAGACGTTCAAAACGTCTACATTAGCGGGAGGGGGCTTGTCACCTAGTGGTGCTTCAAGAACATAATTCTTCTCTGTAGCAATGAGGATAATCCTCAAGTTACGGATCCAGTCCGTGTAATTGCTACCATCATCTTTCAACTTAGCTTGCTCTAGGAACACATTAAAATTCAAGGGAACGGTAGCACGGGCCATTGATCTACAACAACATAGATATGCAAAAAACTGTTAGGACTAAGCTCATGATAAATTAAAGTTCAACTAATCATATTACTAAAGAGCTCCCACTTAGATAGACATCCCTATAGTCATCTAAATGATTATGTGATCCAAATCAACTAGACCATGTCTGATCATCACGTGAGATGGAGTAGTTTTCAATGCTGAAAATCTTATGTTGATCATATCTACTATATGATTCACGCTCGACCTTTCGGTCTCCAGTGTTCTGAGGCCATGTCTGTACATGCTAGGCTCGTCAAGTTTAACCCGAGTATTCTGCATGTGCAAAACTGTCTTACACCTGTTGTATTTGAACGTAGAGCTTATCCCACCCGATCATCACGTGGTGTCTCGGCACGACGAACTTTCGCAACGGTGCATACTCAGGGAGAACACTTGTACCTTGAAATTTTGTAAGGGATCATCTTATAATGCTACCACCGTTCTAAGCAAAATAAGAAGCATAATAAGATAAACATCACATGCAATCAAAATATGTGACATGATATGGCCATCATCATCTTGTGCTTTTGATCTCCTTCTCCAAAGCATCGTCATGATCTCCATCATCACCGGCTAGACACCATGATCTTCATCGCAGAGTTGTGGTCGTCTCGCCAACTATTGCTACTACTACTATCGTTAAGTCATAGTGATAAAGTAAAGCAATTACATGGTCTTTGCAATTCATACAATAAAGAGACAACCATAAGGCTCATGCCGGTTGCCGATAACTTTACAAAACATGATCATCTCATACAATAACATATAACTCATCACGTCGTGACCAATTACATCACAACATGCCCTGGAAAAACAAGTTAGACGTCCTCTACTTTGTTGTTGCAAGTTTTACGTGGCTGCTACGGGCTTAGCAAGAACCGTTCTTACCTACGCATACAAAAACCACAACGATTTTTCGTCAAGTATGTGCTGTTTTAACCTTCACAAGGACCAGGCGTAGCCACACTCGATTCAACTAAAGTAAGAGAGACAGACACCCGCCAGTCACCTTAAAGCAATGAGTGCTCGTAATGGTGAAACAAGTCTCACGCAAGCGTACACGTAATGTCTGTCCGGGCCGCTTCATCTCACAATACCGCCGAATCAAAGTATGACATGCTGGTAAGCAATATGACTATAATCACCCACAACTCATTGTGTTCTACTCGTGCATATCATCTACTCATAGACCTGGTTCATGATGCCACTGTTGGGGAAAGTCGTATTTCAAAATTTTCCTACGATCAGGCAAGATCTATCTATAGATGCATAGCAACGAGAGGAGAGAGTTTGTCTACGTACCCTCGTAGACTAAAAGCGGGAGCGTCTAGTGACGCGGTTGATGTAGTCGAACGTATTCGTGATCCAACCGAGCCAAGCATCGAACATACGGCACCTCCGCGTTCAGCACACGTTCAAATCGATGACGTCACACGAGCTCTTGATCCAGTTGAGCTTCGCGAGAGAGTTTCGTCAGCATGAGGGCGTGGTGACGGAGATGATGAAGTTACCAACGCAGGGCTTCGCCTAAGCACTACAACGATGTGACCGAGGTGTGTTTCTGTGGAGGGGGGGGGCACCACACATGGCTAAAACAATGTTGCTTGTGTGTCCTAGGGTGCCCCTACCCCTGTATATAAAGGAGCAAGGGGGAGGGCAGGCCGGCCCTAGGGCGCGCCAAGGAGAGGAGGAATCCTCCTCCTAGTAGGACTAGGACTCCCCTTTCCTAGTCCTACTAGGAGGGGGAAATGAAGGAGGGAAGAGAGGGAGGAAAGAGGTGGCACCACCCCCCTCCTTGTCCAATTCGGACTCCCAAGGGGGAGGCGCGCGGCCAGCCCTAGGCCCTCTCCTCTCTCTCTCCCACAAGGCCCATGTTGGCCCATTATATCCCCCGAGGGTTCCGATAACCCTCCGACACTCCGATAAATATCCGGTGACCCCCGGAACTCATCCGGTGTCCGAATATAGCCATCCAATATATTAATCTTTATGTCTCGGACATTTCGAGACTCCTCGTCATGTCCGTGATCATATCCGGGACTCCTAAATACCTTCGATACATCAAAACTCATAAACTCATAATACCGATCGTCATCTAACGTTAAGCGTGCGGACCCTACAGGTTCGAGAACTATGTAGACATGACCGAGACTCATCTCCGGTCAATAACCAATAGCGGAACCTGTATGCTCATATTGGCTCCTACACATTCTAGGAAGATCATTATTGGTCAAACTGCATAATAACATACGTTGTTCCCTTTGTCATCGGTATGTTACTTGCCCGAGATTCGATCGTCGGTATCACTGTACCTAGTTAATCTCGTTACATACAAGTCTCTTTACTCATTCCTTAATACATCATCTCGTGACTAACTCATTTGTCATTTGCTTGCAAGGCTTATTATGATGTGTATTACCGAGAGGGCCCAAAGATACCTCTCCGACACTCGGAATGATAGATCATATTCTCGATCTATGCCAACATCACAAACACCTTCGGAGACACCTATAGAGCATCTTTATAATCACCCAGTTACGTTGTGACGTTTGATAGAACACAAGGTGTTCCTCCGGTATTCGGGAGTTGCATAATCTCATAGTCATAGGAACATGTATAAGTCATGAAGAAAGCAATAGCAGTAAAACTAAACGATCAAGTTGCTAAGCTAATAGATGGGTCTTGTCCGTCACATCATTCTCCTAATGATGTGATCCCGTTGATCAAATGAAAACTCATGTCTATGGTTAGGAAACATAACCATCTTTGATCAATGAGCTAGTCTAGTAGAGGCATACTAGGGACACTCTGTTTTGTCTATGTATTCACACATGTACTAAGTTTCCGGTTAATACAATTCTAGCATGAATAATAAACATTTATCATGATATATGGAAATACAAATAACAACTTTATTATTGCCTCTAGGGCATATTTCCTTCACTAGAGACTCACAGATGACATATCGCTGCGTCTCATAGTTGGGTCTGTCCGACTCGGACCTTATCTCTACTCGGATCCGAGTACATTGAATCCGAACAGACCTTTCCAAGTCCATATTATTCGGTTAGCATCCAATGCTCCATGGCTAGTGAGACCGAGCCATCCACCGTGTCATATGCTAGTCTAGTCCGACGTGTGTTCACAGATCACTTACGACTAGGGACCATTTAGGATGTATCATACAACACAAGATCTCATAGACAAGTCACGTACTTGCCAACAAGTAATATTGATTACATCCAAGGACTATCATTATTCATAAACACATAGGAAATATCATCATACATAATTGCTTCTATAGGGCATATCTCCAACAAATAACACAATGGATTTGAACATATAATCTTCCACCAAATAAACCATATAGTAATCAACTACAAGATGTAATCAACACTACTAGTCACACACAGGTACCAATCTGAGGTTCTGGTAAAATGATTGAACACAAGAGATGAACTAGGGTTTGAGAGAAGATGATTATGTTCAAGATGTTGATGAAGATTGGCCTCCCAAAGATGAGAGGGTTGTTGGTGATGACGATGGCTTTGATCTCCCCCTCCGGGAGGGAAGTTCTCCCGGTGGAATCGCTCCACTTGAGAGCAAAAGTGCTCCTGCCCAAGTTCTGCCTCGAGACAGAGGCATTCCATCCCAAATGTCCTTTCCTTATTTTTTCTAGGTAAAAATACCTTATATACCAGAAGATGGGCACCGGAGGTGGGTCGGGCAGGCCACAACGCACCAGGGCGCACCCTGGTGTCTTGTGGTCTTTGCTCCAGTGTTTTTCATATATTCCAAAATAATTTTCCATAAATTTTCAGCTCATTTGGAGATTCGTAGAAGAGGTGTCTTGATGTAGCTTTTTCAGGTCCAGAATTCTAGCTGCCGGTATTCTCCCTCTTTGTGTAAACCTTGCATATTATGAGAGAAAAGGCATTAGAATTACTCCAAAAAGCATTATTATGCATAAAAACTTTATAAACAACAATTGTAAAACATGATGCAAACTAGACATATCAGTATCCCCTTTGATTACCGGCTACAATCCAAGAATATTGTTGGTTAACATCATTGAAAACATGTTGAATCATATCCAAAACAGGAATTGCCTTTGTAAGATTCTCATCAAAGATTTTATTATTGCCAAGCAAATGTCTTAGAACATAATCACGATTGTAGAGAATCTCATCTATTACCGGTTTCTCATGGCTCATACCATAAAAATCAAAGATCTCCCTAGCTTCCCGTACTATGTGATCAAACTCATTCATATGGACAAGGGTGCTATTTTCTTAGCTTTAGGATCCTTTATCACGGGTGGCTCATAAAACAATCTTTGCAAAGTTGGGTGAGTCTGAATAAATTTTTTCTCAAGTTTAAGAATGAGAGCTGAAATAGCGACTACGTAAGTTTTAGTTCTTTTAAGTATAGGAACACCACAAGTCAAAGTCCCAACGCAATTAAAGAATTCTTGGATAGTTTCTTTTCCTATAACATTCCCTTGCCCCAAGACAAAAGTTTTAGTATTCAGATTAGTAGAACGTCCAATTTTAGGAGTTCTCCCATCATCCGTTTCTGCCATACCAAAATCACTCATGATGATAGATTCGAAGTAAAGGAAAAAGTCAAACGAAAAGAAGCAAATAAAAAGGTAAATATTTTTGTGTTTTTCTGAAAACATTTCAGAAGTGTGGAAGAGGAAAATGTGAGGCTAATGGCGTACAATGTAAATGCAAGAGATGAGTGTTTATGATAGGTACTTGGTAGGCTTGATGTAGAACCTCGTCGACAACGGCGCCAGAAATTCTTCCTGCTACTTCTTGAGCTTTCATTGTTTTTTTCCCTTGAAGAGGAAAGGGTGATGCAACAAAGTAGAGATAAGTATTTCCCTTAGTTAAGAACCAAGGTATAAATCCAGTAGGAGGTACATGCAAGTATCCAATGATAGCACCTGCACAAACAAACAAATACTTGCACCCAACGCGATAAAGGGGTTGTCAATCCCTTCACAGTCACCTGCAAGGATGAGATCTGATAGAGATAGATGTAAAAGATAAATAAAAGAGTAAAATAAAGTAAAGGTAAATAAATTGCAGCAAGATATTTTTGTGTCTTTGGTTTTATAGATTGAAAATAATATGATAAAAGTAGACCCAGGGGCCATAGGTTTCACTAGAGGCTTCTCTCTTGAAAGAACACATATGGTCGGTGAACAAATTACTGTTGAACAATTAATAGAAAAGTGAATAATAATGACGATATCTAAGGCAATGATCGTGAATATAGGCATCACGTTCGTGACAAGTAGATCGACTCCTTCCTGCATCTACTACTATTACTCCACACATCGACCACTATCCAGCATGCATCTAGTGTATTAAGTTAACAAGAACGGAGTAATGCCTTAAGCAAGATGACATGATGTAGAGGGATAGATCCAATCAATATGAAATAAACCCTATCCTTTTATCCTTAATGGCAACAATACAAATACGTGCCTCGCTACCCCTTCTGTCACTGGGTGAGGACACCGCAAGATTGAACCCATTACAAAGCACCTCTCCTATTGCAAGAAAAATCTATCTAGTTGGCCAAACCAAATAGATAGATCGGAGAGAAATACAAAGCTATCTTAATCATGCATATACGAATTCAGAGAAGACTTAAATAATATTCATAGATAATCTGATAGTAAGCTCACAATTCATCGGATCTCAACAAACACACCGCAAAAGAAGATTACATCGAATAGATCTCCAAGAACATCAATGAGAACATTTTATTGAAGACCAAAGAGAGAGAAGAAGTCATCTAGCTACTAGCTATGAAACCGTAGGTCTATCGTAAACTACTCACACATCATCGGTAGGGCAGCAAGGTTGATGTAGATGCCCTCCATGATCGAATCCCCCTCCGACAGAGTACCGGAAAAGGCCCCAAGATGGGATCTGACGAGGATAGAGGCTTGCGGTGGAGAAAAAGTATTTTTGGTGTGCCCTCTGGTCTTTGGGGAATATTTGGTTACTTATAGAGCAAATATTAGGGTTAGGGGAGCCATGAGTTGGCGACAAGCCTGTAGGTCTTGTCGTTAGCTCGTAGGTCTCTTGACCTTCCCTTGAAGCTTCCTGGGTGTCTTCTTGTCGAACAATTTTTTTGAAAAAGTTTGGTTTCATTTGGTCTCCATTTGGTATTGATTTCCTATAAAAAGACAAAAGCAAGGAAAAACAACAACTGGCATTGGGCACTAGGTTAATAGGTTAGTCCCAAAAAGTGATATTAAATAGCATGATAATGCATATAAAACATTCAAGATGGATAATAAAATAGCATGGAACAATTAAAAAATATAGATATGTTGGAGACGTACCATCTTACACCGCAAGGTGGCCCGAACCTGGGTAAACTGTCATGTTTGTGTTCTTCCTCTTTTCCATTGGGAGCACGTCGGAGCATCCCCCTGAGGTCGCGTGACGCTAGGCAGGGCTAGGGAAGAGCTTGCAGACACACCCTAGTGTTTGAACCTCAGTTGGGACCCGAATCCCTGATTCTGACATTTGGCACGCCAGATAGTGGCGTGCCAGCAGCTTTTCCATTCCGCTCGAGTTCTTACTTCATCGACTCCATGGCCGACGCTGACCACACGCGCGTAGGGCATCGCGCTGCTCACGTCGCTTGGATAGAGCCCGCAGGTTGTGGTGGCCGCCGCCGCCACCGTGGATCGGGACGCTCACGAGCAACATGAGTCCTCCTTTGACCCTTCTATGCAGCAGGGCGGCCGCATGGCTGCAGCTTTGCCCACCCTAGCCACGACTTATTCGTCCCTCGCCCATTGTGGGCTGGCAGACGCATAGACTGCGTTGCACATGGTGCGCGGGCTACTGCGCTACCACCCGGCCGGCGAGGGCTGTGACGCCTCGCTCGGCCGCATCACAGAGCTTGTCGACACCGCGTGTGGAGGCCTGGAGCCCTTTCACTCTCCACTTGCCATGCCGCCCTCACCGCGACCCCGTGCTTGCCCCTGTTGTGTCTGCACATCTTTTTGGGGTGTTCCTGATGGGCCCCGCTACAGCATGGCTGGGCACAATGCTCCTCCTCCAGCCCAGGGAGCGCTTCCCCGGGCTCAGGTTTGTTTTAGCCATGATGACCATGGCGCCGAGCGAGGTGGCCGCCCAGCCGACGACAGGTGGCACAACCACGATGGCGACCCTCACCAAAGTAGGCGCGTTCAGCCTCACGAGGGTGGTGGACGTACGCAACATTGCAATGGTGCTTGGGAAAAGTAGCCTCGGGGAGCTGCCTCATGGCCGCCGCAGTTCAGAAGGAAAGGTGGCGATTAGCTAAACAATGGGGATCGGGGCAACCAGGGGCCTTGCACGGTGGCCTGCATCCTCAGTGGGTCTCATACGCCCACCTGCAGCTGCCACTCCAAGCAGCTCTTCCACAGGGCGATCACCGCACAACCCCAGGTCGAGGCTTCGCGACCTCACAGATGGCTAGAGTGCATCATCACATTTGATTCCCGCAGTCACCCCAGGTCCACATATGTGTCCGGAGTGCTTCCCTTGCTCTGCACCCTCACCATCAACAACGTCTCCATCACCAAGACCCTCATCGATGGGGGCCGACCTCAACGTGATCTCCATCGCCACCTTCGAGACACTTCAAGTAAAGACCAGCTAACGCGCACCAAGCCCTTCTCGGGGGTGACCGAGCGTTCAACTGTACCCTTGGGGCAGGTGCGCCTCCCTATCACCTTTGGTACCCGGAGCAACTACCGCACGAAGCTCATCGACTTTCACGTGGCGCACATCGGTCTCACGTACAATGCTATCCTGAGGTACCCCGCGCTCGCTAAGTTTATGGCGGCGACCCACCCCGGCTACAACATAGTCAAGATACCCGGCAGCAGAGGCGTCATTACCATTGTTAGGAGTCAGTACGACGCAGTTGAGGCTCTCAAGCGCGCTTACGGGGCCGCATCGGCTGCGCAACCGGGCGGCGAGGACGAGGCCGAGCCTTCGGAGGTCGCCCCCGCAAGGAAAAAGCATTTATTCTCCCAGGACTGCGCCGAGACAATGAAAGTGCTAGTTGGCGGTGATGAGCCTGGCTCTACCTTCACTATCGGGGTTGGTCTTCCCCTCGAACAAGAAGCCACGCTCATCGTTTTCCTCAGAGGAAACAAGGATGTGTTCGCCTGGAAGGCGTCCTGATGTAAACTGGGGTCTGATCTTTCGATGAGAAAGAGATAACTACGATTTTGGGTGGAACTTGACCCTCACGATCCAGCTACCAACCGTACAGGGAGAACCGTACACGACTGATATCCAAGGCAATCGCTGAACCAACTCGACGGTGTTATCGACTGAGCCAACGACGCGATCGACCTATCCACGAATGATTTTTCATGCAAGCAAATCAAAGGACATGCAAGAAAATAATAACAAGCATTCTCAAAATTGCGAATATGCTAGATGAATAAATCTCACAGGATGGGGTTCTGATAGGATGTCTTGACGGTCGCACTAGCCGCTATGAGCAAAGACAAATAAAAGTAGCTAAAGCTAAACTTCTCTAAACAAAACCCGTGTCTAAAACCTAATCGATAGACTGCTATTTATTAACTGACGGGACGTGTTCGATCCAGAAGCGGCGACCGAATACAGCGGACGGTCTCGAGACGCTCAATCCGGCCCAACACATGGGCAAACTCATGCGTGCAACAGCAAATAGTGGCCCACGTCGGGCCCACCTATTGGCTAGTGTTCCATTGATTGCATGGCATCCTGTACGTTCACATGTTGACTGAATATTGCATGGTGCGTACGTGGCTATCTCTCTTCCGTCTTTTATCTTGTACTTGAAAACTTGTGCACGTATCATGCAAGATGGAAGGCTCATTGATTCTATGCATGCGTCTAGCTCCATGTAACCTTCTCTTGTTATCTCTCCAACACATTTATTCCTGAGTATAAACAGATCAAAGCATGAATGCAGTATTAATTTCTTATTAGTCAAATCATATGCACTAAGGAACAAAAGTACCTAGTGATTTATTTGTCGTGTAATATTTTTAGAAGTTTTTATGATAATTATGCCCACATCATCCTCCCTTTCTTGAAAACAAAGCCGTCCTCGGCTTTCATTTACCTGTAACACATCATAGAGCAAAGAAAAAATAGATGTATATAGGCTGTTCCAAAGGCCCATGAGGGTGTGATAAATTGGTAACATCATGATAAATTTTATCCCACAGAGAGTTTATATATGAATTATGGGGATGGAAATGAACTAGCTGAGCACGCGGTATGTCCATATCAGAAATTGTGACACTGAACGGAAAAATTACAGATTTTATAGCAAGCATACTATGTGTTGTATGATCAGTGGATTTAGCTTTCTCAACTTTAATTATTTCATCGGGGGCCATAGGAAGCAAATTAATGGTTTTTCCTTCAAACATGAGAGTATACGAATTTGTTCTACCATGATGGATAACACTATTATCATATTGCCAAGGTCGACCTAACAATAAAGAACATGCATGCATAGGTATGGCATCGTAGTCAACATAATCATGATATGAACCAAGTCTAAAATGAACCCTCACACGATGTGTTACCTTCAACTTACCATAGTCGTTGAACCATTGGATGTAATATGGATGGGGGTGTCGTGTAGTGGTGAGGCAATGTTTCTCGACCATCTCCATACTCGCCAAATTATTGCAGCTTCCACCATCAATGATCACACGAACCGAATGCCCTTTGACAACAAACTTAGTTTGAAAAAGATTATGGCGTTGCGGCATCTCAGCATGCCCCACCTGAGCAGTAAGTACTCGCATGGTTACAAGGCTTGGGAATTTATCCGCCATGTCAGCATTAATATGTATCTCCTCTTGCTCCTCCGTGTCACCTGCATGATTAGTAGCAAGCATGGCTTGTGTCTCTTCATCCAAATCACTAGCGGAGTAGTACTCACCATCTTCTCTATCACATCCCTAGTCAGTGCATGCATTAGGACTAGCTAGAGTGTGCATCATGTTTACTTTTTACAGAAACTTGAAATGGGGATGACAGAAACCCCAGCACCCCTCTTCTAACAACTAGGGTTTAATAAAATCTTTTCCAATGTACCCAAAATGCCCTTCAAAAATGTTCATCATCTCTGCCTTGGTCTTAAACCTTTGACAAAAATGGTGCACAATTTTCTAGGACATCAAAAGGTCACTGGATTAATTCATATTGTATTTGCATTTGGGCATTTAAATGCTATAAAATATATTAGGTGCCCAAATAATCATAAACTAAAATGTTCCATGCTGTTCATATTATATACAGTGGGCATGACTAGTTTTATGATTTATAAAAATGATCTAGAATTTTTATTAATTCAACAAAGTTGAAAAAGAAACAAAACAGAAAGAAAAATAGAAAAGGAGAGAGAGAGAGAGGGCACAACCCACTTACCTGGACCACCCTGGCCCACCTGGCGGCCCAGCATTGTGCTGGCCCGAGCCAGCCAGCTGCTTCGTCCCCGCCAGGCAGGCAGGGAGGTGACGCCGACGAGCTCCGAGCTCGCCACGAGGCCACCTGCTTGCCGCCTCGCCGCGGAAATGGCCTGGGTGACCTCCATGTCGCGCCCCGAAGCCGCTGGACACATCCACTCCTCCCCTGCCCTTCTCCCTCGCCCTCCCTGCGCCATGGCAGATGGAGCCGCCGCCGTCCTGCCGCCATAGCCGCAGCTACCGAGCTCCCCTCGCCTCGCCGTCGTGTCGCCAAGCTCCGCCACCGTCTGCTACGCCTCCCCGACAAGCCACGCATCGCCCAACACGCCGTCCCCGAGCACTTCTCCCTTGTTCGGCCGTCGAGATCACCGGTGACCTCATCGTCACAGCAGCTCGTCCCCGACCTCGCTGTCACCTCCAACGCAACCGCCGTGAGCTTGGCCACCTCCCCATCCTCTCCGTTCTCCCTCTCGAGCTCTATAACGACCGCACGAAGCTCACGCGCACGCGCCGCCGCGGAGCTCGTCGCCGACGAGGCTCCGGCCACCCAACGGCCGCGCCACCCTGTCCATCAGCTCCACCGCACCTCCAGGAGCCTGACACGCCACACCACGAGCCTCGCCGTGCCTCCTAGCGACTAGCCCGAGCTCACCCGAGCTCCGGCAGCCACCAAGGTCGTTGCCGACGCCTTTTCCGGCGACCCCGAGGCCAACCACCATCACCACTCGATGCGGCACTTCCCCAGCATCACGTAGACGTGCTCTGCCGTCGATTTGGTCGCCGGAGCACGAATCCCGCCCTGCACTGCCGCGTCTGGCCTCGTCGGCGGCTAAACGCCGGCCTGTTTGACCCCGTTTAACCACGGGTGGGCCTAGGTTGACCCCCTCGAGTCAATGACAGGTGGGCCTAGCCGGCTAATTAAATTAGGATTAGCAGCTTTGTTTAATTAATTTAGTTAATGACACTGACACACGGGACCCACCAGTCAGGTTTGACCTGGTCCAGGTCTGTTGACCTGCTGACGTCAGCATGCTGTCATGCTGACGCAGTAAATGCTTTTCTGGGATTATTTGATTTAAAACAATTCAGGAAATTCCAGAAAATGCTTTAAACTTCAAAAAATCATATAAATTCAAAAGTAGCTCAGATGGAAAAGATTTATATATGAAAATTGATCAGAAAAATCCAATCTTTCCAATGGCACTGGTTTCATGCATGTTTGAGCAAGTTAACCTTGCTGTTCACATCAAAACATGATAATGCACTTTAATAAATAATAGTTTGGGTATAAATTTGAATCTTTGATTCAAATGGGCTCAAACCTTTTTTCTTATAGTTGCATTAGCCCAAAACACATTCATCTTGCCTGAGCATGCATCATATTGCTGCATTTGTTTGTATATTGATTGTATCGTCGGTGTTCTCCGTGGTAGGTCCTGCTCCCGAGGATACAACTGCGTATCCAACTGAAGAGCAGTACCCGACAACCAATCTGTCAGGCAAGCAACCCATTGATCATTCCGATACAAACCCATCTTCTCGCTCCTGCTCTCTTTTACTGCATTAAGGCAACAACGTGTGAACTGCTACTTGCTGCGGTTGTTGAACCCTATTCCTTTGCATGACCTGTCATTGCCACAGTAAATAGTTGAAACCCACTAGCATGTGTAGGATTTGATTGAGCCATGTGATGTGTGATCCACCATCCTATTTGTTTATGTTGCGTGCTATGCTTAGAGTTGTGTCAGGTCTGGTTCATCTGGGTGATGGACCAGAGTGAAATGATCATACCGATAAAGAGAAGGAAGTGTGGAATACGCTTGGTAAAGGTATCGATGAAAGGCCATGTAGGAGTACATGGTGGGTTGTTTCATTGGAATCGTCCATAGGACCCGAGATCTGTATGTGTGGTTCAAGTTACAGCTACCCGAGATCTGTAACTTGAATCACACATACAGGTCTCGGGTCGTATTGACGGTTCCAATGAAACAACCCACCATGTACTCCTACATGGCCTTTCATCGATACCTATACCAAACATGTTCCACACTTCCCTCTCTTTATCGAGCATGATCATTTCACTCTGATCCATCACCCAGATGAACCAGACCTGACACAACTCTAAGCATAGCACGCAACATAAACAAATAGCATGGTGGAACACACATCACATGGCTCAATCAACTCCTACACATGCTAGTGGGTTTCAACTATTTACTGTGGCAATGACAGGTCATGCAAGGGAATAGGGTTCAACTACCGCAGCAAGTAGCAGTTCACACGCTGTTGCCTTAATGCAGTAAAAGAGAGCAGGAGCGAGAAGATTGGGTTTGTATCGGAATGACCAATGATTGCTTGCCTGACAAAGTGGTTGTCGGGTACTGCTCTTCAACTGGATACGCAACAGTATCCTCGGGAGCAGGACCTAACACAGAGAATACCGGTGATACAATCATTAAACAAACAAATGCAACAATATGATGCATGCTCATGACATGGCAAGATGCATGTGTGTTGGGCTAATGCAACTACAACCAGAAGGTTTGAGCTTATTTGAATCAAAGATTCAAATTGGCACTTTAGCTATTATTTAAATAAGTGCATTATCATGTTTTAATGTATACAGAAAGGTTAACTTGCTCAAACATGCATGAAACCAGTGCCATTTGAAAGATTGGATTTTTCTGATCATTTTTCATATATAAATCTTTTCCATCTGAGCTACTGTTGAATTTATATGATTTTTTGAAGTTTTGGGTATTTTCTGGAATTTCCTGAATTATTTTTAAATCTAAAAATCCCAGAAAATCCTTTACTACGTCAGCATGACATCATGCTGACGTCAGTCAGTGAACAGGGCTAGTCCAAGTCAAACCTGACCAGTGGGACCCACTGGTCAGTGTCACAGTTAACTAATTAACTAATTAGAATTAAATTAACACCTAAACTAGGTTTGACTTGCAGGCAGGGCCCACATGTCAGTGACCCAGGGGGGTCAAACCCGTGGTCAAACAGGTCCAACTCGCCGGCGAAGTGACGCCGGCGAGGCCAGACACGGCGGCGTGCTTCGGAAAACGTCCACAGGGCTCGGTTCGAGCCGCGGTTGGGCGCGTTGGAGAGCCCTTGTCGTTGCGTGTCGAACGGTGGTGGTCGCCGGACCTGTGGTGGCCGGAGACGACGGCAACGAGCTCGACGGCGGCGCCGGCGTTCGGGCGTGTGTGGAGAAGCAGCTACAGTGGCCTAGGCGATGCGTGCGTGGTACCTAGCTCGTCTACGTGCGGCGGCGAGCGAGATGGACATGTGCCCGTGACCAAATGGTCATCGGAGCATCGCCGGCGGCAAGCACGGCGGCGGTGGGTTTCGGTGATCAACGGAGCGGCAGCTACACGGTGCAAATGAAACGGAGAAGAGAGGGATACGGCGTAGGAGCTCACAGCGGTGCTAGTGAGCTCGACGGAGGGGTCGGGGATGCTCTACATCTTCTTTATCGACAGCGAGGTGCTCCGGCGATCCAAGGTTGGGGACGACGGCGTGAAGGCGTTGCAGGGCTCCCGGCGATCCATGGCTCAGCGAGGAGGTAGAGAGCATCGCGGCGAACCTTTTGGACACGGTCACGGGATGAGGGGGAGGGTCTAGGTGCGGCAACGGTGAGCGGCGGCGACGAGCGGCTCGGTGGTGAGAGGGAGAGAGCCAGGGGAGGCGACGGGAACGAGGGGAAAGTGTGAGAGGGGTCGGCGCAGTTGCGTGGCGACGCCAGGAGACGTCCAGGCCGTCGGGAGGCAGGCTGGCAGGGTGGAGGTGGCCGGGCGCGTGCCGGCGCGCGGTGGCCACGCGCGCTGCCGACTGGCGCGAGGAGGAAGGCGACAGAACGGGGCTGGTGGGCTGGGCCGGCCTGCAACAGTGCTGGGCCCAAGGTAAGTGCTTTCTCTCTCTTTCTTTTTCCTATTTCTTTTCTGTTTCATTTCTTTTGCAACTTTGTTTAATTAATAAAAATGCCAGAACATTTTTATAACTCATAAAACTTTTCATGCCCACTGTATATAATATGAACAGTATGGAACATTATAGTTTATGATTATTTGAGCATTTAAAATATTTTATAGCATTTAAATGCCCAAATTCAAATACCATATGATTTAATCCAGAGCCCTTAGATGTCCTAGAAAATTGTGCACCATTTTTAGCAGAGGTTTGAGACCAAGGCAGAAATGATGAACATTTTTGAAGGGCATTTTGGGTACATTGGAAAAGATTTTATCAAACCCTAGTTGTTAGAAGAGGGGTGCTGGGGTTTCTGTCATTCCCATTTCAAGTTTCTTTGATAAGTAAACATGATGCACACTCTAGCTAGCCCTAATGCAAGTGCTTTACTAGGGATGTGACAACTCACCCCCACTTAAAAGAATCGCGTCCCGAGATTCGGGTTCCTCTGGAAAGAGGGTGGGGTACTCAAGTCGAAGACGATCCTCCCTTTCCCAAGTAGCTTCACTCTCGGAATGATGTGACCATTGAACCTTGAGAAACTTGATATTGTGGCGTCGAGTGGTGCGTTCGGTTTGATCAAGAATACGAACGGGGTATTCTCGATATGTGAGATTGTTCTGGTGATCAAGCGTTTCGTGGTCCACTCTGCGGATAGGATCCGAGAAGCAACGCCTGAGTTGAGAAACGTGGAACACGTCATGAACTCTGGATAGGTGCGGAGGTAGTTCCAGTTGGTAGGCAACTTCTCCTCGTTTGGCAAGAATGCGAAAAGGACCGATGTAACGAGGGGCCAATTTGCCTTTGATACCAAAGCGATGGGTTCCCTTAAGAGGAGTAACCCGAAGGTAAGCCTTATCGCCGACTTCAAAAGTCACAGCCTTATGATGACTATCATATTGGCTCTTCTGGCGAGACTGGGCTGTTTTCAATTTCTCACGAACGATGCGAACTTGGTCTTCTGCTTCCTGGATCATATCCGGGCCAAAGAATTGTCTTTCCCCGGTTTCTGACCAGTTAAGAGGTGTTCGACACCTTCGTCCATATAGAACTTCGAAGGGAGCTTTGCCCAAGCTGGCTTGATAACTATTGTTATAAGCGAATTTAGCAAATGGAAGACACTTCTCCCAATCCATACCGAAAGAGATGACAGAGGCTCGAAGCATGTCTTCCAGAATTTGATTGACTCGTTCCACTTGAACACTTGACTGGGGATGGAAGGCGGTACTGAAAGAGAGATGAGTTCCCATAGCATTCTGGAAACTTTCCCAAAATTGTGAAGTGAAAAGACTTCCATGGTCTGAGTTAATCCCCAACGGCACACCATGAAGTGATACTATCCGAGAGACATACAAGTCTGCTAGCTGGCTAGCGGTAATACTCTCTCGAACAGGCAGGAAATGAGCTACTTTAGAGAGGCGGTCGATAACGACGAAGATAGCATTATTCCCTTTCCTGGTCCTGGGAAACCCGGTAATGAAGTCCATACCGACTTTGTCGCATTTCCATTCAGGAATAGCTAAAGGTTGAAGGGTGCCAGCAGGCCGTTGATGCTCTGCTTTAACTCGACGACAAACGTCGCAGTTAGCAATGAATTGAGCGATTTCTCTCTTCATCCTAGTCCACCAGAATCTCCGACGTAAATCCTGATACATTTTGGTACTACCGGGATGAATCGTGAGAGGAGATTCATGAGCCTCCTTAAGAATCATTTGTCGTAGTTGTTGTTTCTTGGGTACCACCAAGCGGTTCTCGAAGTACACAACACCTTGATCATCCATAGAGAAACTCCTAGCAACTCCGCTAGCAATGTTCTCCTTGATCCGAGATATGCCTTTATCATACCGCTGGGCAACTATGATTTGATCCATAAGGGTAGGTTTCGCCACCAAGGTGGAAAGAAAACCTCGAGGAACAATGTGAAGGTTAAGCTTACGAAATTCCTCGTGGAGAAGTGGTTGCCCTTGTTGTAGCATTAAATTGTTACAATAAGACTTACGACTTAGCGCATCAGCCATGACATTGGCCTTTCCAGGGGTGTAAGTGATTCCTAAGTCGTAATCTGTGAGCAACTCAACCCAACGTCTTTGCCTGAGATTTAGATCCGGTTGGGTGAAGATATACTTCAAACTTTGATGATCAGTGAAGATTTCACAGCGATTACCAAGGAGGTAATGTCGCCATGTTTTGAGTGCATGGACTACAGCGGCAAGCTCTAGATCATGAGTAGGATAGTTATCCTCATGTGGACGCAGCTGTCGAGATGCGTATGCAATCACTTGACGATCTTGCATCAGTATGCAACCTAGTCCTTGTCGCGAGGCGTCGCAGTAGATTATAAAATCCTTGGAAAAGTCTGGTGGTACCAGTACAGGTGCAGATGTGAGGCGTCTTTTCAGTTCCTGAAAACTGGACTCGCACTGTGGGGTCCACTCAAACCTTTTATCTTTCTTGAGGAGTTCAGTTAGAGGTTTAGCAACCTTGGAGAAATTTTCGACGAAGCGTCGGAAATAGCTCGCTAAGCCAAGAAAACTCCTAACTTGCTTGACCGATTCAGGGGGAGTCCAATCAAGGACGGCTTGAACTCACTCGGGATTGACAGCAATACCCTTGCCGGAGATCACATGACCTAGATAGGTTACTTCCGGCAACCAGAATTCACATTTAGAGAATTTAGCATAAAGGCGGTGCTCTCGAAGTTTCGTCAATACCAGCCTTAAGTGCTCGGCATGATCTTCCTTGTTCTTGGAATAGATGAGTATATCATCGAGGTATACCACGACGAAATTATCCAAGTACTCCATGAATATAGAATTCAATAACCGAGAAAAGGTAGCTGGGGCATTGGTTAATCCGAAGGACATGACGGTGTACTCATATTGGCCATAACGAGTAACAAAAGCCGTTTTAGGAATGTCCCCGTTCTTGATTTTGATTTGATGGTAACCCAACCTCAAATCCATCTTAGAGAAGACTGAGGATCCAGCGAGCTGATCATACAGGTCGTTGATCCTGGGGAGCGGATACTTGTTCTTTATGGTGACTAGATTGACAGGTCGGTAATCTACAACCATCCGCTCCATTCCATCCTTCTTCTTGACGAAGAGGACGGGGCAAGCCCAAGGGGAAGAACTAGGACGGATGAAACCTTTTTGCAAGGACTCATCGAGTTGTTTCTTTAGCTCAGCTAATTCTAGTGGTGCCATCTTATAAGGTCTCCTAGAGATTGGGACAGTTCCAGGGATAAGATCTATCACGAACTCGACATCTCTGTCAGGTGGAATTCCTGGCAATTCTTCTAGAAAAACATTCGAAAGTCACGGACTACCGGGATATCTTCGAGTTCTGGTAGAGGGCTGGCATTAAGAGAGTAGAGCTGACGCTCAGCCATTCGGGTCAAGACATTGACTATCTTGCCGGATGGATGTGTAAGTTGAACGGTCCTAGTGTAGCAATCAATCTTGGCGTAATGAGTTGTCATCCAATCCATACCCAAAATGATGTTTATGTCCGAGGACTTGAGAGCGATTAGAGATGCTAGGAAAACAAGTCTATCGACAAGGATTTCATTTCCATGTCTTACCCTAGAGGTTTGCCACTTTGAACCAGGAGTTTGAATAACCATGGAAGTAGGTATGTCACAAAAAGTCATGTTGTGCATTTGAGCATAGCTCTCAGATATGAACGAATGGGATGCTCCAGTATCGAAAAGAACAGATGCTGGATGGCAGTTTACGAGAAGCGTACCAAGGACGACGTTAGGATCCTCATAAGCTTCCTCGGCAGAGACATAGTTGACATGACCACGTGCAGTGGGGATTGGCTTGACATAATTCACCTTGCCGGTTGGCTTACCAAGGCCAACAGGTTTTCCTGGTTGGTTCTGAGGACACTCACGCATGTAGTGCCCTGGTTCTCCACACTTGAAACATGTCACAGTGCTAGTGCGTGGAGCAAAGTTGGAAGGTGGTCCTCCATAGGTCTTAGCGGGTGCATACTGTTGAGTTGGGCGAGGCGCCTCATAGGATGTCCTCGGTGTGTACTTGGGTGGCAGAGCAGTGTTGGGAACCCACACACGGCGCTTGTGAGAGCCAGAGCCGGATGAGGAACCAAAGTCTCGAGTATGCTTGCGTGTGGCCTCGAAGTCGGTCTGGCCCGTTTCAGCACTGATAGCCTTGTTTACCAACTTCTGGAAGGAAGTGCACTCGTGCAGACGTAGATCTCGGTGGAGTTCAGGGCTGAGTCCCTTGCGGAACCTCGCCTGCTTCTTGGCATCGGTGGATACTTCCTCAGGTGCATAGCGTGCCAAGTTGCCAAACTCGCGACTATAGCCATCCACAGTTAACCGGCCCTGGGTGAAATTGCAGAATTCCTCCCGCTTGCGATCCATGAGACCTTCTGGAATATGATGTTCACGGAATGCCTCACTGAACTCAACCCAAGTAGTGATTTGGCCAGCAGGACGCATAGCTTCAAAGTTCTCCCACCAAAGACTGGCAGGGCCCTCAAGATGGTAGGCGGCGTAGGTAACCTTGTCAGCTTCGGCCACACGGGCAGAGTTGTGATACTACGTAGCCAGTCATCTACATCCAGAGGTTCAGTGGAGTGATGGAACTTCGGTGGACACATCTTGATAAAGTCATTGATTGACACCACGTCATTCCTCTGACGGAACCCAGTGTTCTGCTCTATGCGTTCCAGCAGACGGTTGGTCTCTCTCTTGTTCCGTTCTGCCTCGAGCATAACTTCCGCCAAGGAGGGTGACTGGGGCAGATTCCCATCTCTAGCCCCACTAGCCTCACCCTGCTCCTGAGCAGCAGGAGTGTTGCGAGTGTTGACCATCCTAAGAAAACAAAACAACGGTTTAGACAAGGATGGCAAAAATTTGACATAGAAGTGCAGAATGTAATGGATGACACGGAATGCAAAGATGTTCATTCGTACAACATGGTAATATAGAAACTGCTATATATACACCAGTGGTCATACACACCATACATAGTTTAGTACAAGCCATGGCTAAAGTACAACTGCGGTGAAAGACGATACACCCCATCAGAGGCATTCCAAGCTCCTATACATTATTTAACTACACCTCCGGAACTCAGTACACACTAAGTCATATTCCACAAGACGCGCAGGACTGTGGGAATACAACTACTACAATACTACTACTACCACGGTCTAACTCAGACATTCTCGTAGTAATCTTCGCAAAGATTACCACCGTAGCCTGGAAGTGGAACAGACGGATCTTGAAACTCGCGAGCGCTCGAAGGCTGTGGACCATAGGGACATGGATGTGGTCTCAGTCCCGATGCTGGTGGTAACCGACACCCACGTGGAGGTGTAATACCCCCAACGTCACGCCAATCCATGCGATCAGGCAGACGAGTCCGCACGGGGTACAAATCCCGCATGTCCAGATACCCGGCGTGCACAGCAGGTGCAAGCCGTGTCAAAGTAGTCCAGTGGGCGGCTCGAGTGTTATACTGCTCCATTCGGAGGGCACGGACCTCACGGTCCCTATCCTCCAGCATCTGAACAGTAGTCTGAAGCAGTGGCTCTTCATGAGCAGCATCAGTATACAGACCAGTGTAGTAGCCTTCCTCTCCGGGAAGTGAGGCTGGCATGTAACAGAACTCAGTGTTCAGCAACAGGGCATGCCTAGCCCGGAGAATAGTCATCATCGAATAGGCGGCATCCTATACTGCCATCTCGATGGTAACCCCGAGTCCATAAGACCAATGGATGGGGTCGTTAGCTCCGGGATATGAGGGGTATATCCGGACTTTGCAGAAATACTGACTCTGATTGAAATCCTGGTACTATTCCTCCACGGTGTACTCAGGATACCAGCGATAACCGGTCTCAGTCAGCACACGGACTAGCATGGCCGTGTGACCGGGCACATTGATGCACCGAGTCAAACGAACCACTTGGTGAGGGATGCGGCCAGACATCTGAAACACGAGGTAATGCAAAGGCATTAGTGTTTCTGGAAGAAATCGGGCAGCATAACAACTGTAAATGCTCAAACAAAGATTTGAGACATCATACAAATGATAGCATAGCCACTCAACAATTCCAAATCAAGGTTCCGGGTCCAACAATCATCATACTAAAAGGATAGAAACTGAACTGAGGCTTGAAACCAACAATCCTAAGAGTCTACGGATTAGTAACACGTGAACCTAGTAAGGATAAGAGGCCTAGTCCTAAATCCCCGTAGAAAGAATTGACTGACTCAGATCAGAAGGGCATAGGGTAAAGGAGTAAAAAAAGCCTTACGTTCCCTTCCACAATCAATTCCCCTACATATAACTAAGAATTTTTCTAGACTCAACATCGACCAGTTTGGCTTGAGAAACCTACAGGCAGTCCAGCTCTGATGCCAACGCTGTCAGGACCCCGATCCTAAGTCACACCGATCTAGCTGTAACCCGTCATATCACTTTGCGGCCTCACGCACGGTAACCCCACGGGTGCCACCTTACCTGGCTCGGGACCGTTTGCGCATTTTGGCACACGTATATGACAGTGTCGCTAGCATCCATATGACAGAGAACCCGGGCCGACATGGCTAGTTATAAACCAAAAGTGGCACTAAATTACAGAGACAGGCATCCATGACCCAGCAACGAACGTGTCGGTCATCAACGTATGAACCCAAGTCGTAGCAAGCAACATGGACTTAAAGGAACAACGCGTGACATTTCCCCTAAGGGAGACACAGGAACGAAGAAGGACACATGCCGGCCAGCCTACGTGTTCCGAGCAGTAGCAAGCTACCAAGGCTCATTGGAATCACTAGGAGGCATTTCCCTGTAAGGTAGGCTACCAAAGGAAAACAACTAGGCGTCGGATCCCACACATACCAAGCATTTCGACCATACACACAATATGCTCAATATGTGCAAATACAACATTGCATCACAACAGAACTCTATGACTCAAAGTACTTTATTTAAAAGGCTCCAAGAGCCATACATAACATATTCATACAGATAGGGGTCACATGACCCAACACTCAAGTCATACAGTCATAAAAACACAAGCGGAAGCTACATGTCTGAGTACAGACAACTTAAAAAATAAAACAGGCTTGGTGTAGCCTGACTATCTACAAGGCCCTTCACAAGCTCCAGATCTCCGTCTGGGTGTCAAGCTACTCGTCGACGTCAACGTCTATGTAGAACTCATCAACAGGGGCAGGGTTCTCCTCTGCAACAGTTATCAAGCAAACATGAGTACAAAGGTACTCATCAAGTCTTACCACAGAACCTATCATACATGCAACATTATCAAAGGGGGTAGTGGAGTTCATAGCAGAAAGCTAGCTTTGACTCTTGGCTAACCTATACTACAACTCTCAACAGATTGTAAGATGTTATTACGAACACGAGTCCTCTACTCACCACAACAATACACTACCGAGGATCCTCTTCCGTCATCCTACGGAAGGGCCATCCACGGCACTCACACTTATCTTGAGGCTTTTAGCAGAATCCATCAACTTGTCTATGAACTGTAAGAGTAACCAAGTAGTCCGTACCGCGAACAACGGCTATTCGAATAGATTGATAACCCTGCAGGGGTGTACCTCTTCAAACACGCTCCCACCACTTATGGCCGTTTACTCGACGTGTACTCGGCAACCTTCAAGCGGAAGCCCAGCGTGGGTGTAGGCCACGACCTGACTAACTACACAAGGTCTCTCGTCCAGGTTTATCGCCTATTTGGGTTCCATCCGTGGGGAGATCCGGCCGGGGTGTCGCTCACGGCCCCAAACGATGTGTACAGGGTTCCCGAGTCACCAAACGGGCAACCGGTACACCGTCCCACGTACCTGTCGCATCACAACCCACCCCGAGGGTCAGCGTTGTGCACGACCTCCAGTAAGCTATAAAGTTGCAACTCCTGGACAGAGATCGAGGGTAATTAATAAGCCGAGAGGGTCAATTAAGGATCCCAATGTGTGGTAGTAGCTGTAACTTGAACCACACATACAGATCTCGGGTCCTATGGACGATTCCAATGAAACAACCCACCATGTACTCCTACATGGCCTTTCATCGATACCTTTACCAAGCGTATTCGACACTTCCTTCTCTTTATCGGTATGATCATTTCACTCTGATCCATCACCCAGATGAACCAGACCTGACACAACTCTAAGCATAGCAGGCAACATAAACAAATAGCATGGTGGATCACACATCACATGGCTCAATCAACTCCTACACATGCTAGTGGGTTTCAACTATTTACTGTGGCAATGACAGGTCATGCAAGGGAATAGGGTTTAACTACCGCAGCAAGTAGCAGTTCACACGCTGTTGCCTTAATGCAGTAAAAGAGAGCAGGAGCGAGAAGATTGGGTTTGTATCGGAATGATCAATGATTGCTTGCCTGACAAAGTGGTTGTCGGGTACTGCTCTTCAACTGGATACGCAGCAGTATCCTCGGGAGCAGGACCTAACACAGAGAATACCGGCGATACAATCATTAAACAAACAAATGCAACAATATGATGCATGCTCATGACATGGCAAGATGCATGTGTGTTGGGCTAATGCAACTACAACCAGAAGGTCTGAGCTTATTTGAATCAAAGATTCAAATTGGCACTTTAGCTATTATTTAAATAAGTGCATTATCATGTTTTAATGTATACAGCAAGGTAACTTGCTCAAACATGCATGAAAACAGTGCAATTGGAAAGATTGGATTTTTCTGATCATTTTTCATATATAGATCTTTTCCATCTGAGCTACTGTTGAATTTATATGATTTTTTGAAGTTTTGGGTATTTTCTGGAATTTCCTGAATTATTTTTAAATCCAAAAATCCCAGAAAATCCTTTATTGCGTCAGCATGACATCATGCTGACGTCAGTCAGTCAAC
>LR738715.1:534550248-534563032 GCA_902687465.1 Secale cereale
AGGCAACATAAACAAATAGCATGGTGGATCACACATCACATGGCTCAATCAACTCCTACACATGCTAGTGGGTTTCAACTATTTACTGTGGCAATGACAGGTCATGCAAGGGAATAGGGTTTAACTACCGCAGCAAGTAGCAGTTCACACGCTGTTGCCTTAATGCAGTAAAAGAGAGCAGGAGCGAGAAGATTGGGTTTGTATCGGAATGATCAATGATTGCTTGCCTGACAAAGTGGTTGTCGGGTACTGCTCTTCAACTGGATACGCAGCAGTATCCTCGGGAGCAGGACCTAACACAGAGAATACCGGCGATACAATCATTAAACAAACAAATGCAACAATATGATGCATGCTCATGACATGGCAAGATGCATGTGTGTTGGGCTAATGCAACTACAACCAGAAGGTCTGAGCTTATTTGAATCAAAGATTCAAATTGGCACTTTAGCTATTATTTAAATAAGTGCATTATCATGTTTTAATGTATACATCAAGGTAACTTGCTCAAACATGCATGAAAACAGTGCCATTGGAAAGATTGGATTTTTCTGATCATTTTTCATATATAGATCTTTTCCATCTGAGCTACTGTTGAATTTATATGATTTTTTGAAGTTTTGGGTATTTTCTGGAATTTCCTGAATTATTTTTAAATCCAAAAATCCCAGAAAATCCTTTATTGCGTCAGCATGACATCATGCTGACGTCAGTCAGTCAACAGGGCTAGTCCAAGTCAAACCTGACCAGTGGGACCCACTGGTCAGTGTCACAGTTAACTAATTAACTAATTAGAATTAAATTAACACCTAAACTAGGTTTGACTTGCAGGCAGGGCCCACATGTCAGTGACCCAGGGGGGCCAAACCCGTGGTCAAACAGGTCCAACTCGCTGGCGAAGTGACGCCGGCGAGGCCAGACACGGCGGCGTGCTTCGGAAAACGTCCACAGGGCTCGGTTCGAGCCGCGGTTGGGCGCGTTGGAGAGCCCTTGTCGTTGCGCGTCGAACGATGGTGGTCGCCGGACCTGTGGTGGCCGGAGACAACGGCAACGAGCTCGACGGCGGCGCCGGCGTTCGGGCGTGTGTGGAGAAGCAGCTACGGTGGCCTAGGCGATGCGTGCGTGGTACCTAGCTCGTCTACGTGCGGCGGCGAGCGAGATGGACATGTGCCCGTGACCAAATGGTCATCGGAGCATCGCCGGCGGCAAGCACGGTGGCGGTGGATTTCGGTGATCAACGGAGCGGCAGCTACATGGCGCAAATGAAGCGGAGAAGAGAGGGATACGACGTAGGAGCTCACAGCGGTGCTAGCGAGCTCGACGGAGGGGTCGGGGATGCTCTGCTGCTTCTTAATCGACGGCAAGGTGCTCCGGCGATCCGAGGTTGGGGACGACGGCGTGAAGGCGTTGCAGGGCTCCCGGTGATCCGTGGCTCAGCGAGGAGGTAGAGAGCGTCGCGGCGAACCTTTTGGACACGGTCACGGGACGAGGGGGAGGGTCTAGGTGCGGCAACGGCGAGCGGCGGCGACGAGCGGCTCGGTGGTGAGAGGGAGAGAGCCAGGGGAGGCGACGGGGACGAGGGGAAAGTGCGAGAGGGGTCGGGGCAGCTGCGTGGCGACGCCAGGAGACGTCCAGGCCGTCGGGAGGCAGGCAGGCATGGTGGAGGTGGCCGGGCGCGTGCCGGTGCGCGGTGGCCACGCGCGCTACCGACTGGCGCGAGGAGGAAGGCGACAGAGCGGGGCTGGTGGGCTGGGCCGGCCTGCAACAGTGCTGGGCCCAAGGTAAGTGCTTTCTCTCTCTTTCTTTTTCCTATTTCTTTTATGTTTCATTTCTTTTGCAACTTTGTTTAATTAATAAAAATGCCAGAACATTTTTATAACTCATAAAACTTGTCATGCCTACTGTATATAATATGAACAGTATGGAACATTATAGTTTATGATTATTTGAGCATTTAAAATATTTTATAACATTTAAATGCCCAAATTCAAATACCATATGATTTAATCCAGAGCCCTTAGATGTCCTAGAAAATTGTGCACCATTTTTAGCAGAGGTTTGAGACCAAGGCAGAAATGATGAACATTTTTGAAGGGCATTTTGGGTACATTGGAAAAGATTTTATCAAACCCTAGTTGTTAGAAGAGGGGTGCTGGGGTTTCTGTCATTCCCATTTCAAGTTTCTTTGATAAGTAAACATGATGCACACTCTAGCTAGCCCTAATGCAAGTGCTTAACTAGGGATGTAACAACTCACCCCCACTTAAAAGAATCGCGTCCCGAGATTCGGGTTCCTCCGGAAAGAGGGTGGGGTACTCAAGTCGAAGACGATCCTCCCTTTCCCAAGTAGCTTCACTCTCGGAATGATGTGACCATTGAACCTTGAGAAACTTGATATTGTGGCGTCGAGTGGTGCGTTCGGTTTGATCAAGAATACGAACGGGGTATTCTCGATATGTGAGATTGTTCTGGTGATCAAGCGTTTCGTGGTCCACTCCGCGGATAGGATCCAAGAAGCAACGCCTGAGTTGAGAAACGTGGAACATGTCATGAACTCTGGATAGGTGCGGAGGTAGTTCCAGTTGGTAGGCAACTTCTCCTCGTTTGGCAAGAATGCGAAAAGGACTGATGTAACGAGGGGCCAATTTGCCTTTGATACCGAAGCGATGGGTTCCCTTAAGAGGAGTAACCCGAAGGTAAGCCTTATCGCCGACTTCAAAAGTCACAGCCTTATGATGACTATCATATTGGCTCTTCTGGCGAGACTGGGCTGTTTTCAATTTCTCACGAACGATGCGAACTTGGTCTTCTACTTCCTGGATCATATCCGGGCCAAAGAATTGTCTTTCCCCGGTTTCTGACCAGTTAAGAGGTGTTCGACACCTTCGTCCATATAGAACTTCGAAGGGAGCTTTGCCCAAGCTGGCTTGATAACTATTGTTATAAGCGAATTCGGCAAATGGAAGACACTTCTCCCAATCCATACCGAAAGAGATGACAGAGGCTCGAAGCATGTCTTCCAGAATTTGATTGACTCGTTCCACTTGACCACTTGACTAGGGATGGAAGGCGGTACTGAAAGAGAGATGAGTTCCCATAGCATTCTGGAAACTTTCACAAAATCGTGAAGTGAAAAGACTTCCACGGTCTGAGTTAATCTCCAACGGCACACCATGAAGTGATACTATCCGAGAGACATACAAGTCTGCTAGCTGGCTAGCGGTAATACTCTCTCGAACAGGCAGGAAATGAGCTACTTTAGAGAGGCGGTCGATAACGACGAAGATAGCATTATTCCCTTTCCTGGTCCTGGGAAACCCGGTAATGAAGTCCATACCGACTTTGTCCCATTTCCATTCAGGAATAGCTAAAGGTTGAAGGGTGCCAGCAGGCCGTTGATGCTCTGCTTTAACTCGACGACAAACGTCGCAGTTAGCAATGAATTGAGCGATTTCTCTCTTCATCCTAGTCCACCAGAATCTCTGACGCAAATCCTGATACATTTTGGTACTACCGGGATGAATCGTGAGAGGAGATTCATGAGCCTCCTTAAGAATCATTTGTCGTAGTTGTTGTTTCTTGGGTACCACCAAGAAATTCTCGAAGTACACAACACCTCGATCATCCATAGAGAAACTCCTAGCAACTCCGCTAGCAATGTTCTCCTTGATCCGAGATATGCCTTTATCATACCGCTGGGCAACTATGATTTGATCCATAAGGGTAGGTTTCGCCACCAAGGTGGAAAGAAAACCTCGAGGAACAATGTGAAGGTTAAGCTTACGAAATTCCTCGTGGAGAAGTGGTTGCCCTTGTTGTAGCATTAAATTGTTACAATAAGACTTACGACTTAGCGCATCAGCCATGACATTGGCCTTTCCAGGGGTGTAAGTGATTCCTAAGTCGTAATCTGTGAGCAACTCAACCCAATGTCTTTGCCTGAGATTTAGATCCGGTTGGGTGAAGATATACTTCAAACTTTGATGATCAGTGAAGATTTCACAGCGATTACCAAGGAGGTAATGTCGCCATGTTTTGAGTGCATGGACTACAGCGGCAAGCTCTAGATCATGAGTAGGATAGTTATCCTCATGTGGACGCAGCTGTCGAGATGCGTATGCAATCACTTGACGATCTTGCATCAGTATGCAACCTAGTCCTTGTCGCGAGGCGTCGCAGTAGATTATAAAATCCTTGGAAAAGTCTGGTGGTACCAGTACAGGTGCAGATGTCAGGCGTCTTTTCAGTTCCTAAAAACTGGACTCGCACTGTGGGGTCCACTCAAACCTTTTATCTTTCTTAAGGAGTTCAGTTAGAGGTTTAGCAACCTTGGAGAAATTTTCGACGAAGCATCGGCAATAGCTCGCTAAGCCAAGAAAACTCCTAACTTGCTTGACCGATTCAGGGGGAGTCCAATCAAGGACGGCTTGAACTCGCTCGGGATTGACAGCAATACCCTTGTCGGAGATCACATGACCTAGATAGCTTACTGAAATCCATACCGACTTTGTCCCATTTCCATTCAGGAATAGCTAAAGGTTGAAGGGTGCCAGCAGGCCGTTGATGCTCTGCTTTGACTCGACGACAAACGTCGTAGTTAGCAATGAATTGAGCGATTTCTCTCTTCATCCTAGTCCACCAGAATCTCTGACGTAGGTCCTCATACATTTTGGTACTACCGGGATGAATTGTGAGAGGAGATTCATGAGCCTCCTTAAGGATTAACTGCCATAGATGGTGGTTCTTGGGAACCACTACACGGTTCTCAAAGAAAAGAACACCTCGATCATCCATAGAGAAACTTTTAGCGAGTCCGTTGGCAATGCTCTCTTGGAGTCGGGATATACCTTTATCACGCTTCTGGGCAGCTATAACTTGATCCATAAGGGTAGGTTTCGCCACCAAGGTGGAAAGGAATCCTCGAGGAACAATGTGAAGGTTAAGCTTACGAAATTCCTCGTGGAGAAGTGGTTGCCCTTGTTGTAACATTAAGTTGTTACAATAAGACTTACGACTTAGCGCATCAGCCATGACATTGGCCTTTCCAGGGGTATAAGTGATTCCTAAGTCGTAATCTGTGAGCAACTCAACCCAACGTCTTTGCCTGAGATTTAGATCCGGTTGAGTGAAGATGTACTTCAAACTTTGATGTTCAGTGAAGATTTCACAGCGATTACCAAGGAGGTAATGTCGCCATGTTTTGAGTGCATGGACTACAGCTGCAAGCTCTAGATCATGTGTACGATAGTTATCCTCATGTCGACGCAACTGTCGAGATGCGTATGCAATCACTTGACGATCTTGCATGAGTATGCAACCTAGTCCTTGTCGCGAGGCGTCGCAGTAGATTATAAAATCCTTGGAAAAGTCTGGTGGTACCAGTACAGGTGCAGATGTCAGGCGTCTTTTCAGTTCTCGAAAACTGGACTCGCACTGTGGGGTCCACTCAAACTTTTTATCTTTCTTGAGGAGTTCAGTTAGAGGTTTAGCAACCTTGGAGAAATTTTCGACGAAGCATCGGCAATAGCTTGCTAAGCCAAGAAAACTCCTAACTTGCTTGACCGATTCAGGGGGAGTCCAATCAAGGAAGGCTTGAACTCGCTCGGGATTGACAGCAATACCCTTGCCAGAGATCACACGACCTGGATAGGTTACTTCTGGCAACCAGAATTCACATTTAGAGAATTTGGCATAAAGGCGGTGCTCTCTAAGTTTCGTCAATACCAGCCTTAAATGCTCGGCATGATCTTCCTTGTTCTTGGAATAGATGAGTATATCATCGAGGTATACCACGACGAATTTATCCAAGTACTCCATGAATATAGAATTCATTAACCGAGAAAAGGTAGCTGGGGCATTGGTTAATCCAAAGGACATGACGGTGTACTCATAGTGGCCATAACGAGTAACAAAAGCCGTTTTAGGAATGTCCCCGTTCTTGATTTTGATTTGATGGTAACCCAACCTCAAATCCATCTTAGAGAAGACTGAGGATCCAGCGAGCTGATCATACAGGTCGTTGATCCTGGGGAGCGGATACTTGTTCTTTATGGTGACCAGATTGACAGGTCGGTAATCCACAACCATCCGCTTCGTTCCATCCTTCTTCTTGACGAAGAGGACGGGACAAGCCCAAGGAGAAGAACTAGGACGGATGAAACCTTTTTGCAAGGACTCATCGAGTTGTTTCTTTAGCTCAGCTAATTCTAGGGGTGCCATCTTATAAGGTCTCCTAGGGATTGGGACTGTTCCAGGGATAAGATCTATCACGAACTCGACATCTCTGTCAGGTGGAATTCCTGGCAGTTCTTCTGGAAAAACATCCGGAAAGTCACGGACTACCGGAATATCTCCGAGTTCTGGTAGAGGGCTGGCATTAAGAGAGTAGAGCTGACGCTCAACCATTCGGGTCAAGACATTGACTATCTTGCCGGATGGATGTGTAAGTTGAACGGTCCTAGTGTAGCAATCAATCTTGGCGTAATGAGTTGTCATCCAATCCATACCCAAAATGATGTTTATGTCCGAGGACTTGAGAGCGATTAGAGATGCTAGGAAAACAAGTCTATCGACAAGTATTTCATTTCCATGGCTTACCCTAGAGGTTTGCCACTTTGAACCAGGAGTTTGAATAACCATGGAACTAGGCATGTCACAAAAAGTCATGTTGTGCATTCGAGCATAGCTCTCAGATATGAACGAATGGGATGCTCCAGTATCGAAAAGAACAGATGCCGGATGGCAGTTTACGAGAAGCGTACCAAGGACGACGTTAGGATCCTCATAAGCTTCCTCGGCAGAGACATAGTTGACATGACCACGTGCAGTGGGGATTGGCTTGACATAATTCACCTTGCCGGTTGGCTTACCACGGCCAACGGGTTTTCCTGGTTGGTTCTGAGGACACTCACGCATGTAGTGCCCTGGTTCTCCACACTTGAAACATGTCACAGTGCTAGTGCGTGGAGCAAAGTTGGAAGGTGGTCCTCCATAGGTCTTAGCAGGTGCATACTGTTGAGTTGGGCGAGGCGCCTCATAGGATGGCCTCGGTGTGTACTTGGGTGGCAGAGCAGTGTTGGGAACCCACACATGGCGCTTCTGAGAGCCAGACCAGGATGAGGAACCAAAGTCTCGAGTATGCTTGCGTGTGGCCTCGAAGTCGGTCTGGCCCGTTTTAGCACTGATAGCCTTGTTTACCAACTTCTGGAAGGAAGTGCACTCGTGCAGACGTAGATCTCGGCGGAGTTTAGGGCTGAGTCCCTTGCGGAACCTCGCCTGCTTCTTGGCATCGGTGGATACTTCCTCAGGTGCATAGCATGCCAAGTTGCCAAACTCGCGACTATAGCCATCCACAGTTAACCGGCCCTGGGTGAAATTGCAGAATTCCTCCCGCTTGTGATCCATGAGACCTTCCGGAATATGATGTTCACGGAATGCCTCACTGAACTCAACCCAAGTAGTGATTTGGCCAGCAGGACGCATAGCTTCAAAGTTCTCCCACCAAAGACTGGCAGGGCCCTCAAGATGGTAGGCGGCATAGGTAACCTTGTCAGCTTCGGCCACACGGGCAGAGTGTAGCTTATGGGTGATACTACGTAGCCAGTCATCCGCATCCATAGTTTCAGTGGAGTGATGGAACTTCGGTGGACACGTCTTGATAAAGTCATTGATTGACACCACGTCATTCCTCTGACGGAACCCAGTGTTCTGCTCTATGCGTTCCAGCAGACGGTTGGTCTCTCTCTTGTTCCGTTCTGCCTCAAGCATAACTTCCGCCAAGGAGGGTGGCTGGGGCAGATTCCCATCTCTAGCCCCACTAGCCTCACCCTGCTCCTGAGCAGCAGGAGTGTTGCGAATGTTGACCATCCTAAGAAAACAAAACAACGGTTTAGACAAGGATGGCAAAAATTTGACATAGAAGTGCAGAATGTAATGGATGACACGGAATGCAAAGATGTTTATCCGTACGACATGGTAATATAGAAACTGCTATATATACACCAGTGGTCATACACACCATACATAGTTTAGTACAAGCCAAGGCTAAAGTACAACTGCGGTGAAAGACGATACATCCCATCAGAGGCATTCCAAGCTCCTATACATTATTTAACTACACCTCCGGAACTCAGTACACACTAAGTCATATTCCACAAGACGCGCAGGACTGTGGGAATACAACTACTACAATACTACTACTACCACGGTCTAACTCAGACATTCCCATAGTAATCTTCGCAAAGATTACCATCGTAGCCTGGAAGTGGAACAGACGGATCTTGAAACTCGCGAGCACTCGAAGGCTGTGGACCATAGGGACATGGATGTGGTCTCGGTCCCGATGCTGGTGGTAACTGTCGGGGGAAACTGTCGACCACGAACACCTATGGGACCGGAGCCCCTTGTATGTTGCGGTGAGGGAGCGGAGGGAGCACAAAGAGCGGATCGAAGAGCACACGCGGGCAGTTTACCCAGGTTCGGGCCGTGCGGACGCGTAAAACCCTACTCCTGCTTGATTTGTATTGAGTTTGTGAACTCGGGAGCTTGAAGAACTAGCTACACCGAGCAAGAGAGCTACCTAGGTTCCGAACCCTTTCTACGTTGTGCATGGGCCTCCTTTTGTAGCTCAAAGGGGTCACCGACTGGTGTCAACGTAGAGGAGGGCAAAAATGTAACTTTGGTGGTAGTTGTAACAGTGCGGGAACAGTGCATGAACAGTGGATAAACAGTGGTCTTCACCTAACCTTGACAGTGGGGGACAAGGGCATTAAATGCCCGTCACCGTCGACCCCAAAAGCGCCCGTCCATGCGTCTCCGTTCGCCACGGCGGTAGCCTCGTCACCGTGGAGTGCCACCGTCTCCCCCAGGCTGCACAACCATCCGCCACGCGTCCCTGGAAGGGCCCCAGGGCGACGCGTGTGCCGATGAGCTGGAGCGCGGGCACACAGCGCATGCTTTCCCCGGCAAGCACCTTGCCGGGGTCTTGATCTTGTCGGGCCCGGAAGCTTGTCGCTCCCCGGGCCCTGCCGGGGCACAGGGTGCGCCGAGGCATGTCTTCTAAGATGCAATCTTCTGGTCTTCCTGGCAAGCTCCTCTTGCCAGGGTCTTGTGTAAATGTGACAATCTTGAGCCTGGGACGGCCTTCACGGCAAGCTCCACTTGCCGGGGCCTTGATCTTCTGTCTTGTATACTTTATTTTTGAATGGCTTTATATGGATCAGAAAGGTCTCCGGCGAGCACGTGGTGAGCCCTGCCGCGGGAAGCTGCTACTGCCCGTGCACAAGTTGGGGTACTAAGGTACCCCTATCTTAGTACACCGACAGGAACCCCCGGGCCTGGGCCACACACGGTGCCGAGCGCTGTTGGGCCAGGCCCAAAACAGTGCACGGGCACACGCGGCCCACGGTACGCCAAATCCCCTTCCGCATCCGCCGCGCCCCTCCCTAACGGCACGCGTCGATTGCGGCGTCGTGGGAGAGATCGTGGCCTCGTTCTTTAATGGGAAATGCGGAGCGTCCCCCACCTCCTCCTTAAAAGCAGAGGAAGCAGGGGCAGTTTCCCTCCTTCGTCTTCATTGCGTCTTCAACCTCCAGAAAACTTCCGCGCCCTCTGCTCCCACCCCTCCTCCGCCGCTTTCCGCATCTGCGGCGCCGTCGAGCTCCTCGCCTCTCCCCTCGCCACCTCCGCCATGGCTCCAAAGAGCGAGAAGGCGAAAGCGGAGAAGACCAAGAAGGAGAAGTCCGAGCAGGCGGCGAAGCTTGTCGCCTTGCGGAAGAGGAACGTGGTCTTCGCGCCGAGGCTCAGCGCGCGGGAATTATGGAACAAGTACTACCTCTTCTGCTCCGGGGAGACCAAGGCTCATCCCCGTACCAGAGTCTTCCCCGTCATCGCCAAAGATCTGGTTCCCGGCGGGTATTTCTTCTTCGCTGCCTTCTTTCACTGTGGGTTGTGCCCTCCATTTTCGGAGTTTTTCTGTGATATCATGAACACGTACAACCTCCACCTCCTAGACTTCACCCCCAATGCCATCCTTACGATGGCCGTTTTCGCACATCTGTGCGAAAACTACATAGGGATCCATCCAAACGTAGCACTCTTTCGCCATTTCTTCATGCCTAGAGTAGAGGATGGCGCTCCCCTCTCCGGCGGAATCTCCTGGATCTTCCGGTTAAACAAAAAGGACTCATATCTGAAAGGAGAACTCCGCGGCAAGTGGGAAGAATGGCGTGCAGACTGGTGCTGGGTAGTAGAGGATCAGCCGGAGCCCTTCACCGCGCCGCGCACAACTGCCATAGTGCGCGGCAGAGACTGGAGCGAACTGGCCCCGGAAGACAACAAGCTTAGTATTGCCCTTGTTAGAATCATCCGTCTCCGGGTAGCCAATCTGACCATCGGAGAGGTTGGCGCAGATTTTCTTCGCCGCCGCATTGCCCCTTTACAAGAGAGGAAAAGGCCCACCTGGGAATTTGGCAACGCAGTGGATATCATGAGGTTGCGTTGTGGATTGAACTTCAATTTCACAGCTTTGGAGCTGAAAGGAATGGTGCGAGAACTCTTCAAGCATGACCCGGCGCACCCAGAGTGGTTCAGGCCCGCCAAGGGAGTGGTGCCGCTATGCAACAGCACTGCCCGTGACTCTCTGCGCGCAATGATGCCGGAGTGCGACTCCCACGGCATCGTCCCCACTTGGATCCAGCCTCCGGGAGATGCCATTCTGAGCTTCTTTGATAACTTGGTCGAGGTGCCGAAGAACACCGAGGAGATCAAGGGCCTCACCCGGGCCACCACGGACTGGGATATTGCCTATATTGCTTCCCGGATGGAAGAGGCCGCCGCAACCGCAGCGGCAGGAGACTTCGGATTCACCGTCGATGAGGCAGAGGCTGCGGATGCGTCGAGCAAAGCCGAGGAGGCAGAGATCCGCAGGTTGCTTAAGCTTCCACCCGACGAGCTTGCCGGGGTTCCTTCCCTGAGGCATGCCGGGATCCCCGGGGTTGTGAGCGAGGCCGCCGCGGGGGGCGAGGTTGCCGGAGGGAACAGAGGTGCCGGAGGGAGCGGAGGTGCCGGAGGGAGCGGAGCCACCGGAGGGAGCGGAGCCACCGGAGGGAGCGGGGCCGCAGGACAAGATGCTGGACCTAGCGGGCCCGCCGGGGAGGAGGAGGAGGAGACCGAGGCCGATGAGGACACCGGTGGGTCTCTGGGGCTTGACGACGACGCCTCCTCGTCCTCGGAGAACTCCCCGCCTCGGGCAAGTCCCAAGCGAACATCGTTGAAGCGCCTCCGCAAGGCGGCTACAGCGACAAGGACGCAGGCGCCCCGACAGCAGCCTACTCGCCAGGCGACGCGCGCCACCAGAGCGAGCCAAGCCACGACGGAGGCGCCCCGCGCACCAGCGCCAAGCGGAGGGGGATCCTCCCGGAGCGAAACGGCCGCTCCGCCTGCTCCTCGGGCCCCGGCGCCAACGGAGGCTGGGTCTTCGCAGCCCCCAGCCCCGGAGACCGCCAAGCGCCCAAGGGAGCCTTCTCCTCCTGCTCCTCGCGCGGGAGCAACTCAGGTGGAGTTTGACTTCTCCGCCCTCAGCTCCGACGACGACGAGGAAGAGGAGTAAGTATTTGTGATTTGTAACTTCTTTGATTCTGTCTTGATTCTTTCCTTGATGATTCTGATCTTGTTCTTGATTGGTTTGCAGGACCTTGACCCAGCGGCTGGCGAAGAGGGCCAAGATCCCCGTGGTTGAGGTCGAGGACGACTCGCCCGCCGCGGCGACCGGAGACGCGCCAGCGACAGGCTCGTCGGACCAACCTGCTGCTCCGAGGAGCAGCCCCCAGCGCAGCCCCCAGCGTAAGTCTGGGTTTTGGATTTTTTGTTCGTCGGGCGCGCTTGAGGTTTTAGCTTGTACTAACATCTTGACGTTTCATTTGTCTTGTGCAGAAGTGGAGCCGCAGCTGCAGGAGCGCCCGGAGACTACTCCCGAGGAGCCACAGGTTCCAAAGATGTCGGGGGAAACTGTCCACCACGAACACCTATGGGACCGGAGCCCCTTGTATGTTGCGGTGAGGGAGCGGAGGGAGCACAAAGAGCGGATCGAAGAGCACACGCGGGTAGTTTACCCAGGTTCGGGCCGCGCGGACATGTAAAACCCTACTCCTGCTTGATTTGTATTGAGTTTGTGAACTCGGGAGCTTGAAGAACTAGCTACACCGAGCAAGAGAGCTACCTAGGTTCCGAACCCTTTCTACGTTGTGCATGGGCCTCCTTTTGTAGCTCAAAGGGGTCACCGACAGGTGTCAACGTAGAGGAGGGCAAAAATGTAACTTTGGTGGTAGTTGTAACAGTGCGGGAACAGTGCATGAACAGTGGATAAACAGTGGTCTTCACCTAACCTTGACAGTGGGGGACAAGGGCATTAAATGCCCGTCACCGTCGACCCCAAAAGCACCCGTCCATGCGTCTCCGTTCGCCACGGCGGTAGCCTCGTCACCGTGGAGTGCCACCGTGTCCCCCAGGCTGCACAGCCATCCGCCACGCGTCCCTGGAAGGGCCCCAGGGCGACGCGTGGGCCGATGAGCTGGAGCGCGGGCACACAGCGCATGCTTTCCCCGGCAAGCACCTTGCCGGGGTCTTGATCTTGTCGGGCCCGGAAGCTTGTCGCTCCCCGGGCCCTGCCGGGGCACAGGGTGCGCCGAGGCATGTCTTCTAAGATGCAATCTTCTGGTCTTCCTGGCAAGCTCCTCTTGCCAGGGTCTTGTGTAAATGTGACAATCTTGAGCCTGGGACGGCCTTC
>LR738715.1:534563042-534583220 GCA_902687465.1 Secale cereale
TAAACAGTGGTCTTCACCTAACCTTGACAGTGGGGGACAAGGGCATTAAATGCCCGTCACCGTCGACCCCAAAAGCACCCGTCCATGCGTCTCCGTTCGCCACGGCGGTAGCCTCGTCACCGTGGAGTGCCACCGTGTCCCCCAGGCTGCACAGCCATCCGCCACGCGTCCCTGGAAGGGCCCCAGGGCGACGCGTGGGCCGATGAGCTGGAGCGCGGTCACACAGCGCATGCTTTCCCCGGCAAGCACCTTGCCGGGGTCTTGATCTTGTCGGGCCCGGAAGCTTGTCGCTCCCCGAGCCCTGCCGGGGCACAGGGTGCGCCGAGGCATGTCTTCTAAGATGCAATCTTCTGGTCTTCCTGGCAAGCTCCTCTTGCCAGGGTCTTGTGTAAATGTGACAATCTTGAGCCTGGGACGGCCTTCCCGGCAAGCTCCACTTGCCGGGGCCTTGATCTTCTGTCTTGTATACTTTGTTTTTGAATGGCTTTATATGGATCAGAAAGGTCTCCGGCGAGCACGTGGTGAGCCCTGCCGCGGGAAGCTGCTACTGCCCGTGCACAAGTTGGGGTACTAAGGTACCCCTATCTTAGTACACTGACAGTAACCGACGCCCACGTGGAGGTGTAATACCCCCAACGTCACGCCAATCCATGCGATCAGGCAGACGAGTCCGCACGGGGTACAAATCCCGCATGTCCAGATACCCGGCGTGCACAGCAGGTGCAAGCCGTGTCAAAGTAGTCCAGTGGGCGGCTCGAGTGTTATACAGCTCCATTCGGAGGGCACGAACCTCACGGTCCCTATCCTCAAGCATCTGAACAGTAGTCTGAAGCAGTGGCTCTTCATGAGCAGCATCAGTATACAGACCAGTGTAGTAGCCTTCCTCTCCGGGAAGTGAGGCTGGCATGTAACAGAACTCAGTGTTCAGCAACAGGGCATGCCTAGCCTGGAGAATAGTCATCATTGAATAGGCGGCATCCTGTACTGCCATCTCGATGGTAACCCCGAGTGCATAAGACCAATGGATGGGGTGGTTAGCTCCGGGATATGAGGGGTATATCCGGACTGTGCAGAAATACTGACTCTGATTGAAATCCCGGTACTGTTCCTCCACGGTGTACTCAGGATACCAGCGATAACCGGTCTCAGTCAGCACACGGACTAGCATGGCCGTGTGACCGGGCACATTGATGCACCGAGTCAAATGAACCACTTGGTGAGGGATGCGGCCAGACATCTGAACCACGAGGTAATGCAAAGGCATTAGTGTTTCTGGAAGAAATCGGGCAGCATAACAATTGTAAATGCTCAAACAAAGATTTGAGACATCATACAAATGATAGCATAGCCACTCAACAATTCCAAATCAAGGTTCCGAGTCCAACAATCATCATACTAAAAGGATAGAAACTGAACTGAGGCTTGAAACCAACAATCCTAAGAGTCTACGGATTAGTAACACGTGAACCTAGTAAGGATAAGAGGCCTAGTCCTAAATCCCCGTAGAAAGAATAGACTGACTCAGATCAGAAGGGCATAGGGTAAAGGAGTAAAAAGAGCCTTACGTTCCCTTCCACAATCAATTCCCCTACATATAACTAAGAATTTTTCTAGACTCAACATCGACCAGTTTGGCTTGAGAAACCTACAGGCAGTCCAGCTCTGATGCCAACGCTGTCAGGACCCCAATCCTAAGTCACACCGATCTAGCTGTAACCCGTCATATCACTTTGCGGCCTCACGCACGGTAACCCCACGGGTGCCACCTTACCTGGCCCGGGACCATTTGCGCATTTTGGCACACGTATATGATAGTGTCGCTAGCATCCATATGATAGAGAACCCCGGCCGACATGGCTAGTTATAAACCAAAAGTGGCACTAAATTACAGAGACAGGCATCCATGACCCAGCAACGAACGTGTCGGTCATCAACGTATGAACCCAAGTCGTAGCAAGCTACATGGACTTAAAGGAACAACGTGTGGCATTTCCCCTAAGGGACAGACACAAGAACAAAGAAGGACACATGCCGGCCAGCCTACGTGTTCCGAGCAGTAGCAAGCTACCAAGGCTCATTTGAATCACTAGGAGGCATTTCCCTGTAAGGTAGGCTACCAAAGGAAAACAACTAGGTGTCGGATCCCACACATACCAAGCATTTCAACCATACACACAATATGCTCAATATGTGCAAATACAACATTGCATCACAACAGAACTCTATGACTCAAAGTACTTTATTTAAAAGGCTCCAAGAGCCATACATAACATATTCATACAGATAGGGGTCACATGACCCAACACTCAAGTCATACAGTCATACAAACACAAGCGTAAGCTACATGTCTGAGTACAGACAACTTAGAAAATAAAACAGGCTTGGTGTAGCCTGACTATCTACAAGGCCCTTCACAAGCTCCAGATCTCCGTCAGGGTGTCAAGCTACTCGTCGACGTCAACGTCTATGTAGAACCCATCAGCATGGGCAGGGTTCTCCTCTGCAACAGTTATTAAGCAAACATGAGTACAAAGGTACTCAGCAATCCTTACCACAGAACCTATCATACATGCAACATTATCAAAGTGGGTAGTGGAGTTCATAGCAGAAAGCCAGCTTTGACTCTTGGCTAACCTATACTACAACTCTCAACAGATTGCAAGATGTTATTACGAACATGAGTCCTCTACTCACCACAACAATACACTACCGAGGATCCTCTTCCGTCATCCTACGGAAGGGCCATCCACGACACTCACACTTATCTTGAGGCTTTTAGTAGAATCCATCAACTTGTCTATGAACTGTAAGAGTAACCAAGTAGTCCGTACCGCGAACAACGGCTATTCGAATAGATTGATAACCCTGCAGGGGTGTACCTCTTCACACACGCTCCCACCACTTATCGCCGTTTATTCGACATGTACTCGGCAACCTTCAAGCGGAAGCCCAGCGTGGGTGTCGGCCACGACCTGACTAACTACACAAGGTCTCTCGTCCAGGTTTATCGCCTATTTGGGTTCCATCCGTGGGGAGATCCGGCCGGGGTGTCGCTCACGGCCCCAAACGATGTGTACAGGGTTCCCGATCACCAAACGGGCAACCGGTACACCGTGCGACGTACCTGTCGCATCACAACCCACCCCAAGGGTCAGCGTTGTGCACGACCTCCAGTAAGCTATAAACACCAGAAACTAGTTGCAACTCTGGGACAGAGATCGAGGGTAATTAATAAGCCGAGAGGGTCAATTAAGGATCCCAATGTGTGGTAGTAGCTGTAACTTGAACCACACATACAGATCTCGGATCCTATGGACGATTCCAATGAAACAACCCACCATGTACTCCTACATGGCCTTTCATCGATACCTTTACCAAGCGTATTCCACACTTCCTTCTCTTTATCGGTATGATCATTTCACTCTGATCCATAACCCAGATGAACCAGACCTGACACAACTCTAAGCATAGCAGGCAACATAAACAAATAGCATGGTGGATCACACATCACATGGCTCAATCAACTCCTACACATGCTAGTGGGTTTCAACTATTTACTGTGGCAATGACAGGTCATGCAAGGGAATAGGGTTCAACTACCGCAGCAAGTAGCAGTTCACACGATGTTGCCGTAATGCAGTAAAAGAGAGCAGGAGCGAGAAGATTGGGTTTGTATCGGAATGATCAATGATTGCTTGCCTGACAAAGTGGTTGTCGGGTACTGCTCTTCAACTGGATACGCAGCAGTATCCTCGGGAGCAGGACCTAACACAGAGAATACCGGCGATACAATCATTAAACAAACAAATGCAACAATATGATGCATTCTCATGACATGGCAAGATGCATGCGTGTTGGGCTAATGCAACTACTACCAGAAGGTTTGAGCTTATTTGAATCAAAGATTCAAATTGGCACTTTAGCTATTATTTAAATAAGTGCATTATCATGTTTTAATGTATACAGCAAGGTTAACTTGCTCAAACATGCATGAAACCAGTCCCATTGGAAAGATTGGATTTTTCTGATCGTTTTTCATATATAAATCTTTTCCATCTGAGCTACTGTTGAATTTATATGATTTTTTGAAGTTTTGGGTATTTTCTGGAATTTCCTGAATTATTTTTAAATCTAAAAATCCCAGAAAATCCTTTACTGCGTCAGCATGACATCATGCTGACGTCAGTCAGTCAACATGGCTAGTCCAAGTCAAACCTGACCAGTGGGACCCATTGGTCAGTGTCACAGTTAACTAATTAACTAATTAGAATTAAATTAACACCTAAACTAGGTTTGACTTGCAGGCAGGGCCCCCATGTCAGTGACCCAGGGGGGTCAAACCCGTGGTCAAACAGGTCCAACTTGCCGGTGAAGTGACGCCGGCGACGCCAGACACGGCGGCGTGCTTCGGAAAACGTCCACAGGGCTCGGTTCGAGCCGCGGTTGGGCGCGTTGGAGAGCCCTTGTCGTTGCGTGTCGAACGGTGGTGGTCGCTGGACCTGTGGTGGCCGGAGACGACGGCAACGAGCTCGACGGCGGCGCCGGCGTTCGGGCGTGTGTGGAGAAGCCGCTACGGTGGCCTAGGCGATGCGTGCGTGGTACCTAGCTCGTCTACGTGCGGCGGCGAGCGAGATGAACATGTGCCCGTGACCAAATGGTCATCGGAGCATCGCCGGCGGCAAGCACGGCGGTGGTGGGTTTCGGTGATCAACGGAGCGGCAGCTACACGGCGCAAATGAAGCGGAGAAGAGAGGGATACGGCGTAGGAGCTCACATCGGTGCTAGCGAGCTCGACAGAGGGGTCGGGGATGCTCTGCAGCTTCTTAATCGACGGCGAGGTGCTCCGGCGATCCGAGGTTGGGGACGACGGCGTGAAGGCGTTGCAGGGCTCCTGGTGATCCGTGGCTCAGCGAGGAGGTAGAGAGCGTCGCGGCGAACCTTTTGGACACGGTCACGGGACGAGGGGGAGGGTCTAGGTGCGGCAACGGCGAGCGGCGGCAACGAGCAACTCGGTGGTGAGAGGGAGAGAGCCAGGGGAGGCGACGGGGACGAGGGGAAAGTACGAGAGGGGTCGGGGCAGCTGCGTGGCGACGCCAGGAGACGTCCAGGCCGTCGGGAGGCAGGCAGGCAGGGTGGAGGTGGCCGGGCGCGTGCCGGCGCGCGGTGGCCACGCGCGCTGCCGACTGGCGCGAGGAGGAAGGCGACAGAACGGGGCTGGTGGGCTGGGCCGGCCTGCAACAGTGCTGGGCCCAAGGTAAGTGCTTTCTCTCTCTTTCTTTTTCCTATTTCTTTTCTGTTTCATTTCTTTTGCAACTTTGTTTAATTAATAAAAATGCCAGAACATTTTTATAACTCATAAAACTTGTCATGCCCACTGTATATAATATGAACAGTATGGAACATTATAGTTTATGATTATTTGAGCATTTAAAATATTTTATAGCATTTAAATGCCCAAATTCAAATACCATATGATTTAATCCAGAGCCCTTAGATGTCCTAGAAAATTGTGCACCATTTTTAGCAGAGGTTTGAGACCAAAGCAGAAATGATGAACATTTTTGAAGGGCATTTTGGGCACATTGGTAAAGATTTTATCAAACCCTAGTTGTTAGAAGAGGGGTGCTGGGGTTTCTGTCATTCCCATTTCAAGTTTCTTTGATAAGTAAACATGATGCACACTCTAGCTAGCCCTAATGCAAGTGCTTAACTAGGGATGTGACAAGAAGTGTCTTCCATTCGCCGAATTTGCTTATAACAATAGTTATCAAGCTAGCTTGGGTAAGGCTCCCTTCGAAGTTCTGTATGGACGAAGGTGTCGAACGCCTCTTAACTGGTCAGAAACCGGGGAAAGACAATTCTTTGGTCCGGATATGATCCAGGAAGCAGAAGAGCAAGTTCGCATCGTTCGTGAGAAATTGAAAACAGCCCAGTCTCGCCAGAAGAGCCAATATGATAGTCATCATAAGGCTGTGACTTATGAAGTCGGCGATAAGGCTTACCTTCGGGTTACTCCTCTTAAGGGAACCCATCGCTTCGGTCTCAAAGGCAAATTGGCTCCTTGTTACATCGGTCCTTTTCGCATTCTTGCCAAACAAGGAGAAGTTGCCTACCAATTGGAACTACCTCCGCATCTTTCCAGAGTTCATAATGTCTTCCACGTTTCTCAACTCAGGTGTTGCTTCTTGGATCCTATCCGCGGAGTGGATCACGAAATGCTTGATCTCCAGGACAATCTCACAAATCGAGAGTACCCCGTTCGTATTCTTGATCAAACCGAGCGTACCACTCGACGTCATAATATCAAGTTTCTCAAGGTTCAATGGTCACATCATTCCGAGAATGAAGCTACTTGGGAAAGGGAGGGTCGTCTTCGACTTGAGTACCCCACCCTTTTTCCGGAGGAACCTGAATCTCGAGACGAGCTTCTTTTGAGTGGGGGTGAGTTGTCACATCCCTAGTTAGTGCATGCATTAGGACTAGCTAGAGTGTGCATCATGTTTACTTTTTGCAGAAACTTGAAATGGGGATGACAGAAACCCCAGCACCCCTCTTCTAACAACTAGGGTTTAATAAAATCTTTTCCAATGTACCCAAAATTCCCTTTAAAATGTTCATCATCTTTGCCTTGGTCTTAAACCTCTGACAAAAATGGTGCAAAATTTTCTAGGACATCCAAAGGTCGCTGGATTAATTCATATTGTATTTGCATTTGGGCATTTAAATGCTATAAAATATTTTAGGTGCCCAAATAATCATAAACTAAAATGTTCCATGTTGTTCATATTATATACAGTGGGCAGGACTAGTTTTATGATTTATAAAAATGCTCTAGCATTTTTATTAATTCAACAAAGTTGAAAAAGAAACAAAACAGAAAGAAAAATAGAAAAGGAGAGAGAGAGGGCACAACCCACTTACCTGGACCACCCCGGCCCACCTGGCGGCCCAGCACTATGCTGGCCCGAGCCAGCCAGCTGCTTCGTCCCCGCCAGGCAGGCAGGGAGGTGACGCCGACGAGCTCCGAGCTCGCCCCTCGCTCTGCGATGCCCGCCTCGCCCCACCGGAGTCGCCGGAGTTCCTCGCCGTACCATCGGCCAGATCCACTATGCCCGACCCGGTCTGCGCCTGATCCGCCCCGGTCCGCCTGAACCACCGGTTTTCTATAAACTGGACGAACCGGCAATAAAACTGTTCGGTTTACGTTCTGTTTTCTTATAAAACCTCTTTTGTTTTTTTAATAGTTATTCAGAGAACGTTCTCTGTTTAGGTCTTAATAGCGAGCGTTCGCTCGATAGTCTTTCCTTTTTCTTTTTAATTTCGGCTAGGGACCTATCTGTGAGTATTTTATTTACAGTTTAGCCCTAGAACTTCAAACGGCCATAACTTTTTACTCGTTAGTCTCAATTCAACGAAACCAATGCCCACTTGTTTGTTACGATTCCCTCTTTCCAGTAAAACGACTTAAACATGTTTTTGAAAGTTTGAAATTTGAATTCAACTAGTTTTTGTTTCAAACTTGTTTTTGTCATAACTTGAGTTTCGTAACTCCGATTTAGTTGATTCTTTTTGCAAATTGAAGCTTTTGACCTAAACTTTCTGATAAGGCCAAATTCACTTGATTTTGGTACAGTTAGAAATTAGTTTTCTATTGCAAGAGTCATTTGCTTGGTTTTGAAGTTTTCCGAAGTGTTTTCTTCATTCTTTCCGATATTTTGAGTGATTGCTTATGTATGGTTATTATTGCTTGCTTATGATAGATTGAACGGAGTGTGACGAGTAGATCTATCATGAGTTCGGAGTGCGAATCATGTACATCGTCAGTACAAGGCAAGTTCATACTTTGATCATACTCTCCAATACCTAGTTTTATTGCATTAGTTATATCCTCAAACACTTGCATGAGTAAGACTGGTACATAATATGATGCTTTGTAGTTCATGAGGTAGGAACCCAATGTCTTGAGATCAAACCATGGGAATATACGCTTTGTTGCTTATTGCTTAGCCATGCTTGTAGATGTGGATTGGTATGAGTGATTTCATGAAAGTTGTGAGTGTAATTACAACTAAGGGTTTCGTTAAGGTGGAGTTTAATACACATATGGGTGGATTGGTTGCGGCACCCTGGGGATTTACCAGTGGTTTGCCCAGACACCTGGGGATATACCAGTGTTGTCCTAGGAAATCCCGGGGTTACCGTGTGATTATCCTAAGGAATGCCACCCAGGCTCAAAGGGATCATATGATATTTTCATGCCTAGAAACTTCCATGTGTAGCCACAAGCCATTATGGGCTCTGGCATAGTTGACTATGTTGTGTGACCTCTTTCAGTGGTAGACTAGCATATGTAGGGGGGTGTAGGTGGTACGGTCTACCCAGGGTAAAGAGTTAATGCTTCTCAAAGACTGTGTCCCGGTCATCCGTTTCTCAAACACCATGCAGTGCGAGAAATTAAATGGAGGCGATCGAGTCTTGTGGGGAAAAGTGCACAAACCTATGCAGAGTGTACAAACTATTCATGAGTAGTCGTGTCCCCGGTTATGGACATCTTTGAGTATCTAGAAGTGGATTATTTGTTGATCTCATCACTTGATCTAATAAGATTGTTGGGTTTTTAATGATTTGGTAACTTTGGGAATTGAGACGGGGGTACCATTCTCAATATTGCTTAATTCAACTGAGTATTTAAATAAAATTTATTCCTTTGTGGTAGGGAAAAATTAGCTTTATGCAAAAACAACCTTACAACCTCCATCAGCCAAATATGCATATAGTTGTAGACATTTCTTCTTCATTACTTGCTACAGTGTGAATTTGCCAGTACATTCAATGTAATGACCTACATGGCTGCAACATCTCATGTTGCAGGAATTATTCGACGAGTAAGTGTTACGTTAGGGTTGCGCTGTCTACACTCAACTTTGCCGTTGGTGTTGATGGGAATCCACAACCTTATTTTTACTTCCGCTATATGGATTGAGATAATAGTATTTACGTTGCTTTATACATTTGATTTACCTCTGTTATAAATCTTCGAGTACTGTGTGTGTCAGCATATCGATCCAGGGATGACACTTAAGCACAGAGACTTGATCCATTCGGTTCGGGTCGCTACAAGATGGTATCAGAGCACATGTTGACTGTAGGACGTGACCCTAGAAACTGGCCAGCCCATAGGAAAGGATTTCCCGAAAACTTTATTTTCAAAAAGATTCTTTCATTCTCATCTTTTCTGAGCTTTACCCAAATTCTCCTCTCACCTCAAATAGTTAGATTATACCCTTTCCATTTTGACCACTTCGGAGTAAAGAGGATTTCACCATGCATTAGAAGTGTTGAATCTACAACAATGGATACTCCAAAGATATGAAGAGTGGATGACTTTGAAGAGATATTAATCTTTATAAGACCAAACCCATGTTATGTAATTACGTTAGATGCGACGATTGTGAGCCGTCATTTCTTTGATGTTTTTTTTCTGACGGCCACAAACAAAACCCGTCTTTTCAAAACTATTGTTTGTATTGAGTGTATCTCTCTCCATCTCCCTAATCTTATCCCAAAACCCTTGGACCCAATAGAGGATGAATGAAGATAGACTTGTATTTTCTGGACCGATGACCCAATCGGAGGCAGAGCTATGGATACAAAACATTGAGGATCACTTCAGGAAAAATTTGGTTGCAAGGAATTATGGAGTTCAATACGCTCTTCACTACTTTACAAAAAGTGTTGCAACATGGTGGAAGATGCATCAAGTCATACAAGGATGTAGTGGAGTAGAAAGTTGGGAGGAATTAGAGAAGACTTTGTTAAGATCCTGTCTCATCCGAGAGCGTGGTGACAACCCGAAGAAGAAACCTTGTGCCTGCAGGATTTGTGGAGAAATAGGACACACCCAAAAGGAGCACAAGGATGAATGTCCTCATTGTGAAGAAAGTCACCCAACTGAAGAATGCCCAACTAGGCGGATTACTTGTTTCTTGTGTGAAGGGACTACCCACTACCCTGCCCAGTGTCACATTTACCCCATGGTATAATGAACTATCCAGCAGATGAAAGAAGCCCACGAGGAAATTTCAAAGGAATCCACAATGGAGGAAGATATTGATGACCCTGATGGAGAAGGCCTAAACAGATTTTACTCTCATGCTTTCTATTCATGTGGAAAAGAACGACATCTTTCACACCATTGCATGAAGGAAAGGCAAGAGTATCTGGGCGACTTCCCGACAGAAGAAGTGGAGTTTGATCCGCAAGAAATAGAAGGATTGATAGGAACGAAGAAGTCGAGGAAAAGAAAGAGCATGTGTCACCAGAACAACCCAATTTCTGTGGAAAAGGACCTAACTCACATCACATGTTTCAGGTGCAAGGAGTCGGGGCACTACTTCAGCAGTTGCCCAAAAAGGAAACCTCGGGACTTGTCAGAAGTAATATGGTTTCATTGTAATGGAGGAGGGCACATTGCCAGAGATAGCCCCAATGAGAAGGAGAATTGTGATAATTAGTGGTGTTTGTGAGAAATATAGTAGTAGCAGTGGGAACATTTCTCTTACATTGAGGGAGTTGAGAGTTATGGAAATGACATTGTAATAGCATGTGAAGCAATAGAAATTGATATGTCTGGAATCTCATATGAAATGTTTTGAGTTGTTAAATGAATGTTAGTGCCTCTCTTGCCATCCCACCCAGACTAAAACCTAGAGCCCATGGACAAGCTGACCCCAAAACCTTCTCGGACAAACAACCACATTTAACCCAAGGAAATGCATACGCCGTCCTGAGTACCCCTTCTATCTTATACATATAGATGACAACCCTTTACGAGTCCTTTCTCAAGGGCCCGGAAGCCATCATGACCCTGACTAGCGATCAGGATTACCCAAAGATCCTGAAGGACATGATGAAGCATATTCATCTGGAAGGTGATGCAGTCTACAAGGGTTATCCCATTCTAGAGAATGGAGTTGAACTTTGGTATGTGGAGGTACACCTCCACCGTAAGAAAGGAGTTTGCCCAAATATTATGGGTCAATATTTTTTTATCTCTCGAGTACCACAAACCACATTCTTTGACTCTGTTCGTGAAGCTGCTATGGAGGCCATACGTCATATTGGAGAAATATTAGAAGTAAGACATCGTCACACCCAGGAATGCCTGAGTAGGGTGCATGTAGAGATGATGGAGATGAAGCACACGACCAATAGGATGAATCAAAAGATCGATGAGTTCAAGAATCACATTGCACAATTCCAGTGGGACTGAAGCATCCTTTGCTAGGACGAATGAATAAAGATGGGAGGAATGCTTGACCATATCAAACTATGTGGATGGCAGCATTTGTAGTGAAGCACCTTTAAAATTTGAGTGTTGAATGGTGGTCCAGGAAGTAATAAAATATTTGATATACTGAGAATATGGATTATGGATGAACCTGCGCATTTTTTTAGTGGTACCTTACTGTGTGAACCCCTGGACCCATAGGAAGGAAACTGTTGCCCCAAATAGTGGAGTTCGCACAAATAAGTTGGAGTTTGCTTACGAAGCTTACCCCGAGGTTATGAAGGAAGTAAGTACAAATTGGATTTAAAGAGGGTGTAATGCTAGAGTGTGCAGCCATAGTGACCCCAAGGATGAGTTAAGGAATATATAAGTTCGGAAGTGGTCCCATAAGTCGAGGACCTAAGGAGGCTACGTAATCACAAGGGAACCACGAGACTTGTCAGTAGTAATATGTTTCTCCTGTGTTGAAGCAAAGCACTATGTTAGAGATTGTCCCAAGGAGAAGGAGGGTTGTGCTAAGTAGTTGAGTTGAAGCATGCCATGGAAATGCATAGAACGTAGTAAGTTGAGAATCAGTACAGTTAGCATCATGGTATTGATTTTGGATTTTATGAGTTGTTACTACATAAGTGATGAGTGAAGACCTGATACATGGAATAAGATTTTGAGGAAACTAGTGTTATTCATTTTAAGGGTGGTATAAACCAACACCATTACCCGAATACACTAGCTAGTGGTCAGATACATCATACTTGGAATGGACTGCCCAAGGATGAGTGTGAGTAATCACACTCAGTTATGAACCAAGAGAAGTAAAGGATACAATAAAATTGGATGAATTTAAGAATACTAGGAAACTGGAGGTTGGAAGAACGATCAGTTGCAACCCGATGATGAGACCAAGTGTTACAAGTTGGAGATGAGCCATAACCCACAAGCCCCAAGACCTGTGAAATAAGCAAGCACACTTTTGCTGAAGGAAAACCCCTGGTAGAAGTTATGACTTTATCAACAGACGATCTTGTAGGTGTTTACGCTAAACCCGAGGGTTGTGAAGAACGATAGATGTTTTGTTCAACTAGCAGAATTAATAGAATTATCCGAACTTAGTTCGTTGACAAGAGAAATTTCGCAATGCTTGTGAGGATGACCGAGTGTTAGAATGCGAGATTCACTAAACCATATACAAGGTAATGATTTGGGTGCGGAATGGATTGATCACCATACCAACTTACTCTTATTATTCCCCTTTGTTATACGGGACGGTAAATCTGAGTGACTTACTTATAGTAGAGAGACGACGTTGACAAAACCTTGTTTAAACCCTAGAATGGTATAACAATTTTCCCCCTGTACAAGGCAGTTGTTTCCAATCGTAGGTCATACAGTGAGAATGAAGCGTAGACCCATTTTCTGCAGGAACCCATTTAATTTGTATGATGACCACTGTGAGATATCGATATTTGTTTAGTACTGGCGCCAGACCTGTCAGCTAAGAAGAACCAGTCTCAGAAGAACCTTACCAAGATGAAAGGACACAAGAATTAAGGAAAAGATTATGGCACTACCGGAAGAGCCCAGAGAAGGAATTACCCTAAAGATTTGAGAAGACCGACCCTGTCAACAATAAGGGCAGAGTATATGAGCTCTTGATGGAACCATAACCATGCTTCTAAGTGTGGTAGCACACTAGGCCATACCAATCAATGGATTTGTTAGGAGACCCCGAACCCCAACCTATTTCTTGCTAGCCTCTCCGAATCTCGAGGACGAGATTCATTTTAAGTGTGGTAGGTTTGTAACATCCCAAAATTCTAAATTTTGGAATGTTATATTAAATAGCTAGTTTTGATTGCTTGTGTGATGTGCTGTGTGAATTTGAGTGAAATTTGAAACATTTGAAAGTTAAATGAGAGGGAATGAAATGACTTTCCCAAACTTTCACTCCGCCTTTATGTTTCTCCCTGAATTCAAATTCATTTCAACACAAACCCCTAGAGGGAAGATGACATGACTTCTTCCATTTAAATAAATGAAAAGGGTTTTGAAAAGATTTTAATTCTATTTTTGAAATATTTCAAATCCAGAAACTTCATGCAACTCAATGATTTTTCCCGAGAGAAGATAAAATGACTTCTTCAAATTATAAGAAATATGAGTTGGATGTTATTTTGAAATATTCTGAAACTCATTTTCAAAATTTGAGCTATTGGGTTTTATTCAAATTATTTTTCTCCAAAAATAAAATATATGGAAAATAGGGTAACATGATTCCCTACAGCAGAAAATTAGAGAGAAATAAATTTGAAATCATTTTGGCATTTTTAAAATGATTTTTATTGGTTTTTATTGCAATACTAGCACTATTTGATTTTATTTTAATTTGTGAGGATTTAATTTGACTGTAGAAAAATGTTCATATTGTAGTGTTTCTTTTTCTGAAAATTTCGATATATTATATGCCTATATAATATTCTTATTTATTTTGTTTTATTTATTTTTGTTTGTCTAAAAAAAATCTTTTAGGACCGACCGGACCGGGCCGGCCCAGCCAGCTAGGTCATGGCCCAGCCAGCCCACGTCGTTGCCTCGCTCGTCCCCGAGCTCGGGACGAAGTCTCGAGCCGGCACGGCATCGCCGCCCCCGCCATCCGTGTCCCGGCCGGACACGTCTCCCCGCCCCCTTGCCCACGCAAATCCGCCGCCTCCCCCTCCTATAAAGCCGCCGCCCTGCCCCCTCTCTCGCCCCGACGCTGCGCACTTTCCGCCGCCTCCGCGCTCAACCACCGCCGCCGCCCGCGTTGCTCACCGCCGCCACCCGCGCTGCTCAACGCCGCTGCCCTCGCTGCTGGCCCCTCGCTTCGCGCTGCTCGCCCCTCGCCCTGCGACGCCCTCCTCGCGCAGCCGGAGTTCCTCGCCGTACCGCCGGCCGGATCCGCTCCGCCCGACCTGGTCTGCGCCCGATCCTCCCCGGTCCGCCTGAACCTCCGGTTTTCTTTAAACCGGACGAACCGGTAATAAGACCATTCGGTTTACGTTCTTTTATTTATAAAACCTCTTTTTTATTAGTTATTTAGAGAACGTTCTTCAATAGTCTTTTCTTTTTCTTTTTAATTTCGGCCAGGGACCTATCTATGAGTATTTTATTTATAGTTTAGCCCGTGAACTTCAAACGGCCATAACTTTTTACTCGTTAGTCCAAATTCAACGAAACCAATGCCTACTTCTTTGTTGCGATTCCCTCTTTCCAGTAAAACAACTTAAACATGTTTTTGAAAGTTTTAAAATTTGAATTCAACTAGTTTTTGTTTCAAACTTGTTTTTCTCATAACTTGAGTTTCGTAACTCCGATTTAGTTGATTCTTTTTGCAAATCGAAGCTCTTGACCTAAAGTTTCTGATAAGGCCAAATTCGCTTAATTTTGGTACTGCTAGAAATTGGTTTTCTGTTGCAAGAGTCATTTGCTTGGTTTTGAAGTTTTCCGAAGAATTTTCTTCGTTCTTTCCGATATTTTCAGTGATTGCTTATGTATGGTTACTATTGCTTGCTTATGATAGATTGAACGGAGTGTGATGAGTAGATCTATCACGAGTTCGGAGTGCGAATCATCTACATTGTCAGTACAATGCAAGTTCATACTTTGATCATACTCTACAATACCCAGTTTTTATTGCATTAGTTATATCCTCAAACACTTGCATGAGTAGGACTAGTTACATAATATGATGCTTTGTAGCTCATGAGGTAGGAACCCAATGACTTGAGATCAAACCATGGGAATATACGCTTTGTTACTTATTTCTTAGCCATGCTTGTAGACGTGGATTGGTATGAGTGATTTCATGAAAGTTGTGAGTGTAATTACAACTAAGGGTGTCTTTAAGGTGGAATTTAATAGACATCTGGGTGGATTGGTTGCGGCACCCTGGGGATTTACCAGTGGTTTGCCTGGACACCTGGGGATATACCAGTGTTGTCCTAGGAAATCCCGGGGTTACCATGTGATTATCCTAAGGAATGCCACCTAGGCTCAAAGGGATCATAATATATCTTCATGATTAGAAACTTCCATGTGCAGGCACAAGCCATTATGGGCTCTGGCATAGTTGAGTATGTTGTGTGACATCTTTCAGTGGTCGACTAGCCGATGTAGGGGGATGTAGGTGGTATGGTCTACCCAGGGTAAAGAGTTAATGCTTCTGAAAGACTGTGTCTCGGTCATCCGTTTCTCAAACACCATGCAGTGCGAGAAATTAAACGGAGGCGATCGAGTCTTGTGGGGAAAAGTGGACAAACCTGTGCAGAGTGTACAAACTATTCATGAGTAGTAGTGTACTCGGTTATGGACATCTTTGAGTATCTATAAGTGGATTATTTGTTGATCTCATCACTTGATCTAATAAAATTGTTGGGTTTTTAATGATTTGGTAACTTTGGGAATTGAGATGGGGGTACCATTCTCTATATTGCTTAATTCAACTGAGTAGTTAAATAAAATTTATTCCTTTGTGGTAAGGAAAAATATGCTTTATGCAAAAACAATCTTACAGCCTCCATCAGCCAAATATGCATATAGTTGTAGACATTTCTTCTTCATTACTTGCTATAGTGTGAATTTGAAAGTACATTCAATGTACTGACCTACATGGCTGCAACGTCTCATGTTGCAGGAATTATTCGACGAGTAAGTGTTACGTTAGGGTTGCACTGTCTACATTCAACTTGGCCGTTGGTGTTGATGGGAATCCACAACCTTGTTGTTACTTCCGCTATATGGATTGAGGTAATAGTATTTACGTTTCTTTATACATGTGATTTATCTCTGTTATATCTCCTCGAGTACTGTGTGTGTCAGCATACCGATCCAGGGATGACACTTAAGCACATAGACTTGATCCATTTGGGTCGGGTCGCTACAGTCATCTTTGCAAGAAGGGGGTGCGGGAATGGGGATCGGGATTCATGGATTTGGGGGTTGCCACCACTGGAGTAGACAAGCCGGAGATGCTTAAGGAGGAAGACTAAAATTGACCCAGAAATTTCATCGCACATGGTTCCTACAAAAAAACTGTCTGTGATGTTGTGGATATTTTTTATTAGCTGTGAAAGACAAATTTGGACTGAAGTGGCAACCAATGGTGTTTTAAATGTACGAGAAAATTTGTAGTACTAATACCACTGTCATGTCAAATTTTGGAAAATTTCAGGGGCCATTTCACCTTTAAAGGCATTTAAGTGATTTTCTAGCCATTTAATGACCCTAATTCAAATATGAACTACATGTACATGCAATAGCTAACCATAACGGTTTCAAAAGTAATATTTTGTTTACTTCTATGGGATTTAATTACATGTGCAGTAAATCGGAAGGAATTTTCAAACATATTGGTCTAACGGCTATGACACAATTAAGCATGGAGTGCCATGGCTTTTAAATTCCATTTTTTTTAAATGGATGAGAAAAACATGAAACCTTGCTTGATGTAATGTCATGCCACCAAGATCATGTGGTGAAAAAATTGGCCTGTTTGACGAAAGTCTGGACACACGCCCCTCACAAACCCAAGCAACTCACTAGAAGGCTCTAGTTCCGAGAGGGAACAATGCATGTTTGATGACAAACGGGAGATAGCTTCCTCTTACAGCCTTCCATTTTTTTCTATGTTTAACGTGCACTAATACAACTGTCATGTGAAAATTTGGAAAATTTCAGGGGTCATTTGACCTTTTAAAGACATTTAAGAGATTTTCTAGACATTTAATGACCGTAATTTGAATTTGAACTACATCTACATGCAATGGCTAACCATAACGGTTTGAAAAATCATAATTGTGTACTTGTGTGCGAGTTAATTCCATGGTGTAGTAAATTAGAAGGAATTTTCAAACATATTGGTCTCTCGGCATGGACACATGTACAAGCTTGGAGTGCCATGGCATTTTAATGCCAAAAAATAAAAAATGATCAGAAAAACATGAAACCTTGCTTGATGCAATGTCATGCCACCAAGATGATGTGGTAAAAAAATTGGCCTATTTGACGAAAATTTGGACACACACCCCTCACAAACCAGAGCAACTCACTAGAAGGCTCGTGGTTCCGAGAGGGAGCAATGCATGTTGGATGACGAACGGGAGATAGCTTCCCCTTATGGCCTTCAAATTTTGTCTACGTTCAACGTGCACTAATACAACTGTCATGTGAAAAATTGGAAAATTTCAGGGGTCCTTTGATCTTTTAAAGATATTTAAGTAATTTTCTAGGCAGTTAATGACCGTAATTTAAATTTGAACTACATCTATATGCAACGGCTAACCATAACGGTTTGAAAAAACATATTAGTGTGCTTGTGTGCGAGTTAATTCCATGTGCAGTAAATTAGAAGGAATTTTCAAACATATTGGTCTCACGGCTTGGACACATGTACATGCATGGAGTGCCATGACATTTTAATTCCAAAAAATTAAAAAATGATCAGAAAAACATGAAACCTTGCTTGATGTAATGTCATGCCACCAAGAGGATGTTGTTAAAAAATTGGCCTGTTTGACGAAAGTCTGGACACACACCCCTCACAAACCGGAGCAACTTACTAGAAAGCTCGTGGTTCCGAGAGGGAACAATGCATATTTGATGACGAACGGGAGATAGCTTCCTCTTACGACCTTCAATTTTTTATACGTTTAACATGCACTAATACAACTGTCATGTTAAAAGTTGGAAACTTTCAGGGGTCATTTGACCTTTTAAAGATTTTAAGTGATTTTTTAGCTATTTAATTACCGTAATTCAAATTTGAACTACATCTACATACAACGAGTAAGAATAACAGTTTGAATAATCATATTTGCGTACTTGTGTGTGAGTTAATTCCATGTGCAATAAATTAGAAGGAATTTTCAAACATATTGGTCTCACGACATGGACGCATGTACATGAATGGAGTGCCATGGTATTTTAATTCAAAAACTTAAAAAATGATCAGAAAAACATGAAACCTTGCATGATGTAATATCATGCCACCAAGATGATGTGGTAAAAAAATTGGCCTGTTTGGCGAAAGTCTGGATACACACCCCTCACAAACCGGAGCAACTTACTAGAGAGCTTGTGGTTCCGAGAGGGAACATTGCAGGTTTGATGACGAACGGGAGATAGCTTCCTCTTATGACCTTCTAATTTTTTCTATGTTTTACTTGCACTAATACAACTGTCATGTAAAAATTTGGAAACTTTCTGGGGTCATTTGACCTTTTAAAGACATTTAAGTGATTTTTAGCCATTTCATTACCGTAATTCAAATTTAAACTACATCTACATGCAACGACTAAGAATAACGGTTTGAAAAATAATATTTGTGTACTTGTGTGTGAATTAATTCCATGTGCAGTAAATTAGATGGAATTTTCAAACATATTGGTGTCACGGCATGGACGCATGTACATGAATGGAGTGCCATGGTATTTTAATTTCAAAAAATTAAAAAATTATCAGAAAGACATGAAATGTTGCATAATGTAATATCATGCCACCAAGATGATGTGGTAAAAAAATTGGCCTGTTTGACAAAAGTTTGGACACACACCCCTCACAAACCGGAGCAACTCACTAGAAGGCTCGTGGTTCCGAGAGGCAACAATGCATGTTTGATGACGAACGGGAGATAGCTTTCTCTTATGGCCTTGAATTTTTTCTATGTTTAACGTGCAATAATACAAATGTGATGTGAATAGTTGGAAAATTTCAATGGTCATTTGACCTTTTAAAGACATTTAAGTGATTTTCTAGCCATTTAATGACCGTAATTCAAATTTGAACTACATCTACATGCAAAGGCTAACCCTAACGGTTTGAAAAATCATATTTCTATACTTGTGTGCGAGTTAATTCCATGTGCAGTAAATTAGAAGGAATTTTCAAACATATTGGTCTCACGGCATGGAGACATGTACATGCATGGAGTGCCATGGCATTTTAATTCCAAAAAATTTAAAAATGATCACAAAACATGAAACCTTGCTTGATGTAATGTCATGCCACCAAGATTATGTGGTAAAATAATTGGCATGTTTGACAAAAGTTTGGACACACACCCCTCACAAACCGGAGCAACTCACTGGAAGGCTCATGGTTCCGAGAGGGAACAATGCATATTTGATGACGAACGGGAGATAGCTTCCTCTTACGGACTTCATTTTTTTCTACGTTTAACGTGCACTACTACAACGGTCATGTGAAACCTTTGAAAATTCTAGGGGGCATTTAATCTTTTACGGATATTCAGAATGACCGTAATTCAAATTTGAACTACATCTACATGGCACGGCTAACCATAATGGTTTGAAAAATCATATTTTTTTATTCTTGTGTGCGAGTTAAAAAATCATCAGACAATGTGAATATCTGTGTCCAAAAAAAAATGTAAAGATATGACAAGACAACTGCCCCCACATGATTGGCACTCTATTTTGCGCCTTGAGGTTTGGAAGGTGAATGGCATGGGTTATTAATCATACACGGTTCTGTATTGGAAACCATCAGCTATTATGTTCACGCACATATTTTAATGCGGGAATCGTGTGTAATTTAAACTACACTACTCGTAAATTCCGGCGACCGGTGGGTGTACTATTCCATCGATCTAGATTCCGGCTGCCAATAAATACTACCTGCCCCACGTCGTCCCGCCTGCATTCTCATCTACATCTTCCCCTCGCTCGCCATGCACTAGGGAGCTGCTGGCGAGGGGCTGCCAGAATACTGCCCCCGGGGGGGATTAATAGTTTTAGTATTTTTCATTTTCAATTTTATGCATTGTACCTAGTAGTTAAGTATCATAAGGTATATATGATGATATTATATATATTATGTTATGAACTAATGAACAA
>LR738715.1:534583576-534596280 GCA_902687465.1 Secale cereale
TCATAACAAAGGCCTTATTCTCATAACACCCCACCTTGCTACTACTACTACCTACCACCACCATACCCCACCCCGACCCAGCCTCCACGCAGTGCCGCCCCACCCCAGCCACCAACCACCCCAAGCCGCCCGCCACTGGCAACCACCCTGCGCCACCCGCCGCCGGCCCAGCCACAACCAAGCGCCACCCCGCCTCGGCCACCAAGAGCCGGCGCCAAATCAATACCGCGGCGTGCCCCTATGACATCCTGGCGCCGGATCCATGCCATGGCGGCCCATCTGCGCCGGCCTCCCATGCCGCCGCCCCACCTGCTCCCCCCGCGCCACCGCTCGACCTGCCCATTGCCGGGATCCCTTGCCTTCCTCACTAGACAGGGCCTCCGCTCGCAATACCGATGCTCAGGAGGTCCCATCGCCGCATCCCTGACCCGCCACCGTGCCTCCGCGACGCGACCAGCTGCTGCCTTCTCACTTCGGCTTCCTCTCCTCCATGGTGGAGCGAGGAACCCCTGGATCCGTCAAGCTCGACTCCCTCCTCTAGCCACACGACAACACCACCCCCTCTCACTCCCGATCGGCGCATATCACTCCCCAATCCCACAGCGCCGCCCCGTGACTCCCCCACCCAAGCATGACTCCCTCATGGGCGCACACCGCCACCCTGGACAGCCGGATCTCGGCCTCCCGGGGGACCCATGCCCTGCAGCTGCCGGATCTAGCCCCCGCGACGCTCCAGCACGCATCCTGCCGCATCCATCTGGCGACTTCGGTGGCTGCTCGTCCAAATCGGTCGGATGCCGCTCCCTCCCCGACTACCGCATGTGTGCTGCAGCGAGGCAACAGGCGAACTGCCTCCTCTCCGGCGTAGGAGCACATGGGAACACGCCGGCGCCGATGGTTCGCGCAGTGCGACCCCCCGACCAGTCCGGCGACTCCACCGGCGGCGCGACTCGGTAGCACGTCCAGTTCACCCCGCGATGCGCATGGGCATGTGCAGTAGTTCATGGAGGCACATGCAGTTCTCTGATGAATTCGAGGATGTCCTGTTGGCGTGGCTAGCATCTACATGTCCAGATTGTGTGTTGGTGTGTCCGGCGGTGTGCATTTCTGCTATGCAAGCCATGCGTTTCGTCGGTATGAGTGCAGTGCACAACGTGTGGGGATGTAGTTGGAACAACACGTTTAGTTGATAAAACTTGTTCGGGGACTCTTTGTTTAGATTTTGCTTCCGCACAAACACTGCAGTTGGCCCGACTCCTATGTAGTTCGTTTCTCTTGTTTGATGGTGTGTAGTTTCTGCGGGGCAACATGTTAAAAACTCAGTTTTGTTTTGATGCGGTTCCCTAGTCTCCCATCCGAAGTACTACCATGATGTCTTGAATAATTTTGTTTGAAGAAAACAAAAAAGTAGTTCACTCCAATTTGTGTAGCAGCTCATTGCCCATGTGTGACATGCAATTTGTTTCGCGTGTTTTAAATTTTAGTCGACTACATGAATACTCATGCAGTGTGTTTAGTCCCCAGATGTGGTTCACTTTCGAGAGTGATGAGGTTCACTTGCACACAACATGGAAGTGTGAAAAATTTAGCAAAACAACAAAAAGTAATGCGGTTCAGTTCGATATATGTCGCGGTTCACTTGCCTCCTCTCTGCGATCCACTCTCGTTCACAAAAATATTGAAAAAAAAAGACAACAAAAACTCGTCTGATAAAGGAAACAATGAAGTTCACTTGCCTATCTGATGCAGTGCGGTTTTCAGTTTGAAGCAGTGCGCTTTTCTGTCCGATGCAGTGCACGCGTCGATTTCGGTGTCGCGGAAAACAGAGTGTCCGCATTTTGATAAAATCAAAACTGCTCTTAAACCCTAAGAAATTAGAGAGAGTGTTCTACATGAAAAAGTTGCGCCTCGTCGATATCTTTTCGATGGTGTACCATTTGAATCATTCCAACGAGCGGTTTGAAAAAAATTCACGAAAACATGGCCGCTGTCACTAATCGTCCGCCGCACGATTTTCAAAATTAACTTAAAACCGTAAGGAATCTCGAAAACATTTCAACATATGAAAGGTGCGCCTCGTTCATAGCTTTTCAACAGTATATTACACGCCTCCTTTCGACAAACGGTTAAAAAACTGGAGTAAAAACAGTATCGAAAAATTTAAAAAGATTGAAAAACCAAATTCCGTGATTTAGTAATTTTGAAACTTCTTTTAAACTGTAACGAATTAGACAAAAACTTATATATGAAAAAGATGCGCGCCGACGATATTCTTCCAACGGTGTATCATATGCTTCATTCCGACGAGCTGTTTAGAAAAAACACGCAAAAAAACGCTCGCTGCCATTATTCGTCGGTCGCACCGTTTTCAAAACTGCTCTTAAACCGTGCGGAATCTCGAAAAGTGTTCAACATGGCGAAGTAGCGCATAATCCATACCTTTTCAACGGTATATTACACGCATTGTTCCGACAAACGGTTAAAAAACTAGGGCAAAAAAGGTACCAAAAAACAACACGTACAGTTTTTTCAACGTGAAGTTCACAGGTCTCTGTGTTGCGGTAAGAGTGCAGTGCCCTCGTGTTATGCGTGTAGTGCGGAAGTGTTATGAGAATATTATTCTCATAATATTATGAGAATAGACCGGTTGTATATATATATATATATATATATATATATATATATATATATATATATATATATATATATATATATATATATATATATATATATATATATATATATATATATATATATATATATATATTATGAATTCCATTTTCTATCTGTTTTTGTATACTAATTTGAATCTAGCAGTTATCATCCACATATAAAAAAGGAAAACGTATATACACACATTGAAACAGAACATGTAAGAACGGAAAAGAGAGTACACACATTGAAACAGACCAATTAACACAACAATACTATGAATGCTGTGAATACATAGCTATTCACGTCAAAACAACTCAACAAAATAAAACACGTCCATGAGACGATGACCAGCTGCCCTTGCCTACGGTAGCTCTTGGCTCTGCCTGAACTCGCGCAGGCATTCTGTGGCACTGGAATAGGGCACTGCTTAGTATAGAACAAACCAGCCTTCTATTACAACACAAATATGATTACAAGGGTTCCGATATTACAATGAATAACATCGGCACGACGACACTACGCTAACCACGGTTGCTATATACAAGAAGCATAACAACTCGAAGCAGCGGAACAACAACTAGCAGCGGAACAACGAACATCGATGATGGACTCCAATCCGCAGGGACTCTGGCTGGAACGTTTATCCTAGCTCGCGAATACGGGAACAACACCACACAAGCAAGCAATCCAGACACGACCTGTAAGCTGGCATGACACGCCAGGTTAGTACATTGAATGTACTTGCAAGCTGACAATAGCCAGAAGCATTCAAGATAAACAACAGCATAGCAATTACAGGTTATTCAGGAATTATCATGAGATCATGGCATGAACAACATGAACATGATACAGTTAGACAATATGAGCATAGCATGAACATATAAATCCTATGATACTAGCATGCAACATGATGACACTACATGCACAATTTATTCTGTTTGGGTTACCTCGTAACCATCACATGCATCACTTACCAACCTCGGACATTATACGATCATCTCAGGATCAAATCAAGCTTGGTATAAACAATACCGTAGCAATCATCAAATGACCACAAGGAGCTTGATCTTTACCCACGATTCTCGCACAACATCACGAATATCCAACAACACGCTATCTTTGATACCACGGTGATCATTCCGGCGATCACAACCATGACCAACACTTGGTATCAAATGGTGATCTTTCCGGTGATCACAACCATATCTCATCATCGAGCTGGGGTTGCTATTAAGCACATTATTATTATTATTATTATTACTGTTGACTCATAGTGTGACCAACTACGAACTAGGCCCTTATCCGCGGGCGCGACTATCGATAGATTAAATATACACTCTGCAGAGGTAGCGCACTGTACCCACACTATGGAACCCATGGCCTCGCACTCCCATTCGGGTGGACCAACGACGTTCCGACAAAACTGATCTACTGTCATGACACTCTCCCGGCCAATCCGACTCACGCCCCACTGGGCTAGTCCTGGGTGGCCCTGTGTCTACCAAAGACACACCAACCACTGTCGTGGCCAGACATAAACGGTCCCAAACGGGGACCCAGATCCAATCAACAACAACAACGGGCACACAAGGTTATGTCTGCTTACCGGGACAAGGTACCACATGCCCATAACCTTCCCTCGTTGGAGGCACCAGCCAGAGGCATGAAAATAGACCCAGTTAGGACCGTCCCATAAAGGTAAACATGGTTGCACTGGTCAGTTCGATATGGTGGCACCATGACTCAGCCAACAGTTGTTCAAGTTCAATTTAATATGGTTAAACTTGAATGCAAATATGCTGAGTCATGATAAAATACATGATGCAATTACAATGCATGAGCATGAATATTAACATAATCATGAGAGAATCTCATAAGTACATACTTCTCCGAAACATAGCATGACTACTAACATCAACAATAAATATCATGCAAGAACATATCAACAATACTAACAGGCGAGCATTTAACTAACTGGATGCAAAGGTACATGCATAATAACGGTACTTGGGGCAGACGACAGTCATGCATCGAGGACCATCACCAAGATCAACATGTACTACTAGCAAGCATAAACATATGAAAAGAATACTAGCAACTAGCAGGGTATGCTTACCAGGTGCATAACAACATAGCAAGGAAATAAACAATAACCCCGAAGCATTACAGAAACAACGGTAACCACATTTTAAACAAGCAATCTTTTAATAAATATTCAAGTTGGAAACCATGGCTACTACATGAATATCATGCAAGTGGGTATTGTGGCTTGCCTAGGGGTGAGGGAGACTCTGGGAAGAAGTGCGGTGAAGCCGCAGAACGTTTCGCCGGAACGGTTCTCCTTCGAAGGGGCTAGATAGAGACAAGGGAAAAATGGTCATTTTTTCTGTGTGAAGACTTAGTGAAAATGGTACCAACAGAACGGGCTCGACGAGATGAAGACGTGGGCTTTGGAATCACCTGATTCGGAGTTACGGTCGCGGAGATAGGAGGTGTTGACGGAGAGGGACCAATCTGTGAATATTTCTTCAGCAAACAGGTCCCTGAGTGGATAAGGCAGAGACGCAGAATTAGAAATACACTTTCTGTGAAAGAAAACGTATTCTGGGACGAAGAAGGAAAGAAATACGTGTTTAGGCAAATGAAAACGCACAAATGGAAATACGCCTTCGGGCAAATAAAGCGCACTTACCCGTGGGCGCTTCCACTTGCCACGTGGATCTAAGCAGTGGGCCACTGGCGCGTGGGTCCCAGGCGCAGGGGAGGGGGCAAGGGTGTCGTCGTCTTCCTCCTGCTGATGTTCCACTCGTGGAACAGAGCGAGGCAGGGGAGGGCGCTACCGGCGATGGCCCGATCGGCTCCGCCCGTCTCCGGCCAGGGCGCGGGCACTGGCGGGACCCAGGCGGCCCGGCGCGTCCGCCTAGGGGGTCGACCGGCCCTGGGGAGAAGAGGAGGACGTGGGGCGGAGGACGGTCGCGGGAGGCAGAGGCGGGCTGCCGATGGTGGCCCGGCCGGCTCCGGCCATCGTTGGCCGAGGCGAGGCCACCGGCGGGACCGCGGGGGTCTGGCCCATCCGTTCAGAGGTTCAACCGACGCTAGGGAGGAGTGGGGAGGAGGGGAAGGACGGCGCCAGAGGAGGAGTACAGAGAGCTCGGTTGGTCGAGGAGCTCGGCGATGCGGGCAACTCCGGTGAGGGGCAAGGGTGTGGGGCGACTCGGGGGAGTGTGGGGAACACGATGGACATGCTGGGAGGGTGAGAGGAGGTTTGGGTTGGCCAAAATTAGGCCAAGGCCGAGGCGGCCATGGCGGTCTCCGGCGAAAAGAAGATGAACCCGAAGGTTCTGGTGGTCGAGGAGGAGCGAGGAGAGGCTGGGGGGCTGCGGATGGCTCGAGGGTCCTTAAATAGGCACGGAGCAGAGCTCTGGACGCTCACTAGAGAGCTTGAGCGGTGCACTAATGGAGGTCAGAAGCAGTGCATGGCAGTGGCACTATTGTGACGGTGCGCTGCCGGCGACCCACGACGATGCAGTGATGCAGGGTGGTGCAGTCGAGCACGGGGGACCTCTAGGACATGGTTTGAGGCCGAGACGAGGAGGGAGGCAACGAGCACAGTGGCCCGACCGATCTAGAGCACGCGCTGTGCATGATGCAGGCGTGATCACCACGCGCACTAGCGCAAGCGGCGCGCTTTGGCGTGGTCGACCATGTCCAGTAGATGGACCTCAGTGCCCTCAGTAAAGATGCAGAAAGAAATTGGTCCAGGGGCAAAGAAGAGATTTGCACTTAGCTCCAAAGTAAAACAACAGGAAGGTGTTTATATCTTCCTGTGGTTAAACCAGCTTGGTAACTTGGTAACTAAGTTGTCTGGCGATGATCTTACACTAAGATGATGTAGATCACCAAACAACAGACTAAGAGGAGGAGTTTAGATGGGGGTTGCTGTACAAAGTGCAAAACTAGCCAGATTAGGGGATAATGATGTTGCACTCACATACTTAAGTGTCATGAGCTGAAATTTCGTGGATTTGAATTATTTGACCATAAGGAGCTGCTCTAAAAGACTCATGCCATTTGGAGTTACCAAAGTGGCACTTCCTTCACAAAGATCGATTCTGGACAGAATCTTGGAGAATTTACTGAGGGTAAATGGTTAACTGTATTGAGTCAAAACTTGGTGGAGGGAGTACAGGTAGATGTAAGAATGGCCTGGTAAATTGTCAGCTCAAATGAAGCAAGGTAAAATAGTGTTGCTTCACAAAGTGGAAATTTTACCAGAAACCAAGATTTGGAGCTGAGCTGACATAGATGATCTCCATGAGCTCACATTTGGTAGAGATTCATGATTTGGTCAAATGAAGGATTTGGCAAAGTTTCATCTCATTTGGACATGCCTAGAATATACTTCCTTCACAAAGTATCTTTCTGGACAGAAATTTGGAAAATCACTAGAAATTAATTACTGGGCAAATGAGTTTGAAATTTGGCACAGAGCAATGATATGGACATGAAAAGATGTCCACCAAGTTTGGGAGCAATTGGGCAAAGATAAATAGCACTTGCTTCACAAAGTGCCATTTAGGGCAGAATAGGAAAATGATTATTGGAGGATTATTTTAGAACATGGCAATGAAATGTTTTGCCTTATTTGAGCATGATATGACCCAAACAATTTATGAGAATTACTTGGGAATTTTTAGAATGATAGAGATATAGGTTGCTTCACAACCTAGGCCAAAAAGAATTATTCCTTTAATAGAAAAGGAATATTCTTTGGTAAAAGAATATTGGGTTAGGTCAAGGATGGAAATGGCAGGGTCTTGGGATGATGAGAAGGAGGGCAAGCCACTATAAAACCTAGGAAGACATGATCTTCCCAAGTTTCAGAACCACGTAGCCATAGAAAAGCAAATAAAATCAAGAAATCCAAGAAAAACATCAGAAAAAGAAAAGGGCAAAATCCAGGCTGTTACAAACCTTCCCCCCTTAAAGAAATCTCGTCCTCGAGATTTGGTTGTTCTGGGTTAAATAATTTTTCTGACTTGAAGAAACCGTTTCCAACTCAGGTTTCTTTTATTCATAATATTTCCACTGAATTGGATTTGACTGACTGTCTTGATCTGGGGTGGTTTGCTGACATTCTGACAGGACGTACCTTATATGTTCCTGTTTATACTGACTCTAATTTTCTTTCATATCTGTTGGCTGAGCGAGCATCCGAAATATTGTTTTTACGGACATACTTGTCCTTCTTGATATTGATCCTTGCTAGAAATGTTATCCTCTTATCGAGTACCGAGAATATTCCACGGAGTTGGGGAACATATCTTCCCATGGAACAAAGAATCTCTTCTATCCAAGCATCGGATTTCTTGAATATAGGCATGCCTTATGGTTCCAAAATAGTGAGGTGGATCATATCGGTTTTTTCTAACGGATCTGTCATCTTGTAGGAGTTTCTGACTTATCTTGACTGTCTTCTCAGTCTAGAGTATCCAAGTGGTACCATAGGTTTGACTGTCGCTTGTCGTGACTGATAGAAAAATGCACCATCCTCCGATGATAAAATTTGTAGTCTTGACTGTCGGTGATCTTGGCAAAGAATCCCATCCACATAGGCTATTCTTTTAATTGCTTCCCCTGTGGGAGAGATAACAATCCTCAAAGTATATGTTTTCACACTGATTCTTCATTGTGCCAGTATCTCCTTGGAATTAAAGTCGGTCCGATGTTCCATCGCGGGTGTTGAGGTCAATATATTAAGTTGTCCATGAGTCGGACCGGACAGACTCGGGTATTCAATGCTGACAATTCTGAGCATGCTGTGGACTGAGCTGGTTGCCTCGCTATGAGGTCCTTACCATAATGGAGTATACCTCTTAGGTGGATCTTTGCTTGGGTCCGCCATGGAATAAGAAGGTCTTGGGCATCCACATTTTTCACATAATAACCGCCATACCTGTATTGTTGGTCTTGATCTTTCATTATTACTTTTTTCATCTGAATCCTCAACTGAAAGAGCGGGGTCTTACATAGATCCTTGATTATTTTTGCGGCCCTGAATATGGTTACGTACAATATCTGGCAATCATACCTTGGTCTAGCTCATGTTTTGAGCCTTGGTATATTTATCCGGCTCACTTTTGGTTATACAGATCTCAATACTGTTGGGGATTATGCCGGACAGTGACATGGTTAATAACATCATATTGTTGGATATGCGGGACTGACCTTGATATTCACTGCCAAAATTATTGTCTCAGTGTTGTCTTTCCTTCAAGACTTGTTGAGCGTGGCCTCACCCACTGGTTTTTGTTTCTTGAATAACTGGTAAGGTTGTCGGATGTGTACCGCAAATTCTTCCTTGTGCGAGAGACTTACATGGACTTGGCAGCATACTGAATGAATTAATATTTGTTTCTCAAGGCATACCTTTGATCGACGTTTATTTTAGACCAACTGTTGCAGATCTGCCACTTGGAAAACACTGACATATGCTGACAGTTCCAAATTTAATGCCTTGTATTAGTGCCATACAGAAGAATACTGGGCAGCTTGCGTTCGGAAACCACCGGGGTGTCGTGTTGAGGAAGACTGAGTGGCTTATGCTCGAATCCTTTGGTGGATATCTTCTTGAGGAAAAATGGGGTACCGTACCTCATAAGCTTCCCCCTTAAAGACGTTGCTAGGGAAGACTCAGTACCTTATGCCAGAAGCTTTTGCAGTATGGGAATTCATTCATGCCCTACCGATGCAGACTGGGAACCTTATCTTTGTACACTTCGTCAATAAATTTTTGAGATGGATGGAACTGATTTTCTTGGTGACTGGACTGACATACATACATACATACATACATACATACATATATATATATACATATATATATATATACACATATATATATACACATATATATATACATATATATATACACATATATATATACATATATATATACATATATATATATACATATATATATATATATATATATATATATATATATATATATATATATATATATATATATATATATATATATATATATATATATATATATATATATATATATATATATATATATCTTTGTCAGTCCGGCAGCTGATTATTTGTATGGCAAGAATTGTCTGACTGTCCTTACTGAATTCATTGCATATTTGGACTGACTTCTGGGTGTCGCAATGCTTTAAATTTGACTTATGGCAGATTCAATCATTGCGTATGGATCATACCTTTGACTAGGAATGCACTGTTTATCCATCTTAGTTCTCTTGCTGATTTAATCGCTACTGCGATAAAGTGTGTCTCTGATAGGTACTTGTTGCTGAAAGTCTGGGCAGAATATCCTTGTATTCAGACCGGTTGTAATACAATGGTGTCGGCTGAAAATCCGAATTCCTTGGTGTATATTTGTACTTCTCACGGCTTCTTCTGATCCGATGTCGGTTGAGGAATAATTTCCATAAGGGGGTACCACCAAGGATTTAAAATAAAGAAGCACGAGGAAACAATTTATTACAACAAATCATACATCAAACAAGCTAGAACACTATTTCACACAGGCACACACAAGCAAGCACAAGCGTAAACAAGCAATGATACTACAGCAGATGCACATGGACTACACGAAGGATTACATCCTATGCTTGAGTAGACGCTCGCGAACTGATGAGGAAGCTAAGGGAGTAGCGAGTGGATCCGCTTACTCTAAAACTCTGGATGGACGAGGCGGAGGAGTTGGAGAATCTGGCAGAGACTGAGGTAAAGCAACACCAAGCAATCTCCTGGCTCGAAGGGCGTCTCGGACTAACTCGGAAATAAGAAGACACTCGGCCGTCATGTAACGAGACATGGCGAGGATAGCCTGGTCATCTTGAGGGTTGACGGAGGGAAACTGGATTCGCCTAGGATTCTCGATGATGGTGGAATAATATTGATAAGCACGGTTCTCTTGCACCATGCTCTCTTGATGTCGAAGACCGGTGACTCCTGCCATTGCGGCAAGCTGAACGGCATGCCCAGGAGTAGCGCCGTAACCACCGTGGAAACTGTAGGTGCGCTTACCAACAGGAATCAGGGCTGACAGATGAACATGAGCAACATATTCCTGAATTCTTCCTCCAGCAGAAAACTGGAATACTTGATAATGAGGTGGATCTCTGAGGGAATAAATACTACGCCACATGTTGTCAAGGAGGGCAGCAAAGCTAAAAGGTGAAGGGGGGGGGGACTGAACTCAATGGGAACAGCACCGGGAGCTAGGGGAAGGACACTGAACTCAAGGAAGTTGACCGCCATCTACGCATGGAAACAGGGATTACTGGTAACCGAAATAAGACTATAAGCAGCAAACAAATGCAACAACCAAATGCGGCATGCAAGGGCAACAACCAGACCATATACTACCGTTTTCTAAAGTTCCAGCGGACTAGGACGCTCTACAGCCAGACCTGCTCTGATAACAAGCCTGTGGCACCCCGGCTCAGAGAAACCGGAACGCCCCGTATTCCAGCCCAGAGATCGAGGTGAAGTCTTCTGGAATACGATACTGTTTAGTATAGAACAAACCAGCCTTCTATTACAACACGAATATGATTACAAGGGTTCCGATATTACAATGAATAACATCGGCACGGCGACACTACGCCAACCACGGTTGCTCTATAAAAGCAGCATAACAACTACTGGCAGCGGAACAACAAACAGCGATGATGGACTCCAATCCGCTGTAACACCCCAAATTTTTGCCCTTGTTTTAGTAATAAAAATTTGACCAGAAGTTTCAACTTTTCTCTTCTGGGTTTTCTTTGATTTTCAGAGCCTCCCTTCTTTTGTTGTTATGGAGTTTTGCCCTAGTGCAAAGTCCTAGGTATGTTGTTTGGACTTATTGCCCTAACCAAGAGAATCAAACCCTCCATCCATAGGTCCTTTTTGCATCATTATTTTCTCCTTAAGCTCTATTAATTGAAGGGATTTTCTTCTGCCTTAAAGTCCCTTTTTCACTGCAACCCTTTGATGGAATTGTCCAAAAATTCCACCAAAATTCAGGGATGTCAGGTGAAGCCCCTACACCACTTCCATGCAAAAATCCTTGGGTATCCTTTGGAAAAGTTGAGCAAAACATCCTCTTTTGCTCTCTGGTCCAGAATGACACTTTCTACTACACCCCTATTCTAACTAGCTCCATTGGCCTTGAGTTTTTTTTCAACTTATTGTCCTTCCTACCAAACCCTTAAGTCCAGAAGATTGGAGCAATTGGATCATTTTTGGTCCATGAAGTTATGCCCTTTTCTTGCTGTCCAGAATTGTAGTTTGGCAAATCTTGCACTAGAAAGTTTCTCAGAATGGCCAACTGACCTTACCACTCTCTTTAACACCCAAAGAGAGCCCAACCTGGAGTTTCTGGCCACCCCAAGAAATGCCTAGAGGATTCTGGCATTTTATCAAACAGCTTGCATGCATGGTCAGTTTTGACATGGTTTCTGGTTTGTGAGATGGACCAGCTTGCATTGCCTAACCAGTATGTCCACTAAGTTCTTAGCTAACCCTAATCCAAGCCTACTAATTACCAGCCTCTCCTATGCCTTTAGCACACGCTAGCATTTCATCGAGCACATGATGTGCGTGCGCTAGGCGCGCCCAGGGCGTGCTTATTGCACGTGTGTGCGCCCGAGCCGCCGCGTCGCGCCCCTAGCCCCAACTCGCCTGCAGAACCGCGCCCGGCCTCATCCGCACACCAGAATGCTCGAAGCCGCCCCTGGGACTCCACAGCGCCATCGTCAGAGCTCGTTTGGCGGCACGCCGGCGGTCACAGTGGACCTCTGCCATGGTCGGCACCGCCCAGGCCACACACACTCGCTAGCTGCCCCCTGGAGCAGTGCGAGCTTATCCGCAAGCTCGTCCGCAAGCACTCGTCGCCGCCACGTCCCTCTGCAGCTACAGAATGGCGGTCGCCGGCGATCTTTTCCATGGCCGCCACGAACCGACATGGCTACACTATTTAAGAGGCCCCCGAGCTCGTCTAGGTCCTCAGGTAGCCTCACGCCCCC
>LR738715.1:534596417-534636646 GCA_902687465.1 Secale cereale
CCGTCTCTGGTCAGCACGGCCGCCGCCTTGTTCTGGTCCATTCCGACACAGCCAACGCCTCCCCTGCCCTCCCGACTCCACCGTTCGGCTCCACTTGTTAGCGCGAAGCTGCCCAGCCGCTCAGACGCAGCCAGGAACTGCCACAGGGCCGAGCCCCTTAATCAACCGAAGCTCCCCTCCGCCGCGGAGCTCGCCGCCGACGACTCTCTCCACCTCCGACGACCCAGCGACCACTGGGAGGACCGCCCCGGTCAAGCGGATCCATTCCTGCCCTTGGATGCCCATGAAGAACCTCCGTTCGCTGGCGACGACCGCCGGAGTCCCGCCTCCGTTCGGGCAGAGGAAGAGGAGGGAGAGGCGACTGGTCAAACCTGACCAGTGGGCCCCATGGACCCACTGTCAGTGACACAGCCCCACCTCCACGCGTTTTAGTGGAAACGCAAAACTCAGAAGTACGTATCCCCTGACCCGAAAGCGTATTCTTAATTAAAACGTTTTCTTTTATGTTCTGATTTAAAATCAGACTTTAACTGAATCTTTGACTGGCTTTAACTTTTTAAATACAAATCCAAATAAATTGATTCTTTTTCTGTTGTTCCTCAAATTTGGTCTAGTTTATTTTCATATTTATTTGAAAAAAATTCCAGACAACTTTTTGTGCTGTCTTAAATCTATGCATTGATTTCGTATCCCTTCTAATAGGATTTTGAAGAGGGAGAAAACCTCCCAAGATTTTTGGAATGCAATTCTCCCCCCCCCCCTCTCTACTTGAAGGCAAGCACCTTTGGACCCTGGTCTAAGGCATGTGGCTGTTATTGATACGATTACATCGATACGGATGTATTCATCTTCCATTACATATGTGATGATATGAACATACCCATGAGTGCATGAGGTAGACCCCTTGCTGTGTATTATTAGCATGCATGACGGTGATCCCCTCGTATGCCTTCCATGCCTAACGGAAGGAAATCGTGAAAGTCGTTGTCTCGTGTAGACACGAGCTTGTCACTAGCCCCCCGTCGAGACAGTGGAGTCCGGTATGGCCTGGTGAGGCATGACGGGTGGTGATTCCGAGTGTTGTTGTGGAATATATGGATCATACTAGTGATACTTGAACCTCCTGAGTCGACCATAGATCGAGTCTTGTCCCAGTAACCCCCATACTTGTTTCGTGCTACCACGTGTCCCTACTACAGGTAGGGTACGGTTCAGTAACTTGTCGACCCCTGTTCTATCACGCACGGTATAGAGAGGCCATGGTGGAAGATACCGGCTGCATCCGGTAGGCAGGCCACTGGTTCCGGGGGCATGGGTGTTTCGGTTGGAGCCGAAGGGGTGGCTTCCCCAGTTTTGCGCGCGTTATAAATTCTATGATCCCATGCTAGTCGAGGTTGCAGCCTCCCCACTTAGAGTCTGGCTTAACGGGTGTCGTGGGTGATTCCAGGCACCGGTAAGATAGGCTGGTGTGTGTGGTCAGGTGTGTCTTCGAATTAAAAGAGCGTAAACGGAATTAGTCCAGAGGGACTAAAGAAATCCGTCATTCGTGGGTAAAGAGTACACCCTCTGCAGAGATTAAATCTATTCGAATAGCCGTGTCCTTGGGTTAGGACTACAGTCTGGGAAGAGTCAAGTGTCGGTCTTAGCGTCGGTTTTCGGAGGAGAAAACTGCTAAAACCAGAACATTGATTATGAAGTGTGGCATATGGTGACATTGATTATGAGTGTGTACTAACCATTTGTATTATTTAATTTAATGAGTATCCCTGGGATGGTTCTACCTCCTGGATATTCACTGTCAACTATCCTTCTTTATAAGCCCTTTATGTGATGTCGCTCAGACGTCCGACTGTGGCATTTTGTTATTTACTTTTCTTTATAAGCCCTTTATGTGATGTCGCTCAGACGTCCGACTGTGGCATTTTGTTATTTACTTTTCTTTATAAGCCCTTTATGTGATGTTTCTCAGACGTCCGACTGTGGCATTTTGTTATTTACTTTTCTTTATAAGCCCTTTATGTGATGTCGCTCAGACGTCCAACTGTGGCGTTTTGTTATTTACTTTTCTTTATAAGCCCTTTATGTGATGTTGCTCAAACGTCCGACTGTGGCATTTTGTTATTTACTTTTATTTATAAGCCCTTTATGTGACGTCACTCAGACGTCCGACTGTGGCATTTTGTCATTTACTTTTCTTTATAAGCCCTTTATGTGGTGTCGCTCAGACACCCGACTATGGCATATTCGTTCATTTATTTTATTTTCACTCCCTGGTTGCATTATGCATTTTTATACAAATGACCTACTGGAATTATGGACTGTCATATCACATTTAACATCGTGATCATCTAATATTTTCGAGCATGATTTTGTTTCACCCGTGTTCAAAATGTTTGCGAGTACATTCAAAGTACTCACAGGCTTGCCCCTGGTTATTGTCTTGACCAGATTTCTTGCTTGGAAAGGAGCGTAGCGACAACTACCCGGAACCTATGCAACGGTGATAGCAGCCTCGCGAAGATAGGAGTTAACCTGCTGAGCTGTTCCCGTGGAAAATGGAGTCCCACAGACGCCGATGTGTCACAGACCGCTCCCGCCATTATCCACTAGAAATCTTGTGTTGTACTTAAAGGCCAAGAATGGTCTTGTACTACATATTTTGTAACTTTGCTTGGGTTTTCTGGATCAAGTGGTGACTCATCAGCTAACAGTAATCCTGGGGCTGGTGAGCACAAGGGCCATTTTTTTGGGAATTTATTACCCGAAAAATCCGGTCCTGACAACCTTGGTATCAGATTAATAGACCGTAAATGGAATTAGTGCAGAGGGACTAAAGAAATCTGTTATTCGTGGGTAAAGAGTACACCCTCTGCAGAGATTAAATCTATTCGAATAGCCGTGTCCCTGGGTTAGGACTACAGTCTGGGAAGAGTCAAGTGTCGGTCTTAGCGTCGGTCTTCGGAGGAGAAAACTGCTAAAACCAGAATTTCGATTATGAAGTGTGGCATATGGTGACATTGATTATGAGTGTGAACTAACCATTTGTATTATTTAATTTAATGAGTATCCCTGGGATGGTTCTACCTCCTGGATATTCACTGTCAACTATCCTTCTTTATAAGCCCTTTATGTGATGTCGCTCAGACGTCCGACTGTGGCATTTTGCTATTTACTTTTCTTTATAAGCCCTTTATGTGATGTCGCTCAGACGTCCGACTGTGGCATTTTCTTATTTACTTTTCTTTATAAGCCCTTTATGTGATGTCGCTCAGACGTCCGACTATGGCATTTTGTTATTTACTTTTCTTTATAAGCCCTTTATGTGATGTCGCTCAAACGTCCGACTGTGACATTTTGTTATTTACTTTTCTTTATAAGCCCTTTATGTGATGTCGCTCAGACGTCCGACTGTGGCATTTTGTTATTTGCTTTTCTTTATAATCCCTTTATGTGACGTCGCTCAGACGTCCGACTGTGGCATTTTATCATTTACTTTTCTTTATATGCCCATTATGTGGTGTCGCTCAGACGCCCGACTGTGGCATATTCGTTCATTTATTTTATTTTCACTCCCTGATTGCATTATGCATTTTTATACAAATGACCTACTGGAATTATGGACTGTCATATCACATTTAACATCGTGATCATCTAATATTTTCGAGCATGATTTTGTTTCACCCGTGTTCAAAATGTTTGCGAGTACGTTCAAAGTACTCACAGGCTTGCCCCTGGTTATTGTCTTGACCAGATTTATTGCTTGGAAAGGAGCGTAGCGACAACTACCCGGAACCTATGCAACGGTGATAGCTGCCTCGCGAAGATAGGAGTTAACCTGGTCAGCTGTTCCCGTGGAAAATGGAGTCCCACAGACGCCGACGTGTCACAGACCGCTTCCGCCATTAGCCACTAGAAACCTTGTGTTGTACTTAAAGGCCAAGAATGGTCTTGTACTACATATTTTGTAACTTTGCTTGGGTTTTCTGTATCAAGTGCTGACTCATCAGCTAACAGTAATCCTGGGGCTGGTGAGCACAAGGGCCATTTTTTTGGGAATTTATTACCCGAAAAATCCGGTCCTGACATCCGCAGGGACTCTGGCTGGAACATTTATCCTAGCTCGCGAACATGGGAACAACACCACACAAGCAAGCAATCTAGGCACGACCTGCAAGCTGGCATGACACGCCAGGTCAGTACATTTAATGTACTTGCGAGCTCACAATAGCCAGAAGAATTCAAGACAAACAACAGCATGGCAATTACATGTTATTCAGGAATTATCATGAGATCATGGCATGAACAACATGAACATGATACAGCTAGACAATATGAGCATGGCATGAACATATAAATCCGATGATACTAGCATGCAACATGATGACACTACATGCACAATTTATTCTGTTCGGGTTACCTCGTAACCATCACATGCATCACTTACCAACCTCGGACATTATACGATCATCTTAGGATCAAATCAAGCTTGGTATAAACAATACCGTAGCAATCACCAAATGACCACAAGGAGCTTGATCTTTACCCACGATTCTCGCACAACATCATGAGTATCCAACAACGCGGTATCTTCGATACCACAATGATCATTCCGGCGATCACAACCATGACCAACACTTGGTCTCAAATGGTGATCTTTCCAGCGGTCACAACCAACTTATCTCATCATCGAACCAGAGTTGCTATTAATCACATTATTATTATTATTACTGTTGACTCATAGTGTGACGAACTATGAACTGGGCCCTTATCCGGAGGCGCGGCTATCGATAGATTAAATATACACTCTGCAGAGGTAGCGCACTGTACCCACACTACGGAACCCATGGCCTCGCACTCCCATTCGGGTGGACCAACGGCATTCTGACAAAACCGATCTACTGTTATGACACTCTCCCGGCCACTCCGACTCACACCCCACTGGGCTAGTCCTGGGTGGCCCCGTGTCTACCAACGACACACCGACCACCGTCGTGGCCAAACATAAACGGTCCCAAACGGGGACCCGGATCCAATCAACAACAACAACGAGCACACAAGGTTATGTCTGCTTACCGGGTCAAGGTACCGCATGCCCATAACCTTCCCTCGTTGGAGGCACCGGCGAGAGGCATGACAATAGACCCAGTTAGGACCTTCCCATAAAGGTAAACATGGTTGCACTGGTCAGTTCGATATGGTGGCACCATGACTCAGCCAACAGTTGTTCAAGTTCAATTTAATCTGGTTAAACTTGAATGCAAATATGCTGAGTCATGATAAAATACATGATGCAATTACAATGTAGGAGCATCAATATTAACATAATCATGAGAGAACCACATAAATATCCACCATATCAACAATGAATCATAAGTATGGCATACTGGCTAGCATGAACATCATAAGTTCATACTTCTCCTAAACATAGCATGACTACTAACATCAACAATAAATATCATGCAAGAACATATCAACAGTACTAACATGCGACCATTTAACTAACTGGATGCAAAGGAACATGCATAATAACGGTACTCGGGGCAGACGACAGTCATGCACCGAGGACCATCACCAACATCAACATGTACTACTAGCAAGCATAAACATATGAAAAGAATACTAGCAACTAGCAGGGCATGATAACCAGGTGCATAACAACATAGCAAGGAAATAAACAATAACCCCGAAGCATTACAGAAACAACGCTAACCGCATTTTAAACAAGCAATCTTTTAATAAATATTCAAGTTGGAAACGATGGCTACTGCATGACTATCATGCAAGTGGGTATTGTGGCTTGCCTGGGGTGAGGGAGACTCCGGGAAGAAGTGCGGTGAAGCCGCAGAATGATTCGGAGTTACGGTCGCGGAGATATGAGGTGTTGAAGGAGAGGGACCAATATGTGAATATTTCTTCAGCAAACAGGTCCCTGAGTGGATAAGGCAGAGATGCAGAATTAGAAACATGCTTTCTGTGAAAGATAACGTATTCTGGGCCGAAGAAGGAAAGAAATACGTTTTCAGGGAAATGAAAACGTACCAATGGAAATACGCCTTCGGGGAAATAAAGCGCACTTAGCCGTGGGCGCTTCCACTTGCCATGTGGACCTGAGCCTTGGGCCACTTGCGCATGGGTCTCAGGCGCAGTGGGAGGGGGCACGGGTGTTGTCGTCTTCCTCCCGCTGCTGTTCCGCTCGTGGAACAGAGCGAGGCAGGGGAGGGCGCTGCCGGCGATGGCCCGGTCGGCTCCGGCCGTCTCCGGCCAGGGCGCGGGCATTGGCGGGACCGGGGCGGCGCGGCACGTCCGCCCCGGATGTTGGTCGGCCCCGGGGAGAATAGGAGGATACGGGGCAGAGGAGGGTCGCGGGAGGCAGAGGCGGGCGTCCGGTGGTGGCCCGGCCGGCTCCGGCCACCGTTGGCCGAGGCGAGGCCACCGCCGCAACCGCGGGGGTCTGGCGCATCCGTTCAGAGGTTTAACCGATGCTGGGGAGGAGTGGAGAGGAGGGAAGGGACGGCGCTAGAGGAGGAGTACAGAGAGCTCGGTTGGTCGAGGAGCTCGGTGATGCGGGCAACTCCGGTGAGGGGCAAGGGTGTGGGGCGACTCGGGGGAGTGTGGGGAACACGATGGACATGCTGGGAGGGTGAGAGGAGGCTTGGGTTGGCCGGAACTAGGCCGAGGCCGAGGCGGCCATGGCGGTCTCCGGCGAAAAGAAGATGAACCCGAAGGTTCTGGTGGTCGAGGAGGAGGGGGAGAGGCTGGGGGGCTGCGGGATGGCTCGGGGGTCCTTAAATTGGCGCGGAGGAGAGCTCTGGACGCTCACTAGAGAGCTTGAGCAGTGCACTACTGGAGGTCAGAAACAGTGCATGGCAGTGGCACGATTGTGATGGTGCGCTGTAGGCGAGGCACGATGATGCAGTGATGCAGGGTGGTGCAGTCGAGCACGGGGGAGCTCCAAGACATGGTTTGAGGCCGAGACGAGGAGGGAGGGGACGAAGACAGTGGCCCGACCGATCCAGAGCGCGCGCTGTGCATGACGCAGGCGTGATCACCATGTGCACTGGCGCAAGCAGCGCGCTTTGGCGTGGCTGACCATGTCCAGTAGATGGACCGCAGTGCCCTTAGTAAAGATGCAGAAAGAAATTAGTCCAGGGGCAAAGTAGAGATTTGCACTTAGCTCCATAGTAAAACAACATGTAGGTGTTTGTATCTTCCTATGGTTAAACCAGCTTGGTAACTTGGTAACTATGTTCTCTGGCGATGATCTTACACTAAGATGATGTAGATCACCAAAAATCAGACTAAGAGGAGGAGTTTAGATGGGTGTTGCTGTACAAAGTGCAAAACTAGCCAGATTAGGGGATAATGATGTTGCACTCACATACTTAAGTGTCATGAGCTGAAATTTGCTGGAGTTGAATTATTTGACAATTTGGAGCTGCTGTAAAAGCCTCGTGCCATTTGGAGTTACTAAAGTGGCACTTCATTCACAAAGCTCCATTCTGGAGACAGAATCTTGGAGAATTTACTAAGGGTAAATGGATAACTGGATTGAGTCAAAAGTTGGTGGAGTGACTAGATGTAGATGTAAGAATGGCGTGGTAAATTGTCAGCTCAAATGAAGCAAGGTAAAATAGTGTTGCTTCACAAAGTGAAAACTTTACCAGAAACCAAGATTTGGAACTGAGCTCACATAGATGATCTCCATGAGCTCAAATTTGGTAGATATTCATGATTGGGTCAAATGAAGGATTTAGCAAAGTTTCATTTCATTTGGACATGCGTAGAATATACTTCCTTCACAAAGTTTCTTTCTGGACATAAACTTTGGTAAATCACTGGAAAATAATTACTAGGCAAATGAGTTTGAAATTTGTTACAGAGCAGTGATATGGACATGGAAAGATGTCCACCAAGTTTGGGGGCAATTGGGCAAAGATAAATAGCACTTGCTTCACAAAGTGCCATTTAGGGCAGAATAGGAAAATGATTATTGGAGGATTGTTTTTGAACATGGCAATGAAATGTTTTGCCATATTTGAGCAGCATATGACCCAAACAATTTATGAGAATTACTTGGGAATTTTTAGAATGATAGAGATATAGGTTGCTTCACAACCTAGGGCAAAAAGAATTATTCCTTTAATAGAAAAGGAATATTCTTTGAAAAAAGAATATTGGGTTAGGTCAAGGATGGAAATGGCAGGGTCTTGGGATGATGAGAAGGAGGGCAATCCACTATAATACATAGGAAGACATGATCTTCCCATGTTTCAGAACCACATAGCCACAGAAAAGCAAATAAAATCAAGAAATCCAAGAAAATCATCAGAAAAAGAAAAGGGCAAAATCCAGGCTGTTACACATTCATCCAAGCGGTCGACACGCTCACGGTACATATGGAGCACGATCTCGAGCTCGAAGTTGGCTATTTCATTGGAGATCACCAGGTCGAGGATGTGATGGCCATCTTCCTCTATTGCGCCCAGGTGGACACCTTGGCCAAGGAGGCGGTCGAGCCTACCGACCTTTGCATTGGCATTGAGCGGGCCGCGAACAAGGCGAACGGCGCGACCCATGCAAACGGCGCGACGTGTATCTGGTGCAAGTACGGCGGTCGGACTGTGGTGCAAGTACAGCGCAGAGGGACTCTGCCCACTCTTGGCGAGGAATGGGGGTACTGACGGGACGTGTACCCAGCTACGACGCCTTGTTAACAGCAGGCAAGCACCGATGGATCTGCTCTTGCTGTGTACCCAAAGCAGCTGAACAAGCTGATGATTTCTCAGTTGTGTCAACAATAGATGCTCTAACTGTAGCTGCGTAGCAAGAAAGCACGCATGGGTGTCCTCTGCGGCCTTCTTCACATCATTGACATCAAGTTGGAGCTGAGCTAAAGCAAGCCTTTCCACTTTAAGTTGAGACTGAAGAAGTCGAACTGATTGAGGCTGCAACTGCACAGAGGTTGTCTCACAGCTGCTGGTGATTAGCTTCAACTCACTGTCTTCGTCAAGACATGACCTTAGGGTCATCTCTCTCTCTTCAAGATGGTTTGGCTCACTATCATCCCTAAAGTTATGTATGGAATGAGAGATACGACTTTGAAAGAGAAACAAGGAGACACGTAACAGGTTTCACAATTATATAAGAAAATAAATGGATCTGCTCTTCATAAGGAACATGTTTTTACAACTACAATTTAAAACTAGTAGTTGTTACAAACATCCAATCAGACGAAACACCAAAGTAAACAACAATGGAGGAAATGATTCCTATCCAAATCTATACTAGACAAAGTTTGAAGGCTTGAGAAGGACGAACTTACATTACATGTTAACACAGGCTGGACAAAGCCCTTCTCCATGTCGATGAAAGGATAATTCAATAAATTCTCCAAAGAAACTTCTTTATAAGCGTTGCCTTTATTCTAATATAGATCAAATAATATTGGGAGAAATGGAGGATAATGAAGCTTAGGTGCAGAGTGATGATACATAATCAAATAGAAATTAATTAAGTACAGCATTACAAGACAAGAGGAATGTAGACATTAACATGTGCAGTGGCATTGGCTTTATTCAACATCTTGGTAAGAGTAAATGTAGATATGATAATTTGGAGAAAGTGGAGGGCAATGTAGATAAGATGCATAGTAATGCTAGACAATCAACTATCTTGCAATACAAGTACAATAATACTATCACCGTCCATTATTACTTGTCGCTCAAATGGATGTATCTAGCACTATTAAGTTCTAAATACATCCAATTGAGCAACAATTAATTCGATACAGAGGGAGTACATGACAATAGGTACTTACATGAGCAACCCAAAACTTCATTACCATTGTGTTAAGTCTACATTTATCTAAGAGTAAATATAGATCTTATAATTTTGATCAAAGGCAAGATAAAGAAGCGAACATTTAGAGTGATGCCACATAATCAAACAACAATGAGTGTAAGTATGCTGACAAAGGGCAAGAGGTACAAACAAGAGAAATGCAGTGTCCAGTATTGTCTTGAGATCATATGATCCTTCGACAAAGGAGATTCATCTGAAATTAGTTTTCATACAAGAAAGAAGGCAAGGTGATGCGGGGTCAGCCCATTCTAGGCCGATCTTTCACGATTGGAGAGGGATCCCATGATGAACACGAAGAACACAAGGGAGAAACACGAGGAAAACAAGGGGAAAACACTTAAATCAACAAGAAGTAGTCACACATATGCTAGATCCGCGAACACATAGAGATACACAATCAAAAGTCAACGACGGACGATACAAGTGGTAGTAGTCTTCTCTGTGAGGAGGTCTCGAATCTTCTCCAAGAGGAGGTCTTGAATCCCTATGGATCTTCTCCGTAGAGGCCGCGGTCTCTCGTGGAGATAAACCACTAAGGATGAGCAATGCTCTAAGTTTGAATGAGCTATCACAATGCTAACCCTAAATAGGAAGAGGTAGGTGTCTATATGTAGTCCAAAGGGACGAGGGGATACATGGGCCACGACCCAGACGAAATGCACGCAGGCATCAGAGGCCGGATTTCTGGGCTACGGGTCGGATGTCCGGGTTTTCACGAGGAGCCGGATGTGCGGGCTGGCGGGGTTGGGCTCTGGTATGCTTCTGTAGTGACGCCGAATTTCTGGGCTGGGGGTTGGATGTCCGGGACATGGCTCCTGGCTATATATATCCAGGGCCTGGCCGGATGTCCGACCCCTATAGCTTCGGCTGTGGGGGCTCGGCTGCTGTAGATGCTCTAGGGGCCAGATGTTCGGGCTTGGGGGCCAGATGTCCGGGGCCTGGAGTCTTCTCCGGTTTCGCTCAATGTTCCTCTTCTTCCGCGAACTTGGGGACTTGTCCGTCTTCATGAGCCTCTCCGAGGGGGTCTTATTGGCACCTGAGTATACATAGTAATTCCGTTTGAGGTAGTAGCCATGTCTCACATGATTCATACGGAAGATGGTTAAGGAGAGATGTCACCTCGATCTCGAGAGCTCTTGCATGGGCACGTGTCATGGGTCCACTTGGCACTTGGTGAGATGATGATAGGTCCATGGGGATGAACTTGGGATGCTCCGCATCATCTCCACTCCCTTGGGAAAGATGCGACCTCTGATCAAAATCTTCATCACCATGGAAAGGAGAGAGATCCTTGTCGTTGAAGTTATCGCTCACATTGTACTTGTCACGTGGAATGTTGATCTTGTAAGCATTGTTGTTGTAGCGTGCTAACACCTTGAAGGGTCCATCGGCTCGAAGTAGGAGTTTGGACTTGCGCTCGTTGGGGAAGCAGTCCTTGCGTAGATGAAGCCATACGAGATCTCCCGGTTGGAACACCATTGATGTCTTGTTGGCGTTGATCTTGGTGGCGAGGCGATGTACTTGGTGGTCGATCGTTGCCCTTGTATCTTCATGTATCTTCTTGAGATAACTTCCTCGTGCACTTGCGTCCATGTTGGTGCACTCTTGGAGAGGTAGAGGAAGAATGTCCAATGGGGACAATGTGTTGAAGCCGTAGACGACCTCGAAGGGGGACTTGCCGGTTATTGAGTGTCTTGCGTGGTTGTAGGCGTACTCGGTGATGGGAAAGCATTTCCCCCATTCCTTGATGTTCTTCTTGATCAACACATGGAGAAGCGTCGAAAGTGTGGGGTTTGTCACCTCCGTTTAGCCGTCGGTTTGTGGGTGGTATGCCGAATAGAATAGTAGGTTGATTCCGAGCTTGGCACAAAGCCTCTTCTAAAAGTAGCTTAGGAACTTGACGTTGCGGTCTGAAACGATCGTCTTGGGCACTCCATGTAGGCACAAGATTTCCCCACAAAAGATATTAGCAACATGTGAAGCATCGTCTATCTTATTGCATGGAATGAAACGAGCCATTTTTGAAAATCGGTCCAGAACAACAAAGACAGAATCCTTTCCATTTTGTGTTCTAGGCAACCCAAGTACATAGTGCACGCTAATATCTTCCCAAGGTTGACATGGTATACGAAGAGGCATGTAAAGACCAAGAGATTGAGCTTTTGACGTAACTTTGCGACATGTAGAGCACTCGTTGGTGAAGCGTGAGACGTCAAAGAACATCTTGGGACAATAATAATTCTAAGAGAGTGCCGCGAATGTCTTGTCGCGTCCGAAATGTCCCATAAGTCCTCCTCCATGTGATTCTTGCAAAAGGAGCAAACGAAGAGATGACTCAGGAATGCAAAGTTTGTTAGCTCTCATAAGATAACCATCCTTGATATAATATCGTTCCCAAGAAGTATCGGTCACACATTTAGCATAAGAATTTGCAAAGAAAGGATCATGCTCATATAATTCTTTTATGTGCTCAAAGCTAATAACATTCAACTCAAGTTGGGTAACAAGCATGCATTTGCGGGAAAGTGCATCCGCCACAACGTTCTCTTTCCCTTTGATGTATTTGATGACATAGGGAAAAGACTATGAACTCACTCCACTTAGCATGGCGCTTGTTCAACTTAGTTTGACCCTTAAGATACTTGAGTGTCTCGTGGTCCGTGTGAAGAATGAATTCATGAGGGCGTAGATATTGCTCCCAAACATGCAAAACTCTCACTAAGGCATATAGCTCTTTATCATAGATGGGGTAGTTAAGTTGCGCTCCAGATTTTTTTTTGCTAAAATACACAATCGGGCGCTTTTGTTGCATTAACATGCCTCCTATGCTGGTACCACTAGCGTCACAATATATTTTGAAAGGTTTGTCAAAGTTTGGTAAGGCAAGTAAAGGGGCGTGAGTAAGCAAGTTTTTTAGCTCATTGAACGCGGTGTCTTGCGAAGGACCCCAAACAAAGGGTGCGTTCTTCTTGCTCAAAGCGTGAAGAGCCATAGAAATTGTGCTAAAGTCCTTCACAAAGTGTCTATAGAATCCGGCTAGGCCTAAGAAACTACGCACTTGATGCAAGTTCTGTTGGAGTTGGCCAAGTTTTGATAGCTTCAACCTTAGTTTCATCTACATGCACACCTTTGGATGACACAACAAATCCTAAGAAAACGAGTTTGCCTACACCGAATTTGCACTTTTCCATATTGGCATAAAGTTTTTCCTTGCGGAGGCTTTGCAAAACGGTGCTATGATGATTCACATGATATTGTAGGGATTTGCTAAACACGAGTATGTCATCAAAGTAGACTACTACAAAGACTCCGATGTATGGCCTAAGAACGTAGTGCATCATTCTCATAAACGTGTCGGGTACCTCGGTTAAACCCATAGGCATAACAAGCCATTCATATAACATGAACTTTGTTTTAAAAGAGGTTTTCCACTCATCACCCTCTTGTATGCAGATTTGGTAATAGCCACTTTTGAGATAAATCTTGGAAAAGATTGTGGCTCCGCTAAGCTCATCAAGCATATCATCTAAGCGCGGTATTGGGTGACGATATCTAACGGGGATAGCATTAATGGGATGGTAATCCGAACACATGCGGTAATACCATCTATCTTGGGGACAAGGATTACCGGAACGGCACAAGGGCTCATGCTTTCGCGGACTTGTCCGTTGTCGATGAGTTGTTGGACTTTCCATTGGATCTCCTTGGTCTCTTCCGGGTTCACGCAGTATGGTGCCTTGTTAGGAAGAGGTGCTTCGAGGATGAGGTCGATGCGGTGCTCGATACTGCGAAGAGGAGGTAGTCCCGGAGGTAGTTCATCGGGAAAGACATCTTGGAAGTCCTGCAACAATTGAGACAACACTAAAGGTAGAGATGGTAAAGTGTTAGTAGATTTTGCTTCCCCTTTGCATAGAAGCACAAGGTGAAAGACGCTCAATGGGTTCTCACACACTTTTCTCATCTCACTTTTGGTGGCAAATAACACTAGTTGCTTCTTGTCGCTCATCGTGGAGGTGCTTGAATTTGGCTTGTGGCTCTCACTCTCCTTTTGGTGGTTCACTCTCTCACCATTCTCTCCATGATGGTTGGTATATACTTGTTTGTCAGAGACCACTTGACTTGGCGACATTGGACGTAGTACAAACTCCTTGCCCATCACCTTGAATCTATAATGGTTGGTCTGTCCATTGTGGGTGTCTCCGCAATCGTATTTCCATGGTCTTCCAAGGAGGAGGTGGCAAACTAACATAGGTACCACATCACACTCCAATGTGTCCTCGTAGGTGCCTATCTTGAAGGATACTTGCACGGTGTGCTCGACTCGAATAGTTCCAGCGCTGCTAAGCCATTGGACCTTGTAGGGATGAGGGTGCTTCGTCTTGACCAATTGTAGCTTGTCGCAAAGCTCTTCACTTGCCAAGTTACGACAACTTCCTCCATCGATGATAACCTTGAGGGAACTTCCATTGATGCCGACCTTGGTGTGGAAGATGTGACAACGCCGATCTTCATCTTGATGATGTTGAAGTGTCAAGACCTTGGAGAAAACGAGATTGGGACTCGATTCATTGTCGCAAAAAACTTGATGGTCTTCATCTTCATTCACTTGGCGATGCATAGCTACATGCTCAAGGGCTTCCATCTCGTCATCGCTCATTGAGTCATAGGATCCGTCGTCATTGATGATCATGGTTCGAACAGTCTTGCACTCAAATGACTTGTGGCCCCGTCCTTGGCATTTGAAACACTTGATGGAGCTCGTCTTGGAGGTATCCTCGGTTGGGGTTGTAGATGATGAAGCTCTTGGCTTGAAGTTGTTCGTATAAGAGGGACGACTTGATGTAGTCATATTCTTGTAGCTTGACTTGTCACTTATGCTTGTAGATGGTTTGGTAGAGGTAGGAGGTGCCGAAGTTGTTGAAGCTTGGTTGTAGGAGCCGTAGTTCTTGGAGGTGAACTTGGAGTACTTGTATTCTTCTTGTACTTGTCGCTCTGCTTTGGTTGCTTGGTGTACTAGCTCTAGGAGATTCGTGTATGGTTGGAATTCGGCAATCTTCTTGATAGGATAGTTGAGTCCATTCAAGAATCTCTCCATAGTTTGCTCTTCATCTTTCATGATGTTGGCTCGTATCATGGCAATCTCCATTTCCTTGTAGTACTCTTCAATGGACTTGGTTCCTTGCTTGAGGAGTTGCAATTTCTTAAAGAGGCCACGGTTGTAGTGAGTTGGCACAAAACGCGCTCTCATGACATCCTTCATTTGACTCCAAGTGGTGATGGGTGGTTATCCTTTGGCTTCTTGTCTGTCAATGATTTGCTCCCACCAAATAGGAACATAGTCTTGGAACTCAAGGGATGTCATTGCATTCTTGTTTTCTTCATCAAAGTTGTGGAGTCGAAAGATCTTGTCGACTTTCAATGCCCATGAGAGGTAGTATTCGAGATCAATGCTTCCGGAAAACTTTGGCATTGTGAACTTGAGCTTGCCATAGCGGTGCTCTTCATTATTTGCTTGCCTATTGTGAAGACGTTCTTGATTGGGAGGATTGTAAACCACATGTTGCTCTTGGCGTGGTTGATGCTCATTGTCATGTTGTTCTTGCTGAGTTGTGGTTCTTGTTGAGGTTTTTGCTCTTGTCGCACTTGAGGAGGAGCCTGACGTTGCATTCGTTCTTGATAACGCATCTCTTGCATCTCATCATGAAGTGCTTCTTCTTCTTGACGAATGTGTTGATTGCGACTTGCAACATTGCGATGTGAGTCATGTAGGGCATGTTGCGCCTCAAGGGCTTGAGCTTACCGGCGTTTTAGTACTTGACGTTGTGCCTCGGCATCTTTCTCTTCTTGGTGTTGGCGTGCTCGCTCTTCTTCTTGTTGGCGTAGTCGTTGCCGTTCATGTGCTTGCTCAAGTGTAGCGTGGTTTTGATGTTGTCAACGTTCTTGCTATTTGATATGCTCTTATGAACTCTTGACGTGAAGTGGATTCTGGTTGTCATGTCGGGCTTGATGCGCGGCTTGGCGAAGAGTGTTCGATGTATGTGTACTTGAGCCGGAAGTGTAGTCGGTATGACGACTTGAGCGGCTCCGTCTTTGAGATGACGTAGATGAAGAGCGTTGATTGATCATCAAAGTCCGTAGCTCATCAAATTGAGTAGATATGTTGGTGTTTATGATGTAAAATTTCTCTCTTGTGCGTGTTTCAGAATGTCGTGAGTCGGTGGTGATTTTCTCAATGCGCTCTTGTATAGCTTCATGCTCTTGATGTAGAGCTTGTTGAACACCAAATAGGTGTAGTTTGGTGACGTAGTTGTTTGATTCTTGAGGATCATCGAATAGCGGGTTCGTAGATGTACTTGGCCCATCCATCATCGCAAGCGAGTATGTGAGTGGAAGAAAAGGAAGAACAATACCAAATGTACCTTGACCGAAGTTGAAGATGGATCAATGATCACTCAATAATGTAACCCAGAAATAGCACAATTGGTACTCCTCTTGTCGATTCTCACACCTACACAAAATAAAGCTTTTAGAGGAGCTCAGTAAAGATAGTGGCATAAAATCAATGCAATCCTTGACAAGACTCAATGATGTTCAAATTTTCTCATGCAACTAGTTTATCACTAGCAATAATAAGTCACACGGAAACGCACGCACAAATAGATTTTTGTGGTTGTGTAACCAAGGGTGAGCGAAAAATGTGGAATCCACGGAAAATGCTCGTGTTGCACAACACTAGAGAGATGCTAACCAATTGCTTAATAGGTGGATATGCACTTGTGCACAACCTATAAGAGACAAAAAGTAGCGACTTCCTATCACAAGTATGCTAGAAGTGTATGATATGCCGATGCTTTAGCACAAGATGTTGTATTGCTATACCATTTGATCTCTTTTGAAGCACGATGTATGATGATAAGGTCGTTTTCTTATAAGCTTTTTGATGGCTTGTTTGCTTCAAAGCTTTGAGCTTTTCCTTTGGCCACTTATGCGAGATTCTATTACCAAGATAGCAATTGTGTATGCAGAATAGTTTTGTGACACACCAAGATATAATGATGTAGTATGCAATAACTACGACTATCACTAACGTGCACAAGTGTTGTGACCCGGCAATACTTAAATGGCTAGTCTCGACAGGAAAGCTACGCAAAATGATCTATGGGGTGACGATGCAATTGCAAGGTAGGATACAAAAGGTGTCGTCGATGTTACCGCCCTTGTCGAGGATGAGCGGGGGTGTCGTCAAAGTTGTGTTGTTCCAAGTTAGCCTAAACACCCGAGGAAACGGTGAAACCACAACTCAAGTATCCAAGACAAAACATGATAAAAATTGTCGAATATCGTAGTGGGTAAGCGATGGTGGTTGCGGAAGTGGTGGTGAAGTATAGGTGTATGTCCGAAAGAAATGTGGGAAAAATTGGTGGCAATGGGTTGCGGTAGAGGGGGGTGGGCTGCGAGAGGCCGGATGTCTAGGCGGTACGCCGGATGTCCGGGCTGGCCGAATGTCCGGGGGTCACGGGCCGGATGTCCGGGGTTCCCGATCCCTGATGAACTTGTTGGAAAAGAAAAAAATTCAGGTGAAAATCGGCGGATTTTGTGGTTAGAAATTGGGGAAAAGTGGGGGAAAAGCTAGATCCACTCATGGTAAAGCAAATCTGTGGAACAGATCCAACAAAACCTCGTTAAATCAACATATCACAAAAAAATTGGTATGGCTATTTTTGTGGGGAATTTTTGAATTTGGGACAAAATCAACAAAACAAGGCTAGAAAACAAAGTGTGGGGCAACAAATTCATGATGAACCTATGCTCATGATACCATGTTGATGCGGGGTCAACCCGTTCTAGGCTGATCTTTCATGATTAGAGAGGGATCCCATGATGAACACGAAGAACACAAGGGAGAAACACGAGGGAAACGAGGGGAAAACAGTCAAATCAAAAAGAAGTAGTCACACATATGCTAGGTCCGGGAACACACATAGAGATACAAGATCCAAAGTCAATGATGGACGATACTCGTGGCGGTAGTCTTCTTCGTGAGGAGGTCTTGAATCTTCTCCTGGATGATGTCTTTAATCCGTGTGGATCTTCTCTGTAGAGGCCGCGGTCTCTCGTGGAGATAAACACTAAGGATGAGCAATGCTCTAAGTCTAAATGAGCTATCACAATGCTAACCCTAACTAGGAAGAGGTAGGTGTCTATATGCAGTCCAAAGGGGTGAGGGGATACATGGGACATGGCCCAGATGAAATGCATGCAGGCATCAGAGGCCGGATGTCCGGGCGACGGGCCGGATGTCCGGGCATTCATGAGGCACCGAATGTCTGGGCTTGGAGCCAGATGTCCGGGCTGGTGGGGTTGAGCCTCGGGTATGCTTCTGTAGTGGCACCGGATTTCCGGACTGGGGGGCGGATGTTCGGGCCCTGGCGCCTGGCCGGATGTTCGGGGCCTAGCCGGATGTCCGCCCCCTGTAGCTTCGGCTGTGGGGGCTCGGCTGCTGTATATGCTCCAGGGGTCAGATGTCCGGGGCCTGGAGTCTTCTCCAGTTTTGCTCGATGTTCCTCTTCTTCCGTGAACTTGGGGACTTGTCTGTCTTCATGAGCCTCTTTGAGGGTGTCTTCTTGGCACCTGAGTATACATAGTAATTCTGTTTGAGGTAGTAGCCATGTCTCACATGATTCATATGGAAGTTGGTTAAGGAGAGATGTCATCTCGGTCTCGAGAGCTCTTGCACGGGCACGTGTCATGGGTCCACTTGGCACTTGGTGATACGATGATAGGTCCATGGGGATGAACTTGGGATGCTCCACATCATAAGGCACATGCAGAAATTAAGGAGTTCAAATTTTGAATTGATATCATAGACAGTACCTGACGCTGGTCTCTCAGCTGTTCTAATAGGGGTTTGGCTACTGATCAATCTGATTTAACATGTATGACTACCTTTTCCAGATACCTACTTTGTACTCCTTGAGGATCTGCACTCACCCTCTTCCTTCTGGACATCTATTACGAACGAACAACATTTGACTGGAAAACCATAGCATGATGACACATGGAATAGGTACAGAAAATGGATAAGTATGACATATACTCATATATGATGCTTAAACTAAGCAGATGGTGGTGTGTAACAAAGTAGAAGTAATGCAAGAGGTCATATGCAAAATATGTGCGACCAATACAACCTTGCCAAGTTAGAGCAAGCACCTTGATGGGTGAATAAGATAGGCCATCCTCCACCATGCCAAGTTTGTCAGCTAGTGGATTGTTCCACAATATTCCTCTCGTGCGCCCATTCTCATATTCATTTTGATCATGTTCAATACCTGACATGCATGAAAACATAAAAAAGTGAGATTATCTTTGTAATGCAGAAGTGCTTCTAATCCAATACCACCTCCTTGTAAACACCTTTGTGCTATCCCTGCAATTATTCTGAGAGATGCCATGCATGCTGTAATTTGGTGTGTGCATTAATATAATGTGGTCTACTACTCAAAATATGAGAACTCCAGAAGTGATGATACTTTGCAAACGATAGCTTCAACATATAGTAAAGAGCAACAAGTCGACCTGACCTGACAGATTTAAAATACACTAAGGGAGAACAACTCGACCTAACCAGTCGACCGCAAATGTCTCTGCTACTCTTTGAGGGAGTTCTGGATTTTGGGGTCCTCGGCTGTCCGAAACTATTGAAGGTGGGTCAGACTGATGGGCCGTAAAGATAAAAGCAGAAGGTCATCCCCCGTGTCCGGATAGTACTCCTGTGTGTAGAAAGGCAAGATAGATGTCTGTATGTATTGATTCCTTCCTCCCCAAGTCATCTTTGTACAACCCTAGGCCCCCTCCAGCGTGTATATAAGCCAGAGGGTTTAGTCCGTAGAGGCCAACAGAATCACAACAATCATAGGCTAGACTTCTAGGGTTTAGCCATTACGATGTCGAGGTTGATCAACTCTTGTAACCCTATATTCTTCAAGATCAATCAAGCAGGAAGTAGGGTATTACCTCAATAGAGAGGGCCTGAACCTGGGTAAACATCGTGTCTTAGTTCCTTGTTACCATCGATCCTTAGACGCACAGCTTGGGCACCCCTACCCGAGATCTACCAGTTTTGACACCGACAATGCTGCTTTCATTGAGAGCTCTGTTGTGTACTCGCGAGGAGCGATCGGCGGCTCATCTCGTCATCAACGATGACATCACCTCTGTAAAAGGCCTGGCTCTTGGCCAGGTCCTCCAGCTCAGCGGGTTCGCCATATGCGCCCGCGTGGGCGTCAAGCCGGTCGCGTCCCCTGCGGTCATCGAGCATCACTCTACATCGGCTCCGAGCACTCGGAAGATGCGAATCCGGAGGATTCCTCGTCCTTAAACAAGTTGCTGGATTGCATCGCCACCCTGGGGCTTTCAGCATCCAATGATCGGATCGGGCCTAAACCCGGCCAGGAGGATGACAATTCCACCCTGATCGCTCACCTGGTGGCGGCTGTCGAGGAACGAGTCGAAGACACTTCTCCGCGTGAACCGGAGACTAGCTGTGTCCGGATCTCTGAACCCTTTGAGCCAAACATCTTTCCTTCGGGTGGGACTCTGCATCTTTCGAGCTCAGGGACAGACGCCGAGCCAAACATCCTTAATCTTGTTTTTAACAAGTAGGAACCTAGCCCATAACCTCCATCGTGTACATAGTTTCACAGAGTTGTCGCACTCAGTACGAAAGTACTGCGCTATGGAAAGTACTTGGAAGCCCTAGAATACCCATCTGGAACAGCCTGTCTTCGGACAATATGCCGCTAAAGCAAAACGGACATGCCCTAGCAGGGCATCTGATCATATGGCCGTCGGCAATAAAAATAAACCTTTTACTGGGTACATGTCCGTTCTGGATGAACTCCTAGATAAAACTTGCCAAATACATGTGACCCCTGGCATGATCCCAACTCACAACCTTCGAGTGTGTTGGGTACCCCGGCAGGTAGCTAAAAGCGGTGAAGCCATCCTCGCCACCGCAACTCCAGAGGAGAACAATTATAACGTCCTCACTATCTTCGAGACCTTCTCTTTAAATAACCAGCGCAAGAAAGCACTTCACAAACTCGCCGAGGTTCATCAAATAACCGCTGTGAGCCCATGGAACGACACGGCAATTACTTTTACCGCCGATGACGAACCACGGGTCCGACCAATTCGAGCCCCAACCACTCTTGTACTAAACCCAATAGTAGACGGCTTTCGCCTTACCAAGGTGCTCATGGACGGCGGTAGTGGACTTAACCTCATATACGAGGACACACTCACAAAAATGCAGGTCGATAAAACCCACATCGAGCAAAGTAATACAACCTTTCGAGGAATCATCCCCAGCCAGGAAGCCCGATGTTCGGGAAGTATTAAATGTGACGTACTATTCGGCGCTTGAGAACTACAGGTCAGAAGAACTGCTCTTCCACATTGTCCCCTTCAATGGTGGATACCACACCCTCCTAGGGCGATACGCTTTTTGACGCTTTCAGGCCATACCCCATTACGGGTACATGAAGCTTACAATGCCATGGCCTAATGGAATAGTCACAGTCATAAGTGATCCAGATAGAGCACTCCGTGTCGAAAACAAAACCGCATCCTTGGCCCTAGAGGCACTGTCCGAAGCCTTTGCGACCGGAGAATTAACCACCTTACGATTCACGATGGACAAGAATGATGTAGTCCTTGATAAAAGATCTAAATCTACCTCCTTCAAGCCAGCAGATGAAATTATCACATTTTAGATGCATACGATGTACCCTAATAAGACAACATCCATTGGAGCACAGTTGGACCCGACGGTAGACAACGCTTTGCGTGCATTCCTATGAGAAAACTAGGATATATTCGCCTAGCATCCTTCAGACATGCATGGGATCCCACGCAGGTTGGCCGAACACAGCCTCAACATCATCAAAGGGTTTAAACCAGTCAAGCAGTCACTGCCACGATTTTTCGAACTCAAAAGACAAGCTATGGGAGAGGAGCTGGACAAACTACTGGAAGCCGGATTCATCAGAGAAATTAAACACCCAGACTGTTAACCAATTTGGTCATGGTACCGAAGAAGGATAAATCCTGGCGCCTCTGCGTTGATTTCAAAGACCTAAACAATGCTTGCCCTAAGGACCCTTCTCCACTGCCCCGCATCGATTAGATCATCGACACAACAACATGACATGACTCATTATGCTTCCTCGACGCTTACTCCGGATACCATCATATAAAAATGAAGGAATTCGACCAGGACGCGACGGTGTTTATTACTCTGTACGGGCCTTTCTGCTTCAACAGTATGCCCTTTCGGGCAAAAACGTTGGTGCTACGTATCAATGCATGATTCGAAAATGCTTAGAGAAACAAATTTGCAAGACAGTGGATGCATATGTGGACGATGTAGTCATCAAGACAAAACGTGTCGAAACATTGGTGGACGATCTTCGTCTCACATTCGATAACCTCCGAACATATGACATATGGCTCAATCCAAAAAAATGCGTCTTCAGCGTTCTGGCCGGAAAGCTATTAGGGTTTATCGTCTCCCACAGAAAAATTGAAGCGAACCCAGCTAAAATCCGAGCCTTGTTACAGCTGTCTACACCAACGGATCTAAAACAAGTCCAAAAGCTAGCAGGGTGCGTAGCGGCCTTAAGTCGCCTCATCTCTAGACTGGGAGAAAAAGCATTACCACTTTATAGACTGCTAAGGCGCACGGACAACATTGAATGGACGGATGCGGCCACAACTGGAATGGAAGAAATAAAGACCCTATTAGCGGGCAATCAAACCCTAGCCGCTCCAAGTGTTGGCGAGCCAATCTTGCTTTATATCTCAGCAACTCACCAGGTCGTGAGTGATGTGCTCGTTGTTGAACGAGATGAAGAAGGACATAAATTCCCTGTCCAAAAACCAGTCTACTACGTATCAGAGGTTCTTACACCATGCAAGTCACGATACCCCCATTATCAAAAAATCGCATATGCGGTGTTCATGGCATCTCGGAAACTCCGACACTACTTTCAAGAGTGTTCGATTACTGTGGCATCCGAAGTACTACTCAATGATATTATAAACAATAAGGACGCCACAGGCTGCATACCCAAATGGGCCATCGAGCTCTTGTCGTTCTAAATAACATACAAACCATGCGGGCTATTAAATCTCAGGTGTTGGCTGACTTCGTCGCAGAATGGACTGAGGCTGAACTCCCCAAAGACTACGGGGCATATTCCCACTAGACCATGTATTTCGACGGCTCAAAAATGCTAGCCGGATTTGGGGCTGGCATCATCTAGACATCTCCCACAGGGGATACAGTCCGCTCCCTACTACAAATCATGTATACGGACTCAAACAATGCTGCCGAATATGAGACGCTACGACATGGTCTCCGCATGGCCGTATCCATGGGCATACAATGCCTAGAGGTGCGCGGAGACTCAAAGCTCACAATATCTCAGGTAACGGAGAATTTGAAGCGAAGGATCCAAAGATGGCAGCTTATCAAAATGCGATATTAAAAATATCGGCTCGGTTTGAGGGGCTCAAATTTCACAATGTTGCTCAAGACAGTAATCAGGTCGCGGACATACTCGCTCGCATGGGCACCAAGCGCGACCCGGTCCCGCCTAACACCTTTGTAGAAAGGCTATTTAAGCCATCTGTAATATGGCAGGACAAGAGCAGAGACGCGAATTCACACCCGATCACAACCCCACCTGCCAAACTCAACACAGATATCATCGGCGATTCGGATATGGAAATAACATCTTCAGCTCATGAGATCATGGCCGCCATCGCCCCTTGGACCAAACCCTTCCTGGCCTACCTTAATAGGCAAGAGCTCCCCGATGACCAAAATGAGGCCCGTCACATAGTTCGTTGTTCTAAAGCATATAAAGTTCATGAAGGTGAACTATACAAGAAAAGCACTACTGGTATTCTCCAAAGGTGCATCTCTGAAGAGGAGGGACGACAACTTTTAGCCGAAATACATGCTGGTGTGGGCGGCCATCACGCCGCAGCTCGGGCTCTCATAAGCAAGGCTTTTCGAACATGTTTTTTCTGGCCAACATCCCGAGCAGATGCACAAGCCCTAGTCCAACATTGTGTTCGATGCCAGCTTTTCGCTAATCAAAGTCACATGCCTCCTACCGTCCTGAGAACCATCCCCATTACTTGGCCTTTTTCAGTATGGGGGTTGGATATGGTCAGATCCCTTAAAGGGGGAAGCCATAAAAAGAATTATTTACTCGTTATGGTGGATAAATTCAGTGAATGGATAGAAGCCAAGCCAATAAGAATGGCTGAAGCAGGACCAGTGATAGATTTTATATCCGGCGTAGTACACCGTTATGGTATCCCGCATAGTATTATCACAGATAATGACTCCAACTTTACAGCTGACGAGGTGAATAACTGGTGTGCCAAATTATGCACTAAACTTGATTATGCCTTCTTGTACCACCCTCAAACAAATGGTCAGGTCAAACGGGCCAATGGCTTAATAATGAGCGGCACTAAACCCCGACTGGTGCACTCCCTACGGGAGTCAGATAAACGGTGGGTTGACGAGCTTGACTCCGTATTCTGGGGGCTGCGGACCACACCTAACCGGACAACCGAATATACACCTTTTTTCATGGTGTACGGCGTAGAGGCTGTTTTGCCCTACGACATTATTCACAACTCACCTCGAGTGCGTATGTATGAAGAGCGAGAGGCCGAGCTCGATCGGCAGGATGACCTAGACGACCTTGAAGAGGAGCGCGATATCACGCATGCTCGTTCCGCACTCTTTTAGCAACATGCTCGGCGATACCACAGCAGACAAGTGCGGGCCAAAACATACAACGTTGGCAAACTCGTTTTACGCCTCCCAAAGAAGAAAAAGGATAATCTCCAACCAACATGGGAGGGCCCCTTTATATTGACGAAGTTCTCACTGGAGGAGCCTATCGCCTTCGAAATGCATCAAACAATCGCCTTTTGCCGAATCCATGGAACGCTGCTAGGCTCCCACGATTCTATGGATAGTTCGGTGGCACCTTTTACTCTTTCTGTCTAGGTTTCTTCCTTTGTTTTTCTTCCTCTTCATTTTTTATTTTTCCATCCCAGAAAGTGTTGAGCTATACCGAACTATCAAGGGTGAACATCTTTAAATATATATACCTCAAGACACCTGGGGGCTTCTATAACGAAGCTTATTATTAAAGCTTATTTCTTATAGTAATCATGTCTTCTGTTTCATACAATCTCTTCGCCATTATATGCACCTCTATGACTTAAGTTTTTGCCAAGCTGGGTTGCCTGGCTCCTGTGTTTATGCCCTACCTTCCCGATTGTTCGGTTATGGTGTAAATGGAGCACCTCTGTGATTGTTACAACCGGGTAATCCGGACCTGTACCTCAGACGGGTGAAGCTGAATGCTAGTGTTCTTAAGGGAATAATTGGTCGGCGGACAAACGATGAACTGCCTTCTTGCACATAAATTTTCAAATGATAAGCTTCCTATAATCCTATATTTTAGGATCAATGTCTAAGCATACATAAGTACGCATGCTGACCCAGGGAAAGGAACCCTTAACGAAACTATTCTCCCTGGAAGATGTTTCTTACGTTAAATAGTAATATACCATAACTCCCCGAACAAAACTTGTCTGTTCAAGCAAAATGACCGGATTGCTTGGTTTTTGAACGTACTGAGTGTTCACCACAAATATAAGTATCCGGAAGCACTCCAACTCTTGGGTTTAGGAGGCTGAAGCCAATAGTCTGCCATGACAAATTTTAACAAGTTCGGTCGAAGATAAGTTTGATGATAAAGTACATTGCTACATGGAATCAAACGCCTATTCTTCATCTATGCCATCTATAACACTGTCTAACATACAATCTTCTCACGAAAACTTTATGGCTCTCATTACTTGGTCATAGACCAAGCTGACGGGAATTTCTTTTTCGTCCGGTCCCCGAGGTCCAACCTGGGCCATATGATTCGGATCAAGCCCGGTATAGCGCATTTTCACCATGGCCCAGGCCTCTCATGCACCTTCTTAGCATGCTGACGCCTTCCATAGTTCAAAGCGACGCCGAGCTCCTTTGAGTGAGTTCGCCAGCTCCTCCATAATTTTTGGAGGCGAATCAGATGGCCACAAGACATTAGCCATGTTCTTCATGGCTTTCCGAACTCGCTCAGGCACTTTGGAGAGCTCTTGTAGCACGCCGCCTTGAAATCCGGATACTTCTCCTTCGGGCTGCCCAGTAAACAAACCTGTAGAAATAGCATTGTGAAGCTCTGAATCATTGGACACTATGAAAGCTATGTTAATGGTCGTACCGAATATGCCGCCTTTTAACTTTCTGTTTTCCTTCAAGGCATCCGATAGTTGGGCCCGTAGGTCCTTTAGCTCTTCGGCTTGCTTGACATTTTCATCCAACAGTTTGTTCTTTTCCTTAATGGTCCGTGTTAATACACACTGACCCGCTGCTTCTTGCCCTTCGGCATGTTTTTTATCCTCCTGAGCAGCCCTTAGCTTCTCCTCCAGTTGATTTGTCGATTCCACCGCTGAAACCAAAACAATGTATGCTTAAACATCATTGACGGTGCAAAATCGTATTTTCCGGACACTATTTCTCCTTACCATTAGATCCCTTTTTGGATCTCTCCAAGTCTTCTAGTACGTGGTGATGGCATTAAGCTTGATCCGGTTTGGTTCAAGCTCATTGGGCAACGCGTCATTCTTTTCCTTGAGAACATGCGGTCATAACGATCGTTAAATCAGTTGGGCCAACTGCTTCAAGTCTCGGGGCTACTGGCATTTGCTTATTAATTTACAAAAATTCTTACCCGTATTTCCTTTGGAAGCAGATGAGTGGCTCCAGCAAGCCTGTCTCGAGCAGCTCGGATATACGCATCCACAGATCTGAGGGCGTTGAAACGCCTCCTCAGTAAATACTAGATCACGCATGGCCTCTTTTCGCCACCGATGATTCATCGTGCTCTCCACTTAGGAATTTGTAATTGATACATTATCCAAATCCTCCTAGGGAGGACAATCCAGCGTTACGCCCATATCGGCTCTTATCCTTGTTGATGGGCCTAGGGCCGGATTGGTTGGTGCTTGGCCAGCGGGGTCCTCGGACACAGCTCGGCATATGCTCCATCTGGAATAAGACGAAAGGAAAGAATGTGACAATCCGGCCTTGCTACCGGGCACATATTCAAAACTATACCTCTTTGATTTAGGAGGGGGCTTGACGGTGCCCCCCGCATCCTTTTGCTTCGAAGACTCCCCCTACGCAGGCGTCGTTTTATTAGGTGATGCCCTCGATGCAGTGCGGCAAGACGAGCGCCGTCCCTTTGGAGCATGAGACAGTGCGGTGGGTGAGGCGCGAAGGGAAGGCTCTCTTTGAGGGGATGTCTTCTGGGTACTTACATTGGAGGAGGGAAGAAGGCCACGATAATCAGCTACAATGGCCACTTCTGTACCATCGCGGCTCGTTTAATAGAAAACTCCGTCAGTGATATATATGAATATATCCAGATCCTCTTCAAATCCCGGATCTTTGGCGCGAACATGGTCCTCTGGCTACGGGCAGGGTAATAAACCCCCTCGATCACCATCCTCCATACATATTAAAAAACAACCGACTTTAATTCGGATTAGCATATCTCAGTAAAGAGGTTGTATAATTCTAGTAATCGAAGAAACTCACCCGGTCGATGGGGTTGTACATGGAAAAACCTTCTTCACACTTATAGCGGACGGAGTCTTCTTTCTTCCCCTTATAAAGATCAGCTAAGATTAGCCAAGGAGGCAGGGGCATCCGGACCCTCGCGTAGGCAGCGAGATGCATCCTTCTGCCCATTGTAATGCCACATGGGAAACCCTCTAGACTGAAGTGCCTGAACACATCGCTTTATCGTAATGGCCATTACTTCAATTATCAAAAGTTCAGAGTAGGTGAGTACTCTGATCTTGCTGACTAGCCTCTTAATCTCCGCACTGTCTTCTTCCTTGAGGCTTTGGGGACACCAATTGAAGCGTTTCTTCAAAGGAGCACTGGAAATTCGAGAAGGCCACACCGAATTGGGTCCGAAAGAACAACATCTTCGATATAAAACCACTCCGAGGGCCACTCTTCGGATCCCTTCTTGGGAGTGCCGGACAGGTAACCTGTCCCTGCTATGTGCCATACTTTGGTGACACCCACATCGAATATGGATCCTTTTGGGAGCGAGGTCCGAGGCAAAAGAATTTCCTCCATAGCTCGAAATGAGCCTCACAGCCTAAAAATAGCTCACAAAGAGCAATGAAACCCGTAATATGCAGGATAGAGCTTGGCGTGAGATTGTGCAGTTGGAGCCCATAAAACTCCAGGAAACCTCTGAGGAAAGGATGGATTGGAAATCCTATGCCTGTCAAGAGGAAAGAAACGAAGCACACCCGCTCCTCTTTAGTGGGGTTGGGGAAGTTTACCGCCAAGGCTTCGCTGTCGATTGAAGTTAATCCAGCCCAGACGGAGACTAGATCCGCAGGAGGGAGATATCCCTCCGTCTGAAGTCTATTGAGATGGGCATGCGACACCGAGCAGCTTCCCCGATCACATGCTTGATGGCAGAGGGGGTGTGAGGAGGATCCGGGGGCGCTTGCCATATTTGGAGTATTTTTCATGGCTGGCTCTAAGGGTTTCTGGGTGGTGTGGAATGGCATCTGAGATCCAATCTCTTTAAACAGACGCCATCCCTGCGCGACCGAGGGTTTATTTGTAAAAATTATATGGACTTTTCGCATTCGTCTGACACATGGAAGCCGAGGTGACGGCGGGAAGGAATCAACAGGGCACGACATTGAAGCCAGAACCGAATTGTCATTATTTCAAAGAAGAACCTGCCTTGCAAGAACGAAACATGAAGCCGGATACAACCTCGTCATTGAAGGCAAGTTTGTGGGCTATTGAGGGAGTCCTAGATTTTGTGGTTCTCGGGTGTCTGGACTATGAAGGTGTGTCGGACTGATGGGCCGTAAATATGAAAGCATAAGGTCATCCCCCTTGTCTGGATAGGACTCCTGTGTGTGTAGAAAGGCAAGATAGATGTCCATATGTAATGATTCCTTCCTCCCCGAGTCATCTTTGTACAACCCTAGGCCCCCTCCGGCGTGTATATAAGCTAGAGGGTTTAGTCTGTAGGGGCCAACAGAATCACAACAATCATAGGCTAGACTTCTAGGGTTTAGCCATTACGATCTCGAGGTAGATCAACTCTTGTAACACTATATTCTTCAAGATCTATCAAGCAGGAAGTAGGGTATTACCTCGATAGAGAGGGCCCGAACCTGGGTAAACATCGTGTCCCTAGTGCCTTGTTACCATCGATCCTCAAATGCACTGCTTGGGCACCCCTACCCGAGATCTGCCGATTTTGACACCGACACTGTTCCCAACAAAGAACATACTTATTAAGGAAGAGAAGAGGATCATGTTAAAGAAGAGAAGAAGAGCAAGCAGATTGAAGATATTACAAGTCTTTCTATACAATGTATGTTTCCCACCCATGATGAACTAGAGCGCACAAAGAAATACTATTCCTTTCGGTCTCTCCATTTGTTGCTCACATGCATTTTGAAACTAAATTAGGAACATTTAGCTAACCAATTAAGCATGTCTCAGTTTTACTAATATTAGCATAATATCATATTCGAATTTGTACAACTAAGCTTGTTTAGATCGATGGGTGGAGTAGTTCTATTACGACACGAACCACGTAGGCTGATCGTGGTCATCATAAAATGGGGAAACCGTAAGCACGATGAGTATAGTGTTGACCATGGCAGTGTGATGGCAGATCTGAAGCTGGAAACCGTGAAAAGGGTAGTTAGCAACCGATGTTTTCTATGAAATAACAACAAAGATTTGGTTTGGACAAGAAAGTACAATCAACAAGTGACAAAGAAATGCAATTCTGCTGTCTCTCTATATGCCGCGACATGCATTTGGAAACTCAAGTGGGACCCTTTTAGCTAACCAATTAAATATGTCTGTTAACTAATATCAGTATCATATCACAATCATATTTGAAAAACTAAGCTTTGGAATTATTAGTGCTATTTGCTTAGCTTGAAGGGCGGACTACTGCTAGTATGACAGAAAGCACCTACACAGATCATAGTAGGGTAGATAAAAGGGGAAAACCCTAAGCATCAAGACTAATATCAGGAAAGTGGAACTAGCTGGACCATATGGGCTTGTATTGCCGGTACGACAAGAAAGGGTTCGGAAAGGCTTCGGCCCCAAATGGGCCAGCTCTATTCAACTGAAGGCACAGTACTGTTACTATCAGTCCAGACTATCAAAGATGACATAGCTCCCAGTATTTCCTGGATATTAAGGCAGACCATCTAGAATCATTGAAAGCATCGTTTTCTCCCACAAGATAAACTACTCTTGCTAGTTAGATAATACAATGTGTGGTGCCCACCCATGATGAACCAAAGCGCACAGAGAAATGCAAATCCCTGTTGTCTCTCTATATGTGGTGCACATGCTTTTCGAAACGAATATAGGAACATTAGCTGACCAATTAAACGTTCTATGTTTTAGTAATATGAGCATCACATCAGGTTCGTATTTCAACAACTAAGCTCTGGAACTATGAGTGACTTGTTGTTTCACTTGATGGGTTGAGGTCTTGAGGAGCAGTGCTAGCACGACACGAAGCACCTACGATGATGGTAGTCAATATAAAGGGGGGAAATCGTAAGCTTTACGAGTATAGTGACCGTGCCATGGCGGATCTGAAGGTGTAAACCGGACAAAGGCTACTTCGCAACCAATGTTTGCTTTCAACTAGCCACTAGGATTTGGTTCGGACAAGAAAAGTACAGTAAACAAGTTACAATCTATTTTCCGGGTGAGATCAATAATTTAAGCAGATATGAAAGAGTACCACCTCTCTTGCGACGCCGTATAGGCCCCCGTTGATACGTTGAGGGTGCTGTGGGTGCGATGGCTGTCGGCGGCGTGGAAGAAGACTTTAGACGGTAGATGGCCGGGTCGGGGGATAAGTCTGGTTGCTGTGGACGAGGCGGTCGTAGGAGAGGCAAAGGCAAGGTGGACGATGGTGCCAATGAAGTGAGAGGACGCGATGAAAGGATCCTTGTCCGGCGCCGTAGATGAGAGACGTCCATCTCTTGAAGTGGACGATGGGGTAGGGGTAGCGGCTCCGGCAAGGTGGAGGATGGGGTGGCGGACGGAAGAGGCTGGCCAGAGCGGGGAGGTTGTTGTGGCGCCGACAATGTATAAATGGGGAAATGGAGGGGGAGAGGGTCTCAGTCTTTGTGACACGCTTGTCTGAAATGTGGGTAAGTTACGAACTTAGCCGTCGTTTAAAATTTCGGACATCTCGTCGGTTGGGGATAGGATGGTTATCTCCCATCTTCTCAATAATTGTCGATAGCGATTTCGGGCGAGGAGAGGTTGTTTTGCCGCTCACGTTTGGCGCCCATGCTGTATGAACGAGGCTTACAGGTAGGACGGTTGTGTCACATCTGAGGGAAGTTACACATCTGCCCCAATATAAAATATTTGCCAACATCGAGTTCGGACAAGGAGAGTTTGTTTTAGCACCCACCGTGTATGAATGGGGAAATGGAGGGAGAGAGACCGGTCTTTCGGATGAGCTTGTATCAAATGTGTTTTGCCGCCCATGTTTGGTGCCCACCGTGTCTGAATGGGCTCAGAGGCGGTTGTGTCACATCTGATTAAAGTTATTAGTCTACCCCTACCAAAAGCAGTGGAAATTGGGTTGATTAGGATGTGAAGTGTCAGGGGTAGACATTAATTTCCATCTCGCAAGCACTTCCTTCGGGCAGCCGACAAACGATAGTGGGTGTTTTGCCGCTTCGTTCAAAATTTGGAAGAATTAACATTCACGTTTACCCTAGGCCCTGGCAACTAAATTCAAATCCAATTTGTATTCGATTACGAAGATCCATACATCATTCTACATTTTGTTATTTATTTCTTCAAAACCACGACAAAGATTTATTCCACCTTTATATGTGAATATGATTTAGAAATGTCGTGATCTTTGAATTTAGTAGGCTAGATACATGTTGAGTTAAACAGTTATTTCATCCAATACAATATGCTCACACGAAAAACAGTTCACCTTATGTCAATCATACAAGTACTGAGGATTATCTCACCTAAAAAATTTAGATCATTACAACACATGGAAAACACAGGGGGGGGGGTCTTACAACATAATCCATTCAGAGACATGACACAACATGGACGTATACTAATCGAATGACAATTTCAACTGGTATCTAAAGAAGAACTGGGGTTACCCTAGGCTTCAGATAGCAGAAGCAGCATGACATCCTCCTTCTTCAAATGCAACATTCTTACTTCCTCCAATTTCTGGGTTGCTTGCACATGGTGTGCAGCTAATTGCATAATTTCTAGCCTCAAGATCAAGATTACCCCATTCATGGCAGACACACCATCTCTTTCTCCTTCTAGTGGAGCCTGAATAAATATAATATTTGTGCTCAGATTGCTCTCCAGTGGTGTTGCCTCTGAACTGCTACCATCTGGTAGCATGGATGGTGCACTGCTTCCACAAATAGATTCTGGGGTTATACATTGTGTCCTAGTGTGAACGACATCCTGAAAGGTTTCGGCTGGAAAAAAGTAAGAGATAGTTATCACGTGATACATGCAGTAAGCTTACATGGTAAATGACATACGAATTATTGCCGAGTATGGCAAGCTATATTTAAATGTTTCGAAGCAGCATCAGTCGAAAACAAATTAAAATGGTAAGATGAATAGGGATGTAAGTGGCAAATAAATGGCATCCGCCAGTCCCATCTAGTTAGTTTTTGCTAGCTCGCTAGATCATTTTCCTAAATTAACAAAAACACTTTTGAACTATCATACCATGAGTGGACTTTAATCGGGATTAAACGAGACCCAATTTGACATCCCTAGATGAAAGGTAGTGTACCACTGCTATATTTAAGTTGCCCGGACATCTAAGTAGTTGAAATAATCTGAGAAAGCACTTAACAGTGTGGCCGCATGTAAACTACGAAGACAGTCTTGTGATGAAGTTCATAGGAAAAGTTAAGGACTCAATTGAACTAGGCATGCATTTCTTTATGATAGTACAGCAGGCACTGCTGACATATTGGCCAACTCAGGTATAGCCTAACAAGTAACAAACAAGCATTCGAATCAAGCAATACAACAAAGCAGACAACTAAATATTTGTAATTCTGTAGGATTACAAGTTGAGGGCACAAGCCAAGAAAGCAGCCCACACGCATTACATTTCACATGTACTAAAACACACTGGCTTACCATTTGTTACTGTGAATCCTCGCTGTTGTTGCAATGTTATTTGAAGATATCGTCAGCATTCCATGGTTGCAAATCTAGTTGTTGTAGTTTATTCTGCACCCTCTATTTAGGTAAAATTAATTTTAATCGCATGCACTGGTTCGAATTGATCATCAATGGTTAATCTACACAAATGAAAGAAGGGTGTGTGCTTCCAGGACAATATATGTGCTTCACTCTATTTTATGCTTGTTCGAAGTGCCAGCCCCAAAAGAACAAATATTTTGATTGATGGGGTTGGCAGTTCCATAATTAATAGAAGCATCAAATTAGTCATGCAACTCGTGAAGATCAAGAACGCACAAAAAAGTAATGAACAGAGGCTCGGAGCAGTGATGTAATAGCTAGCATCAGAAAATTTAGGGTAAGATGAACAAAAAGCAGCGGAACCACAAGCTAGTTTGCTGATGTGTAATTAAGCATAGAGAACATGGAGCAGTCGGATGTAACCAACAGGTGGCATCATAACAACACCAATATCATCTATATCTATATCTATACACCTATATAGTGTGCCAATAACTTTGAAAGATTGTTGTTGGATGAAACCAATCCGACGGTGCAGAGATGGAAAATCCGAGCACTACTGGCTGTTAGATATCATCTACATTCCACCAGATTTTGCCACATGTATAATCTAGAAGACTCCATGGTTGGACTTAAGAAGAATGATACCCGCACACCTCTCTGCATTTACAGATAAGGCCTTCCCTCGGTCATCTTTATCTCCCACAAGATAAACAAATCATATAAATGCATCTTGATGTTCCGTGCAATGCATGGGCCTCTTGCTAGTATAATATAGATCTTGCTAAATTACAAACCAGTGCACATATAGATATAGATATAGAGAGTAGAGATTTGGTTGCCAAATCTCATTGTAAATATAGCATGCAAGAAGTAAAGTAGGCATTGATATCTAGGAAGTACAGTAATACTTAGGACAAAACAAAAGCATCGTAACTATGTGTCCACTGGTTTGTAATTTAGCACATGTAACATGTTTACTGCCATAACTATGGCCCTATTGGTGCAAGCAGAATGACACGCCTCATGAAAAATTGAATGATGCCCTGAAGAAATTCGAAGGGGCGGTGCTTATGCTAAGATAGTGAACATAGGCGCCGGCCGTTGGATAATAGTACATGATTCTCGACGGTGTATTGGTATTGTTGTCATACTTGATAGCTAAGGATCATCGATGGTGCTCGTGTTGCGGTTGAGTTTGGGCCGGCTGTTGCTGTTGCTGAAACGGCTTCAGTGCTTCGGTTGCGGTGCCTGTCGACATAGAAGAAACCTCATCTATGGTAAGTGAACATTTCCATCATAAAGAAGAGAAAAACTTAAGGAGTACAAATCGAAATAACATGATGATGCTACTGCATCAGTAAAGCAGGTCCTGTGGAGTTGAGTATGGCGTCCGTGGAGCGGGTCTGGTGTAGTGGACAATGGTGTGGGCGAAGCACATCCGGCGTGGTGTATAGCGCTTTCGGTGAGGCGGATCTGTTGCGGCGGACAAGGGCTTGTATGAAGGGCTAGTGATGGGGAGGACGAGGAAGTCGGTGAGGGCCTACACTGTGGTGGACGAGGGTGCTGGTGAAGCAGATCCGATGCGGTGGACCATGATGGCGGTTGTCGGTGTCCAAACCGGCAGATCTCGGGTAGGGGTCCCGAACTTTGCATCTGAGGATCGATGGTAACAGGAGACTGGGGACATGATGTTTGCCTAGGTTCGGGCCCGCTCGATCGAGGTAATACCCTACTTCCTGCTTGATTGATCTTGATATGGGTTACAAGAGTTGATCTACCTTGAGATCGTGATGGCTAAACCCTAAAAGTCTAGCCTATGTGATTGCTATGATTTTGTTGTTGTCTCTACGGACTAAACCCTCCAGTTTTATATATGCACCGGAGGGACCTATGGTTTGTACATGATCACCTTGTAGAGGAAGGAAAGTATTACACCCGGACTCTAAACTTGCTATTTTACACATGGGGAGTCATATCCGTATGCGTGAGATAGTCTTCATCGATAATCTTCACGACCCATCAGTCCGGCCCATAATGAACGATCCGGTCACCTAGGGACCCCTGAATCCTGGACTCCCTCAGTAGCCCCTGAACCAGTCTTCAATGACGACGAGTTCGGTTAATGCACTGTCTTTGGCATTGCAAGGCGGGTTCCTCCTCCCAAACATATTGAACAAATATTCCCTACAAAAGGTATTGTGTCCGACTCGTCATGGTTAGTACAACCCTTAGCCTTGAAGGCAAGGTATCAAAAAACGGATACGGTGTCTTTACTAACAACCTTTCAGTGAAGCGTCACGTCTGTCCCTTTAACACACATCGAACCATTTTCTTGGCCCTGGTTTCGCGTTTCGAGGTATGGCCTCATTGGCATGTCTTGTCAAAATAGAAATCGTGCCCGCTTATTATGGGATCCTAATCAGTGTGACGTGAGCATCTTAACCGCGCCTTACGCACGACCTTATTGGGAACTGACAAGGTTTACGGCTGAAGTGGGGGGGGGGGCGTTTAGCATTCATCACCTATAAAAGGACCCAAATCTTTACCCATTATCCCCACGCTCTCCTCAAGCCCTACCTCTCCAATCTCCTCAGCCCCCTGCGCCCACATCTCTTGCACCCTCAATCCTCAATTCCTCCACCACCGCCGCCGTCTCCAGCAATGGCTGGCTCCGGCTCTAAAGGCAAGTGGGAGGCATCTTCGATCACAGATAAGACCGTGAAGAGCCTCTGGAGCGTGGGCTATCTCGCCGATGATGTGGCGCATCGAGTCTCCGAGAAGAACAAAGTGATCCCCGTCCCTACGGCGGGTGAGAGGGTTGTATTCCTCTCGCACTTCATTCGAGGGATGGGATATCCTCTCCACCCCTTTCTACGAGGTCTTCTATTTTTATATGGGTTATATTTCCATGATCTAGCCCCGAATTCAATTCTTCACATATCCTCTTTCATAGTGGTATGTGAAGCATTCCTCTGAGTACCCCCACACTTCGGCCTATGGCTCAAAACCATCAATTTGAAGCTGAAGGTGGTCGACGGGCATCACACTGAGTGTGGAGGTGCTATGATAAGCAAACTCCCAAACGCCACTTGGCCAAAGGGGGCGTTCGTGGAGATGAACAAAATTTGGCAGCAAGAGTGGTTTTATATCACTGAGCCCCGCGACACCAAGAGGGCGGCAGCTCCTGCATTTAGATCTGGACCCCGGGAGAGGCTAACCTCCTGGACCGACAAGGGTCCGAATTGAGGATCTCAGGCGGAGGTACTGGCGCTCCAAAGCCGTATCACCGGCATGATCTCCAAGGGAACCCAACTCACAAACATGGTTCAGGTAATGCTCGCCCGACTTGTCCTTCCCTCCTAACACACGGACTCCCATCTCTGGGAGTTCAATCCGGAGGGGTCTCGGCCCTTGAAGCACCTCTCCGGCACTATGCACGAAGACATATGGAATCACCTCTTCAAGGCCCAGAAGGGGTGGCCAGTGGAGACGGAGGACAAGGGCTTTAGTACTGCGCTCCCCGCATCAGAGGTAAAGGAGGTTTCTGCCGAATACATACTCCATCCACGCTTCAATTATAATATGAGTTAGAGTTTTTGCGTTCTAGCAAGGCCTTGACGAAGAAGGCAGAGCGGAACAAGTGTCCGACTCCCATACCAGAAGACCCAGAGATGCCTCGGGTGACGGTGATGTTGATCCCGGCACCGTAAAAGGCGTCGGAGGAGAAGGCCACGAAGAAGGGCAAGGAGGTCAAGAGCGACCCCCGCCCTGCTGGCCCTGTGGACACAAGGTCCGAGGAAACGGGCTCCCAACTCTCTCTTAAAGAAGAAGAATAAGAGGAGGAAGAAGAAGAAAAAGAATACTCCCCGTCCTGGTAAAGGGGAGGAAAAGAGCCGCCCCTGCTGACACAGGCAAGGCCGTGCCCAGGAAGAAGCTGACTCTCCCTGTTAGTTCGCACTCATCGTCCGAACAAAGCTATCGGGTTCAGCCCAGGATCAAGCCCTTGGCCGAATCGTAAGTATTTAAGCTGCTTATATTCAGATATTTTTCCTCTTCAACATCTAATATATATTTTATCTTTATATAGCCCTCCACACGACATCCCTGTGTCATGACTGTCCTCGGGGAATTCTCTACCGTCCGGAGAAACGGAGAGCGATACACCTCCGCGGGGCTCGTCACCCATTATGGGGGTCACCGAGGTATCCTATCTACTAACTCTCCCTGTTCCAGCAGGTGGGAGTGAGGCGTATGAAAGGGTGGCCGAGGTCAATCCCTCGGCCGCAGTCGACCAGGGGGGAGCGATCCCCATGGTGACCGAAGACAGGGGCCCAAACAATCCAGGGCCCCGCCGAACACTGTTCCGTAGTCCAGTGCGGCTCCGGAAACAAGGGACCAGCCCCCCGTAATGGGGGAGGGAACAACTGCTCATGCGGCGCCTACCATCAATACGGAGGCGCTGAACACTCTGGAGGGAGCACTGCAAAGTGCTCCCATCGTAGAAGAACACCGCACACTGATGAGTGCGGTCATGAAGAAAATTCAGTCTGTCAAAGGCTGACTGAAGGAAGCCTTCAACAGCCTACTAACATGCTTTGATGTATGCGATGTAATGTTCTTTAAAGAGAACTTTTATTTTTTTATTTTAGATATATGTATATATAGTAGCCCCTGATGCTTTGTTCGATTCTGAACAGAATCAGACGAAGCATCCATGTTGTAGCATATGATAGAGCTGAACTGTATTTTGTGCTTTGACCAGGCTTCCTTAGTGGCGGCGACTGCCCAAGCCGGAGAAGTTTCTGAGTTAAATTGGAAGCTTAGAATAGCTGATGAGGATCTCGACCGCGTCAACAAGCGTTTTGATGAAGCGCAAGGTATGAGGGTTTAGGAAATCTACATTTTAACACACTATATGTGTGAACATGAGCTAACATGTGTTATATGTTTTTGTGAAACAGCTGACGCAACTGTGGTCGAGGCTCTGAAGAGCGAGCTTGCGGCGGCCAAGGAAGAGGCCAGGGCGAGCAAGGCAGCCTCTAATAGAGCGACTGCCGACCTGGAGGCCGAGAAGGCCCTGCGTCAACAGCACGAGGCTCGGGTGACTGAAGTCGGGGCCGAGCTAGCAGATGCAATTCGCAAATGTGATGCATTAGAGCAGGCAAAATCGGACCAAGCAGCCGAAATCATTGTGGCAGTTAATCCTGCCAAGGAGGCACGGACTGAATCGCGCAGGTGGAGATAAAACAAGCGCGTCAAATAGCAACTGGTAAGGTTTTTCTCTTGCAGAGCATGTTCATATGTCAGAGGTATCTTGGGCTGACAGGATTCTGGAGTTCTCCAGGCATGTTTGCGGATCTCCCGAGGAGCATCGTCGATGCCGCCCCATACTTCCGAGCTCAGGAGGAGAACAGCACAAAGAAGCTGTTTTGGTTGCAATTGCTTGCGCCAAACCATCCGGTGCCCCTCAATGACCAGATGAAGCAGCTGGTCAAGCTGCACAACATGGCGGGTACGGCCATGAAGGGCTTGATAGTTTGGCTATGGCCCGCTGATCCAATCCCAAGTAGTTACTTCGGATTGGTGAAGAAGCTCGTCGAAGCGAGTCTGCGGGTCGACGCTATTAAGCGCTCGGCCTACATAGAGGGTGCTCGGATGGCCTTTGCCCGCGTGAAGGTGGATTGGGCGAAGATGAAGGCCACGAAAATAGCCACTGCTGGCCCTCTAGAACGCAAGGATGGTCGCAAACCAGAAAGGTACTTTGACGACATCCTAGAAGGAGTCCGCCTTGTAGAGGGCCAGTACTCAAAGGATATAATCTTTCAGTGATTTGTATTCGGGTTGTAAGGATTAAGCCAATGTGCCGATGTATATAAATTTTGCGCTTTTATATTGATGAGTGACTTTTTCCTCCTGTGCGGTTGTTTATTTAAATCTGAAAGTTTCCAGTTGTCGGCTTTTGCCCCCATGTAAATATTACAGGGGTGTTCAGTAACACGCATGAACACTCTTTATCCAACGTCTTGGTCCGTATAGGAGGTGTCTATGAAGCGAACTAGGCAAACAGACTATGCGGCTTTATCGCTTTCACTTAGCCATAGGAGCTTGACTAATGGGGCTAAGTACTAGCCCCTGGTGTGTACCAGGCTTTTCGAATTATAGTGCCTTTTTGACGCGGTTGGGCGAAGACCAGCCCCTCGTATAACACGGAGTGGATTGCTATCGATCGTAGTATAACACTAGGTCACCAAATCGCTTGACCAGCTCTCGCCTCATCATGACAGTCAGTTTTCGGATTTCGCTACTAAGGTACTTGGCCGGACGAACCAGAAGTACAATCGCAGTAGTTCTCCCTTTACTACCTTTGTCGAACAATGCGGAACATAAGGTAGCAAGCATAGGAGTAGGGCAACCCAACTATTGACCAAAGACATGATTTGGAGCCGATGCATATAACGCAATATCTGGGATGCCGAACAGTTCCCTAGAGGTGTTCGGACTTTTCGTGGGCATGCCAGGCTGAGTACAGCCCCTAGCATTAAGTCTAGGTATTAGGGCATATGTGGCGATCTGACTTCGGGATGGAGAATACAGGTTGTAAAAATAGACAACGGTCCAAACAGATTGGAACCAAACTGCTTCTTTTATATCCCACTAGTACAAATGCCCGTGCGTTGCACCGGGCAAAAAAAGAGGCACAGCCTACTTAAGATCGCCAATATGACGTTAATATGCTGGCAGTTTATTGTGCCTCCATTGCGATCCTCTTTTCGACCAACATAAATCAGTATTGTAGAACACTGATTTTGATGTATAAAGGGGATGCAACAACCAGATAAAGAAATCATATACTCCCTCCATCCGGAAATAAGTGATGTTGTTTTAGTTCAAT
>LR738715.1:534636656-534671905 GCA_902687465.1 Secale cereale
GAGTGGATTGCTATCGATCGTAGTATAACACTAGGTCACCAAATCGCTTGACCAGCTCTCGCCTCATCATGACAGTCAGTTTTCGGATTTCGCTACTAAGGTACTTGGCCGGACGAACCAGAAGTACAATCGCAGTAGTTCTCCCTTTACTACCTTTGTCGAACAATGCGGAACATAAGGTAGCAAGCATAGGAGTAGGGCAACCCAACTATTGACCAAAGACATGATTTGGAGCCGATGCATATAACGCAATATCTGGGATGCCGAACAGTTCCCTAGAGGTGTTCGGACTTTTCGTGGGCATGCCAGGCTGAGTACAGCCCCTAGCATTAAGTCTAGGTATTAGGGCATATGTGGCGATCTGACTTCGGGATGGAGAATACAGGTTGTAAAAATAGACAACGGTCCAAACAGATTGGAACCAAACTGCTTCTTTTATATCCCACTAGTACAAATGCCCGTGCGTTGCACCGGGCAAAAAAAGAGGCACAACCTACTTAAGATCGCCAATATGACGTTAATATGCTGGCAGTTTATTGTGCCTCCATTGCGATCCTCTTTTCGACCAACATAAATCAGTATTGTAGAACACTGATTTTGATGTATAAAGGGGATGCAACAACCAGATAAAGAAATCATATACTCCCTCCATCCGGAAATAAGTGATGTTGTTTTAGTTCAATTTTGAATTGAAACAACGTCACTTATTTCCAGAAGGAGGGAGTAATAATTAATGGTCTGTACATTATTGCACTTTGAATCCAATCGAACAGAGGTGCATTATGGTATTTAAAGTTATTTTCATCCTTATACTCATAAACCAGAGTCTGCAATCTTATATACTGAAAGGATAATCAAAAGAGGAGAACAACGCATTTCGAGAGCTCTTGGATTCTTGATGATAAATTCTTAGTGTTTCTTGTGTTCTCTAATTTTAGTCCAACACTCTGAACTATCTCCTCATACAGTTTTGATAAACAATACAAAGTGTTTTCGCTTTCGAATATGCTTGGAGATGAAAACTGTTTGTTGCTATTTGTAAAGAATGTTAGTTGGTTATGTACTACTAAAGCGGTAGCACATAATACCTCAACCACAAGAATTTTAGTTGGTTATGTACATATGCCCGTGCGTTGCAGCGGGAGATGGAAAAAATATTTTGGAATGGATCTATGCTCAAACACATACTATTATCATACTAAGGCCCATTGATCCGAACTCATAAGGAAGAGCCTAACAAAATGAATTGGAAAGTTCATGTCAGAACGACATTCTGATGGCCGCATCAAACATTTATTGAGACGCATGTGCTTCACTCAAGAATGAACGTCAATTTTCATGAAGCAGGCTTGGCCAGATCATGGAGATATGCACGCGTCATAGCTCAGGGCATGACTGCTTTTGGATTGGGCGAACGAACTGGTGTCAGTTGAGGTCACGACCATCACCTTTACCATCTGTTTATTTGGATCTTTACGACCTTGAGGCGGGTGAGTATGGTAGTTGGGGCAGTAGAGATAATCTTATATCATGGACGATAAAGTTGCTGCTAAGCTCGTCCTTGTCGAGGTAGAAGGTGAGGTTATACCATTTATACTTGATATCCACCTCACGGTCACTGTCAGGTGCGAGCCAGGGTGATGGTCGCAAAGTGGGCCTTCTGCCCGTGCCAGTCGCCACCTTCGACTATGCAATTTTTATGGTGTCCCAAGGAAGAATGCTTGGTCAATGTTGTCAAGTTCTTGCTTTCGCAGGACCATGGCAGTATGTTTCTCGAGTCGTCGACAATGACACGTGAGCATGTGGTTTGGAGATAAAAAGATTAAGGCAATCTGAAGTCTTTATTGAACTTTGACAAATTCGTTATACTTTAAATACAAAATGATCTAACAATTCGTCTCTCTTTTGCTTGGAGATGTTTTTGTTTCCTATAGTGTAGAGTTGTATGATATGTCAATCATGATAGAAAATAGAAACTGAAAGGCAAACTCTGTCGAAAAGAAATGGACGGGTGTTAGTTTGGATACTCCTAACTCACAACAAAATGAAGAAGTCACATGCATGTTTATCTCTCACAGAGCACGCGACAGAACCTGGCGTCGCCTCGATTGCGTCGCCTGCAAGCTTTCAACACATGTCCCTGCTCCCTACTACGTGTTGCATAGTACACCATCTTATGACGGCGGATTCACACAAACTCCATATCTCCAAAGCACAACACAGCATGACCGCACGGACATGCCAGTGACAAGCGACAGGAGGACACATGCATGCGCATGGCAAAGAGCGGCCGACACCGAGGAGTGACGTCGCGCCAGCCAGCCGCGGTGGCGTCCCCATGTACAGGCCCGGGATGATGACGCAGATGGGGTTCAGCATGCATTATCGGTGTCATCGGCTATCTAGTGCTCTATCAGAATCCAGAAGGCAAGGCCCAGCACTACGGCCACAGCGGTCGCCGACGTGGACATCGGACATGGCAGCGACCCAGTGGAGGTCGCAAGGTGGCCGACTGCCTTACAAGGCTGGGACGATGGCGTTGATGGTGTTCGGCATCATCGTCGTCATCGGCTATTTGGTGATGTACAAGAAGGCGAGGCCCAGCCCTGTGCCATAGAGGTTGCCAAGGTCGCTGTCGGGCACGGCGACCCTGCTGTCGGCCTCCTGGCCGTCTACCTAAAAGGGCCTTGATACCAAGTGCCCTCCTGTAACCGCACGCGCTCCTACCATGATTAGATGATCTAATCTATGTCTCAGATTTTCGTATGGACACAAGTATTACGATGTAATTCCGAATTTCCTTGCAGGGACCTTATATAACCCCAGCTTCCCGCCTCCCGATGGCACATCCACTCCTTCTTCGCCGGCAAGGTTAGGCATGTTCTCCTCCAGCACTCTGGTCACGGGCAGGACAACGATATGAGGGTGTACACCCCGGAGCTTGTCGTTGGAGAACTAGGTGCCAATTTACGCTGGGGCGACAAGTCCATCCTGCTACTGCATAGTATTCCTGCCTACTCGCGCCTGCCTTCAAGAATTTTGCAACGGCATCAGAGGTAAGCAAAATGAAAACACCTTCCTCCGCGTGTTAATTGGTCTCAGGCGAGTTAGTGTTGCCACTGATGATGATTTCTTGTGAAGTGGGGATGCAAAATTAAGCAGGCGAATATGTATATCGTGGTGCAGTAGGAGGGCTCGTGACCCGGTGATGCCGGCGGTCTGCCAACTCTGTGCTTGCATGCTCATCGATGAGCTCCACGATATATTCTCGTGTGCCTATTCCATGTTAGGTCGCCGAGACGGTACGCTGGAATGAGCGACTTGGTGTGCCTAGTGCTCGCCGTCTGGCAGCACGACACGATGTGTCACGGGTCGATGGAAGACAATCCCACCCAGATCGACGGCATAGGCCTACGGGCTTGGAAGAAGTAGAAGAGGAGGCTTGGTTGTGGCTGTATTTATTGGAGGAGGGTTGTGCGTGGCTGGTTGTGTTTGTGTCCTTCACGACAAGTCATGGCAGCAGCGCATTGTATTGGGACTTTCTACAGGTGTGGCTTCGGGCGCATGGTCAAACGGTTTTGCATGGGCTGAGTTTGGTGGGCTGAGGCCAGACTGATCAGGGAGAATTCCAACTGACTTAAAACAACAGCGACCTACAATTTTTTTACGACGGACGTAACTACAGATGGTTCCCCGAATTAGTACCACCTCGCGTATATGTTTAAAATTCAAACTGGAAGCGTAAATTCGTAGGAAGAAGCGTATTGTGACGATGCACCCAACAAAATCAATCCGTGCTTTATTATTATAGGGAGAGATTTAATACGGCGAGCCGTGAGGTGACAAATAACGCCGATAACAGCCACGGGCATTTGACATGCCAACAAATAAAAGAGGAAAAAGGTTTACACAGAGCCCGAATCTAAGAGAAAGAAATTTCAACAAGTGGCCCTGCTGCACGTCTGTGCCTTTTTCTCCTTGGTAATGAGTCCTTGAGAAGGAGAATTATAATGGCCGCCTGTAAAAAATAAAAATAAACGAAAATAATAGGATTCTAGAAAAGAGTACCCTGTACGGCCGTAAACAATGTAGATTTTTAAACTAACTTGAAAAAGAATATATATTTTAGAGTCCGAATAGGGTCAAGCCGGACTATGGACTATTTATATGTTGTATGCCCCTAGCGCCGCCCAAGGTATTTTAAGGGAATAATTGTGTATGCGAGGTACATATGGTGCTACCTTATGGGGCATTCGAAAGGGGAGCAACTGCTAATTGAGCTCAGGTTCTTCCGAGCTGCCGCATTCCAGTGCGGACTAGACACATTTAGCCATGTCTGTGGTCTTGACGACTGATGAACTATTCGGCCTGAATAAACCGCTTTGAACCTCGGCCGCCAGGGCCGCAGTGTCTTCCTCCGTGCGGAGGGAGCACTCCATGTTTCCATTGAACGCGATGACGCCACGTGGTCCAGGCATTTTGAGCTTTAATTAGGCATAGTGCGGGACTGTGTTAAAGCGGGCGAAGGCCGTTCTTCCCAGTAGTGTGTGATAGCCACTTTGGAACGGAGCAATGTAAAAGATTAACTCTTCGGTTTGGAGGTTATCGGGGGAACCAAATACGACTTCCAATGTTACTGAACCCGTCCAGTGGGCTTCTACGCCTGGAATCACTCCTTTAAAGGTAGTGTTGTTGGGCTTAATTCTTAACGCATCGATCCCCATCTTGCGGACAGTGTCTTGGTATATTAGATTGAGATTGCTGCCGCCGTCCATAAGGACTCGAGTCAGATGGTATCCGTCTATTATGGGATCGAGCACTAAGGCCGCCGAACCTCTGTGACAGATACTGGTTGGATGATCCCTACGATCAAAGGTGATCGGGCAAGCCGACCATGGGTCGAACTTGGGGGCGATAGGCTCGACGGCGTATACGTCCCGGAGTGCGCGCTTGCGCTCCCTCTTGGGGATGTGGGTGACGTAGATCATGTTCATGGTTTTTACCTCTGGTGGATATTTTTTCTGCCCCCGTGTGTTCGGCCGACCTGCTTAAAGACCCAACAGCTAAGGTTGGTGTGATTTGCAAGTTTGTTAGGGGTGCCATGGATCTGGCAGGACATGTCTAGTATCTTGTCCAAGCTGGATGGACTATCCCTGTTGCCTTTAAATGGCTTCTTCCGTTGACCGGGCCTGGAGACACTGAATCCGACAATTACCGTTGTATCCTCTGTGTTTCCAGTGTTGTTTCTACGCTTATTTTTATTACGTTGTGGCTTGCCATAGCCATCCCTGACTTCAGACGTGCCAGGGTTGCTAGTACTATTGCTGCTATGACCCAGCCAGAGGTCCTCGCCCACGCAAAAGTGGGTCATGAGTGTGCTTAGGGATGCCCTTGTTCTCGGCTTCTCTTGGCCGAGGTGTCTAGCCAGCCATTCGTCCTGGATACTGTTTTTGAATTCCGCTAAGGCTTCGGCGTCCGGACAGTCTACAATTTGGTTCTTTTTAGTTAAGAACCGATTCCAAAGCTTACGGGCTGACTCCTCGGGTTGTTGGATCATATGTCTTAAATCATCAGCATTCGGGGGCCAGACATAAGTCCCCAGAAAGTTGGCCCGAAAAGCATCCTTAAGTTCTTCCTAGCTTCCGATAGAGTTCTCTAGGAGGCTGTTTAACCAGTGCCGAGCTGGCGCTTTCAGCTTGAGAGGTAAGTATTTAATGGTGTGGACATCATCTCCCCGAGCCATATGTATGTGAAGAATAAAGTCTTTTATCCATACAGTTGGATCCGTTGTTCCGTCGTACACCTCGATGTTTAAATATGCCCTAGAGGCAATAATAAAGTTGTTATTTATATTTCCTTATATCATGATAATTGTTTATTATTCATGCTAGAATTGTATTAACCGGAAACTTAGTACATGTGTCAATACATAGACAAAACAAAGTGTCCCTAGTATGCCTCTACTTGACTAGCTCGTTGATCAAAGATGGTTATGTTTCCTAACCATAGACATGTGTTGTCATTTGATGAACGAGATCACATCAGTAGAGAATGATGTGATGGACAAGACCCATTCGTTAGCTTAGCACTATGATCATTTATTTTTATTGCTATTGCTTTCTTCATGACTTATACATGTTCTTATGACTATGAGATTATGCAACTCCCGAATCCCGGAGGAACACCTTGTGTGCTATCAAACGTCACAATGTAACTAGTTGATTATAAAGATGCTCTACAGGTGTTTCTGAAAGTGTTTGTGGTGTTGGCATAGATCAAGAATAGGATTTGTCACTCTGAATGTCGGAGAGGTATCTCTATGCCCTCTCGGTAATACACATCATGATAAGCCTTGCAAGCAAACGACTAATGAGTTAGTCACGCGATGATGTATTACTGAAGAGTAAAGAGACTTGCCAGTAATGAGATTGAACTAGGTATAATGATACCGACGATCGAATCTAGGGCAACTAACATACCAATGACAAAAGGGAACAATGTATGTTGTTTTGCGGTTTGACCGATAAAGATCTTCGTAGAATATGTTGGAGCCAATATGAGCATCCAGGTTCCGCTATTGGTTATTGACCGGAGATGTGTCTCGGTCATGTCTACATAGTTCTCGAACCCATATGGTCTGCACGCTTAACGTTCGATGACGATTTGTATTATGAGTTATGTGATTTGATGACCGAAGTATTTTCGGAGTCTCAAATGAGATCACGGACATGACGAAGAGTCTCGAAATGGTCGAGAGGTAAAGATTCATATATTGGAAGGCTATATTCAGAATTCGGAAAGGTTCCGAGTGACTTGGGTATTTTTCGGAGTACCGGAGAGTTACGGGAATTCATCCAGGGAAGTATTGGGCCTTAATGGGCTTTAGTGGAAAGGAGAGAAGGGCTACAAGGGGAGGCAGCGTTCCCCCCATGGCAAGTCCGAATTGGACTAGCGACGGGGGGACGCCCCACTCTTTCCTTCTCCCCTCGCTCCTCCTTTGTAATGCCTAGTATGTGACTATGCCTCCCACGTGTCGAGGCACGACTTAAAGGCATAATCACATACTAGAATGATCTCAAGTATGGTACCTTTGCACAACTCATGTAAAAGAGGGGATGAAAATGTAAAAGAGTAGTTGGCTTACACTCTCCATGTCACACAAAGTAATACATTAACATACATCATCCAAATAACATCAGAGTCCGACTACGGACGAAGATCGAAATGAAAGATACCATAAATAAAACAACACAAGGCCTGATCGTCCATAGTAGAAGCCACTACTGATCATCGGGATAATACTCATAGTAACGTCCACGCTCTTCATCAAACTCCCAATACAGCTCTGAACCACCACATGTGTAGTTCTCATCGGTACGTGCATCTGGTGTTCTGTAGAATCTGTGAGCCACAAAGGACTCAGCAATCCCGTTCCAGGGTAACAATACTATCAAAGCCTTAGATGTGGAAAAGTCTTAAAACAAGGTTGCAGCTGCACTAGCACTAGCTTACGAGTTTAGAGCGAGAAGAGAACAAGTGCCAACGATCGCCAAGTTGATCAAGAAGTGATCCTACTACTCACGGTCAAACATAACCCCACCGTGTTCACTTCCCGAACCCCTTCGGAAGAGACCATCACGGTTAATCACGCTGGTAGTCTATTATGAACATGGTGTCAAGTTATCTACAACCGGATATTAACAAATTCCCATCTGCCACATAACCGCGGGCATGGCTTTCGAAAGATCAAACACTGCAGGGGTGTCCCAACTTAGCCCATCACAAGCTCACGATCTACGGAGTCGCAACTCCAAGGTGGGAAGACCCGAGTATTCTCGGAATCCTGTGCTCAAAATATTAAGACAAAGGTAAAACTAATCCAGCAACACCTCCCGGCGTGCCGACACCCTGATAGGAGCCGCGCATATCTCGTCTCAGGCCACAACCGGATGGGACATCCTACAGGTGTATACCAACCCTTGAGTTTCCTTGAGGTGGCCCTGCAGTCCGCCCAGTTTGGACCAACACTCATGAGGAGCACTGGCCCAGGGTTGTTAATTAAGAATTCGGGTTTGCAATGCCCTATGCAAGTTTTAGTTATTAGGAAAATGTAAAACCAATGTTGGGCCTTGCTGGAAAAGCTTTAGCACTAAGCGAGTTATCGAGGGGGGGGGCCCATAAACCCCAACCGTGTTAGGGATGCAAAATCAAGGAACATAACACCGGTTTAACGGTTCCTAGGGTGGCATGAGTGGAACAAAACACCAGGAAAGAGGCTTAGCCTTCCACCCATTACCAATATATAGATGATTTAGTTTAACAGATTATATATTGTGATATCCCAACAATAACTTCATCATGAAGCAAGAATCTTCAAGTCTTCCCCTGCAACTAACAACGCTATAAGAGGGGCTGAGCGATGCTTACGTAGCCAAACAACGGTTTGCTAGGTGGTTGGTTAAAGAGTTTCATGGAAACAATAGGAGGGCTGACAAACAGACATAGGCATCGAGGCAATATCTATAGAGCGAGACATCTAGCATAGGCAAAGACAGTAGTGATATCTGGGTAAGGTCGTCTTGCCTGTTGAGTCATTGGTGGGATCGTAACCTTGCTCCTAAAACTCAGCCACGGTAGTAAACTCGAACTCTGAATCGGCTCCCGGCTCTACTCAACACAACAAGACAACACGACACAACATCAAACGCGGTGCAATGCACAAACAACATGATGCAAGTCGTAACAAGGGATGCGAGTATGATGTGTGTATATATGTGGATGCTATTGAGCCTAAGGAGAAGAAGATGGAAAAGGGCTCATCTTGGAAAACCAAGCAAGCCACTGGATAGAGGGGAAGATTTTGGTTGAAATCGATATAAAGATCACCGAAAACGAATGAACGGTTTGCAAATGGCAAGCAAAACAATATTGACGCAAAACTGTAGTTTACAGCAACATGGCATCTTTGGAGCAAGAAATAATTATGCTATAGCACCCAAACACGGAGACAAAGGGCATGGATGTGAAATAGACATGATACTTAACAAGCATGAACATAGAACACACCCAAAAACCTAATGGAACACAATTAACGAAGCATGGAAGTTGCAATAAATTTACAGAATTCTTAGACTTAGTGAAAATTACAAGGCATGGCAGAATTACAACAGAATGGCATATTTACAAGCTTGTGCAACTCAACTCATAGTATGGCATGGCAAGTTAAGATAACACACAACAAGAAGACATATTTGAGAAGCTACTCAAAGCAAGAACATGCTTTTAGGTTGCTTGGAACACTAGCTACACTCGTGGCAAAATTGAACTTGTTGATAACATGCTGACAGCTACATTTTATAGTCACTTGAGAGCATGAAAACAACAAGTTAAAGCAAGCGATCATGCAAACAAAAGGCATGGCATTAACATACATAACATGATCTTCAAGAATAACCACATGGCTACTTCTACAACATACTAGAACATGTCCCAAACACCATGGCAAAAGAGCAAAAGTTTATCCAGACTTAGCAAAATGTGGGCATGCTGGCAGATAAATTTTATAGCAACTTGAGGGCCTCATAACAACAATCTACAGCATGGCATCATGGCAAACAAATGCATGGATAGCTAGAGCATGACATGTACTTCAAGGAACATCAATTGGACAACCCTTAACATGCACAACAAAGACGGTGGCAACATAGATACATGGCAATAAATTTAACAGATTCACACTTAGCAGAAATTTACAACATGATAACATGTTAACAAGCTTGTTGCACTCATATATGGACATATCAAGGCATGAAAATGAATCTATCATGTAGAGCACATACTCAAGAGCAAAACTCATGTTGACACCTAGCTCATATGACACAAGGGTAAATAAGCACAATCAAGACAAAACATGATCCCATAACAAGTGCACAAACTTATCAGCCAAATGCACATTTGCAACAGAGATAAACATGGCAAGATGACAAATAACATGAATGCTACAGCAACCAACATGTAGAGCATTTCACAACGAAGATCTGGACATATCATTCGTTCCATTCGGACCAACATGCTCAAAGTTATCATCTCTCAAACATGGCAACAAATTTACACAGACAACAAGTTACAGCAACATGCACTCTTTCCACGAAGATTAATTCAACAAGATGAACTCTAACATGCACGAAACTGGAACCAACATGTAGAGCACGACGAGACGAACATTTCGACATATCATACGCGCAAAACGGAGCTACGAGCACGAAGTTATCACATGGCAAAGGAGGCAACAAATTTACATGGATATGAGAGTTAGTGGAATTTATACCTCCGCAAAAGTCAACGCGGGACGGAGGGGTTCCGGGACGGAGAGATCCGGGTTCGGGGAGACGTTTGGTTGGATGTTTTGGTGGATCTGGTCCGGATCCCGAACCGGTTCGGGATCGTCGGAGAGGGACAGCGGAGGCGGCCAGAGGGCCGAGGGCGGCGGCCGGCGGTGGGGACGAGGGCAGCGGCCGACGCGCGGGGCGGCGGCGGAGCGGGAGGCCGGGGGCGGCGGGAGCCGGGGCGCCGGCGAGGACCGGCGGCGGGCGTTGCCCCAGGCGGCGTCGGCGGCGCGCGCCTGAGGTGACGGCTGGCGGAGCCGCGCCGGCGGCGATGGCGCGCGGTGGCCGGCGCTGGAGGCGGGAGCGGCGGCGGCGGGGTAGCGCTCGGCTGGCGGCGCAAGGCGGCAGAGCCGCGGGACGGAGGCGCTTGGTCTGGCGGGCCGGGGAGGGCCCGGATCGGGCCGCGCGGGGCCCGATGGCGGCGAAGTGGGCGCAGCGGCGCTCCGCGAATGAGGGCCCGACACGTGTCGGCGGCGGCGGAGGTCGGACACGTCCGGTCGGGTCGGACGTGTTCGGCGGCGGCAGAGGGAAGCTCGGCTAGGGTTTGCCCGAGAATTTCGGGGGAGATGGCTAATTTATAGATTCTGGGAGCTAGGGAGGTCCGAATGAGGAGCGGTTTTCGCCCACATGTTCGTGATCTGACGACCGAGAGGATGGGAGTGGTTGTGCTGGGTTAGTAGGCTGTTGTGGAGGGGGTCTTGGGACAAAAGGAAGAGGAGCTATTAGCCCACTAGGTTAACCGTTGGAGTATCAAACGAACTCCAAACGCGATGAAACTTGACAGGCAGCCTACACGTACTAAAACAACAATGCACGACAAGTCTCACCTCATTCCGAGAGCATTACACCGCCACATACGAAAGAAGGACTCGGGGTGCCACAGACACGTGTGTGAGTGTTGAAACTCGAAACGGACAACGGGAAGAGGCGAGCGGGACCGGGTGCAAGTGACAACACGAATGCAATGCAATGCACAAGATAACATGACATGGATGAAATGCACACATGCACACGACAAAACAAAGAAACCCGAAATGAAAGAAGAGCCCATAATGGAATAGATGAAGTCGCTGTTTCATATATTGCCATAAACGGAAGGTATCACATATTGGGTGTTACAAACTCTCCTCCACTACAAATAGATCTCGTCCCGAGATCTAGGACTGGGAGAAGGAAGGATACTCGGAACGAAGGTGATCTTCTCGTTCCTACGTAGCCTCTCAGTCGGTATGGTGTGACCACTTTACATTCAAGAACTTGATGGACTTGATGTGGGTTTTTCTCTCAGTTTCTTCAGGAATAGCAACAGGGTGCTCACGATAAGACAAGTCTTGTTGAAGATCAATCTCCTCGAACGAAATGGTGCGTTCAGGTGTCTTGAAGCACTTGCAAAGTTGATACACGTGAAACACATCATGAACATTAGCAAAGTTGGAGGGAAGCTCGAGTTGGTAGGCTAGATCGCCTCTTTTTCCAAGAATCTTGAAAGTGCCCATGTATCTAGGAGCAAGCTTGCCTTTGATACCGAATCTCTGGGTGCCTTTCATAGGAGAAACACGGAGATAGACATGATCTCCAATGTCGAAAGCCAAGTCACGATGCTTGCCGTCATATTAGCTCTTTTGACACGATTGCGCGGCTTTGAAATTCTCATGATGACTTTGCACATTTCTTCGGCTTTTGAGATCAAATCATTACCAACAAGTTGACGTTCACCAGTCTCGGACCAGTTGAGAGGGGTACGGCACTCTCTGCCATAGAGGATTTCAAAAGGAGCTTTGCCGACACTTGCTTGGAAGCTTTTGTTGTAGGAGAATTCGGCAAACGGGAGACAATCTTCCCATTTCATACAGAAAGAGATGACACAAGCGCTTAGCATGTCTTCGAGGATCTAGTTCACTCTTTCGACTTGACCACTAGTCTGAGGGTGAAACGCAGTGCTGAAGCGAATTTTTGTGCCCATGGCTGACTGAAAGGAGTCCCAGAACTTGGATGTGAACAAACTTCCACGGTCTGAGGAGATGCCTTGAGGAATGCCATGCAAGGAAACAATTCTGGAAGTGTACAGCTCTGCCAGCTGAGCTGCATTGATGGATTCTTTGACGGGAAGGAAATGGGCTACTTCAGTTAGCTTGTCAATCACTACGAAGATAGCATAATTCCCCTTCTTGGACTTAGGAAACCCACTGAAGAAATCCATTTCAATGTGATCGAATTTCCACTCGGGAATAGGTAGAGGTTGAAGGAGTCCGGCTGGACGTTGATGCTCTGCCTTCACTCTTCTACAGACATCACATTCATTCACAAATTGGGCAATCTCCCTTTTCATTCGATTCCACCAGTATGATTGCTTGAGGTCTTGGTACATCTTGGAACTACCAGGATGAATCGAAAGGAGGGAATCATGTGCTTCGTTCATTATGATCTTCCTGAGATCACCCTTGGGAACTACAATTCTGTCCTCAAAGAACAAGATGTATTTCTCATCAACGCGATAGCACTTGTATTTGGGAGTACCCTTGGCAATACCATGTTTCACTTTCTGCACCATAGCATCACTGAGTTGTGCCTCACGGATCTGATCTTCCAAGGTAGGAGCAACTTGAAGATTTGCAAGAAAGCCTTGCGGAACAACTTGGAGGTTGTGCTTCCCGAATGATTCACAAAGTTTAGGCTGGAACGGTTTGAGAAGGAGACTATTGCAATATGCCTTTCTTCTCAAGGCATCTGCAATGACATTGGCCTTGCCTGGTGTGTACTCAATGCTTGGATCATACTCTTGAATCATCTCAACCCAACGAGTCTGGCGAAGGTTAAGGTTTGGCTGTGTGAAGATGTACTTCAAGCTCTTGTGATCGGTGAAGATGTCCACTTTTCTGCCCAACAGAATGTGTCTCCACGTGATCAAGGCATGTACAACTGCTGCTAGCTCAAGATCATGTGTGGGGTAATTCTTGTCATTTGGTTTCAACTGACGAGAAGTGCATGCCACAATCTTCTTGTATTGCATGAGAACACCGCCAAGACCTTGCAAAGAAGCATCATAAAAGACATCATAGGGCTTGGACTCGTTCGGAGGAGTAAGAACCTGAGCAGAAATGAGCTTCTCCGTGAGTGTTTTGAATGCCACATCACAATCAGGAGTCCAGGAGTACTTGACATTCTTCTGCAACAGGTTGGAAAGAGGCTTGGCAATCTTGGAGAAGTTCTCAATGAACCTTCTGCAATAGCTAGCGAGACCAAGGAAGCTTCTGAGTTGCTTGACATTCTGCGGGGTTCCCAGTTGACAATAGCTTCAACTTTCTCGAGGTTCACAGAAATGCCCTTGGTAGAGATAATATGGCCAAGATATAGGACTGTATCCAGCAAGAATTCACATTTGGAGAACTTCGCATAGAACTTGTGTTCACGAAGCCTATCAAGGACCAAACGGAGGAGCTTTGCATGGTCTTCTTCATTCTTGGAGAATACCAAGATATCATCCAGATAGACGAGAACAAATTCATTGGTGTAGGGGTAGAATATGAAGTGCATCATCCTCGAGAAGGTGGGTGGAGCATTTGCAAGGCCGAAAGACATGACCGTGTATTCATAGGAGCCATAGCTTGTTCTGAATGCGGTCTTGTGAATATCCTCTTCACGGATACGAATCTGATGGTAACCCATTCGGAGATCGAGCTTCGAGAACACCTTTGCTCCTTTGAGCTGCTCGAACAATTCATTGATATTGGGGAGCGGATACTTGTTCTTTATTGTCTTCTTGTTCAATGGCCGGTAATCAACGCAAAGGCATTCCGTGCCATCCTTCTTCTTGACAAATAGAACACCACGGCCCCAAGGAGAAGTACTAGGCCTAATTAGACCCATACGTTCTTACTCATCGAGTTGTTTCTTCAGCTCCTTCAACTCATCAGGGGAAAGCTTGTACGGACGCCGACATGCTGGCTCGGTACCAGGCTCGAGTTCAATGACGAATTCAACTTGACGATGGGGAGGCATGCCTGGAAGCTCTGAAGGTAAAACATCTTCATACTCATTGACCACCGGAATCTGAGAAATGGCGTTAATCTCGCCCTTGTCATTGAGAGAGAATAGCCTGATTGTGTTATCTCGAGAGGCGAAGATAATCACGTCTTTGTCAGGATGAGTAAGCTTGACTTCCTTATTTGCACAATCAATGTTTGCATCATGCTTGGAGATCCAATCCATCCCAAGAATAAGATCATTGTCGGAATTACCAAGAATAAAAAAAGAAACCAGAAAACTGTAATCACCCATATGAATAGATATATCCGGAGCATACAAGCTAGAAGTCATGTGTTTGCCCGGAGAAATAATTTGTAACTCCCTTGGCAAAGTCACTGTGCCCACATTGTGCTTGGATGCAAATGGAAATGACATGAAGGAATGTGATGCACCAGAATCGAACAAAACTTTAGCAGGTTTAAGGTTGACTGGGAGATTACCAAGTATCACATCTTAAGAATTCTCCGCTTGAGCTGCATTCATCAGATTCACTCTTGCAGCCTTGGGATTGTGCTTGATAATAGCAGTGCTGACAGGTGGAGGTGGCGGAAGGTGCCTTGGGTTGGGACACTTGTTAGTATAGTGAACCTTCTGAGTACACTTGTTGCAAACCACTTCTGAGAGAGGCCGGTGATAAGGACCACTTGATCCTGAAGCTTGAAACTGAGGCTTGGACTGATTGCTTGGGTTAGGTGGGTGGGAGAAACCACGGCCACCTGAGTGCTTGTTGTTGTTTGGAGGACGGAGCACTGGAGGAGGCGGAAGACAGAACTTCTGCTGCTTTGCAACCACTTGGGAAGAAGAGGAGGAGTGAAAATCATCTCTGATCCTCTTTTTGGAAGCTTCAATCTTGAGCTGGGTTGCCTCCTGCTTAAGAGCCATATTGTATAATTGGTCAAATTCATCCGGCTCGAACAAGGTGAGAGCTAGTTGGAGTTCATCCTTCAGACCACCACGGAACTGATAAATCTTGCTCTTGGCATCTGGAATGTCTTGCTTGGCATAGCGGGCAAGATTATGGAACTTGACATTGTATTGATAGACGGACATGGTGCCTTGCTTCAGGTTGCGGAATTGCTCACGCATGCCTTCGATGACACTAGTTGGAATGTGGTGAGAGCGAAAATCTTTGCAGAAGTCAGTCCATGAGATCTCACGTCCACCTCTGGAATCTTTGTACTGTTGCCACCAATCATAAGCTTGATCTTTGAGTTGGAAAGTGGCAAACTTGACATAATCCTCAGGTCTCATGTTACTGCATTCAAAGTGCTTCTTGATGTCTGTGATCCAGTCTTCAACATCTAGCGGATCCACACAGTAACTGAACGACTTCGGTTGGTTTGCTAGGAATTGGTTGAGAGTCACAAAGTGAGGTTGATTGAATAGATTGCCTTGGCCTTGGCTCCCTTGATAGCCTTGATTTGCTTGGTTGGCTTGAAAGTTCTGCATCATTTGCATAAGCATCTGGGTGTTCTGGTTGGTCTCTTGCATAATTTCTCTCCATGCCTCAGACGGAGGAGGAGGGGAAGGAGGAGTTGACAACTATTAGCCATTGATGTTAATATATAAGTTGAATCAACAGCTAGAATTGCAACATAAGTCTTCACAATGAACATTCGAACAAAATGAACGAATGAATTCCACAGTTAAATGGTACAACAATATTCTCGAGAAGCCACTTGGGAGAACAAAAGGTAAATAAAAACAACAAGGTGCAGATAGAACAAATATAAGATAGAAGCTTCGTCCCACATGTTCGTGCTGAAAGCTCATGGAACGTGTTACAAAAGGGTTTTGCAATCCCCGGATCAGCATAGCCAAGGACCCTTTAAGATGCAACTCCCAATTGGAACAACACCAATAAAACCTCTTCACTCAATGTTGAACCCCAAACTTCATACCATGCATTCGTTGGAAGAATGCCTACAAGCTACTAGAAGAACCCACCTATTAATTTCCGAAGGTTTCCGATTATGCAATCGGGTGTTGGGGATACAGGGGAAGCACCGCGCACTCAACTCTAATCCTACATACATCTGTATCCATCCTTCAACACATAACTAGTCATCCTCGGAAACTGTTTACCTCGGACCTTCGAAATGCATCCGCTATACTAGCTGTGGCAATACTCCCGAACTACCTCCCTAGTGCTGGGTGATGTCGGGGTTATCTCACCACTAACCGCATAGAAGAGTTTTCAATGTCGGCCATCTTAAGTATTCTAGAACTGCTGCGATACATTTGTGATGACAACACCTCGGAGCTCAACTCCCCGAGACACTGCCACAACCCCTAAATGACAGGAGGCATAGAGAACAATGTTCTCGTCACAATGATATCGGAACAATCCAAACAATACTCGCGTGATCCAAAAAAAAATTGGTGAATTTTTTAGAGTAGAAGAGATAGAACAACGTCTGGAGTCCTCACCAAAGTGATAAAGGGATGAGGAGTAAAAATAATCCTACTATCCGATATATATATATAGGACTCAAAACATTTTTGTGTGTGTGCCTAGACTCAACCGTCAACGATTCGATCAATCAGGGGGGCTCCTAGGTCGGAGAAGGCTCTGAATACCAACTTGTAATGCCCAGTATGTGACTATGCCTCCCACGTGTCGAGGCACGACTTAAAGGCATAATCACATACTAGAATGATCTCAAGTATGGTACCTTTGCACAACTCATCTAAAAGAGGGGATGAAAATGTAAAAGAGTAGTTGGCTTACACTCGCCACGTCACACAAAGTAATACATTAACACACATCATCCAAATAACATCAGAGTCTGACTATGGACGAAGATCCAAATGAAAGATACCATAATAAAACAACACAAGGCCTGATCGCCCCTAGTAGAAGCCACTACTGATCGTCGGGATAAGACATATAGTAACGTCCATGCTCTTCATCGAACTTCCAATACAGCTCTGAACCACGACCTGTGTAGTTCTCATCGGTACCTGCATCCGGTGTTGTGTAGAATCTGTGAGCCACAGAGGACTCAGCAATCCCGTTCCCGGGTAGCAATACTATCAAAGCCTTAGGTGTGGAAAAGGCTTAAAACAAGGTTGCAACTGCACTAGCACTAGCTTACGAGTTTAGAGCGAGAAGAGAACAAGTGCCAACGATTGCCAAGTTGATCAAGAAGTGATCCTACTACTCACGATCAAACATAAGCCCACCGTGTTCACTTCCCGAACCCCTTCGGAAGAGACCATCACGGTTACTCACGCTGGTAGTGTATTATGAACATGGTGTCAAGTTATCTACAACCGGATATTGACAAATTCCCATCTGCCACATAACCGCGAGCATGGCTTTCGAAAGATCAAACACTGTAGGGGTGTCCCAACTTAGCCCATCACAAGCTCACAATCTACGGAGTCGCAACTCCAAGGTGGGAAGACCCGAGTATTCTCGGAATCCTGTGCTCAAGATATTCCGACAAAGGTAAAACTAATCCAGCAAGACCTCCCGGCGTGCCGACACCCTGATAGTAGCCGCGCATATCTCGTCTCAGTCCACAACCGGATGGGACATCCTACAGGTGTATACCAGCCCTTGAGTTTCCTTGAGGTGGCCCTGCAGTCCGCCCAGTTTGGACCAACACTCATGAGGAGCACTGGCCCAGGGTTGTTAATTAAGAATTCGGGTTTGCAATGCCCTATGCAAGTTTTAGTTATTAGGAAAATGTAAAAGCAATGTTGGGCCTTGCTAGAAAAGCTTTAGCACTAAGCGACTTATCGAGGGGGGCCCATAAACCCCAACCGTGTTGGGGACGCGAAATCAAGGAACATAACACCGGTTTAACGGTTCCTAGGGTGGCATGAGTGGAACAAAACACCAAGCAAGAGGCTTAGCCTTCCACCCATTACCAATATATAGATGCTTTAGTTTAACAGATTATATATTGTGATATCCCAACAATAACTTCATCACGAAGCAAGAATCTTCAAGTCTTCCCCTGCAACTAACAACACTATAAGAGGGGCTGAGCGATGCTTACGTAGCCAAACAATGGTTTGATAGGTGGTTGGTTAAAGAGTTTCATGACAACAATAGGAGGGATGACAAACAGACATAGGCATCAAGGCAATATCTATAGAGCGAGACATCTAGCATAGGCAAAGATAGTAGTGATATCTGGGTAAGGTCATCTTGCCTGATGAGTAATCGATGGGATCGTAACCTTGCTCCTCAAACTCATCCTCGGTAGTAACCTCGAACTCCGAATCGGCTCCCGGCTCTACTCAACACAAGAACACAACACGGCACAACATCAAACGCGGTGCAATGCACAAACAACATGATGCAAGTCGTAACAAGGGATGCGAGTATGATGTGCGTATGCATGTGGATGCTATTGAGCCTAAGGAGAAGAAGATGGAAAATGCCTCATCTTGGAAAACCAAGCAAGGCACTGGATAGAGGGGAAGATTTCAGTTGAAATCGATATAAAGATCACCGGAAATAGACGCACGGTTTGCAAATGGCAAGCAAAACAATATTCACGCAAAACTGCAGTTTACAGCAACATGACATCTTTGGAGCAAGAAATAACTATGCTATAGCACCCAAACACGGAGACAAAGGGCACGGATGTGAAATAGACATGATACTTAACAAGCATGAACTTCGAACACACCCAAAAACCTACTGAAACACAATTAACCAAGCATGGCAAGTTGCAATAAATTTACAGAATTCTCAGACTTGGTGAAAGTTACGAGGCATGGCAGAATTACAACGGAATGGAATATTTATAAGCTTGTGCAACTCAACTCATAGCATGGCATGGAAAGTTAAGGTAACACACAACAAGAAGACATATTTGAGAAGCTACTCAAAGTAAGAACATGCTTATAGGATGCTTCGAACACTAGCTACACTCGTGGCAAAACTGAACTTGTTGATAACATGCTGACAGCTACATTTTATAATCACTTGAGAGCATGAAAACAACAAGTTACAGCAAGCCATCATGCAAACAAAAGGCATGGAATTAACATACATAACATGCTTTTCAAGAATAACCACATGGCTACTTCTACAACATACTAGAACATGTCCCAAACACCATGGCAAAAGAGCAAAAGTTTATCCAGACTTAGCAAAATCTGGGCATGCTGACAGATAAATTTTATAGCAACTTGAGGGCCTCATAACAACAATCTACAACATGGCATCATGGCAAACAAATGCATGGATAGCTAGAGCATGACATGTACTTCAAGGAACATCCATTGGACAACCCTTAACATGCACAACAAAGACGGTGGCAACATGGATACATGGCAGTAAATTTAACAGATTCACACTTTGCAGAAATTTACAACATGATGACATGTTAACAAGCTTGTTGCACTCATATCAAGACATATCAAGGCATGAAAATGAATCTATCATGTAGAGCACATACTCAAGAGCAAAACTCATGTTGACACCTAGCTCATATGACACAAAGGTAAATAAGGACAAACAAGGCAAAACATGATCTCATTACAAGTGTAGAAACTTATCAGCCAAATGAACTTTTGCAACAGAGATAAACATGGCAAGATGACAACTAACATGAATGCTACAGCAACCAACATGTAGAGCATTTCACAACGAAGATCTGGACATATCATTCACTCCATTCGGACCAACATGCTCAAAGTTATCACATCTCAAACATGGCAACAAATTTACATAGACAGTAAGTTACAGAAACATGCACTCTTTCCATGAAGATTAAGTCAACAAGATGAACTCTAACATGCATGAAACTGGAACTAACATGTAGAGCACGACGAGACGAACATTTTGACATATCATACGTGCAAAACAGAGCTACGAGCACGAAGTTATCACATGGCAAAGGAGGCAACGAATTTACGTGGATCTGGGACTTAGTGGAATTTATACCTCCGCGAAAGTCAACGCGGGATGGAGGGGTTCCGGGACGGAGAGATCCGGGTTCGGGGAGACGTTTGGTTGGATGTCTTGGTGGATCTGGTCCCGATCCCGAACCGGATCGGGATCGCCGGAGAAGGACGGTGGAGGCGGCCGGAGGGACGAGGGAGGCGGTCGGCGGCGGGGACGAGGGCGGCGGCCGGCGCATGTGGTGGCGGCGGAGCGGGAGGCCGGCGGCGGTGGGAGCCGGGGCGGCGGCGAGGACCGGCGGCGGGCGTTGCCCGGGGCGGCGGCGGCGAGCGGAGCCACGCCAGCGGCGATGGCGCACGGGGGCCGGCGCTGGAGGTGGGAGCGGCGGCAGTGGGGTCACGCTCGGTCGGTGGCGCGAGGCGGCCGAGCTGCGGGACGGAGGCACTCGGGCTGGCGGGCCGGGGAGGGCCCGGATCGGGCCGCGCGGGGCCCGACGGCGGCGAAGTGGGCACAGCTGCGCTCGGCGAATGAGGGCCCGGCACGTGGTGGCGGCGGCGGACGTCAGACACGTCCGGTCGGGTCGAACGTGTCTGGCGGCGGCAGAGGGAACCTCGGCTAGGGTTTTCCCGAGAATTTCGGGGGAGATGGCTAATTTATAGATTCTGGGAGCTAGGAAGGTCCAAATGAGGAGCGGTTTTCGCCCACACGTTCGTGATCCGACGACCGAGAGGATGGGAGTGGTTGTGCTGGGTTAGTGGGCTGTTGTGTAGGGGGTCTTGGGCCAAAAGGAAGAGGAGATTTTAGCCCACTAGGTTAACCGTTGGAGTATTAAACGACCTCCAAACGCGATGAAACTCGACAGGCGGCCTACACGTACTAAAACAACAACGCACGAAAAGTCTCACCTCATTCCGAGAATGTTACACCGCCACATACGAAAGAAGGACTCGGGGTGCCACGGACACGTGTGTGATTGTCGAAACTCGAAACGGACAACGAGAGGAGGTGAGCGGGACCGGGTGCAAGTGACAACACGAACGCAATTCAATGCACAAGATAACATGACATGGATGAAATGCACACACGCACACGACAAAACAAAGAAACCTGAAATGAAAGAAGAGCCCAGAATGGAATTGATGAAGTCATTGTTTCATATATTGCCATAAACGGAAGGTATCACATATGGGGTGTTACATCCTTCCTTCTCTCCCTCTCTTGGAAAGGAAGGGGACTCCAACTTGGATTGGGAATTCTAGTTGGACCCCCTAGGGCGCGCCCAAGTTGCCCGCCGTCCTCCTCCTCTCCCTCCTTTATATACGTGGCCAGGGGGCACCCCAAAGGAGCACACACAATCTCTTAGCCGTGTGCGATGCCCCCCTCCACAGTTACACATCTCGGCCATATTGTTGCAGTGCTTAGGCGAAGCCCTGTGCCGGTAACTTCATCATCACAATCACCACGCCGTCGTGCTGACGAAACTCTCCCTCGTTCTCAAGTAGATCAAGAGCTCAAGGGACGTCATCGTGATGAACGTGTGCTGAACACGGAGGTGCCGTACGTTTGGTACTTGGATCGGTTGGATCGTGAAGACGTTTGACTACATCAACTGCGTTAGTAAACGCTTCCGCTTTCATTCTACGAGGGTACATCGACACACTCTCCCTGCTCGTTGCTATGCTTCTCCTAGATAGATCTTGCATGATCGTAGGAAATTTTTGAAATACTACGTTCCCCAACAGTGTCATCATGAGCCAGGTCTATGCGTAGATGATATGCACGAGTAGAACATAAAGAGTTGTGGGCGATAATAGTCATACTGCTTACCAGCAAGTCATACTTTGGTTCGGAGGTATTGTTGGATGAAGCGGCCTGTACCGATATTACATGACCGCGTTCATGAGACTGGTTCTATCGACGTGCTTTTCACATAGGTGGCTGTCGGGTGTCAGTTTCTCCAACTTTAGTCGAATCGAGTGTGAGTACGCCCGGTCCTTGTTGAAGGTTAAAACAATACACTTGACGAAAAATCGTTGTGGTTTTGATGTGTAGGTAAGAACTGTTCTTGCTAGAAGCCCGTAGCAGCCACGTAAAACATGCAACAACAAAGTAGAGGACGTCTAACTTATTTTTGCAGGGCATGTTGTGATGTGATATGGTTAAGACGTGATGACTTATAAGTTATTGTATGAGATGATCTTGTTTTGTAAATTATCGGCAACCTGTAGGAGCCTTATGGTTGTCTCTTTATTGTATGAATTGTTAAAGCCATGTAATTGCTTTACTTTATCACTATGAGTTAGTGATAGTAGTAGTAGAAATAGTTGGCAAGACGACCACGACACCATGGTGGAGATCAAGGTGTCAAGCCGATGACGATGGAGATCATGACGATGCTTTGGAAATGGAGATCAAAAGCACAAGATGATGATGGCCATATCATGTCACATATTTTTGTTTGCATGTGATGTTTATCTTATTATGCTTCTTATTTTGCTTAGAACAATGGTAGCATTATAAGATGGTCCCTCACAAAATTTCAAGGTACAAGTGTTCTCCCTAAGTATGCACCATTGTGACAGTTTGTCGTGCCGAGACACCACATGATGATCGGGTGTGATAAGCTCTACGTTCAAATACAATGGGCGTAAGATAGTTTTGCACATACAGAATACTTGGGTTAAACTTGACGAGCCTAGCATGTACATACATGGCCTTGGAACACTGGAGACCGAAAGGTCGAGCGTGAATCATATAGTAGATATGATCAACATAAGATGTTCACCATTGAAAACTACTCCATCTCACGTGATCATCGGACATGGTTTAGTATGGATCACATGATCATTTAGACGACTTGAGGGATGTCTATCTAAGTAGGAGTTCTTAAGTAATATGATTAATTGAACTTTGATTTATGATAAATTTAGTCCTGATAGTATTTGCAAATTATGTTGTAGATCAATAGCTCGCGTTATAGCTCCCCTATGTTTTTGATATGTTCCTAGAGAAAACTGAGTTGAAAGATGTTAGGAGCAATGATGCGGACTAGGTCCGTGATCTGAGGATTATCCATATTGCTGCACAGAAGTATTATGTCCTTGATGCACCACTAGGTGACAAACCTATTGCAAGAGCAGATGAAGACGTTATGAACGTTTGACAAGCTCAGTATGATGACTACTTGATAATTTATTGCACCATGCTTTACGGCTTATAACCGGGACTTGAAAAACGTTTTGAATGCCACGGAGCATATAAGATGTTCCAAGAGTTGAAAATAGTATTTCAGACTCATGCCCGTGTCGAGAGGTATGAGACCTCTGACAAGTACTTGGCCTACAAGATGGAGGAGAATAGCTCAACCAATGAGCATGTGCTCAGAATGTCTGAGTACTACAATTGCTTGAATCAAGTGGGAGTTAATCTTCCAGATAAGACAGTGATTGACAGAGTTCTCTGGTCACTATCACCAAGTTACTAGAACTTTGTGATGAACTATAATATGCAAGTGATGACGAAAACGATTCCCGAGCTCTTCATGATGCGGAAATCAACGAAGGTAGAAATCAAGAAAGAGCATCAATTGTTGATGGTTAACAAGACCACTAGTTTCAAGAAAAGGGAAAGGGGAAGAAAGGGAACTTCAAGAAGAATGGCAAGCAAGTTGTCACTCCCGTGAAGAAGCCCAAAGCTGGACCTAAGACTGAAACTGAGTGCTTCTAACTATTAAGGAAATGGTCAGAGGTAGCGGAAGTTCCCCGCATATTTGGCGGATAAGAAGGATGGTGAAGTGAAACAATGTATACTTGATATACATATTAATAATGTGTACCTCACTAGTGTTCATAGTAGCCCCTGGGTATTTGATACTTGTTCGGTTGCTAAGATTAGTAACTCGAAACAAGAGTTGCAGAATAAACGGAGACTTGTTGAGGGTGAGGTGACGATGTGTGTTGGAAGTAGTTCGAATATTGATATGATCATCATCGCACACTCCATGTACTTTCGGGATTAGTGTTAAACCTAAATAAATGTTATTTGGTGTTTGCGATGAGCATGAACAAGATTGGATCGCGTTTATTGCAATACAGTTATTCATTTTAGTGAGAGAATAATTGCTATTCTGCTTACATGATTAAAACCTTCTATGGTCATACACCCAAGGTGAATGGTTTATTGAATCTCGATCGTAGTAAATACACATGTTCATAATATTGAAGCCAAAAGATACAGAGTTGATAATGATAGTGCAGCATACTTGTGGCACTACCATTTATGTTATATTGGTGTAAAGCGCATGAAGAAACTCCATGCTGATGGACTTTTGGAATCACTTGATTATGAATCATTTGATGCTTGCGAACCAAGCCTCATGGGCAAGATGACTAAAACTCCGTTCTCCGGAACAATGGAGCGACCAAGTGACTTATTGGAAATAATACATACTGATGTATGTGGACCAATGAGTGTTGATGCTCGCAGCGGGTATCGTTACTTTCTCACCTTCACTAATGATTTGAGTAGATATGGGTATATCTACTTGATGAAGCACAAGTCTGAAACATTTGAAAAGTTCAAAGAATTTCAGAGTGAAGTAGAGAATCATCATAACAAGAAAATAAAGATTCAACGATCTGGTCACGGAGGTGAATATTTGAGTTATGAGTTAGGTCTTCATTTGAAACAATGTGGAATAGTTTCACAGCTCATGCCACCAAGAACACCACAACATAATGGTGTGTTTGAACGTCGTAACCGTACTTTATTAGATAAGGTGCGGTCTATGATGTCTCTTACCGATTTACCACTATCGTTTTGTGGTTATGCATTAGAGACAACTACATTCATGTTAAATAGGGCACCATATAAATCTGTTGAGACGACACCGTGTGAACTATGGTTTGGCAAGAAACCAAAGTTGTCGTTTATTAAAGTTTGCGGTTGCCATGCTTATGTGAAAAAGCTTCATCCTGATAAGCTCGAACCCAAATCGGAGAAATGTGTCTTCATAGGATACCAAAAAGAAATTGTTGGGTACACCTTCTGTCACAGATCCGAAGGCAAGACTTTTGTTGCTAAGAATGGATCCTTTCTAGAGAAGGAGTTTCTCTCGAAAGAAGTGAGTTGGAGGAAAGTAGAACTTGATGAGGTAATTGTACCTTCTCTAGAATTGGAGAATAGCACCTCACCGAAAATTGTTCCTGTGACGCCTACACCAATTAGTGAGGAAGCTAATGATGATGATCATGAAACTTCGGATCAAGTAAACTAACTAACCTCATAGGTCAACCAGAGTATGTTCCGCGCCAGAGTGGTATGGTAACCTAGTTCTAGGAGTCATGTTACTAGACCATGACGAACCTGTGAACTATGAGGAAGCGATGTGGAGCCCAGATTCCACGAAATGGATTGAAGCCATGAAATCTGAGATGGGATCCATGTATGAGAACAAAGTGTGTACTTTGGTTGACTTTCCCGATGATCGGAAAGGCATAGAAAATAAATGGATCTTTAAGAAGAAGACCGACGCTGACGGTAATGTGACCGTCTACAAAGCTCGACTTGTTGCCGAAAAGTTTTTGACAAGTTCAAGGAGTTGACTACTATGAGACCTTCTCACACGTAGCGATGCTTAAGTTTGTCCGAATCATGTTAGCAATTGCCGCATTTTATGATTATGAAATCTGGCAAATGGATGTCAAAACTGCATTCCTTAATGGATATCTCAAAGAAGAGTTGTATATGATGCAACTAGATAGTTTTGTCGATCCTATAAGTGCTAACAAAGTGTGCAAGCTCCAGCGATCCATCTATGGACTGGTGCAAGCATCTCGGAGTTGGAATATACGATTTTATGAGGTGATCAAAGCATATGATTTTATACAGACTTACGGTGAAGCCTATATTTACAAGAAAGTGAGTGGGAGCACTACAACATTTATGATAAGTATATGTGAATAACATATTGTTGATCAGAAATGATGTAAATTGTTCTGGAAAGCATAAAGGATTGTTTAAAAGAGTTTTTCAGTAAAAGACCTCGGTGAAGCTGCTTACATATTGGGCACCAAGATCTATAGAGATAGACTAAGATGCTTGATAAGATTTTCAATGAGTACATACCTTAATAAGATTTTGTAGAAGTTCAAAATGGATCAGTCAAAGGAGTTCTTGCCTGAGTTGTAAGGTATGAAGTTGAGTAAGACTCAAAACCCGACCACGGCAGAAAATAGAGAAAGAATGTAAGGTTCTATAAAGTATGCCATGCTGTGTACCAAACCTGTTGTGTACCTTTTCATGAGTTTGGCAAGGAGGTACAATAGTGATCCAGGAGTAGATCACTGGACAATGGTCAAAATTATCCTTAGTTACTGGATGACTAAGGAAATGTTTCTCGATTATGGAGGTGATAAAGAGTTCGTCATAAAGAGTTATGTCGATGCAAGCTCTGACGCTAATCCATAAGACTCTAAGTATCAATCTGGATCCGTATTGAAAGTGCGAGCAATTAGCTAGAGTAGCTCCATGCAGAGCATTGTAGACATAGAAATTTGCGAAATACATATGGATCTGAATGTAACAGACCCGCTGAGAAAACTTCTCTCACGAAGCAAAACATGATCACACCTTAGTACTCATTGGGTGTTAATCACATGGCGATGTGAACTACATTATTGACTCAAGTAAACCCTTTGGGTGTTCGTCACATGGTGATGTGAACTAGAGGTGTTATTCACATAACGATGTGAACTATCAGTATTAATTCACATGGCGATGTGAACTAGATTATTGACTCTACTACAAGTGGGAGACTGAAGGAAATATTCCCTAGAGGCAATAGTAAAGTTGTTATTTATATTTCCGTATATCATGATAAATGTTTATTATTCATGCTAGAATTGTATTAGTCGGAAACTTAGTACATTTGTGAATGCATAGACAAAATAGAGTGTCCCTAGTATGCCTCTACTTGACTAGCTCGTTGATCAAACATGGTTATGTTTCCTGACCATAGACATGTGTTGTCATTTGATGAATGGGATCACATCATTAGAGAATGATGTGATGGAGAAGACCCACCCGTTAGCTTAGCACTATGATCGTTTAGTTATATTGATATTGCTTTCTTCATGACTTATACATGTTCCTCTGACTATGAGATTATCAACTCCCGAATACCGGAGGAACACCTTGTGTGCTATCAAACGTCACACTGTAATTGGGTGATAAGATGTTGTACAGGTGTTTCCGAAAGTGTTTGGGGTGTTGGTATAGATCAAGAATATGATTTGTCACTCCAAATGTCAGAGAGGTATCTCTGGGCCCTCTCGGTAATACACGTCATAATAAGCCTTGCAAGCAAACGACTAATGAGTTAGTCACAAGATGATGTATTACGGAACGAGTAAAGAGACTTGCCAGTAACGAGATTGAACTAGGTATGATGATACCGATGATTGAATATCGGGCAAGTAACATACCAATGACGAAGGGAACAATGTATGTTGTTATGCAGTTTGACCGATAAAGATCTTCGTAGAATATGTAGGAGCCAATATGAGCATCCAGGTTCCGCTATTGGTTATTGACCAGAGATGTGTCTCGGTCATGTCTACATAGTTCTCGAACCCATAGGGTCCGCACGTTTAACGTTTGATGACGATTTGTATTATGAGTTATGTGATTTGATGACCAAAGTTTGTTCGGAGTCCCGGATGAGATCACGGACATGACGACGAGTCTCAAAATGGTTGAGAGGTAAATATTAATATATTGGAAGGCTATATTCGGACATCGGAAAGATTCCGAGTGATTCGGCTGAGTACCGGAGAGTTACGGGAATTCATCCGGGGAAGTACTGGGCCTTAATGGGTTTTAGTGGAAAGGAGAGAAGGGCCACAAGGGGAGGCAGCGCCCCCCCATGGAACGTCCGAATTGGACTAGGGAGGGGGTGGCGCCCCCTCTTTCCTTCTCCCCTTGCTCCTCCTTCCTTCTCTCCCTCTCTTACAAAGGAAGTGGACTCCAACTAGGATTGGGAATCCTAGTTGGACTCCCCCTAGGGCGCGCCCAACCTGGCGGCCGGCCTCCTCCTCTCCGTCCTTTATATACGTGGCCAGGGGGCACCCCAAAGGCGTACAGACAATCTCTTAGCCGTGTGTGGTGCCCTCTCCACAGTTACACATCTCGATCATATCATTGCAGGGCTTAGGAAAAGCCCTGCACCGGTAACTTCATCATCACCGTCACCACGCCGTCGTGCTGATGAAACTCTCCCTCGTCCTCAACTAGTTCAAGAGCTCGAGGGACGTCATCATGCTAAACATGTGCTAAACACGGAGGTGCCATACGTTCGGTACTTGGATCGGTTGGATCGTGAAGATGTTCGACTACATCAACCGCGTTACTAAACGCTTCCGCTTTCGTTCTACGTGGGTACGTCAACACACTCTCCCTGCTCGTTTCTATGCTTCTCCTAGATAGATCTTGCATGATCGTTGGATTTTTTTAAATAGTACGTTCCCCAACAGTTTAAACCCTTATGGAAAGTCATGATCCATCACCTCATCGGCGAAGCACAGAGGGTGTGAGGCACCCCTGTATATTGCGATTTCGTGCCATAGTTAGGATGGTATTGATGTTTGGTGTTGACTCTGAACTGGAATGCGACCAGTCTATTTAGCTTGACAGCCCCCGCCTCGTGTGTGTGTACATTCCCTTGGTCCGTAGATTGATCTAGTCTGGCTAGCCTTTTTATTCAGGACCTGGCATAGGTCATACTTATGGGCCTGAGCCGTTGTATCCTTGGCTTTAAGGTGAGGAGGTGCGGGCTTGTGTACAGCGTTGCTGGCCACTGTGTCCCGTGCACGGGGTGGTCGGTCTAGTTGATCGGACTGATCATACTTAGGAAGAATTGGCGCTGGGGCCTCTTCGTCGAATTGGGGCAGCGGTTTGTGCTTAGGATAGCTCTTTGTTTGGCCTTTAGAGGCATATCATTCTTCAGCATCTAGCACATCATTCCATATGTCGTTGAGCATATCCTGTTCGGCTCTAAGCCACTGCTGCTGCTTCTTCATGTGCTAAGGATAGCTCTTTGTTTGGCCTTTAGAGGCGTATCGTTCTTCAGCATCTAGCACATCGTTCCATCTGTCGTTGAGCATATCCTGTTTGGCTCTAAGCCGCTACTGCTGCTTCTTCAAGCTCCTTCCGGTGGCAATGAGTTGTTGTTGGGAACGCTTTTGTTTGAGTGGTTCTTCTGGGATGATGTATTCTTTGTCTCCTAGACTGATGTCCTCTTAGGAGACAGGCTGATAACTCCTGTGATCCGCGTCGCTGTGATCGGCCAGTGGTTCCTTTGGCCTGTGTTTGCCATCCTCCCGCTCATCCCGCTCTATCATTGGTTCTGCGGGGTCATCAGCTTGTTCCGGATCGTCATTGTCTTTAGTGATAGTGTAGCTCTCTTTCCCTTTGCGGGGTCGAGATTGACGCTTCTGACGTCGGCGTTTGGGAGGTTCATCGACGGGCTTGTCTGGTTCTGGATTGCTATCACCATCACTCTCCTCTTCATTGGGTGTGTCCACCATGTATACATCATATGTAGAAGTAGCCGTCCATCACCCGGTTGCGAGCGGGTTTGTACTTAGACCGGCTTCGGTATCATGGTCCAATTCGTCGATGTCTTCAGAAGCGTGATCTAATAGATAGGTTAGGTCCTCGACCGTGGCTACCAAGTGGGTGGTGGGTGTGAAGCAAAATTCCCTGTCCTCAGCCCCCAGTTCTAACTGGGCATAATTCGGCTGGGAATCCTCCGCTAGGGAGAGAGATTTGAGTAAGTCTAACGCTTCGTCTAAAGGCGAGTGCCAGACATGTGTTCGGATATCTGCAGGGCTGAGTTCGGCAACAGCCGCTCGATTGAGCCCGAAAGATACAGATCCTGAAAGTTCAGAACTTGTTGACGGAGATGAGTTCGGAGTTCCAGTGAGGGGAGTCCCGCTCAAGGTCGGGCCTGTGTGCGGCTCAAGCACCGTTGAGTCTGCGTTCTCCGTGGCGGGGTTGGTCCTCCCATCCTCGGATGAAGTGGTCTGCTCCAGATCTAAGGCCAGAGCTGTTGCAAGTGTTACCCCCTCTACAGGGTCCGATGATAGATCTAGGTCATCTTCATCATGGTGGCAGGGAGCAACTGCCATGGGTGCTAATCCGTCGAAGATCAAATGTAGCCACCACAATCCGAATGGACCGAAGTCTCTGTGTTCTGTGTCATCCCTGGATCGGTAATGCTGACACACATAGTACTTGAAGGATTTATAAAAGAGTGGTAATCACACACTTATTACATCGAATGTCTCAAAAGAGAACTTTTTACAAAATATATGGCATAAGGCTATCTAACACGATAACAGCGGAAGGCTTGGAAGATAAAGTGAGTCCATCAACTCCAACGGCATAGCTGAGTTCATGACAAACGACCTAGCACACCTACTCATCGTCTGAAAAGTCTGCAACATGATATGTTGTAGCCTGAAACGGGTCAGCACATGGAATACGCTGGCAAGATAACACAGTAGAGCAAGTAACAGATAAATGCTAATACTACATGCATATATGGCTGGTGGAGGCTCTAAGTTTATAAAGTTTTGCATAAAGCCAATTTTTCCCTACAACAAAGGAATATATGTTATTTTAACTATCATGGTAGTTGAAACATCATTGAGAAGGTTCCTCCAACTCAATCCCAATTAAAGCCATCTTTATTAACCCAACAAATTAGTTTTAGAGTGATGAGATCAATCCAATAATTCAAGTACCAGATACTCAAGCTGTCCATAACCGGGGACACGGCTAATCATGATTAGTTTGTACACTCTACAGAGGTTTGCACACTTTTCCCCACAAGACTCGATCTCCTCCGTTGATTTTCTCGCACTGCATGGTGTTTGAGAAACGGATGACCGAGACATAGTCTTTCAGAAGAATTTACTCTTTACCCCGGGTGGACCGGTACACCTACTTTCCCCTACATCTGCTAGTCCACCACTTAAAGAGCTCACACAACATACTCAACTATGCCAGAACCCATAATGGCATTGTGGCTGCACACGACAGTTTCTAGCATGAATAGTGTTATGATCCCTTTGAGCCTGGGTGGCATTCCATAGGATAATCACACAGTTCCTCCAGGATTTCCTAGGACAACACTGGATTCTCTAGGTGCCCTGCAACCAATCCACCCAGATGTGTATTAAAGTTGCCACCTTAAGTTGAACCATTAATTAACAATCTCACATCTGTCATGGATACTCTGAAACCCAATCCACGTCTACGAGCATAGCATGGAAACCTAAGCATAACGCAGAAGTAACTACCAGGGTTTGATAATAAAGCAGGTAATAGGTTCTACATAAATCTACTTCCTAGACCCACATGTTAAGAGATCGTACTCATGCAATGTGTGAGGGTTGAAACTAATGCATAAAAACTGGGTAATAAAGGGTATGAGCAATGTGTTACTTTCCTTGCTGACGATTCGCAAAACCTATGGACTCGTAGCAGCACGCTTCGCACTCCAGGAATTCTACCGCAAACAAGCAATAGCATACATAAGCAATCAAGCAAAGATGCACAAGTAAATCTCAAGTAAGAAGATCTAACCAGAAAGTTCAACTGAAGAACCCTGGTTTGCAAAAGGAAATCAAATCAAACGGAGCAACGAAACTCAAACCACGAAAGAAACAAGATCCGATTACTAAATTGTACTAAAGTCAAAATTTTAAAGTACCAAAATCTTGTTCAAGTTGGTTAAACAAAAAGAGGGTTTCGAGACGAAGATCTAGGCGCTTGTTTCACCTGATTCCAACTAACGAGCGAAAAGTTAAACTAAAACGAAGATCTGGGTAGAAATCGTCATAAAAAATAATCGTGGAAAAACCCTGAAAAAGAAAACAAGACGAACAGGCTAACGAACGAACGTTCGCTGTGATGCCCAGGATGCAACTATATCTCCTGCATCTCAAGGCACGACTTAGAGACATAAGCGCATTCTGGAATGATCGCAAGTGTGGTATCTTTGCACAACTCATTTAAAAGAACAGGGATGAAAGAATAAAATAGTTGGCTTACACTCGCCACATCACACAATGAATACAATAGCATACATTCATCCAAATAACATAGGGTCCATCTACGGACGAAATCCAACGAGAAAAGAACCCACAACCACAAGTCCCGATCGCCCCTAGTAGGAACCACTACTGATTGTCGGGATACGCCACATACATATATACGACCACGATATTCATCAAAATCCAAGTGAAGTTCTTGTCCATCTCCTGCGTCGTACTTGGTTGTACCTGCATCTGGTGTGCGTTGTAATCTGTGAGTCACAAGGACTTAGCAATCCCATTCCCAGGTATCAAAACTAACAAAGCCTTTAGGTGTGGAGAGGTAATAAAGTGTTTGCAGCAAGCACTAAGCAACTAGCTTACGAGTTCAGAGCGAGATGAGAATATGTGCCAACGGTCGCCAAGTTAATCAAGAAGTGATCCTGGCTACTCACGCTCATGCATAACCCCACCGTGTTCACTTTCCGAAAACCCCTTCGAAAAGAGACCATCACGGTACTCACACAGGTCATGTATTCTTAAGGATATGGTGTCAAGTTATCTACAACCGGATATTAACAAATTCCCATCTATCACATAACTACGGGCACGACTTTCGAAAGTTCAAAACCCTGCAGGGGTGTCCCAACTTATCCCATCACAAGCTCACGATCTGCGGAGTCGCATCTCCATGTTAGGAAGCCCCGAGTATTCTCGGAATCCCGTGCTCAAGATATTTCGACAAAGGTAAAACTAATCCAGCAAGACCTCCTTGTAATGCCCCGGATGTAATACTTTCCCTTTTTGGCAACATATAACTTTGGCTTCATCAATTCCATTCCGGGTTCTTCGTCTTTTCGGGTTTTCGTCGTTTTGTCATGTGCGTGTGTGCATTCATCCATGTCATGTTGTCATGAGCATTGCATTGCATTTGTGTTGTCGTTTGCATCCGGTTCCACTCGTTTCTTCCCGTTGTCCGTTTCGAGTTCCGACGCTCTCACACGTGCCCGTGGCTTCCCGGAGTCCTTCTTTTGTGTTTGGCCGTGTAATGTTTCCGGTTTGGCGCGAGACTTGTCGTGCGATGTTGTTTTGTTATGTGTAACCCGCCTGTCAAGTTGCGTCGCATTTGGAGTTCGTTTGTTGCTCCAACAGTTATCCTCGTGGGCTAAAAGTACCTCCTCTTTGAGGCCCAAGACACCCCTCCAACAGCCCACCAACCCAACTCAAACCCTTCCCTTCATCTAGGTCGTTCAATTGTGATCTCGTGGCCGAAAACCTCTCCTCATTTGGACTACCTTAGCTCCTTGTGCCTATATAAACGTCTAGCTGAACCTGAACCTCCGCCAGACTCGTTGGGTCGAGATGATCCAAGAGTATGATCCAAGCATCGAATACACACCTGGCAAGGCAAATGTCATTGCAGATGCTTTGAGCAGAAAGGCATATTGCAATAGTCTCCTTATCAAGCCGTTCCAGCCTGAGCTTTGTGAAGCATTCCGGAAGCTCAACCTCCAAGTTGTTCCGCAAGGCTTTCTTGCAAATCTTCAAGTTGCTCCTACCTTGGAAGATCAGATCCGTGAGGCCCAACTCAGTGATGCTATGGTGCAGAAAGTGAAACATGGTATTGCAAAGGGTACTCCCAAAATACAAGTGCTATCGCGTTGATGAGAGAGATACCTTGTTCTTTGAGGACAGACTTGTGGTTCCCAAAGGTGATCTCAGGAAGCTCATAATGGACGAAGCACATGATTCCCTCCTTTCGATTCATCCTGGTAGTTCCAAGATGTACCAAGACCTCAAGCAATCTTACTGGTGGACTCGCATGAAAAGGGAGATTGCCCAATTCGTAAATGAATGTGATGTCTGCAGAAGAGTGAAGGCAGAGCATCAACGTCCAGCCGGTCTTCTCCAACCTCTTCCTATTCCCGAGTGGAAATTCGACCACATTGAAATGGATTTCGTCACTGGCTTTCCTAAGTCCAAGAGAGGGAATGATTCTATCTTTGTGGTGATTGACAAGCTTACCAAAGTTGCTCACTTCCTTCCAGTCAAAGAATCCATCAATGCAGCTCAACTGGCAGAGTTGTACACTTCCATAATTGTGTCCTTACATGGCATTCCTCAAGTTATCTCCTCAGACCGTGGAAGTTTGTTCACTTCCAAGTTCTGGGTCTCCTTTCAGTCTGCCATGGGCAATAAGATCCGTTTCAGCACTGCATTTCACCCTCACACTAGTGGTCAAGTCGAGAGAGTGAATCAGATTCTAGAAGACATGCTCAGAGCCTGTGTCATATCTTTTGGCATGAAATGGAAAGATTGCCTTCCGTTTGCCGAGTTCTCTTACAACAACAGCTTCCAAGCAAGTGCCAGCAAAGCTCCGTTTGAAATCCTCTATGGCAGAAAGTGCCATACCCCTCTCACCTGGTCCGAGACTGGTGAACGTCAACTTCTTGGCAATGACTTGATCTCAGAAGCCGAAGAAATGTGCAAAGTCATACGTGAGAATCTCAAGGCCGCCCAGTCGCGCCAGAAGAGCTACTATGATGGCAAGCATCGTGATTTGGCCTTCAATATTGGGGATCATGTCTATCTCCGTGTTTCTCCTATGAAAGGCACCCAGAGATTCGGTATCAAAGGAAAGCTTGCTCCTAGATACGTGGGCCCTTTCAAGATCCTTGGAAAAAGAGGCGATCTAGCCTATCAACTTGAGCTCCCTTCCAACTTCGCCAATGTTCATGATGTGTTTCACGTGTCTCAACTCCGCAAGTGCTTCAAGACACCTGAACGCACCATTCCGTTCGAGGAGATTGATCTTCAACAAGACTTGTCTTACCGAGAGCACCCCATTGCTATTCTCGAAGAAACCGAGCG
>LR738715.1:534671915-534693444 GCA_902687465.1 Secale cereale
GCAGAAGAGTGAAGGCAGAGCATCAACGTCCAGCCGGTCTTCTCCAACCTCTTCCTATTCCCGAGTGGAAATTCGACCACATTGAAATGGATTTCGTCACTGGCTTTCCTAAGTCCAAGAGAGGGAATGATTCTATCTTTGTGGTGATTGACAAGCTTACCAAAGTCGCTCACTTCCTTCCAGTCAAAGAATCCATCAATGCAGCTCAACTGGCAGAGTTGTACACTTCCATAATTGTGTCCTTACATGGCATTCCTCAAGTTATCTCCTCAGACCGTGGAAGTTTGTTCACTTCCAAGTTCTGGGACTCCTTTCAGTCTGCCATGGGCACTAAGATCCGTTTCAGCACTGCATTTCACCCTCACACTAGTGGTCAAGTCGAGAGAGTGAATCAGATACTAGAAGACATGCTCAGAGCCTGTGTCATATCTTTTGGCATGAAATGGAAAGATTGCCTTCCGTTTGCCGAGTTCTCTTACAACAACAGCTTCCAAGCAAGTGCCAGCAAAGCTCCGTTTGAAATCCTCTATGGCAGAAAGTGCCATAACCCTCTCACCTGGTCCGAGACTGGTGAACGTCAACTTCTTGGCAATGACTTGATCTCAGAAGCCGAAGAAATGTGCAAAGTCATACGTGAGAATCTCAAGGCCGCCCAGTCGCGCCAGAAGAGCTACTATGATGGCAAGCATCGTGATTTGGCCTTCAATATTGGGGATCATGTCTATCTCCGTGTTTCTCCTATGAAAGGCACCCAGAGATTCGGTATCAAAGGAAAGCTTGCTCCTAGATACGTGGGCCCTTTCAAGATCCTTGGCAAAAGAGGCGATCTAGCCTATCAACTTGAGCTCCCTTCCAACTTCGCCAATGTTCATGATGTGTTTCACGTGTCTCAACTCCGCAAGTGCTTCAAGACACCTGAACGCACCATTCCGTTCGAGGAGATTGATCTTCAACAAGACTTGTCTTACCGAGAGCACCCCATTGCTATTCTCGAAGAAACCGAGCGCAAGACCCGCAACAAGTCAATCAAGTTCTTGAAAGTCAAGTGGTCACACCATACCGACCGAGAAGCTACGTGGGAACGAGAAGATCACCTTCGTTCCGAGTACCCTTCCTTCTTCCAGTCCTAGATCTCAGGACGAGATCTTTTCGTAGTAGAGGAGAATTTGTAATGCCCCGGATGTAATACTTTCCCTTTTTGGCAATATATAACTTTGGCTTCATCAATTCCATTCTGGGTTCTTCGTCTTTTAGGGTATTCGTCGTTTTGTCGTGTGCGTGTGTGCATTCATCCATGTCATGTTGTCATGAGCATTGCATTGCATTTGTGTTGTCGTTTGCATCCGGTTCCACTCGTTTCTTCCCGTTGTCCGTTTCGAGTTCCGACGCTCTCACACATGCCTGTGGCTTCCCGGAGTCCTTCTTTTGTGTTTGGCCGTGTAACGTTTCCGGTTTGGCGCGAGACTTGTCGTGCGATGTTGTTTTGTTATGTGTAACCCGCCTGTCAAGTTGCGTCGCGTTTGGAGTTCGTTTGTTGCTCCAACAGTTATCCTCGTGGGCTAAAAGTACCTCCTCTTTGAGGCCCAAGACACCCCTCCAACAGCCCACCAACCCAACTCAAACCCTTCCCTTCATCTAGGCCGTTCAATTGTGATCTCGTGGCCGAAAACCTCTCCTCATTTGGACTACCCTAGCTCCTTGTGCCTATATAAACGTCCACCACCCTCCAATTTTGCGTCCAAAACCCTAGTGTTTCCACCTCTGCCGCGCCGTGCTTCCACCGTTGCCGAGCCGTGCTTCCACCACCGCAGAGCCGTGCTTCCGACCCCGCCGCTCTGTGCATCCTCCTCGCCGCGCGGGCCCGCGGGGCCCGAGGCCAGCCCGCCGCGCCGCGACCGGGCCAGATCCGAGCCTACCCCGCCTTCATCTTCTCCCGTAGGCCGCCGCCTTCGCCTCCGTCTCCGGCCAGTCGCCGCCGGCCGGAGCCTCCTCGCCGCCCTGCCGGACTCAGGCCGCCCCGCCGCCTCGGCCGGAGCACCCCGCGCCGCCCCTTCTCCAGCTCGCCGCCGGGACGCCGGGCCCTCGCCGCCCCTCGCCGCCTCCCGGCCCCCTCGTGCCGGCTGCCTCACCGAGAAGATGCGCCGCCCCGATCCCCTTCGACAGCCAGCCACTGAGCCCTCGATCGGGGTCGCCCGATCCGATCGGGATCTCCTGGGACGAACCCTAACGGGTGTTGACCACCCGCGACCCGGTAGCCCGCATCCGCGCCCGTTGATTCCGCTCCAGATCCGCACCCGGACCCGTTTGACCCTGAGGTTGACTTTGTTTTTCTGCCAAGTCTTAGTTTTTCAGTGTCTGATGCAGTTTTGTGATGATGATATCTTTTACTGTGCATGTCCGTTTTGAGCATATGATATGTCAAAATGATCGTGGTGAATTGTACTATGTTTTGTTCCATTGTGTCATGCATGTTTGAGGTCATCTAGATGTCTTAATCTTCATGGGAAGAGTGCTACTAGTTATAAACTGCTGCTATTAGTTGTTTTCATGCCATGTTTGCAATGTGATAACTTGTTGCATGTTTATCCAAATGAAGCAAATGATATGTCCACATGTTCATCATGAGATGCTCTACATGTTGGTTGCTTTAGCTTGCATGATAGATTTCATCTTAACATGTTTATCTGCTTTGCAAAAGTGCTTGTGGCTATTATGTTGTTAAACTTGTTACGAGATGCCTAGTTGAGGAGCTCGTTGTTATTGATGTGGTTGTCCCCTTGATGCATGCTTATATGTTTTGGACTCCCCATCATGTGTACTTTGCTGTGGTGCAAACCACTTGCCATGTTATGCTTTGAGGTGACTTAAACTTGCTCACAAAGATGCCATGATGCTACTGCTGCTTTAACACTTGGTGAAATTTCACTAAGTCTGGAATCTGTAATTTCCAGATGCCATGTTTGCTTGTTGTTCTAGGCAAATCCATGCTAGTTTTGGGGTGACTATTGATGATTCCTTGTTGTATATGTTGTTGGCTATCCATTCATGCCCTCACATGCTCATTTGGGTGGCTGTAGCATATTTAATTCTAGCTCCCAAGTTGCTATAAAATACTGCTGTCAGGTTTTTGTTGTCATGTTCAAAATGTTATAGCTTGTTGCTATTGATCCATGCCTCCTATGGAGATGCTCCAGTGGAATTGTTTGTTGTAGGATATGTCTACTTTATGTTCATGCTTCTTGTCATGATGTCTGAGTGCTGTAGAGTATATATTTCTTGCTCCGAAGTTGCTATGTGGCTGTTAGTTTCAGCTTTTGTATGTTTATTGTTTCGGGTGTATCTTTTAGCCCGTTGCTCCGTCTTGAGCAAGTCCTATATGAAACTTCTGTGGTTTTGCATGTAGATTCATAATATCCCCTTGTTAGCATGTTTTGAAGTTTCTTGCTAGTTGCATATAGTCATGTTCCTTGTGCTGTATCTCTGTGTTTCCTATGTTGACTTTCTGTGCATCCTTAGTGCATCTTCAGTGCTTCCTTAGTGCATCAGCCATGCATCCTGTAGTTTTGCGCATTGCATCTTGTTGATTTCGTGCCTTGTGTGTTTTGTGTTGAGTAGAGCCGGAAGCCGAGAACGAGTACGAGAACGAGGTTACTACCGAGGTTGAGAACGAGGAGCCCCCTTCCGATCCCATCGACGACTCGACAGGCAAGATGACCTGATCCAGATAACATTACTATCTTTGCCTATTGCTAGAAGTCTCGATCTATAGCTTTTGCCTCGATGCTAATGTGTTTCCTGTCAGCCTCCTATTGTAACCATGAATCTGTCTAACCACCCTACCTATGCAAACCTTTGATTGGCTAAGTAAGCTTCGCTCAGCCCCTCTTATAGCATTGCTAGTTGCAGGAGAAGATTTGAAGATTCTTGCTTCTTGTTGAAGCTTGTTGGGATATCACACTATATAATTCTTAAATGAAATCATCTATATATTGGTAATGGGTGGAAGGCTAAGCCTTTTGCTTGGTGTTTTGTTCCACTCATGCCACCCTAGGAACCGTATAAACCGGTGTTATGTTCCTTGATTTTGCGTTCCTCACACGGTTGGGGTTATGGGACCCCCTTGAAAAACCGCTAAGTGCTAAGTCTTTTCCAGCAAGTCCCAACATTGGTACTATTTGCCTAAACAACTAAAAACTTGCATAGGGAGTAATTAACCCTCTTCTTAATCAACAACCCGGGCCAGTGCTCCACATGAGTGTTTGTCCAAACTGGGGGTTACGCGGGGCCACCTCGAGGGAACTCAAGGTCTGGTAAAAACCTGTGGGATCACCCATCCGGTCGTGGCCTGAGACTAGATACGCGCGGCTACTGTCAGGGTGTCGGCACGCCGGGAGGATTTGCTGGATTAGCCTTACCTTAGTCGGAGTATCTTGAGCACGGGATTCCGAGGATACTCGGGCCTTTCCACCTTGGAGTTGCGACTCCGCGGATCGTGGGCTTGTCATGGGCCAAGTTGGAACACCCCTGCAGGGTTTTGAACTTTCGAAAGCCGTGCCCGCGGTTATGTGGTAGATGGGAATTTGTTAATATCCGGTTGTAGACAACCTGACACCATGTTCAGAATACACTACCAGCGTGAGTACCGTGACGGTCATTTCCCGAAAAGGGTTCGGGAGGTGAACACGGTGGGGTTATGTTTGACTTGCTTAGTTAGGATCACTTAGTGATCATCTTTCGTCCGAGGCACTTCTCTTTTACATAAGTTAGTGCTAGTGCTACTGCAACCTCTTGTTCTTTCTTCAGCCTTGTTCCACACCCAAGGCTTGGATAGTTGTGTTACCCGGGAACGGGATTGCTGAGTCCTCTGTGGCTCACAGATTCTACACCACACCAGATGCAGGTACTCAGGCGATCTATTCAAGTGACGGCACCGAGCTGTACTGGGAGTACGACGAGGACCGTAGCCATTACTATGTGCACTATCCCGACGATCAGTAGAGGTTTCTACTAGGGGCAATTCAGACATGTGGTTTTATGTATGTTTGGTATCTTTCATTTGGATCTTCACCCGTAGACGGGTTGTGATGTTTTGAATGATGTTTGGATATGTAATGAATTGTGTGATGTGGCGAGTGTAAGCCAACTATCTTTTCCCTTTTCATCCCTATTTTTCATGAGATGTGCAAAGATATCGAACTTGCGATCATTCCAGAATGGGCTTATACCTTTAAGTCGTGCCTCGACACGTAGGAGGTATAGTCCCATCCTGGGCATTACACTCCCGGCGTGCCGACACCCTGATAGTAGCCTCGCGTATCTCCTCTCAGGCCACGACCGGATGAGCGAGGTGTACAAGTGCCAAAATACCCCAAGTTGCCAAGGGGCGGCTCCACACAGTGCTCTAGTTTGGACCAACACTCAAAACGAGAACTGGCCCGGGGGTTGATTAATAAATCCTCGGGTTAATTACTCCCTCGGCAAGTTTTAGTTGTTAGGCAAATGTAGTACCAATGTTGGGCCTTGCTGGAAAAGCTTTAAGCAATGTGAATTATCAAGGGGGGCCCATAAACCCCAACCGTGTTACGAACGCAAAATCAAGGAACATAACACCGGTTTATCGGGTCATAAGGTGGCATGAGTGGAACAAAACACCAAGCAGAAGGCCAAGCCTTCCACCCATTACCAATATATATGTGCATTAATTAATTAAGATATATATTGTGTTATTCCAATAAAGAAGTCCAAACATGGAGCAATCTTCAAACTTCACCTGCAACTAACAACGCTATAAGAGGGGCTGAGCAAAAGCATACTTAGCCAATCAACGGTTTGCTAGGTTGGCGGTTAGAGTGTTTCATGGCAACATAGAAGGCTGACAAGACAAGAATAGGCATCGAGGCATAACTATAGAGCGAGACAACTAGCAAAGCAAAGATAGAGGTGATAGCGGGAAACGGTCATCTTGCCTGGGATCCCGCAAGGAAGGAGAACGAGTCCATGAAGTAGTCGAACAAAACCTCACAACTCCGGAACGAAACTGAAGCTAACGAGAGAAGCAACCGGAAAGAAGCAAACAACATGATGAACACACATATCATAACCATGGCATGATGCACAAACAAGTATGATGCATGTCCAGTTTAAATATGCATGGCATGGCAAAGTGCTCAAACAATACCACACATTAAGTGGAGCTCAATATCCAACGAGTTGCATATTGACGAAACACCACGTTAGATTATTTAATTTGATCTTGTTATGAACCCAATAAGTTTAAATGTTTTTTTAAACATGGCAAGAGGTGAAGCATAAGTAAACTAGCTATCTAGGCATTTTAAATGAGGCCGGAAATAACAACAACAATTCCGGAAGATCCCCATGTGCATAACTAGCAATTTTAAGAAAACACAATTTAAACATTTTAAATGTTGTTTTCATGATGCGAATGACACTTGCAATTTTTAATGAAATTTTAGTTAAAAGTGGACATGAGCATGTTAGGAAGCATTTGTCACTATGGTTGAAAGAGAAGGTCTCACGGTGACGAATCCGAAAATGATGCCACGCAACATATCGGTTTCGGTAACTTGTTGAGAGACCGGTGCAAAGAAAGGGTCGACATGAGCATGTCATGCAAGATGGTGGGGTGATCCCGTTACCGGGTTCCCACGGGTTGGTGTCATGGAAACGAGTGGCAAAATGGACACGCTGTGAACAAGTGATACAACTCATACAACATGCATTTGTTCCACGGCGTCGTCTCGGCGGTATACCTTCGGAGCTTGTGGCTCGGGGTGGTTCGAGATCGAAGGTAGTGGAAGTAGTGGTACTCGCGGGTCGTCGTCGAAGTGGTCATTCACGTTTCCAAAAGGAAGTAGTCGTTCTCGAACGTTGTGGAAGTAGTCGTTCACAATCGTAGATGTACATGTCGTCGGTGTCATGGTAATTGCGGTCTTTGAACTTGCCGGTCTCGGTTCTTGCGATGGCAGTGGTACACGCACGTAGATGAACTTGACGCATGCGTTACACGGCGGGTCTTTGGCGGCGGTATCCGTACACGGTTCGTAGATGTTCAGGTCTTCCATAGAGGTGTTTGATGCATCACCGGGTGTAGTCGTACACGTTCGGAGAGGAACTTGGCGTAAACAAAAAGCGTAGCAGTACAACATGCCTCATTTTAGCTGTACATCTCCGATGAACAAGTGGGTGGCCGTGAAGGAACAGCCAAAGGTGGAGGTGAGGTTATGCAGCAAGTGGTTGTCGGAGGAGGGCTCAAGGAGAGCAGCGGTGGATCCGGACGAGACGAGGCCTGCAAGCACCGGATCCGGCGGAACTGGAAGCGGCATTACAAACTGAGGCGGTGGCCTTGGCTCCTGCAGCAAAACAACGATGAGGCGGGGAAAACACCAGCAGCGGGACGCGAGGAAGAGAAAGGGACAGGGAGGCGCGGTGAAGGAGCTCACCAGTGAGTGGCTCCGGCGAGGTTCGCAGAGGAGGCAGGCGGAGGAGATCGGGGCTGGAGGTCCGGCGGCAGAGCCACGGGACGGGGAGGACGAGGGAGCTCCTCAGTGGCGGAGCGTGAACCAAATATTAGGGGGGGGGGCCAAATGCATGTATATGACATAGAAAAAACTAAGGTGATCAGAGAGGCCGGAGGATTAGTAGAGTGATTAGCTGAAGGATAGGCTTATTTGGCAGAATTTCTTCTAGGAAGGGGTGGCCAAGGCCCCTAATTGTCCCCACTACGCTCCGCCACTGGAGCTCCTCTTCCTGGAGCGAGGAGAAGACGTTTGGGGCGTCGCGCGGCTGGCCATCGCGGACGCTGGAGGTGGCACCATAGCGAGGCGGCGGAGGGCTCGGCATGGAGGGAGAAGGACGGCGGGGCCATGGAGGTGCTGGTCGCCAATGAGGGTGACGGGGACGACCGGCGGCACGCCACCCTGGTAGGCGCAGCCATGGCGAGGAAGAGGGGAGGGAGCTAGGCGGCGGAGTGAGAGATGGGGATCGACGCGGGCGCGATCCTCTAGCGCTGGCTGCGTGCGAGCGAGGGGACGGGGTCGAGCGAAGGTGTGGCTGTCGACGGAGGGAATCGAGAGGAGAGAGAGCGGACGATCGATCGAAGTAGGGTTCGGAGGTTGGGCCTAGGTGCCAATGGGCCGGCTGGCAAGGAGCAGGCCGAGCTAAGCTCTCTCTTTCTTTTTCTTTTAGCAGAAAAAATAGAGAGTTCAAAAGAATTAAGAAAAGAGGCCATGAACAAGATTAAAATGATGTGACATATTTGTAAGGCTTTATGGAATATTTCCAACCCAACAAAAGTGGTTGCAACAAAAATAGGGGAAGTTAAATCCAAAATTATTAAACTTTCATCAAAGGAGTTTGAATGGAGTCTAGACTTTAGAAGTGTCCAAAATGTTCGGATTTTAGCTGGATTTCCGGAAATTGATGAAATAATTATGGGCAAAGTTGGAGGGCAAGAATTGAGATGACAAAGGCATGGAATATTTTGCAAGTGTGTTATGGTTAATTTCACATCGATGGAATATTTTAAAATAGCTCCCTAATAATATTGAGAGGCTTTCATATGTTATAAAGAGAAGTCACCATAGTGAGTATCCCTCAATTTAAATGGATCGAAGATCCATACAATTTATTTAGTTGAGTTGCAAAAGATTTATAACATGATGGCATGATGACATGATGCAAAGCACAAATAAAAAATAGAGCAACCACAAATGAAACACACGGTAACATCGAAATATATGGAAGTCTTCCGGAGCGTCGGTCTTGGGATGTCACATTCGCTGTCTGTAACTAAAAGACGAAAAGCGTTCATCAAAACGAACAAACGGACGAACGTCCGCTAAATAACTAAACCGAGAAAAACCGAACCGATCTTAAAAAAAATAAACCGATCAAAGGTTTTCTAAAAAAATCGATTTAGAAAAAAACCGGTGGCTTACCTAACGGGTCGGGTCAATGGGCGGCGGGTCGGGTTAACGACGGCGGGTTGCGCGGTGGCGGTGGCTGGCGGGGCGGGCGGCGGGGATGGCGGCGGCTTGCGGCGGTGGCAGCAGCGGCGCGGGCGGCGGCGGCAACAGCGGCTGGAGGCGGCGAGCGGCGCTGGCAGCGGCGTCAGGTGGTGTGAGGAGGCCAGGGGGCTCGGGCGGCGCATATAAAGGCCGAGGGGGCCTGCTGGCTTGGCTGAGGGGGCAGGCGGCGGCTGTGCGCACGCCGAACTCCAGTGAGTCCGTGCCGCGCACGGGAGGTGGAGGCGGCGGCGGCTGGGCCGGCTGGGCCTTCGGCATTGTCGGTCCTAACACAAGACTTTTTTTTAAATGATATTCGCAGGAAAAATCCTGGAATAAATAAATAAAAATCTAAAAATGCATAAAACAAATTTTCTTCGTCTAAATAAAATATTTAGAACATGATGAACATTTTCTTGGCCCAAAAATGCACATTTTAAAATATGCACATTTTTCTAATTCGAATAAAATTGCAAAAAAACCAAAAAAATAAAATATGTAATTTTAATATTTTTCCTCCAATATTTCATTTATTTTGGAGAAGTCATATTATCCCCACTCATATATTTTATATGAAATATTTTCGGAGAGAAAACAATTAAAACCAAAATGATCCTCGTTCCGATATTCGAGAAAAATCAAATATGGAAACGGTGAAAACCGCAACTCTCTTCGTGGGTCCTTGAGTTGCTTAGAATTTCGAGGATCGGAACACCCAAATGCAAATAAAATATGATATGCAAGATGACCTATGTATTACATTCCAAATTGAAAATTTGGGATGTTACATCAAATCTCCGCGGACATCAGCAATATAGTTTAAGCTTCCAAACCTGATCTGGTGACTAGGGGCATAGCTATCAACCTGCTCTAGGTGGCCTTCAGTGTTGGCACGAAGCACGAAGCCGCCGAACACGAAGAGCTGGCTGGGGATAAAAACTCCCTCGTTGGTGGCATCGTCGTTGGTGACAAAGCGAGCCATTGATCCTACCACCGACGACACAGTGGAACTCTCAATGAAAGCACCAATGTCGGTGTCAAAACCAGCAGATCTCGGGTAGGGGGTCTCGAACTATGCGTGTGAGGATCGATGGTAACAGGAAACTGGGGACATGTTGTTTACCCTGGTTCGGGCCCTCTCAATCGAGGTAATACCCTACTTCCTGCTTGATTGATCTTGATGAATATGGGTTACAAGAGTTGATCTACCTCGAGATCATGATGGCTAAACCCTAAGAGTCTAGCCTATGTGATTGCTATGATTCTGCTGTTGTCTCTACGGACTAAACCATCCAGTTCTATATATACACCGGAGGGACCTAGGGATTGTACATGATCACCTTGCAGAGGAAGGAGAGTATTACACCCGGACTCTAAACTTGCTATTTTACACATGGGGAGTACTATCCGGATACGGGAGATAGTCTTCATCGATAATCTTCACAGCCCACCAGTCCAGCCCATAATGAACGACCCGGTCATCTGAGGACCCCTGAATCCTGGACTCCCTCAGCGGTCAAGGAGATCTGGAGCGGTGGACGAGCCAGTCTCTAAAGCGGCTCCGCTAAAGTGGTGAGTTGGCAGTTGGGGGTTCCACGGTGCGGAAGGTAGATCCGACGGGGTGTGAGGTCCACCGCTGCGGCGACGGAATAGATTCGGCGGCTTGGCATGGTTGGGGGGAGGAGGCGCGGAGGGGAGGGAAGGGGCTCTGGGGAAGAATGTTCGGGGCAAAGAGGGGAAAACAATGGAGTTACCAAAGCAGCCCTTTTCCGTTCATGTGGCAGGGGTAAAACAGGAATTTTGCAGGGCCAAACTTTCGGGCATGAGATATTTCGATGTGAGTGGGATTTTTGAAAGCTTTTGGCGGCTAAAATTAAGTGTTCTGCTTTTATACGGCCGCCTATGATATCATGGCCGAGAATTTATTTGTTTTGCACGCAAAAAAGTGCATGTTTCGAAAATCAATGTCTCGAACTCGAAACTTAGATTGTGTGTTCAATTCAAATATGGATCATTGATCTAGTGGAAGCAAATACCATCATACGATATTCAAATGGAATTCCAAATTTTATCCTAAATATAATGACAAAAACAAAAATGTGTATGTGTATGAATAAAGTGGATGATTATAAGGTTTGAACATGCTCGTATGTGTACTCTAGGTTTGATATATGAATTTGAAATCACGAAATCCCAGATTAAAAAATGTACCTCCGTTTAAATGAATTACAAAAGCTAATGATGGAGTCGAATTCCAAAATTCCAATCTTAGGTTTGTAGTTCTTGTACTTCAAAGTATATCATGCATTTTCAAAAGTATCGTTATCTCATAGTCCAAACTGTGAAGCAAATTGATCAACCATGAGTGAACACACTATTGACCATATATATCTCAATTACGCGAAAGTCTCTCAAATATAGACACCTCACTCTTTATCTGAAGCCACCCCCCCCCCCACACAGACACACAAGTCATTCTCTCCCCTGGACACGAACACAGGAGCACATTAATCCCCCTCTCTCTTCTATGTCCGGACCCCAATATAGGTATCTATCACTTTGTCTCTCGGGCATGCACACATCTCTTCACCCACTCTCTAGGTCTCCCGGCATCTCACTTTCCCAAGAACACACATTGTATAGAGTGTATCTTTCCCATACTCACAAAACGTCGCCCCCAAACATCTATCTCCCTAGTTATGTGGTTCTCACACACTCACCTCACTCACCACCCCAACTGCAAACAAGCACCCTTTGTCTCCTTGTGCACCACTCTCCTCCTTCTATCTCTCCAACATGCCGACCCGACCCAACTCCTTCTCTATATACATACATGTCATCACTCTTCCCATAGCTCCCTAACATATCATCGTTCGCAATCTCGCACGTTGTTCTCTACACCATCTATTTTAGATCTCTCATGAAGTATTTATCACACAAACGATGACTCGCGTCCCTTGCGTCTCCGTACATAGGCCACTTTCGAACAACATCTACCATGTCTCCCTATCTATACTCCACTTTGGCACACAAACGACCCCTCTCTCTCCCCTCCCTCCCTCTCTCTCCCTCGCTAGCTCTCTCTCTCGCCCTCCCACCCCTCTCCAACACACTCGATGTCTCTTCCAAATAGTCCGCTCCCCGCCCGCACCCATGCTATCCCGCTACTACACATGCCTTTCTCTCTCTTTGACACACATGTCACACCATTCCCCCTTCCCTACTAGTTTTACATCATTAGTGGTCTCTCTTCTCCACATACACACACTTCCTCTCACACATACACGCGCACACAAATACACACAAACACACACAAACATCCATCTGGATCCTTCTTTTACGACACACACCATTGCATATTCTCTCCAGCTCTAGGTATATATTTATATATCCCCCTCTCTCTCTAGCTCGCATGCACACCAAAAAACTCCATCTCTCTAACTCACACATCTCTCCCCATGTCCGCATGTGTATCTCACACACTCACTCTCTGATTATGTCTACGTGTCTCCACGTTACACAACAAAAAGCCCCATGCACATGTCTCTCTCTATCCTCCACACACAGAGACACAAAGATCATTCTCTACACATATTACACACGCATGCGCTGTCTCTCTCTCTCGCACACACGCTCAACCAAAAGGTTTTATCGTGAATAACTTACCATCTATTCATCAATAGTCATGGCAGTACGACGAACACGGGACGTGAAAAAGAATAAATCTACACGTTCGTAGACCACCTAGTATGACTACTAGGACTAGAGCGCACCGCCGTCACCCCTTCCTTATCAGCGATGGGAAAACATCTATTTTACACAATCGAGAAGTCATCGTGCTAAGGCCCCACATGCTCAACCATTGAATAGAATGTAGATCCAAGTTTATAGAAACAAGTATCGATAATACACTTGCATCTCCAATCTTCTTCTTATAAAAAACCCGAGTTGGTGATGATGGTATGCCTACCATCTTGCAATATAGACCGTTCGATCTATATCTGACTGATAGGAATTAAACTAAAAGATACACGCACCTCTCTCCACATTTGCAGATAAGGACTTACCTCATTCATCCTTATCCCCCACAACCTCATTGTTGAGCAATTAAAAAGGAAGCCTCTAGAACAATATGGCATCGTGGTCGGATGCACGGCTTTGTTCCAAAGCTTAACTTTCACTCTTACTTACAGTATGTAGAGTGTTTAACAAAAAACTACCACTTTCAACTAGCCCTAGGAAGAAACTATTGTACAAAAAATAGCAAAACATACCCAAAATTTCTTAATCCACGCCAAAAAGTACCACCTAGTGTCGATTAGGCTCGTTTAAACTTGTTTATGACAGTGTTGGCCCACACGTCCGTGCTGCCGAGGCAGCTTAAACCAACACATTTTGTTTGTCCGTTGACACATGGGACCCACATATGACCTTTTATCATGTCCTTCCTCCTCCAATCATTTTTTATTCCTGAACATTACTTCAAACTATTCTTATGCGTGCTCGTCGGTGGCGCCGGTGATGAGCGAGTTGGCTGCCGCTCCGCCGGACGGGCCAGATGCCGCGCTTGCGTCCGTATGGGTTGGCTGGTTGGCCCAAGTGTAGCTCACGCGCGAGCAAGCCACCGCGCTAGACTTCACTCGAGCCAGATGGCTGGCCTTGGCGCGGCGCGCGCGAGCAACCTCACCGCCGTGCCAACCTAGCTAGCAAACCTTGCAGACAAGCAGCTGGATGCATCCATCAGGGTGTGTGCTAGCTTGGATAGCTAGTGGCCGCGAGATCCGGACGGAGCTGTCATCCGGGCTATCGCAAGATGGGCTCCACGCCGCCGGCCCTTTTGACCTTGCCTTTTGCCGGCGGCGGTTGCTTCGTCCCATGGCTGAGGATGACTAGGCCAGAGGTAGGAGGTCACTCGGGGATTTTTGTCCTGATTGACATGTAGGTCCCACAAGTCATAACGCATAATTTGCCGATCAAATAGAAGACATTTGGCGACATGGGTTGAAACGTGCCTATAACCGTACTGGGTAGTTTATTGCAATGAATTAAGAAAATTTCGGTATGTTTTTGCTAATTTTTGTAGAGTAGTGGTTTCTTGGTAGGGCTGGCTGGTAAGTGGTAGTTTCTTGGTAGCGGTTTCTTGTAAGGAACAATGTACTAGCGACAAAAGGTGATTCTAGGTTATGTTGTACTCCAACGAGTACTACTAGTGGTCGCGGGAGCGTATAGCTCATTTTGTGGGTTCGATCCTGGTTGAACGCACGACGGCCTTTTTTGAAGTCGAACGGATGTGCCGCACCATAATCTGGGTGCATTGGATAGCCCTGCCACGTAAACGGGTTTTCCCTCCCATCATCTCATGGCTCACTTACTAGAGTAACACTTCTATATATCATTTCAGACCATGCAAAGTTTCTCGCTTGTGTGCTTCCTCATCAGCTACCATCTTTATACTACCGCCTACCAAGTAAGCCTGAGGAGCTGGAAAAGCCTGGCGTGACATTGGGAACTGTGCAATATGGCTTTGTACGTAAAGTGCTAGTACTACTCTGTAGCTTGTGGCATCGCACGCATGGACTTCACTCCATTATCGGCTCTAAACTCTATAAAAAATCCTATTAACATGATTTTTTTGAAACGGAGGCAAAAGCTTTGGCTCATCTCATTCGCAAAGATGGAACAAACACAGTTCAACGAGATACATGACACCTCCACAAATGGAAGTGAAAAGCCTAGTCTTGCGTATCAAAGAACTGAAAAGTTTTGCCCCCGTAGTAACTATCGCTAATAAACAGGCTGCTAGTGTGTGCATGAGAGGAGCGTCTGAGTAGGCTAGCTACGCGCTTGAATGGAGCACCGAGAGTACACACTACGCAGGAGTACTTTCCCTGCATTGATAGTATAGCGATGGTTCTAGAGAATAGTAGAACCTTCCACTTGCAACTGTAGCTCTTTGGCCTTGAGATTCAAGAGTTCAAAACTGGTGCATTGTAGAAGTACAATACATCACACTACTAGTTGAGAAAGTAGTACTACTACTGCTACAGTACAACGTAGTAAATAATAACCTCACCATTGTGGGGCACTAGGCACTACCACTATGCGTGCCCACATAACTTCCTTAACGAAGGGACGAGGCCCTGCGGTTACACTCTTATCTACTCCTCGCCAGTTCCCCTTCCCCCGAAGAGACCAAGGCAGTTGGTCGCTGCTCCCATGGATTCGCTAGGCGGTTCTCCTCCTCGTCGGGGCTAGGAGACCTTGGACGATGATCCTCCAGGAGAAATCACACGCTGCTTTGACGTCCTCACCGCCTCAAGACTCGGTGCTTCCTGCACCAACTGTTTTAAGACGGTGCTTAAACAAGCTTGGGAAAAGTCCATGCTTATTGGTCTTCCGTGCAACCTCGAGGAGAAGGTTATTCTATGGGACAATCCATTGAACAGTCGACCGCTCCCTGGCCATGGTTGCACGTTGACTCCGCTAGAGTTGCCGACGTTGAGAGGTAGTCGGATTTTTTCAGATGAGCAGGTTAGTCACGGAGTTTGATCATGTAGTGTATATTCTAAATAAAGTATTGTACTTAGTATTCCATCTCGTAATTTCTCCACTGCCCAACGTCTTATATATAGGTCTAGGTTGGTGCCAACGAAGATTGGCTTGCATACCTCCGGCCGAATACCACCATCATTTTGCACAACATCCACAACAGCGCGGCCGGTCCCATAGACCCCTTCTCGACCATTGGGATCGGCCTTCTGGATTGGCTGGGCTTGAATACGTATGATGATGCCTACATGAGATTGAATAAGATAGCAATTGCAGACCTGCCGACAAAGCGACACGGCTACGAAGACTACGATCTCATCGCGGTGTTTGACATAAGGATTGCCATCTATACAAGAGGCGGTAATGGCAGAGGCTGGCACATGTTGGTCACGGCAGATTTCTACCCCTATACGTCTGAAGATGTCGTGTGTCATTTAGGCCGCATGTTCACGGTGACAAGCCAGGGGACTTGTTTCATCTGGTTGCCATCCTGCAGTACGGGAGATTACAAACGGAATGAACAAACCATAATTTGCATCCCTAACGGTACTCCATTATTTTACAGGGACGAGTCATCCCCCGATCAAATTGATCCTGGATGTGCATTTGCATCCGCGATTCGGTCAAACCTGGAACCTTGTAGCCGACTTTGGCATATTGGGATCAACTATCTTAGCAGTCGTTACCCATGGTACCACTGATGTGCAACATGGTCACAAGATCTACCACGATCGGACCGTCACCATCTACCCAGGTATTCCATTTTCTCATTGTTGTGTGTTAGAGTAGTAGTAACTTACATTTTAGTATTATGTTTTTAACCCTCTCGCTTTCTCCTTCATTGTAGTACTAATTTTTACTTTGGAGGACACGTATAACTAGCTAGGCCCTTGAAGTCTTGAACCCACTAGCTCCCACCATTTTTTCCCATGTCTTACTATCTCATCCATGTAGCCAAGAGTGGCTATATATAATAGGCCGGTTATTTTACTTCCTCTATACCGGAGTAGTACTATTTGCTGCACAATATTACCGACCACCATATTTGAGCACAAAATTATTATGCATGGACCTTGACCATGTACGTCACCATGTCTCCAGATCTGAGATGATGCATGTACCAGATGAACAACGCCGAGTTCGACCCCCGTGACGCTATGTGGGTGCCAAGGAACACACTTGGAGAGTAATATCTTTTTATTGGGGACAACTACCCCATAGCAAAGCGGATGCCACCTTCCGTGCACGACACCGAAGGCCTGCTGTTCATGAAGCATGGTTGTGTCTTCATTGTGCACCGCCGGATAAACAACATGCTGGGACACACTATCCCTGATTTATGCCGCTTCAGCTTGGATGAGTCTCCATTGTGTGGAACCGGACTAGAAAGCTGCAAGAATGATTCACGTTGCCCACCTCTATGGATTGTGCCATCTATGAAAAACGTCTGGGTTTGGAACCCGGAGGAGGACATGGAGCCCATCTATAATGTGTAAGTGGAGTGTGGTAAATTGTGAATGGTAGCACCATAATTATATGTAGACTAGTTGTGCACAAATTTATCACGTGAAGTGGAGATGAACTTGTGTGGCATGCTGGCATTTGTCCTTTAAAATAGTAAATGTGTTATGTGTGTGTGCGACTTGTGTGGCTGTTGCACTGGCTCCAAAATGCTCTGTGAGAAAAAAGGTGGCACAACTTTGGATATAGGTGACGTGGCGGCATCATACAGTAGCGATCGTTCGCTATAGTTGTAGTACTAGAGTGACAACTCCTATAAACCTTGCGCTTGGATCTTTGCCTCTTCGGGGGGTTCGACAGTTCGCACTCCTGTGAACCTTGCGTTTGGCTCTTCGCCTATTCCGAAGGTCCAACAATGATGATACTACAGTACAATATGCTTCTGGCAATCTGACAACGAATGAACTGCTGCACGTCCACTGCGAGGGCGAGGGAGAGGGCGATGTAGTCAAAACCCTCTCCTTGTCCTGCGAGCCACCACGCGCGTCAGAAAGGGGGAGGGCGTAGTCACACATAGTAAGCAAGCTTCTCCTCCTATTAGCCACCACGCGTGGGCAAGGGAGAGGGTGTAGTAAGCAAGCTTCTCCTCGTTCGGTGAGTTGACGGGACACATCAAAGTAGTACTAGTCCATACTGCATCCTTTCCGGTTAGAGCGGGGTTAATAGTACTGCTGGCTATAGATTTGACACGTTATCTATAGCCAAGCTTATAGCCGACAAGTATACTAGTTAGATGTAAATAAGTACTACTTTATTGATACATGGTCCACTCTTCACTCTCACAAAGTGTCTAGGAGCACGTGCTATAGCTGGCTATTAGTTAGTAGCCCACTTCTTCTCTCTCTCTGCTATTCTCTTCCTTCCAACTCAGCACAATTATACTATTTTATGTGTTACAGCCCGCCTACATCATCCTATTATACTTGCTCTTAATATGGCTTAATTTGAAACGAGAAAAGTACACTGGTGGTCAATGTATGTAACAGTACGGTCATTACGGTCACTATGTAGTTTTGCGGTGATTATACGGTCGCTAGCTCACCGTAGAGCATCGTATTGCACCCTACCGACCGGCCACATAGTCGACGTGGCACATTGTTGAATGGTTAAATTGACACCTGGTTTTTGGGTCCCACCAGTCAGTTGGTAGAGCAAAGAAATTAGTTAAACAAAACTTTATGCAGGCGCGACAGGGGTCCAACCTGTCGGCGTCCTGGGAACAAGGGTACCCAGACATGCCTGTCTGCGGGCCGTGACGCGCTCTTACAAGCGGCCTGGTATGGCCCAGCTGATCGACCAGCTGCTCAAGACCCTCGTGAGGGGGCCTCGCGAGGAGAATGACGTCAAGACCTCCTCGGGAGCGGCCTCAACAAGGCGTTCCAGAGGGGCGGAGAATCCAAGGCCAAGCCTGCCTCAGGAGGAGGCAGTGATGTCAGCAGTGATGCACCGCGCCAGCGGGTGCCAGCGTCCGCCAGTTGGGCAGTTGCCATTTCGGTGGAAAGGAGACAGCGCAGCCATTGGTTCCCAAGGTGCGGGGCAAAGGTTTCCTCTTTGGTGCAGCAAGACCGAAGACCGCAAGGACGATAAGGGGGATGTCACCGTTGAGCCCACCACTGTGTCATCGCCTGATCCTTTTGCAGGCGAAGACCGCTTTTGTCAGGATAAGAACGTCCTTGTGTTCCCGCTCAAAAATGGCCGTTGTGGGATCCCTTCCCGCCTAAACATTTCGGGGGAAGAGGACCGTGGCCGCCTATATAAGTAGCTAGGACTCCCACTTCAGAAGGGGGACGAACACACTTTGCCACCGCACAAGGAGCAAGAACACTACCCTCCTAACCATCCTGAGCTCGCCTCCTGAGCCCAGGAACCGCTGTACTAGCTCCTATTCTAGCTCGCCCGGAGCCAATACACCAAAGCAGGAAGTAGGGTCTTACACCACACGGTGGCCCGAACCTGGATAAACTCTTGTGTGCTTCTTCGTTGTTTGCTTGAATCCTTCCACCAAGACGAGAGCGAGGCGCTAGGTAGACGTGAGTGGGAGATATCTTCTTCACGCCCCTGTGTTCGAACTTAACGGGTTTTGCGGAGCCCTGAATCCGACATTTGGCGCGCCAGGTAGGGGGCGTGTCGAAATCTCGCCTCTCCGACGACCTCGCCGCGTTCTCGTCACCGACCCTGCTCCACAGCCATGGTGGACACACGCCGAGCTCGCGCCGCCCGCCGTGCTGCGAACGTCGCTCAGACGGTGCCCGCGGGCAACAGCGCACCGCTCCGCCCCAACTCGCCGGTCGCCAATGCAGCCACCGACCCGGCTGTCCACGAGCGACAGGACTCCTCGCTGCCGCTTTCCGTGCGGCGGGATGGCCGCACGGCAACACCTTCACCCTCGCCGGCCGCAGCGTCGTCCTCGTTGGTCCGCCGCGGGCCGGTCTACCAGCAGCCTACGTTGCTGATGGCGCGGGAGCTCTTGTGCTACCGCGCAGTAGATGACCTCTACGACGAGTGGCTCCACCGCATCACCGAGCTCGTCAACGCCGCTCGAGAAGCGCCTACACCAACACACTCCTCACATCCTCCGTCGCCCCCGGCGGGGAACGAGGGCCATGAGTCCCGGCTCCGCCTCCCCTCCACCACGCCAGCCAGGAGGGCCGGCGCGAGGCCCCTCGACCTGAGCAACCCCGCAGAGCCCACGCCCGCGACGAGGAGAGATGTTAGGTGATTCCGCACCCTCATGCAGGGGCTCGTGGGCCCCCTGGCCCACAGCGCCCAGACCGCACACCACAGGAGGTGGTGGCGCCAGCACCTCATGAACCAGCATCGCAAGCGCAGGGGGCGCCTACGATCGTGAGCGTGGCTGGATGTCGCACCCTAGCCCCTGAGCTACGGCGCCTTGTCTGGCCCGGCAAGTTCAAGCCGGACCTGCCTCCACGCTAAGACGACACCACCGACCCCACGAAGTTCCTCCAACTCTACGAGCTGAGCATCGAGGCGTCCAACGGCACTGAGCAGGTCATGGCAAACTGGTTCCCCATGGCTCTGAAGGACGGCGTGCGCTCCTGGCTCCTAAACCTCCCTGCGGGATCCATCTCCTCCTGGCAAGAGCTTCGCGAGCGTTTCGTCGCCAACTTCCAAGGCACCCGCGACCGAACCCCGGCAGCTGCTGATCTGCGCCGTGTGAGGCAGCAGCCGGGAGAAACCCTGCAAAAGTACATCCAACACTTCAACACCATGCGCCTCTGTATCCCCAGGGTCTCGGATGAGGCCATCATCTCCGCGTTCTCCGATGGCGCCCGCGATGTCAGGATGAGGGAAGAGCTCGCCATTCACGAAGAACTGTGCACAGCCCTCGAGATCTTCAAGCTCGCAGCGAAGTGCGCCAGGGCGGAGGAGGAAGGCCGCCTCTCCCTTCAGGATCTGCCTGAGGCGGAGGCGGACGACAAGAAAACCAAGGCCAAGGAGTCAAAGCGCAAGGGACCCGCCGTGCTGGCTGCAGAGCCAGAAGTGAAGCGTGGCTGCAGCTACGATGACCTCCCCAGGGACAACCGACCATACTGCGTCTTCCACAACGTCCACAGCCACAACACCAACGACTGCCAGGAGCTTAGGGTGACGCACGGCGGGCACGTTGGGCAGCGCCCTGAGCGCAACAACCGTGGCTACGACCATGGAGGAGGCCGAGGAGGAGGAGGTTGGGATGGCAGGAACTCGCACCAAGGGTGGCGTGAGCAGCCTCGTGAAGACCACTGGCAGGAGCAGCCTCGTGACGCCCCCTGGCGCGACCAGCCTCGTGAGGGTCGCCCTCAGGGCAATGGAGGCCTGCCTCCGCTGCCACCACCGCCAAGGAGGAATGACGATGACCGTCAGGGAGACGGGGTAGGGGGCTTCCAGGAGCCGCGTGCAGTTGCATGCATTCTGGGAGGGGCCCCGGCTTCTCACCGCATCTTCAAGCAGTTCACCCGTGAGGTGAACGCGGCGCTTCCCAGGCGTGACGCCGCACGCAACCTCGGGTGGACCAAGCAAGTCATCGCCTTCGACCCCAAAGACCAGCTCAAGTCAGTGCAGCCCCAGGCGCCCTCCCGATGCTCTGCACCCCGACCATCAACAACGTCCTGGTGACCAAGACCCTTATCAACGACGGAGCAGGGCTCAACGTCCTCTCCGTCCAGACCTTTGAGACGCTCCAGGTTCCCTACGATCAGCTCCACCCAACCAAGCCATTCTACTGAGTCACGGATGGCTCCACACTCCCGATGGGGCAGGTGCGCCTCCCCGTCACCTTTGGCGACCGCGACAACTACCACAAAGAGCTCATCGACTTCGACGTCGCCAACATCCACCTCCCGTACAATGCCATCCTGGGGTATCCTGCCCTCGCCAAGTTCATGGCGGCGACCCATCACGGCTACAACGTCCTCAAGATGCCCGGGAGTGGC
>LR738715.1:534694186-534733895 GCA_902687465.1 Secale cereale
CACTCCCGATGGGGCAGGTGCGCCTCCCCGTCACCTTTGGCGACCGCGACAACTACCACAAAGAGCTCATCGACTTCGACGTCGCCAACATCCACCTCCCGTACAATGCCATCCTGGGGTATCCTGCCCTCGCCAAGTTCATGGCGGCGACCCATCACGGCTACAACGTCCTCAAGATGCCCGGGAGTGGCGGAGTCATCACGATCGCCTCCGACGAGAAGTAAGCGGTGCGTTCCCCGGAGCATGCCTACCAGACCGTGGCGGTCGAGTGCTCCGATGAGGATGGAGCCGTCCTCGCCCTGCAGACCGCCCCCATGAAGAATAAGAACCTACCCGTCGACGGACCTCAGGACGCGGGGCCCCCTGACGGCCTGGCCTCAGGACTCGCGCCTGCTGACGAGGTGCCCTCCACCCTTGCATAGGAGGGCACGCTCGACTCCCCTCTGCTGACGGTCCTAGGGGCTCTCCTCTGGAGTGTCCCCGAGCTGACCCATGCCTCGAGGGAGGTGTTCGAGCACCACCTGCAAGTGTACCTTGATGTGCGTTTTTGTGAGCCCAGCGTGAGCCGTTCAGCGCTGGGGGGTCAGAACTTCATCGACCAAGTTACAAAGGAACTTCAGTACGCAAGACTCATCCGCGGTGGTCGTAACCGCACAACCCCAAGTTCACCTGCTCGCGGCCCAAGCGACTGCTTCCGCGTCTGCGTCAACATCACAGGTTTCAACCGAGCCACTTCTCAGGAGCCCTTCTTGCCGACGGCGGTCGGCCGGAGGAGGCCCTCCCCTGTAGCTACGTTCGCACACTCTTCGGCTTCTGCAACGCAGCTGCCACATTCCAGCATCTCGCGCAGCGGGCCTTGGGGGCTCGGGAGGCTCAGTGGCAGGCGGTCCGGACGGAGCGAGAGCCGGGCCCGCGCGACCACTGAGAGCCTCTAGAGCCCCTGGGCCTCAGGAGCCCGACGATCCTTATTAGCGACCCGCACATCTCACGTCTTTAGCTACCCCAACTCTCCTTCGGCAAGTATCAGGTGATACTTCAGGTATCCAAACGAGGGCGCCCCTCAGGCTGCATCATCCTTGGGCCGCTGGGGGCTGATCCCCCGTGGTTACCTCCCTTTTTGCATGATCAAGGCCGGATATTTCTTTCCATTCGCATTATCTATATGCTCGGCGTCCTCACCGCCACTAAAGTCATGAGCCCTTGTGAGCCCACTCGCGACCGCCCCATGATTAAGGATTGGCATGACGTCTGTGCTCAGGTCCGTCCCTGCAGCGTCGATAAACCCAAGGGCTGAGCTCTGTCTAGCGAGCCATTCCCGTGACGGCACCTCCCATGGTCCTTGGTGCCTTTTTCTCGCATGGGCTAATCGTGGATGGGTAAGTAGGGGTCCGTGGCAGGTGCCTCGCTCACACGGGAACCGCGCGCCGGCTGTTTTTCTTTTGGATCGTGGCATGAGAAGACTGGGTACGATGTATGTGCTCGGGTCCGTCCCTGCAGCGTCGACAAATCTAGTGGCTGAGCTTTGTCTCGCGAGTTATCCCCGTGACGTCACCTCCTGGGGTCGCTGGTGCTGCAGCCTTCTCATGCAATATCCACTGGAGATGCACTCGGCGCAGGTCGACACAACACCTCTCTTTTCACATTTTGCAGAAGAAGACTCAGGCGCAACCCGCCTCAGGGTAGGGTCTCGTGAGTGATGCGTAAGCTCACGAGAACTTCCTCAGAGTCGTTCAGCTCGTCCTGATGAGGGCCCATATACACCTTGGCTGTTCTACCATGCAAGCCACATGTCAGGACGGGGCTGTACACGCCCTGGAGTCTCTCCCGGTGGGAGGCTCCCTCCCACGGTCCAGTGGAAGTACCAAGCTCCGCGCTGGCAGATCCAACCGAGGAGCGGTTATGACCATGAACCAGTGAAAGCACCAAGCTCCATGCTGGCCAATACGACCGAGGCGCGGTTATGCCCACACTCCACGCAAGTGTGGTAGCTCTATGCTCCGCGCTAGTTATAAACAACTGAGGGTTTCCCCCAGTGGTCGCACCAACCTCAGGGATCTTTTCAGCTCACGACACTCATAGCTTCTCCTTGGATGGGTGTCGCGAGGGGGGCTAGGAACGGGGGCTATGCTCAGGTCACGCATGGCAGACGCCACCCTACCAGGTGCCCAGACACCTGACCTTTTTGTGCCCCCATCCCAAGCGAAGGTTCGTGGGCAAGGTATGGGGCTTGTTCTCCTTCATGAGAGCCGTTCGTACGCCAAGGGGGACCCCTGGGAATCGCGACCCAGGGGCCTAACTGGCCACATAGCCCCTCATCCCTTGAGTCTAGTTACGACAATAACCCCAGTCATCCGGAAGGCTCAATGGCGATCGAGGTATGCGCGGGGTTGGGCCCTGCCGACGCAGAACGAAAACGGGATCGCTTGAACGTCAAGGGGGACCCTTGGGCATCGCGACCCAAGGGCCTCACTGGCCACGTAGCCCCTCATCCCTTGAGTCTAGTTACTACGGTAACCCTGGTCATCCAGAGGGCTCAATGGCGAGTCTAGTTAGTACAGTAACCCCGGTCATCCAGAGGGCTCAATGGCGGTCGAGGTATGCGCGGGGTTGGGCCCTGCCAACGCAGAGCACCTAAGCAAACATGAAAAGAAGCAAGCATGGAAATCAGCTAGCTATTACAATAATGTCATGTTTTTTCAAATTCAAACAAAGTTCATACGCCTCCCCGAGGCACTCGCACTTCTCTCACTAAACAGGACGGATCAGGTATTGCCAAGCGCAGCATCACCGGTCTCCATCTCTTCGGCTGCGATGATAGCGGCCCAGAGAAACGTCTCCACCGACCACGTGGCTTCTGGGCCTCAGGAGCGATCATTGCCGCCTCCTCACGAAGGCACCTAGACACCAAACCCTGCCTCTAGGGAAGGGCAACAGGAATCAAGCACCATCTGACCGCAGGAATTGCTAAGATAAGTCTTCAACGCCGCCCCCGCTTGCATACCTACACCACCACTTACTATAGTTATGGATCCGCTAAGGCATGAAAACCCTTCCCGATGGACCAGTGGGCGGCTGCCTGCACGCTGGGAGGGACCTCCTGAGCATCGCGCCTCGGGGCCTTAGGCTACCACGGGAACGGAAGAAAGGGGGAATCATGCTCTAACAAGGGGCTCGTGCAGGACATAAGTTTATAACACTAGATAGTAACAAATGTATTGCAAGAATTTACTTGTCCTTGTGGAGCACTCCATGATGTCCCGCAGGCGTAGGGCCTTAGGCTACCACGGGAACGGAAGAAAGGGGGAATCATGCTCTAACAAGGGGCTCGTGCAGGACATAAGTTTATAACACTAGATAGTAACAAATGTATTGCAAGAATTTACTTGTCCTTGTGGAGCACTCCATGATGTCCCGCAGGAACTATGCTAAGGAAGACGCTCTCGAGGAACTCGGCTTGAACTTCTTCAACAAGGCGACGCCGGGAGGACACCGTTTTCCTCCGGTGATAGGGGCGGCGACTTGGCGGCTCATAGCTCTCGTCGGAGCTCGAGACCTTCTCAGGGGTAGCATAACTACTACCAGGAGAATCGGAGACGTAGCCAACGGCGAGCGCCTCGCTGCCCTGACGACATGGGGAATGGTCGCCAGCGAGCTCATTCCCTGCGCCACACGGCAGCCCGAGGCCGTCCGCCCCGAAGACTTTGAAGGTCATCACGCCCGCTGTATCCAACGTGAAATGAAGAATGTTCCTCCCGGCGGGGGCACAGGCGCGGCGCACCACGCTCCAGCCCCAGGTCATGAAGACCTGGCCAGAAGAAACCACCTCCACGTCGGCATGCGAAGGAGAAAGGCGACACCCCTCGTGCCTCAGCTCCATCATCACCCGGCCACGAGCCGGGTGCACCTCCCTCAGGAACGGAGGAAGAAGGATCCATGAATGCGGAGGGGCCCCCGCCCACACGATGAACTTGTAGGTATCATCCTTAGAATGGGACAGCACCAGGGCGCGAGGAGACGCCCGCCTTTCCGGGCGACTGACGGTGCCACCCCTATCGCCGCCCCATCTCCATCTGCCTGCCGCTGGAGCGTACAAGGGAATCGGAAATCCTGGTGGTGCCCGCGTGCAACACGTGCGTGTGTCCGACGGCCTCAGGGACGCACTCGGAGAATTACGGCGCCTCTTCTTCGGGGGGAGCCGCTCAGGCTCTACTGTCGGGCTCTTCCCTTTCTCCGTAGCCGAGAACCTGCGAATCGGCGCCATGCAGCCCTGGGAGCAATGGAAACGTGGGGATCGGCCTGCAACAGTCAAGTGAGAGGCGTAGTGCCTCACCTCCCGTTTATAAGCCAAGAAGATCAACCGGCGGCCACTCGCGCAGCCATAATGGCCCCACTGCCCGCGCCAAGGAGTTGTCAAGTCGCACGGTTGCCACGATTGCGTGGGAAGTGGAGTCGCCCACGTCCCATCCAACCGTCACGCGCCAGCCTGGCCTGCAGCCATTTTGGGGCCCGCGGCGCTTCGTCCTCGACCGAGGCTTCGCCCTGAAGCCAACTCCGCGTGCACCTTGGGCCCGGGGGCTACTGTCGGCGTCCTGGGAACCAGGGTACCCAGACTTGCCTGTCTGTGGGCCGCGATGCGCTCCTACAAGCGGCCTGGTATGACCCAGCTGATCGACCAGGTGCTCAAGACCCTCGCGAGGAGAACGACATCAAGACCTCCTCGGGAGCAGCCTCAGCAAGGCGTTCCGGAGGGGCGGAGAATCCAAGGCCAAGCCTGCCTTAGGAGGAGGCAGTGATGTCAGCAGTGACGCACTGCGCCAGCGGCGCAGTTGCCATTTCGATGCAAAGGAGACAGCATAGCCGTTGGTTCCCAAGGAGCGGGGCAAAGGTTTCCTCTTTGCTGCAACAAGACCGAAGACCGCAAGGATGATAAGGGGGATGTCACCGTCGAGCCCACCACCGTGTCACCACCTGATCCTTTTGCAGGCGAAGACTGCTTTTGTCAGGATAAGAACGTCCTTGTGTTCCCGCTCAAAAATGGCAGTTGTGGGATCCCTTCCCGCCTAAATATTTCGGGGGAAGAGGACCGTGGCCGCCTATATAAGTAGCTAGGACTCCCACTGCAGAAGGGGGACGAACACACTTTGCCACCGCACAAGGAGTAAGAACACTAGCCTCCTGACCCTCCTGAGCTCGCCTCCTGAGCCCAGGAACCGTTGTACTAGCTCATATTCTGGCTCGCCCGGAGCCAATCTACCAAAGCAGGAAGTAGGGTCTTACACCACACGGTGGCCCAAACCTGGATAAACTTTTGTGTGCTTGTTCGTTGTTTGCTTGAATCCTTCCACCGAGATGAGAGTGAGGCGCTAGGTAGACGTGAGTGGGAGAGATCTTCGTTCACGCCCCTTTGTTGGAACTTAACTGGTTTTGCAGAGCCCTGAATCCGACACAACCCTTTCGTGCGAACAACCCTGGCTATGTATGTGAGTGCATGCACGTGTACTCCCTCGGTCCGTGAAAAGCTGTACATCTAGCATTAGAAAACACGACATGTAGTGGTCAGTTCATTGCATGCAATGCTATTAATTAGCAAATAAACATTAAGTTCTCTCATTTTCCACTCCGCCTTGGTTGCTAAATATAAGTCTTCATAGAGATTTCAACAAGTGACTACATACGGAGCAAAATAAGTGAATCTACACTCTAAAATATGTCTACATACATCCTTATGTTGTAGTCCATTTGAAATGTCTAAAAATACTTATATTTAGGAATGGAGAGAGTACATATTTATCCTTAATTACAGCATGCAACAACCTTCATTTAATCTTCTTCTCTCAATGGTCGCATGCACACATAAGTCTGCTACTTTTGGGCGTTAATTATGCCATGAGGTTCTGGTTCCTCTTGGTCAATGTGTAAATCTCTATATGTACAGTCTTTCACGGATTGAGGGAGTCGGTTGAGCAATTGAGCGTGAGCGTGTGTGTTGCGTCGTGTACTGTGTGCCGCATGGATGCGTGACTGTTTCGTGTGTGCATGTGCATGTGTGAGTGCTGCATCTATGCATGCATGCATGCATCAGGCTTTTACTCCCTCCCATTGAAATTTTCATATTTCAAGCCTCATTAAAACAGTGCATGCAAGAATTAAGACTAGCCACAGTGGAGAGTAACATACACTAGTAGTAACATACATTTTCTAAAAAAAAATCTTCGGGCACTCATCATTTACTACCTCCGTCCTGGTTTGTTGGTCCCATTTGTAATTTGTATTGTACTACCTTTGTTGGTGATTTATTATTGACCTGTATATAAACCTCTGTACTGGTTTATTAGTCCCCTTCGTACTTAGTGTAAAATTTTGATCGTAAATTTAACTAACATTGTGTCCATGCATGTCATAAAAAACAATACCATTAAAAACAATGTTCAAATACGAATCAAGTGATACGATTTTTAGTGGCATGCATTAACATTTATTAGTTAAATAGATGGTCAACGTTTAACACAATATACTACTAGTACTCCTACATGATTGGCGCTGGGTGCCTTGGCCAATGTTTCATCTTGTTGGACAGGATGAGAGTAGAGGTATAGGGATACTGTAGATAGGAAGTCTTGGCGATCCATTATTCCACTTCTTGGTCAGAGGGAACTATTCAACAAGTCTTCACAGTGGAGTGACAATGCACGTTGTAGCAGATGGGACACTTAATTAATATAAGCTGAACCATCATGTTGGTGTTACTAAATCAACCTTACCCAGTACTGCCAACATGTTTGCTAGTGGAGCATGCTTCCGCAAGTACGCCTACGCACCTCTCTCTTCCATTAGCTGACATATGGGCCCTCTCGAGGTAGACCCACATGTCATCGGTTAACTATTTACACTCCGAAGGATGGTATATCCTGGTAGTAGTACTAGTAGAATTGAGATTTAATGCACTTTCCCGCCCGTCTTTCCCTCTTCCTCCTCCTATCTTCTTCTTCCTCCTCTCTTCCCCATCGTTGGCCGCGCACCATTTCCCCCTGCTCACTTCTCTCCCACCGGTGCCATCTTCCTTGGTAGCTCGCGTGTACCATATCCCCCATGCTCACTGCTCGTCCACACACGCCATCTTCTTTGCTCGCCCGCCCGAATCCACTTCCCCGCTCTCACACAGGCATCAAAAACCCCAATCACTCAGCACCCTAGAAAAAACCTATGGTGGAACCGACTGACACACAGAGACGCGATTGGAATTCCCTCCCTGATGTTCTCTTGGAGCAGATATGTAATCATATGGACCTGCTCAGCACCATGCATCTGACCGCATGCTCGGTGTCTTTGTACCGTCTACTCATCTGCAACCGGCTGGCCCTTTTCCAAACACCCTATTTGCTAATGCCTGATCCTTGCAGGTGGCCCAAACACCGACTTGACGATCCTACGGAGGTTGTCGTGGTGCCCCTCGACATGCTACCACTACCCGTCCACCTGTCCTTCATGCGTGACCACTACTGGGCGGGCATGAAGGCTAAATGGATCGTCCTCATCCACCAATCCGGTAGTCCTGTTGATATCTACACCTACCAAGAGATCACCCTTCCATCGTTGGATACCGCCGGCATCGAGGCTCACGGCCCGCCGGACACTCCTGCCTACTACGCACGAGACGCGTCGAGCTTTTGGTGCGATCTCCGTTTGCTGAAGGTTGTAATCTGCGAAGTGCCCACACCATCCGAAGACTACATGGATTACAAGCTCATTGTCGTGTTCGACATGGGATTATTCTATCTGGAATCCGGTCGCCATACATGGTTATGGCTCATCATCAATCTTGTTGACCCGCCATTCCTACCTGATGTGCATGATGGCATTATTTACGCGGTCGAGGCACATATTGGCTGCATATACTGGTGGAATCTATCCCCGTGTAATTGTTCTATCTCATCTAATCTTTACCTTATGAATACGACTACCTATTGATTGTTAGAAATTTAGAATAGATAGTATGTATATAACCACATCATTGCTATACGTTCCTCTCATGTCCTAGATTTTTATGACCACACATATTATTGTTGGAGTTGATACGAGAACAATTGGCATCTAATGATGGTTAGAATAGATATTAACTTGCGGTATGATTATGACCATGGCATTGCAATTCTCTGTCTATGATCTGTGTCACTATTGTAATAATCTTAATTCCACACATACTCTGAACATGATTGTATATTTTTTCCTTCTGTTCTCCAATTTGATTTGTTGCAGCAGACGCAAATGCGCTGGCCTTCATAATTCCAGGACTTGGAAATATACAAGTCAATGGGTGGTGGTTTATCGCTCGTTCAACTGACATTGGTTATTTGACGATCATTCGCACGTACCAAATTGACCAAACCATTTCATCAAACCACATGCAGTACAATGCCTGGAGCATTCGTGACTGTGATGGATATGGCTACTTCGTGTTGGAGAAAGATCCCAGCTCCGTTGGGCCAGGCGTATTCAATTGGAAGCACGTTTACAGCCTCAACAACCACTCCATGTTCCTCAGGCTCAATTATCCGAACATCCAACCAATCATCGATCATATCACCGGCGATGATTACCGTGCTATGCAACTTCCATTCGCCAAGAGGAACTGTGTTTACACATCGTACCATGGGTTTCATGAATCACCATATCCAGAGATTCGTCGACACAGCTTGTTGCCAGATAATCTTCAGTGTGTGAAAGGCATCAAGCTTCCAAGCGATGAATGGCTTTTGCAAACCCGACATGCGGTGATGTGGTTCATGCTAATAGCAAATATGCACAACTTGATTCATAGTGATATCTAGACTGAGCCATGTATCCTTCTGCTGTAGAATGACCCTCTTTTGTTAGATATTATGTACTATAGTTAGTTTGAAGGATAGATACCTTTTTGGGATCAAGTGCATCCTAACTCACTTGCGTAGGATGTACTGATAATGATGATGGAGATGCTGTGCAGAAGCCATTTATATAGCAATTAGGCTTCAAGTGCGTAGTCATTGGTGAAAGTGTTGTCCAATGGGAATTATATTTTGTATTACTCATATAGCCTACAAAGTTTGTCGCACAACCTTGTAACTTCGTACTACTCCATTTATAATTTTGTAATAGTCCTCTATAGTGTATATTGCACTACTTGTACTACTACCTCCCTTCTAGTTTATTTCTCCCCTTCGTAATTCGTGTCAAATTTTGACCATAAATTTAACTAACTAAATGTTAATGCATGTGACAAAAAATTATATCATTGGATTTGTATTTGAACATAGCTTCCAATGGTATAATTTTTGGTGACATGCATTGACATTTTGTTCATCAAACCTATGGTTAAAATGTGACATTAAATACGACTAGTAAGTACTCTCGTATAGTAGTACTAGTATACGCCGGTCAAATTATTCATCATGCCCTCACATTGAATTGACATGAGAACACACTGTGCGTGAGGTGACACAAGAGTCCCGGTGGCGTGTTCGGATCACCAAAGTGAGCCTCACCCCTCTTGTAGTACTAGAACAGAACTCTCGCATTCTCTATAAAATCACCCTCCGATTCTCTCATGGTCTCCCCGCCTCCCAGCCGCCGCCTTGTTTCGATCCATTTGGTACGATGAGCGATGAGCTACTAGAGTTGCTATACTTCATTGCAGGTAGTCAAAAGGGAGACGCTGAAAAAATCGATCTCAACAAGGATGCTCTTCAAGCTAGCCGGATGAAGGCAGGAACCATAGAGGCCGCTCCAGTGAGTATTCATCCCGTCGCCCTGTATGATGATTTCGATCTTTATGGGGGTTTTCAAGTCTTTAGAGTCTACATGTAGTAATGAAGCCGAGACCCCAGTTTTCGGGTATTGTGGACTTCAGATTTGGAGTACGACTTATCTGTCGAAATATTTCATCATTTACTTCTAATAGTTGATTGATCATTGAGTACCATTTTACTGGAATTAACAAGTGCAAGTCCAAGAAGGATTGGCTGGTCCTGCCGGCTGGCGCCAAGTTCGATCCCACGGATCAGGAGCTGATCGAACACCTTAAGGACAAAGTGAGTGCTGACAGCGCGAGATCTCATCCTCTCATCGATTTGTTCATATCAACCATCGACAGTGAGCATGGCATATGCTACACCCATCCTGAGAAACTTCCAGGTGAGACACCGATCGGCCGTCTACTTGCACAAACATATTCCTTTGTTTGTAGCTCTATTTTCCTTTTTAGACGCGGACCTAGTGAAGCAATTATTATTTCATAGTTATTAGAAAGTTAAACAAGTACCTCCAACATGCCAAAGATGTTATGAAAATGCCAACTACATACCGTAAAACCTGTATTCGCCAATACTTCAGGTATCACACTGAGTGGCCTAAAAAAACATTTCTTCCATCTCAACTCCAGGGCGTTCAAAGGGGCATGGGGACATGTCGCAAGATATATTCGGAGTGTGGAATGCACGCGATGTGCCACAAGTCCGGCAATACCTTGCCGGTGATGGTCAACGGCCGGCAGACAGGCGGCAAAAAGGTTCTAGTGCTACGCACCAACAAGAACTTCGACTAGCAGAGGACTAACTGGGCGATGAACCAGTACCACCTCAGGGACATGGAGCAATAGAAGGAGCGGGAGCTGGTCGTCTGTAATATTTTCTACCAGACGAACACTAGGGCAATGACTAAAAAGATTATAAGTTAGTTTTGTATTGTTGTTAAGGATCTTTTGGTATGAACTTGGCATTTGCTTCCAACCATCATGTCGAGGGTCGGCGTGGATATAATGTTGAATCATTTGTTTCGAAACGAATTTTCAGGCACCTGGTTTATTTTTGGGGTGCGTAGCATAAGCACCTGTTGTTCGAGTTCCCAGTTCTCCAAATTTTTACATACTAGCAAGATGCTCGTGCGTTGCACGGAACATCAAGATGCATTTATATTAGTTTATCATGTGGGAGATAAGGATGAAAGAGGGAAGGCCTTATCTGCAAATGTGGAGAGGAGTGCAGGTATAGATGGGATGGACTATATTGCAGGATGGCAGGCACACCATCATCACTAATTCTGTTTTTTTATAAGAGTAGAGATTTGAGTTTGCGTGGGATCCATCCTGTGGGTTTCACAGGCTGATAGTTTTTTGAGACAATCACAGGCTGATAATGTTGAATGTAGCACGCTGGGACTGGGCTATGATACACCAAGCCCAGCTGCAAATTGTTAAAAGAGAGGAGCGATGGATATGGGCCTTCCAGAATTATTTTTTAGAACTTCCTTCCAGAAGAGTTAAGTATCGCGACAAGCGCCTCCCATGGACTCAAAAAGGCCTAGTCAGTTATTTTTAGTTAAATGTAAATTATTCCATAATAAAAAGAAATATGTAAAATCCAATGAATTTAGTCTGGTTTCATTGAAAATCATCCGAATTGCATGAAATTTGTCTGTGAAACCACAAGACCTGTCCATAAAGAACCTAACTGTACGGAACCAGCAGGTCCATGGAGGTACGCAAGCAGGTGCATGCACTTATTATCACGATGAAAAAATAATGTTGAAGTCTGGACGGTGAACCCATGAAAGTTTCAATGTAGTCACAATGAATGAGAAAATTCTACAAGTACAGACTGATAACTGGGATCCAGCAAGTATATTGTTTTTTGGAGAAACAAATATATTGTTTTTTCAGGTCGAGCAAATATCAACTGGGCTGTAGACTGCCCAGGCTTGGTTTTGTATTTGACAGGCCCAGCCCATGACGAAAATGGGGCACAAAGATCCAGTAGGTTTCAACTGGCCTCTGTCCCGCCATCCTTAGTTATATTTTCTCTTAGAACATCCGCAGGCATATATTTTTACTGAAGAAAACGCATAGCCCAATTTATTTTCCTTTAAAACGCCATGTCCTACTTCCATTTTCTTCAGTAAACATTTTAACCATGCAATAAAGACCTAGCTATCCTTCCCAAAAAAAACTTCCATTTTATGGTCTCTACCTATAGTTTTACTAATTCATGCAGATATATTATTATATTGAAAATACGTAGAGTTCCCTTTTCATCTTTTCATTCTTATTTTTTGTTGTTGTTTTCCCTCCCAGCGCTGATTTTTTACCGCTGGTTTTCCCTAAAATCAACTAAATTGTCGCACGTCTTCTTAGCTAACAAAGAGAAAACAATATGTTATTTGGCAAATCAATAAGTTCTTAAAAATAAATGCTTATCATTTCTAGATTAAAACAGTTCGGACTCCACAAAAAATATGCAAAATTAGGTTGAACTTTTTGACGCGGTCCTGGGCAGAAAATGGGCTGGAATAAATTCCTTAAGAATTAGCAAATGGGCTGCAATTTATTAAAAAAATAGCAAATGGGCTCAATGATGCCTGCCATAGATTTGGAGGCTGACTTGTGGGCCTACTAAGTTCATGCGTACACATGGTTTCTCAAAAAAACTTAGCACAATCGACTCTACCTGCGTCAGACTGTTACATGTCAATCCAATGATAATCGTTCTTCTTTAGTCTCTGATCATCCTGCTCCAGCTGCCCAAACCAACGCCGGTGGAGCCTCCTGCTCCAGCCTCCCATGGCCGCTTGTGCCGCCGGGCAGGCCTCATGGCCCCAGCCTGCCTGGACATCCCTCTACTCCCCCACACATCATGTTATTCTCCGGCGATGGCAGCCTCACACTATAGCCGAACCAGTAAACCCTCGTACCCCCTTTGCATGAGAAACAACTACCGAGTCTTCGTTGGTTTCGGGTTGTTCCCTTACTTGGCCTCGACGAGTCACTGTCGTCCACCGCCTTGGTGCTCTCGGTGGCGGCGTGGTCAATGTGGTTAATGATCGACATCCATCGGAAGATGACTGTGCATGGACAGGCTGACTGCTAGGTCCACGGCCGCACACCAGGAAGTGCCTCCTTATTATGCGCAAAATAATGATTCATCCACCTGACAGCAGGGACCTACTAGAAGGGCCTTTGTTTGTCGTGAAAAAACGTTCCTCCCGCTGATATCTTCGCACGCAATGAAGTGCCTCCTTAGTACGCACAAGAAAATGAACACTCCTCCTGCTAGTTGGGACCCACCCGATTTGGAGGCAGACTTGTGGTCCTACAAAGTTGACGCATACGCATGGCTTTGTCAAATTATAGTCAACAAATGATTCTAGGCACTACAAAAAAACCACTCCCGTGATAATACGTGTTTGTCACAGTAGGTCATGTTTTCTGTCATGCATGTACATCTATGGCGATTTTATGACAGAATCAAGATAGTCATACCTGTGATGTCGTAGAAGCGTTCCATGACAGTACCGAAATTATCATCATGGAAGTGTTCACTTCCATGACGATAAATGGCGCGTCATGGAAGTGATTTCACCAAGGGTAACCGACATGTGCCATCCACCGTAACGGGTCACCATTAAGCTATCGGGTTCGGTTTTCGATCTGATAACCCGCTAACAGTGAGGACCAATGGGAATTTTCCACGTGTAAAATTCTCATTGGCCGAAGTAACCACGTGTTAGCTCCACGTGCGGACAGATGTTAACCAATCAATGGACAGGAGGCGCCAGTGATACATTGACATGTGGCATGGCCCAATAGTGGCCCATTCAGGTCAAAAGGCCGGCCCGTTTGACTTGGTCAAAGGATAACGGGCCAGTCCATCCAAAGCCTGCTAACGGCCTGCTCACATATAGCCCACCCAGGCCGAATAACCCCGGCCCATTATGGCCTTTTCGAAATCGGCCCACTAGCTTCCACTGGGCTATCCAATATGATTCTAGCAAATTGTAACTTCCGGCCCATGTACGACCCATGACATCTTTCGGCCCGTATGAGGCTGTTTGTAACTCTTGGCCCATTAACGGCCCGCACTGAAACTGGCCTAGAATCAACAGTATATTGCTTCATACCCATTAACAACCCGTTACTCCATTGGGCCGTTCCTAGCCCGTGCTATCTTTCGGCCTTTTAAGGGCCAATTTATTCTTGGGCTCATTTGCTGTATTCGGTTGCCTATGGTCCGTTACGGGCCTTTTCCGCTTGTGGGCCAAATTCAGCCTGTGGTTAATGTCGGCCTATTTGTGGCCCATTAATCCATTGGGTCATTTCATAGTGTCATCAAATACGGTCCATTAACGACCCGTTATGCCTGTCGATATCATTAAGCCCATTATACTCGTCGGCCTCTTAAAGGCCCATTATCGTCGGCCCATGAACGGACGACTGCCACTCTAGCCCGTTTACGGCCCACAATGCGGTCCTTTATTGGCCCATGTATGGCCAATCGATAATACGACCCGTAGAAGGCCCATTGATTCTATGGCCCATAGAAGGCCTTGGTGACAACGGTCCGTATGTTGCCCATGGTTATTGTGTCTTAGTTTTAAAAAATTGGTTATTGCTTCCACTAGCAAACCACGAAAAAAGAACTGGACTGACTACATGCAAACAAATAAACAAGACAACATGGTAATAAATAAGCAAGCAACATATGCTATGCTATTACGACTATTAGACATATTACAAGCATTGGGCATTAAATTTTGCCACCAGTGTAAATATGGGGAACAAAGCAACATATTACATACACTGGTTGTCAAATTTGGCGACCAGTGCAAAAAAATGCCGCAACAAAACAAGTCCAGAAATAAAACCACTTCACAAGACTCAAGCAACAATATCCTGGGTATCCGCCATGCTGGCAAGACTCTTAGCAAGCTTATTAGCTTTCTCTTGTTTGGCGCTTAAATCCTCCCACACTTGCTGTTGCACCAGAAAGTATGCATCTGAATTCAGCAGGGACTTCTTCAGTCCTTCGGCTTCTGATCATAGCACATCTAATCGATGTCTTTCAACTTGAAGCTGGGACTAGAGAAGCCGAACCGATTCAGTCAGCGAGTTCGAAGAGCTTGTGCCAGTAGTAGTGGCCAATAACTCAAACACTACATCAAGGCACGACTTTGGGGTTGTCTCATTGTTTTACAAGATAGTTCTTATCATCTTTCTTGGAGACCAACTGGGTTGTCTCACTATCTTGATCCTTATCTGCATTACTTTCTCCACCATTTCATAATGGGTCCTCTTCTCCAATATTTTGGCGCCATTCTACAAGAGGAACAAGCAGACATGTCACAGGTTTACCATGTTGTATATGAAAGTAATTTTTGTAAACCAGTTCAGTTGTAAGGTGGACAGGATAACAACATGAAGCCAACATATATCTATGTAGTATGGTCACTTTATGGTCTATATCATTCTAGTTTATGTTGACAAATCAAGATATAGATAGTTCAAATCATATGTGTTTAAGACAAAGCAGCATAAACAGAATATAAGTGTGGGAAAATACACAGCACTAGCAACACTTGTAATCTGCATGCCATGAGAACATAACTGCTTATTCAATTGAAGCTAAAATAGCGTAGAGTAAGTTGCAATAGCAGACCAGTTAAAGAAACAGGTTTAAAACATAACTATTGCACCATTCGAGTTTCAATTGCATCCTTCGAATTTGAAATTAGTTGGTATAGGTAAATACAATGATGCTAGAGCAAAGGAGTATGAACCATAGCTATGGAACCTGACCTGAGAACAATTCTTCTTCTGCTTCAAGCGTTGACTTGGGGTTTGGAGTGGTGGTCCTTGTGCTGTCGGCACTGCACTTGCCTTACTAACTGCTCGTGTTTGCGTGCTCTGTGGTGGAGATGGTGCCATGTCAACTGGAACTGGGTTATTGTCAGCTAGGGTTGGGGTTACAAGGGGTGTAGTTGGTTCTCTGACCAACTGGGTAGGGTTATAATCTGCGTGAGTCTGGGTTATGTGTGGTGGGGCTGGTTCTTGGGCATGTACAATCGTGGTTCTATGTGCATCGACGGGTTGCACGATCTTTTCTAAAGACAGTGTTTTTACTACCATAGATACTGCCATCACCCTCTCCAATTCAAATGGTTGATAAACAAGAAAAGTAATTGAATGTACATGCACTGTATGATAGACATGTGCAATAGACATTACGGAAGAAAATAGGGCATGAAATAATTCACATTTATGTTGTCTAACCAAACAGGATAGCATGACACAATTTCACATATATGATAACTAATTAAACAGGATAGCATGACACAAATTCACATATATGATGGCTAAATAAATAGGATAGAATGACATACTTCAAAAAACGATGACTATGTAAAAGGATGACATGATATACCTATACGATGTGTCTATTAAAGTGGTTGGCATGTCATAATTTACATACATGCCGTCGATGGAAACATGATGGCATGATATAATTCACAGATAGAATGACATAATTCAAAATATGTTGACTATGTAAACATGATGAGATGATATAACTATATTATTTCTGTAGAAAATGTGTTGGCATGCCATAATTCACATACTTGTTGTGTATGTAAACATCATGGCATGATATAAATCAACTATATGATTTGTACACTAAGCAAGTGAGCAGAGAGCAATCACATATACTGTCAGATTCAGGGCTCCACAAAACCATTGTAAGTTCGAACACTAGGGTGCCTGCGAAGAACTCAACTTCCCCTATCAGCCTACTCGCCGTTTCTACGAACCAGCTCGAGGAACAATAAAGAACATGACACGGGGTAGTTTACCAAGGTTCAGGCCACCTAGCGGTGAGTGGCCCTACTCCTGCAATGTGGTGGATTGACTCAAGGTGGGCTGAGGAACAACTAGTACAGTGGTTGAACCACCTCGTAGGGTATGTTCTTTCTTGTGTGTGTAGAGGGAGGTCATCATTATCCTCCCATCTATGGTGGTAGATAGCTATATTTATAGTGGCCTTGGTCCTCTTCCCCTAAAATGTAGGTGCGACGGGATTCCACAACGGCTAATTTTGAGGGAGACAACTAGTACATCTTATCCTGACTAAAGGTGGTCTTCGCCTACAAAGCCTCTGATCCTGACGCCACGGTGGGCTCGACGATGACCTCCATCCCGCCGTCCTGGCGGTCCAGGTCTCGTTGCACGGAAATGGAAACCTTTGGTTGATTCCTTTGGACTTCATTCCTGTGCTTTCCTCTTTAGTACCAAAGAGGAAACTGGTCGTCCTACGCCCGCTGGCACCCGCCTAGCCTTAGTCGTCATGGCTTGCGTCATCCAAACCTCACGAGGTGAGGGCTTGCATAGAGTTCTCTGCCCCTCAGGAGCCAGCCTAGCGAGACTGCTCCCTCCGGAGGTCTTGGTGTCATCCACCTCCCGAGGCTTGGCCACCCGCGAGGGTCTTGAGTGTAGATGCTGAAGACGGGCGATACCAGGCCGATGAAGGAGCCATGTCATGGGCTGCAGGTAGGCAAGTCTGGGTACCGTGGTTCCCAGAACGCTAACAATTGCCCCCGTGCCCAAGGCGCGCTCGGACATGGCTTCGAGGCGAAGCCAAAGGGCAAGGGCGAAGCGCCGCGGGCCCCAACCGCCTGTGTCCCAGTCGACGCGTGGCTCCCTGGTGGGATGTGGGTGTCTCCACTTCCCCACGCTGCCTCGGCAACCGCTTCGACTTGACTATAGCCTGTTGCATGCAAAAAACATCATCATTACCTCCGATCGTGGGGGCCGACGGTTCGCCTCCTTCTTAATATAAATGAGGAGGGGAAGAGCCCTCTGCTCACTTCCATCTCTTTGCTTCCCATCCTTCCTTCTTTTTCCTTGCTCTGCCATCTCATCAGAGAGTCCATGGAGCTAATACGGAGGTTCTCCGCGGCGGAGAAAGGCAAGGCTTCCCAAGAGGAGCCCGAACCTCTCCCGCCGAAGAAGAGGCTTGGGCGCTCCCATGGCATCGGCGGGGGTCGTGAGGCGATGCGACCTTGGCTGGAGCAGCCTCCTCCTGGCTTCCCGATCCCTTTGTACGCCCGGGAGCAAGCTGCAGGGCAGGAGGGCATCGCCCAGTCCCCTGCCGGCGAGAATCGCAGAGGACAGGCCACGACCGTGTGGCCGGCCGCTGTGCGGGCGCACGCTAGGAGCTCGCCTCATGAGTTCATCATGTGGGCGGCAACATCACCGCTTTCGTGGATTCGTCTCCCGAGATTCTTTGCCGAGCTGATGCCGTCGAGGGGGCCAACCGAGCTGTGGCTGCAACACGCTGGATGCTATAGCCCAGCTACTGAGGCGGAGGTTGAAGTAGTCCCCCCAGGCGACATATTCATGACCCGTGGATGTGGCGAGGTTGCCCAAGCTTGTCATTCTCGAGGGGCGTCCGCCGTCCACTTTGAGTTCGACGGCGCCTCTATGATTTTCTTCAAGGTTTTCGACGAGGATGGCAGCGCTTGGAATGCTGCCTAGGGATGTGTGCTACCTCTTGAGCATGCGTTGGTTTTCCCTTGAAGAGGAAAGGGTGATGCAGCAAAGTAGCGCAAGTATTTCCCTCAGTTTTTTAGAACCAAGGTATCAATCCAGTAGGAGTGTACACGCAAATCCCTAGTACCTGCACAAACAATTAAGAACCTTGCAACCAATGCGATAAAGGGGTGTTCAATCCTTTCACAGCCACATACAAAAGTGAGATCTGATAGAGATGATAAGATAAATATTTTTGGTATTTTTGTTGTACAGATGGAAAAGTAAAGATTGCAAAATAAACTACGATAAAAATAGTAGCTGGCGGGAGATTAATATGATGGAAAATAGACCCGGGGGCCATAGGTTTCACTAGTGGCATCTCTCAAGATAGCATATTTTACGGTGGGTGAACAAATTACTGCCGAGCAATTGATAGAAAAGCGCATAGTTATGAGAATATCTAGGCATGATCATGTGTATAGGCATCACGTCCATGACAAGTAGACCGAAACAATTCTGCATCTAGTACTATTACTCCACACATCGACCGCTATCCAGCATGCATCTAGAGTATTAAGTTCATAAGAACAGAGTAACACATTAAGCAAGATGACATGATGTAGAGGGATAAACTCAAGCAATATGATATAAACCCCATCTTTTTATCCTCAATGGCAACAATACAATATGTGCCTTGCTGCCCCTGCTGTCACTGGGAAAGGACACCGCAAGATTGAACCCAAAGCTAAGCACTTCTCCCATTGCAAGAAAGATCATTCTAGTAGGCCAAACCAAAGTGATAATTTTAACATACTTGCAAAGATATTAAATCATGCATATAAGAATCCAGAGAAGAATCAAATATTGTTCATAGATAATCTTGATCATAAACCCACAACTCATCGGATCTCGACAAACAGAGTGAGAAGATCGAGGAGAACTTTGTATTGAGATCTCCAAGAAGATCGAGGAGAACTTTGTATTGAGATCCAAAGAGAGAGAAGAAGCCATCTAGCTAATAACTACGGACCCAAAGGTCTGTGGTAAACTACTCTCACGTCATCAGAGAGGCTATGGTGTTGATGTAGAAGCCCTATGTGATCGATTTCCCCTCCGGCGGAGTGCCTGAAAAGGCCCCAAGATGGGATCTCACGGGTACAGAAGGATGCGGCGGTGGAAATAGGGTTTCGTGATGCTCCTAGATGTTTTCAGGGTATATGAGTATATATAGGCGGAAGCAGTATGTCGGTGGAGCCACGAGGGTGGGGGACACACCCTCCTACATCGTGGCCGCCTCGTTGCTTCCTTGACGTCCACTCCAAGTCTCCTGGATTGCGTTTGTTCCAAAAACGATCCTCGCGAAGGTTTCATTCCGTTTGATATTCCTTTTCTGTGAAACACTGAAGTAGGCAAAAAAAATATAGCAATTTGCACTAGGACTTTGGTTAGTAGGTTAGTCCCAAAAATAATATAAAAGTGCATATTAAAGCCAATTAAACATCCAAAACAGATAATATAATATCATGGCATAATAAAAAATTATAGATACGTTGGAGAGGTATCTATGGGCGATACGCGTGGCACGACCAGGGGTGCTGAACTTGCCCTTAGCCTTGTAAGCGGCTCTTCAAGTAGCGGCAGCGAGTCCCGAGAGTCCAGAGATTCTCCGGAGTCCAGCAATAATGATAGCTACGAGCCTCCGAGCTCTTGCCATGCTCGGAGCAGGGCTTCGGCGTCCGTCCGCCGTCGGCAGTGATGTCCTCGGCTTTCTTCTTTTGTTTCCCTGCGCGGAACCACATTAAGCCCCATAGGGGATTTGTAAGGGATTGTAATGCTTCCGTCTTAATGTCACCACTCCTCGTTTCACACCAGGACTGCATATCGTGCTAGGGCATTGTATTCTTTTTCGTTCTCACTGTAGCTTGTTGCTCTACAATGACATGATCCAGTCCCCAGGCAGGCTTTAGCCGTCGGTGGTATGCCAGGTCACGGTGCAGTGGTCAAGCCAGGAGGTGAGCGGCCCGAGGTCCGGTAAGAGCCCTTGAGGCGCGTTGCTTAGGGGGTCCCCTTTAGCGCGCAAGCAGCTTCCTAGAGGCCAAAGAGGAAAACGACATTGCCCTAGCGAGATCACAGAGATTGAAACGTCAGGCTATACAGTTCTAGTTATCGTGCGGGGATGACTTATCTTGTGATGAATTCCTTGTGGGGTTCCTGGCTCTGCCCTTGCGATAGCGCCTCTAGGTGAGGCTCGCGCCGGTCTCTCCCCCCCTCAGCACAGGTAAGTGCTCTACGTCCTCAGGTCCCAGTCATCGAGCGAAGCTCAGCCGCCGCTGGTACGCCAGGTCGTGATGCTATGGTCCAGGCAGGGGGTGAGCGCTCGAGAGCCAATAGGAGCCCCTGAGGCATGATGCACAGGAGCCCCCCTTTAACATGCAAGTGGGGCACATCGAGGGGAGCGGTCGGTGAGGCCACCTTAGCCTGACTCCAAATGTCCCTGCGAATCAATCTGAGAAAGTGGTCATAGTACATGGCGGAGCTTGCCTCACTGTCGTTGATCTTTCCACTTGCACGCGTAGGCACTGAGGACCCGGTGAGGTGACGTGCGCAGGGCTGGCTGCGAATCAAAGCTTGGTCTCTCAGGTTTTTCGGCACTGAAGGGATGGACCCGAGCACATGCGTCGTGCCAGTAATTCTTTGGAACGAGCAACCAGCAGGTTGGTATCGCGTGGGAGCCGCGGTGTGTGTCGGAGCACCAGGTGAGCAGGCGATATTCTTAGGGTAACTCATGGAAGGAATAAAGCAAGTTCTTAATAGATGCAAAAATGATACATGCCAAAGGGACAGACCCACACGGCTTAGGGATGATGCAGCCCGAGGGGCACCCCCAACTGAACGAGAAGAAAAGACGATAAGCGCCGTAGGAACAGACCCACACGGCTTGGGGATGATCTAGCCCGTGGGGCGCCCCCAACTAAATGAAACAAAAAATGTCTGGCGCCGTTGCGGGAGAAGTGTTGGAGTAGCTGGAGATGCCTGCCACTGAAGTCGCTCCTCATGGGTTATCTGGCCCCTGGACCTCGCGATGCTCCTCTGGTCCAGGAGGCTCACGAAGGACCAGAGCTTCCCCCGCCAGGATCTCCTAGTACTTGGCCTTGCGAGCTGCCAGGATGCCCCGCACGCGATGCTGGTGCAAGGCAGTGCTGTTCGGTAGGCCGAAAGGCATGCGAACATAGAAGTGATGGGGACCCTCACACCGACCTACTTGGGACGGCCAGAAGAGCTCCTGAGATGTGGCTCTGTTGAGCCCTCGGATGTTGACGTAGACTCGCCCCCTGCCCTCATCGGTAGAGGGAGCGGTGCTTGGTGACGCGGGGTGGCACTTGTCTCGCATCACCCTTTCTTCCTAAAGATCCTTGATAACCTTGGTGACAAACTCCTGAGAACTTGGCGCCCCTCGCCCTGTGCTCTTTTTGCGGAAACGTCCGCTAAAGCACACCTCCACATGGTCCCCGAGTGCCTCCCTCGTGACGTTGGCCAGGTCAGAGGCCCTCCAGAGGAGAGCCCCCGAGTCCAACCTGAGAGGGGCCCCGGACGCACCTTCCTATGATAGAGGGGAATGCACCCCGTTCGTGGGCGCAGGTCCTACGGTATGGCCGTTAGGTGCTTGGCCCTCTTGACGCCCCAGGGTGAGCAGCATCTTTTTCTTCTTTGGGACAACTTCAGGTGGCTAGGCAAAGCCTTCGGCATCTGAGTTCTCAATTGCTACAACTTGGTAGGCGCGCTCGAGGGAGCAAACCGCATCTTTCTCGTTGCATGCGACCGTGATGTTGCCGCCGCTTCCTGGCATCGTGCTGATGTTGTAGCCATGGTGAGTCACCGCCATGAACTTGGCCAGCGCTGGGTAGCCAAGGATGGCATTGTACGAGAGATGGATGTGGGCGACATTGAAGTCGATGAGCTCGGTGCGGTAGTTCATGCGATCGCCAAAGGTGACATGGAGGCGGATCTGCCCTATCGGGGTGGTGGAGCCGTTAGTCACACCTGAGAAAGGCTTGGTCAGCTGAAGCTGATCATACGACACTTGGAGTGTCTCGAAGGTCTCGACGGAGAGGACATTGAGTCTGGCTCCACCATCGATGAGCGTCTTGGTGACAAGCACGTTGCTGATGGTGGGCAAGTAGAGTAGCGGGAGGGTGCCAGCCATGGCCACGCACTTCAGGTGGTCGGATGAGTCAAAGGTGACAACGTACTTGGACCACTTGAGCGGGCATGTTATCTCGAGCTTGGGGAGGACTGCACTCACCTCACTAGCAAACTGCCTGAAGACACGGTGAGATGCTGGGGCCTGAGCGCCACCAAGGATGCAAGTGATGGCACGAGGCTGCTGGAAGCCCCCAACTGTTGGGGAATGTAGTATTTTAAAATTTTCCTACAACCACGCAAGATCTATCTATCAGATGCATAGCAATAAGAGGGGAGAGTGTGTCTACGTACCCTCGTAGACCGGAAGAGGAAGCGTCAAGTGACGTGGTTGATGTAGTCAAACTTCTTCCCGATCCAACCGATCAAGCACCGAACGTACGGCACCTCCGCGTTCAGCACACGTTCAGCTTGATGACGTCCCACGAGCTCTTAATCCAGTTGAGCTTCACGGGAGAGTTTCGTCAGCACGACGGCGTGGTGACGGATATGATGTACCTACCGGCGCAAGGCTTCGCCTAAGCACTACAACGGTATGACCGAGGTGTGTTTCTGTGGAGGGGGGCACCGCACACGGCTAAAACAATTCAACTTATGTGTCTTTGGGTGCCCCCTGCCCCCGTATATAAAGGAGCAAGGGGGAGGCCGGCCGACCCTCTATGGTGCGCCTAGAGAGGCAATCCTACTAGGAATAGGATTCCAATCCTATTCCTAGTAGGAGTCCACCAAGAAGGAGAGGGGGAAGGAAGGAGAGGGAAAGAGGGGCCGCGCGCCACCTCCTGGCTGCTGCCCTCTCTCTCCCCTATGGCCCACTAGGGCCCATCATTCCCCCGGGGGGTTCCGGTAACCCCCCCGGCACTCCGGTAAATTCCGAAACTTTCCAGAACACTTTCGGTGTCCGAATATAGTCATCCAATATATCAATCTTTACGTCTCCGACATTCCGAGACTCGTCGTCATGTCCGTGATCTCACCCGGGACTCCGAACTACCTTCGGTACATCAAAACTCATAAACTCATAATACCGATCGTCATCAAACGTTAAGCGTGCGGACCCTACGGGTTTGAGAACTATGAAGACATGACCGAGACTCATCTCCGGTAAACAACCAATAGCGGAACCTGGATGCTCATATTGGCTCCTACATATTCTACGAAGATCTTTATCGGTCAAACCGCATAACAACATACGTTGTTCCTTTTGTCATCGGTATCTTACTTGCCCGAGATTCGATCGTCGGTATCTCTATACCTAGTTCAATCTCGTTACCGGCAAGTCTCTTTACTAGTTCCGTAATACATCATCTCGTGACTAAATCATTAGTCTTTTGCTTGCAAGGCTTATTGTGATGTGCATTACCGAGAGGTCCCAGAGATACCTCTTCGACACTCGGAGTGACAAATCCTAGTCTTGATCTATGCCAACACCACGAATACTTTCGGAGACACCTGTAGAGCATCTTTATAATCACCCAGTTACGTTGTGACGTTTGATAGCACACAAGGTGTTCCTACAGTATTCGGGAGTAGCATAATCTCATAGTCATAGGAACATGTATAAGTCATGAAGAAAGCAATAGCAGTAAAACTAAACGATCGTAGTGCTATGCTAACAGATTGTTCTAGTCCATCACATCATTCTCCTAATGATGTGATCCCGTTGATCAAATGACAACTCATGTCTATGGATAGGAAACATAGCCGTCTTTCATCAATGAGCTAGTCTAGTAGAGGCATACTAGGGACATTCTATTTTGTCTATGTATTCACACATGTATCAAGTTTCCGGTTAATACAATTCTCGCATGAATAAAAGACATTTATCATGATATAAGGAAATACAAATAACATCTTTATTATTGCCTCTAGGGCATATTTCCTTCACCAACCCCATCATCTTGGTTGCGGTCCTCGTTCCTTCTTGGTGGTGGTGGCAGGGGAGGAAGACCAGCGTTGCCTTGCGGACGGTCCTCACGAAGCCGATCCCTCCATGGACCTTCACGAGGCTGGTCCCTCCATGGACCCTCATGAGGCTGACCCTGCCAATGGTCATCGCGAGGCTGATCGTGCCAGCCTTGTTGAGAGTCACGGTGCTCCCAACGTCCTCCGCCACGTCCACCTCCGTGGCCGTAGCCTCTATCGCCATGCTCGGGGCGACGACCAAGGCGTCCGTCATGGATGGCTCTGAGCTCCTGGCAGTCGTTGGTGTTGTGGCTGTGCACGTTGTGGAAGACGCAAAACAGGCAGCTTCCCTTGGAGGATTTGGGATGGTCGCATCCACGCTTCATCTCGGGCTCAGCCGCGAGCACAACAGGTTCCTTGCACTTGGCTTCCTTAGTCTTGTCCTTCTTGTCTTCTTGGTCAGCCTCAGGGAGCTCGATGAGCGAGAGGCGACCCTCTTTCGCCCTTGCACACTTGACTGCCATGTTGAACATCTCCAGAACCGAGCACATGTCCTCATGAATGGCGAGCTCCTCCTTCATCCTAACGTCTTGGAGACTGTCAGTGAACGCGGAGATGATGGCCTCATTTGACACCTCGGGAATCTTGATGTGGACGTTCATAAAACACTGGATGTACTTGCGCAAGGTTTCCCTTGGTTGCTGCTTGATATGCCGCAGGTCACCTATCGCAGGGGCGCGGTCACGAGTCCCTTAAAAGTTGGAGATGAATCGCTCGCGCAACTCCTCCCAGGAAGAGATCGACTCCGCTAGGAGGTTCAGGAGCCATGAGCGTGCACTGTCCTTGAGGGCCATGGGGAACCCATTGGCCATGACCTTCTCGTCTCCACTGGCTGCCTCGATTCTCATCTCGTATAGCTGCAAGAACACAGTGGGGTCGGGTGTTCCATCATAGCGTGGAGGCAGGTCTGGCTTGAACGTGCCGAGCCAAACAACGCATCACAACTCCGGAGTGAATGCCTGGTAGCCTGCCGCGCCCCGGGTGCCCGCCGTTGAGGTGGAGCCTGATCAGGATGCTCATGCGCCGCTGCGAGAGGCGGTGCGCGACCTTGACGGGGCGACTCTAGGAGTGCGCGCCTCACCTTGGGGCAGCAACACCACCTGGTAGCTTTCTTCATCGCGCGCAGGCACCCTGCGCGGCTGGTCGCGCTGGGGAGCCTCACGCTGTGGCTCAGGGACGACGTCACACCGGAGAGGAGGAGGAGGTGCACTATGGGCTAGGTCGCCCGCCTGAGGTGGTGGAGGAGGAAGTGAGCGGGACGATGCTGGTGCTTCTCCCGCGGCGCTGACGAGCTCGGCCATGCGGTACTGCCATTCCTCATAGAGGTCGTCGGCCGGGCGATAGCGCAGGAGCTCTCGCGCCATGAGCGGAGCGGCCTGCGAGTTTGCCGGCCCGCGACGAGGATGGGAGGCCGGAGCAGGTGCGGGAGCTAGTGACGGGGTTGCGGTGCGGCTGTCACGCCGCGCAGAGAGCGGGAGCGAGGAGTATTGCTGTTCTCGGGCGGCGGGGCCGATGGCTGCGTCCACCGCCGGCGATGGAGAACGACGGGGGATGTCGTCGCCTGGAGATCTGGTCTAAGCCACGCAGCGGCGGGAGCGGCCCGGCGCTCAGCATGAACTCGACGAGCGTCTGCCATGGAGATGGTGTATCGATGGAGAACTGATCGGAAGAGGAGAGACTCGGACGCACCCCTACCTGGCACGCCAACTATCGGATTTAGGGCTCCGCGAAGCCATTGCAAGTTCGAACATTGGGGTGCATGCAAAGAACTCAACTTCCCCTATCAGCCTACTCACCGTTTCTACGAACCAGCTCGAGGAACAAGAAAGAACACAACACAGGGTAGTTTACCCAGGTTCAGGCCACCAAGCGGTGAGTGGCCCTACTCCTGCAATGTGGTGGATTGCCTCAACGTGGGTTAAGGAAGAACTAGTAGAGTGGTTGAACCACCTCGCGAAGAATTATCTTTCTCTTGATTACAGTCTGGAATAGGGGGAGGGGGTTGCTTTTATGCCCACCATGGAGAGACATTTGCATGAAATTGTATTACCACGCAAGGCTTGTCTCTTTTGCTCTACATGTTCAGTACCGTTGTGTACAATAACAGACATGCATAGGAATAAAACATAGTGAGATTATGTAAGGGGTGCATACTGTGGATAGAGCAAAAACCAATGATAGCAGGCAGATAATAGCTTCAGTTAAAAATACAAATAATGGCTCCTTTAATGTTTGTTTCCACCCAACATGAAACTCACAGTAAACACCTGAGATTAATCAGATAGTAGACCGATAATATTGATTGCTGCCCCATTATGTACCCCACAACCATTTAAAAACTCAAGTTTGAGTATTAGTTTGGACCTGAATCGGAGTCTAATCGGTGAACAAGACGATAAAGTAGCATGTCGTCATGTTAAGCGATGCATAACGTAAGCAAACACAAAAGAGTGTGACCTCTCTTGCGGACCTGTGTAGTCCTCAAGGTCCTCTGCTCAGTTGATGATGGCAATGCAGTTGTCGTGGTTGCCGGCGGCGGGGAAGAATATCTGATGCTGCGAAAGACAGTCTGGAGGGTGCTACTTCTCGAGCTTGTGTTGTATTCCCTCGAAGAGGAAAGGGCGATGCAGCACAGTAGAGTAAGTATTTCCCTCAGTTTTTGAGAACCAAGGTATCAATCAAGTAGGAGACCACGAGCGAGTCCCTCGCACCTGCACAAACAATAAGAACTTCGCAGCCAACGCGATAAGGGCTTGTCAATCCCTTTACGGTCACTTACGAAAGTGACATCTGAAAGAGATGATAGTTTGATATTTTTGGTATTTTTGGATATAAGAATAGAAAGTAAAAGTGGAAAAGTAAAGTAGATTGTAGATTGATATGTTGAGAATAGACCCGGGGGGCATAGTTTCCTCTAGTGGCTTCTCTCATGATAGCGATATTCTACGACGGGTAAACAAATTACTGTCGAGCAATTGATAGAAAAGCGAATAATTATGAGACTATCTAGGCATGATCATTATATATAGGCATCACGTCCAAGACAAGTAGACCGAAACGATTCTGCATCTAGTACTATTACTCCACACATCGACCGCTATCCATCATGCATCTAGAGTATTAAGTTTATAAGAACAGAGTAACGCCTTAAGCAAGATGACATGATGTAGCGGGATAAACTCAAACATAGTGATATAAACCCGATATTTTTATCCTCAATGGCAACAATACAATACGTGCCTTGCTGCCCCTACTGTCACTGGGAAGGAAACCGCAAGATTTATCCCAAAGCCAAACAGTTCTCCCATTGCAAGAACTATAGATCTAGTAGGCCAAACCAAACCAATAATTCGAAGAGACATGGAAGGATATTATAATCATACATAAAGAGTTCAGAAAAGAATCAAATATTTCTCATAGATAATCTTGATCATAAACCCACAATTCATCGGATCTCGACAAACACACCACAAAAAGAGATTACATCGAATAGATCTCCTCGAAGACCGAGGAGAACTTGGTATTGAGATCCAAAGTGAGAGAAGAAGCCATGTAGATACTAGCTATGGACCCGAAGGTCTGTGGTAAACTACTCACAACTCATGGTGAGGCGATGATGATGATGTAGAAGCACTCCGTGGAAGATCCCCCCTCTGGCGGACCTCCGGAACATGCCCCAAGATGGGATCTCATGGGAACAGAAGGTTGCGGTGGTTGAACTAGGGTTTTCTCTGTTCGTTGGATGGTTTCGGGGTACGTAGGTATATATAGGAGGCAGGAGGGCATCGGGGGCCAGACGTGGGGCCCACGAGGTAGGGGCGTGCCCTGTAGGGGGTGCCCCCCACCCTCGTGGTTGCCACCTCAGCCCTATTCCGTGGTTCTCAAGTCTCCCGTGCGTATTTTGCTCTAAAATATCTCTCCCACAGTTTCGTTCCGTTTGGACTCAATTTGATATTCCTTGTCTGTAAAACCCTGAAATAGGCAAAATACAGCAATCTGGACTGAGCCTTTGGGTTAATAGGTTATTCCCAAAAATAATATAGAAGTGTATAACAAAGCCCATTAAACATCCAAAACATCTTAAATAATAGCATGGAACAATAAAAAATTATAGATACGTTGGAGACGTATCAAAGATCCCCAAGCTTAATTCCTGCTCGTCCTCGAGTAGGAAAATGATAAAAACGGATTTTTTGATGTGGAATGCTAACCAACATAGTTTTCAATGTAATTCTCTTAATTGTGGCATGAATGTTCAGATCTGAAAGATTCAAGACAAAAGTCTATATTGACATAAGAAATAATAATACTTCAAGCATACTAACAAAGCAATCATGTCTTCTCAAAATACTATGGCTAAAGAAAGTTATCCCTACAAAATCATATAGTCTGGCTATGCTCCCTCTTCATCACACAAAATATTCATATCATGCACAAACCCGGTTTCAGCCAAGCACTTGTTTTCATACTCTATTCTTTCAAACCTTTTAACTTTCATGCAATACATGAGCGTGAGCCATGGATATAGCACTATGTGAAATAGAGTGGTTGTTGTGGAGAAGACAAAAAGGAGGGAGATAGTCTCACATCGACTAGGCGTATCAACGGGCTATGGAGATGCCCATCAATAGATATCAATGTGAGTGAGTAGGGATTGCCATGCAACGGATGCACTAGAGCTAAAAAGGTATGAAAGCTCAACAAAAGAATCTATGTGGGTGTGCATCCAACTTGCTTGCTCATGAAGACCTAGGGCATTTGAGGAAGCCCATCGTTGGAATATACAAGCCAAGTTCTATAATGAAACTTCCCACTAGTATATGAAAGTGACTAAACATGAGACTCTCTATCATGAAGAACATGGTGCTACTTTGACGCACAAGTGTGGAAAAAGATAGTAGCAATTGTCCCTTTTTATTTATTTTTTATTTTGGGCCTTTCTTTTTTTTCTTTGGCCTTTCCTTCTTTTTTTGGAGGGGCTTTCTTTATTTATCCTTTCTTCACATGGGACAATGCTCTAATAATGATGATCATCACACTTTCATTAAATTACAACGCAATATTACAACTCGATACAAGAACAAAGTATGACCCTATATGAATGCCTCCGGCGGTGTACCGAGATGTGCAATGAATCAAGAGTGACATGTATGAAAAATTATGCATGGTGGCCTAGCCACAAATACGATGTCAACTACATGATCATGCATGGCAATATGACAATATGAAGCGTGTCATATGAACGGAACGGTGGAAAGTTGCATGGCAATATATCTCGTAATGGCTATGGAAATGCCATGATAGGTAGGTATGGTGGCTGTTTTGAGGAAGATATATGGTGGCTGTTTTGAGGAAGGATATATAGTGGGTGTATGGTACCGGCAAAAGTTGCACGGTACAAGAGAGGCTAGCAATGGTGGAAGGGTGAGAGTGCGTAATATCCATGGACTCAACATTAGTCATAAGAACTCATATACTTATTGCAAAAATTTACGAGTCATCAAAACAAAGCAATCAGCGCATGCTCCTAGGGGGGAGGTTGGTAGGAGTTAACCATCGCCTGCCCCCGACCTCCACACAAAGGATGACACTCTACAAATACCTCATGCTCTAACTTCGTCAGATAGTGGTTCACCATACGTGCGTGCTATGGGAATCACTAACTTTAACACAAGTATTTCTCAATTTCATAATAACTCCACTAGCATGAATCTAATATCACTATCCTCATATCTCAAAACAATTATCAAGCAGCCAACTTCTCATCATATTCAATGCACTTAGTGTGAAAGTTTTTACTACATTGATCTTGGATGTCTATCATGTGAAGGCTAGTTTTATAGCCAAAGCACATTACCATGCTGTTTTAATATACTCTCAAAAGGATACAAGTGAAGCATGAGAGATCAACAATTTCTACAAAACATAATCACCACCGTGCTCTAAAAGATATAAGTGAAGCACTAGAGCAAAAACTATTCAACTCAAAAGATATAAGTGAAGCACATAGAGTGTTCTATCAATTCCTAGGCCATATTTATCTCTCTCAAAAAGGTGTGTCAGGCAAGGATAATTGTGGCAAACTAACAAGCAAAGACTCAAATTATACATGACTCTCCAAGTAAAACACATATCATGTGGTGAATAAAAATATAGCTTCGAGTATAGTTACCGATAGATGAAGACGAAAGAGGGGATGCCTTCCGGGGCATCCCCAAGCTTAGGCTTTTGGTTGTCCTTGAATTTTACCTTGGGGTGCATTGGTGTGACACCCCGAGAGCGGTGCGCCAGGTGTCAGTCAGTTATTCGTCGCCGTTGCCATGTCATCTGCTTGCGTGTTGCATCTTGCCAGGTCATCGTGTGTGTTGCATCATCATGTATTCAAAACATGCATCCGGCCGAACCCCCCTCGTCCTTTCCGTTGTCCGTTCTGAGCCCAGACACACTCACACGCGCCTGCGGCGCCTCCGAATATTTATTTTATGAGTGGCCGAAAAATGTTCTCGGAATGGGGTGAAACTGGGCGTGTGGTCTTATTATAGTGTAGACAGGCCGCCTGCCAAATTTCATCGCATTCAGAGCTCGTTTGATAGCCCATCGGATAACTATAGCGGCACTAGTAGCTGGTTAAGTCGTCGGACGTTTTCGGTCTCCGAAAACCTCCGTGGGCCTCTCCCTCTCTTCTCTTCCCTAAGCCCAAGGCCTCCTACACAGCCACTAGCCCCTCACCTAAGCCCTCTCGCGTCCGGAACCGTTCGATTGAGATCCAACGGCCCGAAAACGGCCTCAAACCCCCAACCCTAACCTTCCCTGCTATAAAAGGAAGGACTTCCTTCCATTTTTGGCAGACGCCATGCCCTCCCCTTGATTTCAGTGCCACCGCCGCCACTTGTCGCCACCCAGCGATCCCACCCCGCCGCCAGTTGTCGCCCCGCGCCTACCCCTCAGCCTCCCTCCGCCGCCAGCACAATGGGCCCACCCGCGGCCCGCCGTGGGCCGAACGGGCCCGAGCCGCCGCCGCCGTTGGCCGAGCGCCCATCCGCCCCGAGGCTCCCCCTCGTGCGCCTCGCCTGGCCGCGCTACCGCCGCCGCGCGCACCGGCCGCCGCCGGCCGGCAGCTCCGCCGCCGCCGGAACCCTCCGCTGCTACTGCTCCTTCGCCACCAGCCGCGCCGCCGCAGGCCTCGTCTGCCCCATCGCCGTGGTGCCCGCACCGCCTCCGCGACGCCATGAGCGCCGCTCCCGCTGAGCTCCGTCGCCGCCGGCCGCTCCCCCGGCCGGATCCCGAGTCCCGGACGCTGCCGCGCCCGGATCTGGCGAGGTCCAGGCCGGATCGGACCCCGCCGCAGCCGTCCCTCGCCGGCGGCCTCTTCTTCGTCAACGCCGGCCCCGAGCTCCCTTTGGACGCCCGGACATGTCCGGTTGGGACGGACATGTCCACCCTCCTCCTCTCTGAGTCCCTGCCGTGTGGGCCCGGATGCCCGCACCGACGGACATGTTCGATCTGGCATGGACATGTCCATCCCCGGAGGTAGTTTTTGCCACTAAGTCCCTGGGCGTTTTGTTAAAATGTTGCTATGTTCATGTGGTTGTAAGTTTTTGCGTGGTTGTCCAAATTGAGTATATGATATGTCAAGATGATCGTGGTGATATGCTCTACACTTTGTTCCATTGTGCCTTGCTTGTTTGACTTCATCTTGATGCCCTAATCGATGTTGCAAGAGTGCGACTTGTTATAAACTTCTATTACTTGTTAATTTGATGCCATGTTTGAGATATGATAACTTGGTGCATGTCTATCCAAATGGAGCATATGATATGGCAAAATGTTTATTGTGGAGTGCTCTACATGATGATTGTTGTAGCATTCATGTTAGGTGTCATATTGCCATGTTAATATCTGTTGCAAAAGTGCATTTGGCTGTTAAGTGCTGAAACTTGTTATGAGATGCTAATTTCACTTGCTCGTTGCTATTGGTGTGTTTGTCTTCATGCCACATGTCTAGATGTTTTAGAAGCACAATCTTATGGTCTTTGATGTGGTGCAATTAACTTTCCATGATATGCCTTGAGGTGACCTAAACAAGCTTGTAAACATGCCATATTGTTGTTACTGTTTTATACTTAGTGAAAAAACTACTAAGTCTGGAATCTGTTATAACCTGATGCTATGTTTGCTTGATGCCCCACTCCCATCCATGCTTGTTTTGGAGTGGCCAATGATCATGTATTGTTGTCCATGTTATTGTCTATCCATTCATGCCCTTACTTGCACATAGGCCCTGCTGTAGCTTATTTATTTCTTGCTCTCAAGTTGCTATAAATTATACCTATCAGGATTTTATCTGCATGTTCAGTTTGGTGGAGCTTGTTGCTATTGATCCATGCCTCCTATGGAGGTGCTCCAATGGAGTTGTTTACTGTAGGATATGTCTACTACATGTCCATGCTCTTTATATACTTACAAATCTGGATAATTTTATTGCAACTTGCCATGGTTATTTAAATGTGTTCCAGCAAGCTTTTGGGTGTGTTCTAAGTTCATGCTTGTAGAGTATCATGTATATTTCACATCCATGCTTCTTGTTATCAGGTTTGGGTGATGTATCATATATTTACCTTGCTCCAAAGTTGCTATGTGGCTGTTAACTTCAGCTTGTTGTTATATCTTGTTTCATGTGTATGTGTTGAACCGTTGCTCCATTTTGGGTGTGCCCTATATGAAACTTGTGTGATTTTGCATGTATAAGCATAATATAATTTTGTTTACATGTTTGGAGTGTGTTTGCTTGATGTTTGGGTTCATCTTGTACCATTGCCATGCTTGTCTTGTTTTGCTCATATCTTTTAGGCCGTAGCTCCGAATTAATCAAACTTTATATGAAACTTGATTATAATTTCATGTAGATCATCATGGTGCATGTTAACCTGCTGTTTAACAACTTTAACTTCAGGTTTGTCCAGATCTGGACTAATTTCAAAACATGCATATGAGGGCTTAACGGATTTGTTGTATGTTGATTCCGGCCTCATTTAAACTTGCTGGCTTGTGTTATTCTTGTGTCCTTCATCCTTTGCCATGTAATGCATCATATATAGACTTGTCTTACATCATACTTGGTGGAGCATCTTGTCATGTTCTTGTGTTGTGTGTATACCGTATTGCTTGCTTCTTCTCGTTAGTGCTTGTTCCGTTGCGATCGTGAGGATTCGTTCGTCTACTCGTGGTTCGTCTTCAAGGCTTCTTCTTCGTCTTCTTCATGGACTCATTCTTCTTCCTTGCGGAATCTCAGGAAAGATGACCATCACCTTGGATACCTTTACTATCATTGCCATGCTTAGTTGTCTCGATGCTATCGTTATATGTCGCGCTACCCATCATTATTGTCAGCCCCTCTCCTTGTTGCCATGAAACCTCTAACTTTTGACACCTTCCTAGCAAACCGTTGTTTGGCTATGTTACCCACTTGCTCAGCCCCTCTTATAGTGTTGTTTGTTGCAGGTGAAGATGAAGATTGATCCATGTGGGATCTTGTTGTTGGAATATCACAATATCTATTATTATTACTAACACACCTATATACTGGGCATGGGTGGAAGGCTTGGCATTTTGCTCGGTGTTTTGTTCCACTCGTGCCACCTTAGGAGCCGATAAACCGGCATTATGTTCCTTGATTTTGCGTTCCTTACACGGTTGGGTATATGGGGACCCCTTGACAGTTCGTCTTTGAATAAAACTCCTCCAGCAAGGCCCAACATTGGTTTTAATTTGCCTCATAATAACAACTTAATTAAATAATTAAATTTGCATAGGGGTCGCGCCCTCGGGATTCTTTTCTACATAGCAGGGGGGGCCAGTGCTGTTGGTGTTGGTCCCGAACGGGGGTTATGCGGGGCCACCTTGGGGAAACCCGAGGGATGGTTTTACTCGTGTAATCGCCCATCCGGTCGTGGCCTGAGACGAGATACGCGCGGCTACTATCATGGTGTCGACACACCGGGAGGTCTTGCTGGACTTGTTTTACCATTGTCGAAATGTCTTGTGCACCGGGAATTTCGAGTCTGATCGGGCCTTCCCTAAGATAAGGGGTAATATTATTATTACTTCTGCTGATCGTGAGAGCTTGTGATGGGCTAAGTTGGGACACCCCTGCAGGGTTATGATCTTTCGAAAGCCGTGCCCGTGGTTATGTGGCAGATTGGAATTTGTTGATGTCCGGTTGTAGAAAACTTGACAGAGGATCCGAAGTAAAACACACATTTGTGTGAGTAACCGTGACTGTCCCTTTTCACTTTGAGAAGAGAACACGATGGGGTTATGTTTGACTCGTAGGTAGTTCAGGATCTTTAGCGATCACTACTAGTTTGCGACCGTTTGCATAGATGCTCATCTTATTCTTGTACTCGTAAGTTAGCCACCATACTTTTGCTTAGCCGCTGCTGCAACCTCATCACTTTACCTCTCCTTACCCATTAAGCTTTTCTAGTCTTGTTACCCATGGTTATTGGATTGCTGAGTCATCATGGCTCACAGATACTACAACAACAGTTGCTGGTGCAGGTTTTCGATGCCTTGACGTGAGAGCAATGTTCGTTGTGTTGGAGTTCTTTCTTCTTCTTCTTCATTAGTCTTGGGTTAGGTTCCGGGTAGGTAGCCTGGGATAGCAGATGGATGTCTTTGTGCTTTTCATGTTTGCATCCGTAGTCGGATGCCTTGTATTGATGACGTTGTATTCATGTGACTTGTATGTATTGTTGTATCCCCCATGTATGTATGTAATGGTACGATGTAATGATATCCATCTTGCTAAGCGCCCGATATGCGGTTGTGCGCCAATCACGTAAGTGTAACATGATCGGGATAGAATCGCATCTTGGGCCTGACAAGTTGGTATCAGAGCCTCGAGCGACCATAGGAGCCCCCTTGATTGATCGTAGCTTGGCCGTTGTTGAGTCTAGAAAAAACGTATTTCGGAGTCTAGTTATATCGGAGAGTAGGAATTCTTTTTACTCCTCAGTCCCTTTGTCGTTCTGGTGAGGAATCATGACGTAGGTATTTTGAATTACCTCTCTTCCCCTTCAATTTTTTTTAGGATCGTGGTTAGTTTTCGTTCTTTGCGTTTTCAGTTCTTTCATCTGGTGCATCTCTCGTCAAGTGGACTCGACCCTCTTCTTCTTTGCAAGTTCAACCCTCAGTTCTTTTTCCTTCCGACGGTGTTTTCCCGTCTGAAGTTGTCTTTCTTTTTCCCACCCGCCCACCCTTTTTCTTCTCGGACCGGAGTCCTTAATCAAGTATCCATCCTACTCGTGCGAAGGCTTTGCTTTCTTTTATCAATTGTTTCAACTGGTGAATTGTCGTCTAGTTCGTCATTCTTCTTCTCTTTTTTCTTTTCCGGTGGTTCCAATTCAATTTGTACTCGGTACTCAGCATATTATTTTCCCTCGGCTCATTTGTTTCCTCTTTCCCGTTCGCTTCTCGCCATTTAATTATTCCGGAGTTCCGAAGATATCTCAGGAGATTCGACTGCGTTCTAATTAATGCGAGGTTGTCACCTCATTCGAGTTTTTCAATCGTTCCGGTGCATCATATCCTTTTCGATCATTTTTCAACGGTGTTTTCTCTTCGGTGGGCTCATAACCCACAGGTCTTTTCCCAGGATCTTACCCGACTCTTCTAATTCCCGGAGTGTTCCTAAATTCTTTTCAAAGTGTGACGTAAGTATGGATTCCATCAGTCATTTGCCATCTTCAACAACGCTTTTAATTATTTTCATCATTGGTTCAACCTTTCTTCTTTTCATTCTTCTAGAGTATTTCATGAATTAATTCTATTGTGTTCCTCCGAAGGCCATCATTTCAGAAGATTTCTTCGTTCTCAGTTTTCAACATCGTCCTCCAAATATTCTTCATTGATGCCTCTTCGCTCGTCTCATTTTCTTCCGGTGCTTCGTCCAAATATTCTTTAATCAGTTCGTGATCTCTTTGTTCTTTTGTATCTAATTTCCTCAAGTGCTTATTCTACCCGGCGATTCAATCTTTTGTATTCACTCAATTTCAATTCCTTACGGTGGTCATTCTCTTTCATCACTCAATTTTAATTCTTCCCGGTGGTTTGTTCCTTTTCTTCACTCGGCTTCAATTCTTACGGTGGTTCGCTCAAGAGTTCTTTTCCGGTGGTATCATATCAATCCAATCATTTGTATTCCAATCCTACCGGTGTCTCATGAAGATTTTTTTTTGCAATTCGTGATATATCCCTCTTTAATCAATTTCAACGAGAATAAGTGGTATGCGAATCCATTATGTTCTCAGCAATTTAATTGGTGGAGGATAAGCATAACATAATTCTTATTCTTTTATCAAGTTGATTTATTCCTTCCTTCGGAGTTTATTCCTGATGAATAAATTCTAGTTCCAAGTGCTTAATCTTTTCTTTCCGGAGTTCATAGTTTCTCGGCTATCTCGTCAGAACCCTGTCTAATCATCGCAAGGCAATAATCTTATTCTTTTGATCATTCAATTCTATCTCATCATCCTTTCGTTACCGGAGTTCTTCATGTTGGTTCGTCGTGATTCAAATCATTCTTCGAGTGTTTGTCAAATTCTTTTGGTTCAAGCGTAAGCATTATTCTTCTTGCATCTCAAAATGCAAATATTCTCCGTATTCTTTTCAAGTGGAGTTTTGCATTTCCTAATTCTCAGTTATTCAATCTTTGGTGGTGGCATAATTCACCTCAAGTTTTGGGATGATTTCCATATGCCCACAACAAGCCTATTCTTTCGTTGTTGATTTTTCAACGACTCCGTTCAATCCTTCCTTCTAAGGATGCTTTCAAGTCAATCGCGCTCGAAGTTATCATCTTCTTCTCCATTCTTTTAATTCCATTATTTCAATTCTTTCGGAGGCATTGTGTTGTTGCTCTCGTCGAGCATCATTCTATCTTTTCAAGCTCTTGTCATATTCCATTCATGTGCTATTTCTTCCATTTTCAGCCGGAGTGCTACCCAAATTCCTTCGTTTTAATTCCTTTTCTATCTCTTTTAATCGGAGTGGCTTTCAATGTATTCTTGTTCCTTCAGCTCGTGTTTCATGCCTTCCAACCTAATTGGTTCTCGTGTGTTCCTTGTTCCTCTTTTGTAATGGAGCTTCTCTTTCTCGTTCATCTCCATTATATTCTTTCTTTCGAAGTTGTTCATCCTCTCCAGGTTCTTTTATTTCACTCTTTTGTCCTCGAAGAACTTTGTTCTTCCATCTTCCCTTCCGTCTCGTTCCTAAGATCTCGGGACGAGATCTCTTGTTAGTAGGGGAGTGTTGTGACACCCCAAGACCGGTGCGCCAGGTGTCAGTCAGTTATTCGTCGCCGTTGTCATGTCATCTGCTTGCGTGTTGCATCTTGCCATGTCATCGTGTGTGTTGCATCATCATGTTTTCAAATCATGCATCCGGCCGAACCCCCCTCATCATTTCTGTTGTCCGTTCTGAGCCCAGACACACTCACACGCGCCCGCGGCGCCTCCGAATATTTATTTTATGAGTGGCCAAAAAATGTTCTCGGAATGGGGTGAAACTTGGCGTGTGGTCTTATTATAGTGTAGACAGGCCGTCTGCCAAATTTCATCGCATTCAGAGCTCGTTTGATAGCCCATCGGATAACTATAGCGGCACTAGTAGCCGGTTAAGTTGTCGGACGTTTTCGGTCTCCGAAAACCTCCGCGGGCCTCTTCCTCTCTTCTCTTCCCTAAGCCCAAGGCCTCCTACACAGCCACTAGCCCCTCACCTAAGCCCTCTTGCGTCCGGAACCGTTCGATTGAGATCAAACGACCTGAAAATGGCCTCAAACCCCCAACCCTAACCTTCCCTGCTATAAAAGGAAGGGCTTCCTTCCATTTTTGGCAGACGCCATGCCCTCCCCTTGATTTCAGCGCCGCCGCCGCCATTTGTCGCCACCCAGCGATCCCACCCCGCCGCCAGTTGTCGCCCCCCGCCTCCCCCTCAGCCTCCCTCCGCCGCCAGCCCACATGGCCCACCCGCGGCCCGCCGTGGGCCGAACGGGCCAGAGCCGCCGCCGTCGTGGGCCGAGCGCCCGTCCGCCCCGAGGCTCCCCCATGAGCGCCTCGCCTGGCCGCGCAACCGCCACCGCGCCTCCTCGTTGTGCTGCCGCGCGCACCGGCCGACGCCGGCGAGCAGATCCGCCGCCGCCGGAACCCTCCGCCGCCACTGCTCCATCGCCACCAGCCGCACCCCCGCAGGCCTCATCCGCCCCATCGCCCTGGTACCCGCGCCGCCTCCGCGATGCCATGACCGTCGTTCCCGCTGAGCTCCGTCGCCGCCGGCCGCTTCCCCGGCCGGATCCCGAGTCCCCGTCGCTGTCGCGCCCGGATCCGGCGAGGTCTGGGCCGGATCGGACCCCGCCGCCGCGGTCCCTCGCCGGCGGCCTCTTCTTCGTCAACGCCGGCCCCGAGCTCCCTTTGGACGCCCGGACATGTCCGGTTGGGACGGACATGTCCACCCTCCTCCTCTCTGAGTCCGTGTCGTGTGGGCCCGGATGCCCGCACCGACGGACATGTCCGATCTGGCACGGACATGTCCATCCCCGAAGGTAGTTTTTGCCACTAACTCCCTAGGCGTTTTGTTAAAATGTTGCTATGTTCATGTGGCTGTAACTTTTTGCGTGGTTGTCCAAATTGAGTGTATAATATGTCAAAATGATCATGGTGATATGCTCTACACTTTGTTCCATTGTGCCTTGCTTGTTTGACTTCATCTTGATGCCCTAATCTCTGTTGCAAGAGTGCTACTTGTTATAAACCGCTGTTACTTGTTAATTTGATGCCATGCTTGAGATATGATAACTTGCTGCATGTTTATCCAAATGGAGCATATGATATGTCAAAATGTTCATTGTGATGTGCTCTACAGGATGATTGTTGTAGCATTCATGTTAGGTGTCATATTGCCATGTTAATCTCTGTTGCAAAAGTGCATTTGGCTGTTAAGTGCTGAAACTTGTTATGAGATGCTGATTTCACTTGCTCGTTGCTATTGGCGTGTTTGTCTTCATGCCACATGTCTAGATGTTTTAGAAGCACAATCTTATGGTCTTTGATGTGGTGCAATTAACTTTCCATGATATGCCTTGCGGTGACTTAAACAAGCTTGTAAACATGCCATGTTGTTGTTACTGTTTTATACTTAGTGAAAAAACTGCTAAGTCTGGAA
>LR738715.1:534738678-534766367 GCA_902687465.1 Secale cereale
TGTTTGTCCCGAACGAGGGTTATGCGGGGCCACCTTGGGGAAACCCGAGGGCTGGTTTTACTCGTATAATCGCCCATCCGGTCGTGTCCTGAGACGAGATACGCGTGGCTACTATCAGGGTGTCGACACACCGGGATGTCTTGCTGGACTTGTTTTACCATTGTCGAAATGTCTTGTGCACCGGGAATACCGAGTCTGATCGGGCCTTCCCTAAGATAAGGGGTAATATTATTATTACTTCTGCTGATCGTGAGAGCTTGTGATGGGCTAAGTTGGGACACCCCTGTGGGGTTATGATCTTTTGAAAGCCGTGCCCGCGGTTATGTGGCAGATTGGAATTTGTTGATGTCCGGTTGTAGAAAACTTGACAGAGGATCCGAAGTAGAACACACAACTGTGTGAGTAACCGTGACTGTCTCTTTTCACTTTGAGAAGAGAACACGATGGGGTTATGTTTGACTCGTAGGTAGTTCATGATCTTTAGCGATCACTACTAGTTTGCGACCGTTTGCATAGATGCTCATCTTATTCTTGTACTCATAAGTTAGCCACCATACTTTTGCTTAGCCGCTGCTGCAACCTCACCACTTTACCTCTCCTTACCCATTAAGCTTTTCTAGTCTTGTTACCCATGGTTATGGGATTGCTGAGTCCTCATGGCTCACAGATACTACAACAACAGTTGCAGGTGCAGGTTTCCGATGCCTTGACGTGAGAGCGATGTTCATTGTGTTGGAGTTCTTTCTTCTTCTTTTTCATCAGTCTTGGGTTAGGTTCCGGGTCGGCAGCCTAGGATAGTAGATGGAAGTCTTTGTGCTTTTCATGTTTGCATCCGTAGTCGGATGCCTTGTATTGATGACGTTGTATTCATGTGACTTGCATGTATTGTTGTATCCCCCATGTATGTATGTAATGGAACGATGTAATGCTATCCATCTTGCTAAGCGCCCGAAATGCGGTTGTGCCCCAATCACGTAAGTGTCACGTGATCGGAATAGAATCGCATCTTGGGCCTGACAGTTGGACATCCCCAAGCTTAGGCTCTTGCCACTCTTTGTTCCATAGTCCATCAAAGCAATACTCAAAACTTGAAAGATCATATAAACTTCACATAAGTCTTCCCAAAGGTTCTACTTGGCACAAACAAAAGCTAGATGCAATATTTATTCCTAAACAGAAGCAAAAACAAAAAATATAAAATTGGGTTGCCTCCCAACAAGCGCTATCATTTTACGCCCCTAGCACGATACATGGATAGATCTAGGTATTGCCATCTTCGGAAGGCAATCCATCATTGGCTCTCATAATAGATTCATATGGTAATTTAATTTTCTTCCTAGGAAAGTGTTCCATGCCTTTCCTTAGCGGAAATTGGAATCTAATATTTCCTTCCTTCATATCTATAATTGCACCAATCGTTCTAAGGAAAGGTCTACCAAGAATAATAGGACATGAAGGATTGCAATCTATATCAAGAACAATGAAATCTATGGGCACATAATTCCTATTGGCAACAATAAGAACATCATTAACCTTCCCATAGGTTTCTTAATGGTAGAATCCGCAAGATGCAAATTTAAAGAACAATCATAAAGATCATGCAACCCTAGCAAATCACACAAAGTTTTTGGGATAGTGGAAACACTTGCACCCAAATCACACAAAGCAAAGCATTCATGATCTTTAATTTTAATAGTAGGTTCCCACTCATCATAAAGCTTTCTAGGGATAAAAACTTCTAATTCAAATTTTTCTTCATAAGATGCATCAAAGCATCAACTATGTGTTTGGTAACAGCTTTATTTTGACTATAAGCATGATGAGAGTTTAGTACGGATTGCAACAAGGAAATACAATCAATGAAAGAGCAATTATCATAATTGATTCCCTTGAAATCAAAAGTAGTGGGTTCATCACTATGCAAAGTTTCAATCTCTTCACTCCCACTTTTAACAATTTTAGCATCAAGATCTAAAAACTCTGAATCATTGGGACACCTTAAAGTAGACTCATCTCCAATCCTATCTTTATCAAGATTCATACTAGAAAAAAGGATCTAATAGGAGACACATCAATAACTTTCAGATCTTCATCTTTATTTTCATGATAACTAGAAGAACACACTTTTATATAATTATCTCTTTTAGCACGCATCCTAGCGGTCCTTTCTTTGCATTCATCAATGGAAATTCTCATAGCTTTGAGAGACTCATTGATATCATGATTAGGTGGGATAGATCTAAGTTTCAAAGAATCAACATCAAGAGTAATTCTATCCACACATCTAGCCAATTCATCAATCTTAAGCAATTTTTCTTCAAGCATAGCATTGAAATTCTTTTGCGAATTCATAAACTCCTTAACACTAGTTTCAAATTCATAAGGCATCTTTCCATAAGATTTGTTGTAGGAATTACCATAATTATTATAGGAATTACTAGGAAAAGTCCTAGGGTTAAAGTTTCCTCTATAAGCATTGTTACCAAAATTATTCCTACCAAAAAAATTCACATCCAAAGATTCATTATTATTTTCAATCAAAGTGGACAAAGGTATATCATTAGGATCAGCAGAAGCACTCGTAGCAGCAAATAATTTCATAAGTTCATCCATCTTTCAGCTCAAAACACTAATCTCTTCAATAGCATACACTTTTTTACTAGTAGATCTTTCAGTGTGCCATTGAGAATAATTAACCATAATATTATCTAGGAGTTTGGTATCTTCTCCTAAGGTAGTTTCCATGAAAGTGCCTCCTGCGGCCAAATCTAAAAGATTTCTAGAAGCAAAATTCAAGCCAGCATAAAAGTTTTGAATAATCATCCATAAGTTCAAACCATGTGTAGGGCAATTACGTATCATTAATTTCGTTCTCTCCCAAGATTGTGCAACATGCTCATGATCTAGTTGCGTAAAATTCATAATATCGTTTATAAGAGAGATGATCTTAGCAGGAGGGAAATACTTAGAGATAAAAGCATCTTTGCACTTATTCCACGAATCAATACTATTTCTATGCAAAGAGGAAAACCAAGTTTTAGCACGTTCTCTAAGAGAAAACATAAATAACTTCAACTGAACATATCGTTATCTGTATCCATTTTCTTTTGCATATCACACAAATCAACAAACTTGTTTAGATGGGTAGCGGCATCTTCACTAGGAAGGCCGGAAAATTGATCTTTCATAACAAGATTCAACAGAGCAGCATTGATCTCACAAGATTCAGCATCGGTAATAGGACCAATCGGAGTGCTAATAAAATCATTATTATTGGTATTGGAGAAGTCACACAATTTGGTATTGTTCTGAGCCATAGTGACAAGCAAGCAATCCAACACACAAGCAAACAAGAAGCAAGCGAACGATAAACACATGGCAGAAGAAGGGCAAATAAAAAGGCAAGGGTGAAGTGGGGGAGAGGAAAACGAGAGGCAAAAAATGTAATGTTAAGGATACGGGTTTGTGATAGGTACTTGGTATATGAATATTGCGTAAGCCTCGCCGGCAACGGTGCGAGAAATTCTTCTTGCTACTTCTCGAGCTTGTGTTGTATTCCCTCGAAGAGGAAAGGGTGATGCAGCACAGTAGCGTAAGTATTTCCCTCAGTTTTTTAGAACCAAGCTATCAATCCAATAGGAGACCACGCGCGAGTCCCTGGCACCTGCACAAACAAATAAGAACTTCGTAGCCAACGCGATAAGGGGTTGTCAATCCCTTTACGGTCACTTACGAAAGTGAGATCTGAAAGAGATGATAGTTTGATATTTTTGGTATTTTTTGATATAATAACAGAAAGTAAAAGCGGAAAAGTAAAGTACATTGTAGATTGATATGTTGAGAATAGACCCGAGGGCCATAGTTTTCTCTAGTGGCTTCTCTCACGATAGCGATATTCTAAGGCGGGTAAACAAATTACTGTCGAGCAATTGATAGAAAAGCGAATAATTATGAGACTATATAGGCATGATCATTATATATAGGCATCACGTCCGAGACAAGTAGACCGAAACGATTCTGCATCTAGTACTATTACTCCACACATCGACCGATATCCAGCATGTATCTAGAGTATTAAGTTCATAAGAACAGAGTAACGCCTTAAGCAAGATGACATGATGTAGAGGGATAAACTCAAACATAGTTATATAAACCCCATATTTTTATCCTCGATGGCAACAATACAATACGTGCCTTGCTGCCCCTACTGTCACTGGGAAAGGACACCACAAGATTTTACCCAAAGCCAAGCACTTCTCCCATTGCAAGAACTATAGATCTAGTAGGCCAAACCAAACCAATAATTTACAGAGACTTGCAAGGATATTATATTCATACGTAAAGGGTTCATAAAAGAACCAAATATTTATCATAGATAATCTTGATCATAAACCCACAATTCATCGGATCTCGACAAACACACCGCAAAAAGAGATTACTTCGAATAGATCTCCTCGAAGACTAAGGAGAACTTGGTATTCAGATCCAAAGAGAGAGAAGAAGCCATCTAAATACTAGCTATGGACCCGAAGGTATGTGGTAAACTACTCACAACTCATGGTGAGGCGATGATGATGATGCACAAGAACTCCGTGGAAGATCCCCCTCCGGCGGAGCTCCGGAACAGGCCCCAATATGGGATCTCATGGGTACAGAAGGTTGCGGCGGTGGAACTAGGGTTTTCTCTGTTCGTCTGATGGTTTCGGGGTACGTAGGTATATATAGGAGGAAGGAGTGCACCGGGGGCCACACGTGGGGCCCACGAGGCAGGGGGGCGCGCCCTGTAGGGGGGCACGCTCCCCATCCTCGTGGACGCCACCTCAGCCCTATTCCGTGGTTCTCAAGTCTCCCGTGCATATTTTGCTCCCAAAATATCTCTCCCAAAGTTTCGTTCCATTTGGACTCCGTTTGATATTCCTTTTCTATAGAACCCTGAAATAGGCAAAAAACAGCAATCTGGACTTGGCCTTTGGGTTAATAGGTTAGTCTCAAAAATAATATAAAAGTGTATAACAAAGCCCATTAAACATCCAAAACATCTTAAATAATAGCATGGAACAATAAAAAATTATAGATACGTTGGAGACGTATCAGAGGGCAAATCCCTACTGTGGTGAACCCTTCCATCGTTGGAGCAGCTGAGCCGGGGTGGACCACAGCGCAGCAGGGGCAGGACAACCCATACAAGGTTTTCTTTGACACATTTCTGTAACATAAGTAATTCTATAAGGGCTTGTTTGAATTGGAGGATTCTAACAATGCATGGATAGGAAATACATAGGAATAGGGTAGGAATGCACATGCAAACAGATAATTTAAAAACACAAGATTTCTGTCAATCTGGGTGTTTGGTTTACAAGAATTGGAAGATCACAGGAATCCAAAGAAGCATGGTGAAATTAAGTCAAACCACAAGAAAATGTACAATTATAATGCTATTATGCTACTATCTCATAGTCTTGTGCTTAATGAATAGGAATTCTAAAAGGAGGCCAAGTGGATACTAAAATTCCTACGGTTTTTCTATCAAGGAGACACTAAAGGAAAATATCCTACAGTTTTCCTTTGCTCCATTCCTTTGAACCGAATGCATGAATAGTAGTACCATAGGAAACTTTCCAATTCCTATGTTTTCCTTAGGTTTTTCCTTTCAAGCACTGGTGATTCTAGTAGGCAGGCTTGAACAGGGAAAAGCCTACATTCCAACAAAGTTTTTGTGCTACTTCTACTACTTTGGACCCAGGCCACTGCCCTACTAGCTCAACCCCCAGGCCCATCTAGAAATGCACAGCTCAAACACGCATAAATAAATAATGATGACTTTCAACATAGAACACCACGGATAGCTAGGTTTCCTGGTACCTCACTGCTTGTCATATAAGAGAAACTAATCGTATTTCACATTACTACGTGTGCTCAGTGGAAATTTATATAACATGTCTAGTAAAAAAGTGATGCATCAAGTGTACAACCTCTTTGGCAAAGCCATGTCGATCTCAGCATCATTGGATTGGTCGCCGAGGATGTTGCGGTGGATGTGGCAGTAGGAGGAGGGGAAGATCTTAGGCGCCTGGAGATGGAGCCAAGGGTATTGCTCGGTTGTGATGGAGAGTTTCATCGTTGCAGTAGCTCCGGTGAGTTGTACGATGGCGAGGTTGAAGTATGACAAGAGAGACAACTTTAACCTGAGTGGAATTCTAATAGCATCTCCAATAGATGATGTAAAATACATAACCACAAAGTGCTAGATGTAAAATACATAAGCCGCTCATCTCTGAACCTAACTATCGAAACTGAATTTAATTGTCGAAACTGAATTTTACTATCAAAACTGAATATTGCTGTCGAAACTGAATTTTGCTGTCGAAATTGGACACACTAGTAGCAGAAAAGCAGTAGCAGCAGCAGCAGAGCCCGGAGCAGCAGAGCGTGCGAGAGCCGGGGCAGCTGGTCGTGTAGTAGCATCTCGGGTAGCAGCTGCAGGGGCTCAAGCCGTCGAGCGAGAGCAGGATCTACTGCTCGTGCAGCAGCAATGTGAGGAAGACTAGAGCAACATAGCAAGCAAGAGCAAGAGCAAGAGCAGCAGCGCGAGCAAGAGCAAGAGCAGACCAGGCAGGGGACCGGAGAGCAAGAGTAGAGCAGCAGTGCGTGCGAGAGCCAAAGCAGCAGTGCGTGCGAGAGCCAAAGCAGTAGTGCGTGCGAGAGCCAAAGCAGCAGTAGCTTCGACTGATATGGATGTCGCCGCCGAGGGAGCGATGCCGTAAAGGAAGTGTCCAGTGATGCCGCCATAGATGGAGCTACGCCATGGCGGCTCGGTACCGTGCACCTGCAGCACTGTGAGATCTAAGCAAGAAGGAAATGCAGCGATTACTATAGCACCTCTTTGGTGGCGCCGATTAGGCCTCAACTTCATCTGAGGAATCGGTGATGATGCTGCTCTTCCGGTGGTGCATGTGAAGACGGCGGTGTGGGAACACTACAAAAAAAACCACTTCCATGATAATATGTGTTTGTCACAGTAGGTCATGTTTTCTTTCATGCATGTACATCCATGACGATTTTATGACAGAATCAAGATAGGCATACATGTGCTGTCATAGAAGTGTTCCATGACAATACCAAAATAATCATCATGGACGTGTCCACTTCCATGACAATAAATACCGTGTCATGGAAGTGCTTTTGTCAAGGGTAACCGACACGTGGCATCCATTATAACGGGTCACCGTTAAGCTATCGGGTCCGGTTTTGGATCCGATAACCCGCTAACAGCCACGACCAATGGCGATTTTCCACATGTAAAATTCTCATTGGCTGACGGAACCACGTGTCAGCTCCGCGTTGGCACACTTGTTAATCATCCAATGAGCAAGATGCGCCTATGATATGTTGACTCGTGGACAGGCCCAAAAGTGGCCCATAAATATTAAATGGGCCGGCCTAGCTAAAGACCCATAGTATTTACTCAGGTACTATTGGGCCAGCCCACTAGCGGCCTGCTTAAACATGGCCCAATTACGTCCCAAAGCCAGTTCTGGCTCGTTAATGTTTCATCGAGTATTTGTGCCCGATTATGGCCCGGTGACATTTCGGCTTGTTAGAGGCCCGATGAAGACATGGGCCGATTTCATCCCGGTATGTCTTTCGACCTGGGAATGGCTCGTGTTGTCGATGGGCCATATATCGTCCAACACGACATCCAGCCCACTAACGGCCTGTGATCAAGGTGGCAACAGTTTAGCCCAATGTGAATTTGGGCCTGTTAGAGGCCTGTCGTATAATTCGGCCCGCTGATGCGTGTACTAAGATTTCGGCCTCTTAATGGCTAATGATATTAGTGGGCCAACTAAGGCCCAGATATGTTTGGGCCTGGTAATGGCCCGTATTATAACTGGGCCAATAATGGCCCGGTCTACATTTCAGCCTGCTAAAGGCCCGTGGATGACTTTTGGAAATTCAGGCCCAACATGCATTTCGGCCTCCTAAAGGCTCATTGTATCTTCTGGGCCTCAACAGGCTAGCAGAATATTCAGCCTATTAACGGCCCAAAGCAACATGGGCCCAACTATGCGCTGGCTCCACTAAAGGCCCAACTAAACATTGGGCCGAATGTAGGCCCGTGTAAGTTGTGGGCCTGGCGCAAAGTGTGAAGGGCCCCAATGGCCTTTCAGGCCCAAGAAAGTTTCATCCCGGTTGACTACATCACATTTTTGCCATTTTTTTCACATAGCGAATGATGGCATATACGATAACTAGTAGAAATTAAGAACAAAACTACTCGGCATTGTAACTTAGAACAAACCTACACTATACAATAAAGGATATATGGTATATTACATCCACTGGGCATCAAAGTTCGCCACGAGTGATCATAAAGCGCAACGAAGAAGCAGATTACCAAAACTGGGCGCCATTGCACGTAACAAAATAATACTGAACCAAGACCACTTCCAAGACTGTTCAAGAAAGGTTAGCCTTGCGCGGGAGCTGCTGAGCAAGGCTGTGAGACCGTCCTAGCATGTCATTCATAGCTTCCAGGTGTAGCTATTTAGCAATGAGGCTCTCAATGGTGTTCCCTGCGATCTTCCTTAGAGATTGGACTTCAAGTCGAAGTTGAGTTGCAGAGTGCCTTTCTGCTTGAACTTGAGATTGAAGAAGTCTAACTAATTCAGACAACGAATTCTATGAGCTTGTCTGACTGCTAGTCTCAAGTAACTTGAACACTGCATCAAGACATGACTTTCGGGTTGCCTCGCTATTTTCAAGATGTTTTGCCTTCTTTGATGCAATATATGTTGGGTTTTTCTCACAGCCTTCAGCAGTCTTGTCCATGCTATCAGGCATATCACCCTGAAACAAGCAGAGAGATGACATGTTTTACACGTGTATAAAGAAAGATGGTAACTATGTTGTCCATTCCATCCAATTTCGAATTAGAAAATAAAGAGTCAGTTCAGAATATCAATAGCATAATTTGACATTTTTCATAATGGTGGAGCTTCACCGCACTACTGGATTACCATGTCGACAAAACAAGCATAGATGAAGGGCAAAGACAATCATTGTATCTATTTTGGTTAATGTGCATGGCATGTTGTTCATATCATCAGCCTCATCAGTAAGATAAAACAGGAGATGACACGGTGCAAATGTGGGCTGCTTCACCACACACTGGATTATAGATCCACAAAATCAAGCATACATATAGGGAGTATTGAGTGATGTGCATCGTATGAATAAGGAATTTGGTTTTACAACTAAAACTTGGAACTTACAGTTGTTGCGAACATGCATTTTTTATAGAAGCAGCAAACTAAATAGAAGTTAATGATAGGGAGTATGAGCAAATTAATCATCAATTGACGATAAAGGCTTTAGAAGGACTGACTTACATTAACAGTTAACACCGGCTTTATAATGCCCTTCTCCATGTCAAGGGAAGGATAACTCAAGAATTTTAGCACAGAATATTCTTCATAAGCATTGCATGTACTCTACATTTTGTAGAGAGTAATTATAGATATGATAATACTGGAAGGGATAGAGGATAATGAAGATAAGATGCAGATTGATGCTACATAATCAAATACCAATCCCTGTAAGTACAAGCGTTACAGGACAAAATGTACTAACAAGAGCAATGGGATACACTTCTGGACTGGCATTGTCTGTGTATTCAACTTTATGGTAAGATTAAATATAGATGTGATATTTTTTTAGTAAATGGTGGGCGAGGGAGATAAGATTCATAATGCTACACAATGAACTAATCCCTCCTTCCCATAATATAAGAATGTTTTGTACACTGGTGTATGGTACAAAACACTCTTATATTATGGGACAGAGGGAGTAGCTGTTAATGTAAGTACAATGATAGAAGACGTTTCGTCCTCACAAGAGCACTGCAGAGCTAAACCTCTTCAAATGCATTGAGTTGATTCTAAATTTATGTAAGAGTCGATACCGATCTTATAATGTCCACCAAATGGAGGATAACGAGGCTAACATGGGCTGTGATGCTACATAATCAACCATCTATGAAAGTATGGTAATACAGGGCAAGAGGTACTCACAAGAGCAATGCAGTGTGCAATATAGTTTCTGTGGTCCCTTGAAAATGAATGTTCTTCTGTATCAGTTTTCGTACAAGTGAGAGGGTAATGTACATGCAGAAAAGTAGTTCAAATTATGATGTGATATCATAGATAGTACCTTACGCTGCAGACGAGACTAATGTGTAACAAGAGTATTCTAGTCACTGTCTGCTAAATGTAGCACCAGAGACTTTACAGAAATTTCGTTTAGAGGTTTGCCATCGAAGTGCGCTTGCCTTAGGTAGAAATGATACTTCATCAACGAGTGCCTGAAAAGTGCAAGCAATCGTTGCTCGTCTTCACTATCCAGTTTGGTCCTCACCTATTTAAAAGAATGAAATCTTTTGTCTTCTGTCAGCAGAAACATATGCAGTAATTACCCTGAACAAGATTAGTACATTACTTACGCGTAAGTTGCGGAGGAATGTTTGAAATTGTTCTGTGTCGGTGGTATATTCTTTCCATGAAGGAAAGATGCGCACAAAGTTCCTGACAACAATATAAGCTTGCTCTTCTAAACTGGGAATAAATGAAACAGGGGTCCTATTTGCTGCAATTGGGGCTCTATCTCGTTTAAAAAAGGATTTGGGAACTGGATTTGGCGTACTCTTTGCTGGAATGGGGGTTTTGCGTCATAGAGTTGGTGCTATGTCAACTGGCATCATCATACTGTTTGCTGTAGCTGGGGTCTGCTGAGTTGGGGCATCGGAGATGGCCAGTGTAGTAGGGCGAGAGTCTCCTACAGTTGTGGCCGTGTTTTCTGGGTCTAGTGATATTACAACTACACTAGTTGGGCTATTTGATTTATCAGGTGTCACTTCCTTTTTCCAAATACTTTGTTCGTGCTCCTCCGTGATTAGCAATCGCCCTCTTCCTTTTGAACGTCTGATACACAAGAACAACATTTGAATGGGTAAATATGGTATGATGACAGATGGAATATGTACTGAAAATGGATAGGCAGGGCATATTCACATACACGGTGTGTAAACTAAGCAAATGGCAGTGCAACAAAGTAGAAGCAAAGCAAAGCATCAGTTACAAGATATGTGCGACCAATATAACCTTGGAAAGTTAGAGTAAGCACCTTGATGGGTGAATAAGAGAGGGCATCTGCCTCTAGCTCCTCCACTACGGAGCTATATTGACTTAGGTCTCCCTCTAGCTCAGAATCATCATTAGGATCATACTCTGAGCACGAATCTATAGGTGGAGAGCGTTTGCATTGCATTGCATCCAGACTTGATTCCAGTCCCTTAATGCCAAGTTTCACATCCATGGCATTATTCAGCTTTATTCTTTTCATGCGCGCAAGCTCATAATCATTATGATGTTGTTCCGTATCCACGATTCATGAAAACATAAAAAGTAGTCAGATTATTATGGAATGCATTGCAGATTCAACTCAATGAGTATCTCCCTACAAACCTCTGAGTATACAAATATCATCCCCCAACCGTGCTGGCAAGAGCACACACAAAAATACAAACCTCCTATGTTTCTATAACAAGCCGGCACACATTTCAAAACTGAAGTAGGAACATTAGAATCATATCAAATTTGTTTTTGAACAAATAAACTAAGGTACTATGAGTGGCATAATGTTTAGCTTCAAGGGTGGAGTGCTGGTAGTGTGACACAAAGCAAGTAGGAAGATTGTGTTCCATGTTAAAGAACATAGTCTATGTAAAAGGTGGATATGACACTTTCTTTCTATACAATGCAGTGTTCGTTGCCCACACATGATGAAAGAGATAACACAGAGAAATATTATTCACTCATGTCTGTGGTTCCAATATTTTAAAATAGGGTAGTCCACCCTAAAAGAATATTGAAAACAAGTATGACAAGGCAAGCATAGAGATAGCGAATAAATCGTTACTTGTGAGCTTAATAGGAGAAGTATGCGGAATTGTAACTGCATTAAGAGACCGTCCAAAATCCGAATCAAGAAGTTGCTCTAGCACTTATTGTTTGCAACTAATCAACGTGAATAATTGGATATCATATCGATTGAGTAAGAAAGACAAGTAAAATTGTCAACAAACCTGGCCTGCAATAGTAATCTTGGTCAATATCACTATGACAAACAATCCTACATGAATAGTGTCTATTCCTAGAGCCGGGATTTTGAAACCATGTGAACTTTACAGGTACTAAAGATTACTGAAATAGCGAAACCATTAAGTGTAGGTAGTACTCGGTACACACCAAACCCTAATGATAGTCATGCATAATAAGTAATGAATCAATTAGAAAATGGGTGATGGGGAGTAGCTGCTGAGGGTTGAGGATGTATCTCAGGATAAATCGGGTTGGCTTAGTGGGTGCTGCATGTCTGAGCCCTGAATGGACTGGGAAGGTAGGCACGGCGGCACGCCCGAGCAGCGGTGACGCTGTTGGGTGAGCGGCTCTTGACCTCCTATTACTCCGGCGTCTCCTCCTAGAGTCATGCTGTCCGGGGACGGGAAGTCGCCGGCGAGGCACGCGGCTGGGGGCGACTAGATATCGGAAGTGCAGCAGAATAGAGGGGAATCGGGTTCTGGGCCGACCCAAAATCCTAGGGTGGGCCGCGGCCCCCTGTAAATCCACACCCAAGTGACGTAAATGCATTTTCGACACTAAATTAGGAACATTTAGCTGAACAATTAAATGACTCTGTTTTAATGATATTAGATTTGTATTTGAACAACTAAGCTTGTTTAGCTTGATGGGTGGAGCGGTGCTATTATGACATGAAGCACGTAGGCTGATCGTATAGTGATCGTAAAACGGGGGAAACCCTAAGCATGATCAATTAAACCCTATTATGACTGTGTCTTGGCAAATTTGAAGCTACAAACTGCAGAAATGCCACTTAGCAACCTTTGTTTGCTTCGAACTAAGAACTAGTAAATTCTAAGAGCTGAAAAGATAGTATAGTAACCAAGTTGCGATCTATTTTCTTGTTGAGATCAAAAAGTTGGGTGGATATGAAGTAGTACCACCTCTTTTGCGGCGTCGTGTAGGCATCGGGGGTGCGATGGCTGTCAGTGTCGTTGAAGGAGATCTGCGATGGTAGACGAGTCCATCGGGTGATGAGTCCCGTTGAGGTGGACAAGAAGGTCGTCGGAGTTGTCCCGACAAGGAGGATGACGGCACCGATGATGCGAGAGGACGCGATGCAAGCCTCCTGGTCCGTTGTCGTGGATGAGAAACGCCCATCTCTAGCCGTGGAGGATGCGGTCTACACTCTGGCATGGTGGAGGACGGCGGCGACGGATGGGGTGGCGGACGAAGGAGGATGGTGTGGGGATGGTGTTCTAGCGCGGACGGTGTATGCTTGGAAAAATGGAGGGAGAGGTATGGGGAACCATGTTTATGGGACGCGCATGTCTGAAATATGGCAAAGTTACAAACTTAGTCCCCGTTTAAAATTTAGACGTCTCGTCGGTTGGGGATAGGACGGTAATCTCGCATCTACCTGATATTTGGCCAGAGCAATTTCGGGCGAGGAGAGGGTGTTTTGGCACCCACGGTTGGGCACACGGTGTATGAATGGGGCTGACATGTAGGGCAGTTGCATCACGTCTGAGTGAAGTTACAAACCTGCTCCTATTAAAAATATTTGCGTAGATCGATTTCGGGCGAATCGAGTTTTTTTTGCCGCCCACCGTGTATGAATGGGGAAATGGAGGGAGAGACAGAGGTCTTTCGGACGAGCTTGAATCAAATGTGTTTTGCTGCCCATGTTTGGCGCCCATCGTGTCTGAATGGCTCAGAGGCGGTCGTGTCTCGTCTAATCAAAGTTACTAACCTACCCCTATTGAGAAAAGTGGAAATCAGGCCGATGGATTGTCCGTGTAAGGGGTAGACAGTAATTTCTATCTTGCAAACACTGGCTTCAGGCAGCCGACGTGGGAGTGGATATTTTGACGCTTCTTTCAAATTTTGGGACAATAAGCATTCACATTTACCATAACAACTAAATTCGAATCCATTTTGTATTCTTATACGAATCTTTATAAATCATTCTACATTTTTTTATATCTTCAAAGGACAACAAAGAGGTATTTCACTATCATATATGAATATGATTTACAAATGATGATACTCAAATTCAGAAGGTGGAAACCAGTTTAAGGTGAATTCGAATATTTGAAACCACTTTGTGTCCAGCTCAAGTCTAACTTGTATGACACATGTAGCATATAGTGTACTCCCATTTAGATATATACACAAGCAATGTCTCAAGATTCAAAATACAAAGTCAATCAACCAATAATGTACAAAACTAACAGACATATAAACACTTATAGAGTATATGGGTCAATAATATCAACTAACATACATAAGCCAGACCGATGTACTTTTTTTTTGCTAGAAGAGCAACATTTTTTATTAAAGCTAGTACAACATCTTCGCCATTTCGGGTGCGTGCAACTTAAGGACCATCTATACTAGTACTATTATTGTTGAATGCACTTTTAAACCGATTGGCATATTTTTAGGTCTGGCATAGCAATCAAAATGAAATGTCTCAGAGTCTTGTCAATTAATACAGACTCGTGCTAAAAAAAGTACAAACAAAAACAAAAAAACAATTATAACATGATCTCCAAAAGAAATGGTTTGGTCGATTACATGAACAAACAAAACAAAAAGTTTTTTTGACGATGGAGAAAACATTTCATCTATGATTTACTTAGTGGGAATTTAATTTCCTTTTTTCCTCCAGGACCTTAACAATGCGGCCAGTCTCATCTTGCTTCTTTTTAAAGCCACCAAATACTGAATGGTTGTCTTCAGTACTGATTATGATTGTGTTGTTTGCTTCCTCAACATGTCAACTACATCTCTAAGTGCAGAAGCAGAATCTCTTTCTACCAATTGTTTAGCCTCTAGAGCATCAGCCGTTGGCAATTCATAATGCACGATTGGGCCGGTGCCACTCCTATGAGATGATACAACGTCCATGGGGACCTCGCTCTTTGATCTTGGGATAACCTATTTTGTCATTAAAGTTTCGATTGGATTTCTAGAAGTTGAAGTTAGCAAAACATCTCAACTGGCAAAACATCTCAACTGGGAGTTAGAGTAGTGAACCAGTTAAACATACAAGGAATTAAAGAGTTTTGATTGGATGCTGAAAAGTAGTTATTAACATCATTGTAACCGATTGCAGCAGCAAAGCAGTTAAACAAACAAGTTTTGCAAAAGATACATGTTGGGGCATTGGAGTTTCTCTTGGATCCTGAAAATTTGAGTAGCCATTAATGTGATCAGAGCAACTGGTTGCAGCAGCAAAGGAGTTAAACAAATAAGTTTTGCAAAAGGAACCTGTTGTGGCATTGCAGTTTCTCTTGGATCCTGAAAAGTTGAGTAGTCAGTAACTTGATTAGAGCAACAAGTTACAGCAGCAAACAGCTACACCAATATGTTTTTGAAAATGTATCTGCTGTGCAATTGGACTTCCAATTGGATCCTGAAAACTAGAAGTTCGCAAGATGATTACAGCAAGAAGTTACAACAGCAAACCAGTTAAACAAGGAAGTTTTTTAAAACCTACCTGTTGTGCCAACGGAGTTTCAGTTGGATACTTCAAACTTGAATGTTAGCAATCATAAATAATGTGTTGCAAGAGCCATAATAAATTAACATCAAACTAGTAAAACTAACCAGTTTTGCCAGTGTATTTAATTACACATGAACTAGTAAAACTAACATGTTCTTGGCAAAGTATTAAAGTAACAAGTCAGTACCGTTTACCAACAACAGAGACATCTTTAAATTTCTTTGATGTAAGCAAAATGATTCTGACACATATATATGTTAAAAAGACATTGACCCTCACATAAACCTGACAGTTTTCTTTCTATGAGCATGCAAACATTACTAGTGCTACAAGTGATAACATCAAACCATTTAAAAAAACAGGGTATCGTAAATTACACATGAATTTTGCTGCACCCTAGAAGTACATATGATCAGCTATCTACGTGCTTAAGTAGCTATTTAAGTTCAGGCAAACAGGTAATTCTTAACAGTTAGTATCAAACACATAGATAGGCACAGTCTATATTATGATTAAAAGGCTATGGCATTATGTAATTAGTAGCAAACTAAATTAAGCCAAGCAACGCAATTGGCAATTTTGCAATCAGTGGCTAACTAAAATTCCGAGAAGCGGGTAACTGAACTTATGCTAGCTCTTTGCAAAGGTACGCCGCAACTTGTTTTTCGCTTAGAAGGTTCTACAAAGGAGTCCAAGGCATCAATTGCTTGGATACGCGGTCCCAATACTTCTTTCTTCCCACACTGCATTGGTAAGTCAAATGGTTAATCTGATAAGATGGTGCGTCCTTGATATGTTTTATGAGGACGGGTTGTCACACTAGTTGTTGCAACACACATCACACTGGCTTTTACTATATATTTAATGCGATTACATTTGGCATATCGAGAACTAAGCAATCTTCAATAGGATGAAAATATTGGCATCCTTCACATTATTGGCGAACTCATTTCATAGAAACAAGCAACTCAACCGTTATGTGGGTAAATCAAAAGTGCCACTGGAATAGTTTTTCACTACCCCAATCATACACGGAAAATGGGGCGATGCCATAGTAGAGCCTGGTATGGGTAGCCGCCTCGGATGACTGGAAAGTGCGCACCTACTTTGAGTCGTCCAGGTTGGCCCAGGCAAGTTTTGTTCGTCCCATCGCACGAGCAGGCAATGTAAAAAATGAAGAAAAAAAGTTCAATTTGGATGGGCCAATAACGTAAGTGCAAGGCAGGACCAATTGCAGGCTCGTGGCCCAAACGATTGCCTCCCATATTGAACAACAACAGGAAAAATCCCCAATTCGTTTGCTCCAGCCTCCAGTCTGGTTCGCTCCTAACCTACCTGCCACTTGACAGACCGACACAGTACTTCCACGCACCCTTGTTGGACGCCGTTCGCCGGGCTTCAAGCAAATGGAAAGACAAGAAGATGAAGATTCAACGCTGGGTGTAACCAGCATGGGAGGCGGCGGCACGGGCATGGCATCCAGCTTCCGCAAACGGACAGTCGCAGCTTGTAAGAGCAACATGGGCAACGAGCAGGTACATCACATCCCTGAGTATATCCAATTCAACTATTCAACTTCTGGCCAATAGTTAAACCTGACAGTGTTGTAAAACTGCATGTATGCAGGGAATCTATAAGAAAATGAAATCGAATTCTACTTATATTATAACTCCCCAATCAATACTGAACTGACTGAACCTGATTTGTCTAATCAAGTTTCCGGAGCAAACATACAAGCTCCTGTTGTTCTTGAGCCTGAAGTGTCTAATGAATAGACTGCTATTGAAGGATTTGATGCAAACATTTTACATGCTCCTGGTGATGAACATATAGTGTCTAATGAGGGACCTAATGCAAGCATCTTGCAAGCTCCGATTGAAGGATTTAGTGTCTAATGATGATCTGCTATGTTGAGAGCGAAATAGAAATTTGAAGGAATTGATGACAAGCAAATTATAGTATATTTCCATGGCTTCAGGAAATGTCGAGGCCATCTACCAGAAAGTCCATGTATCATGACAACCTAGCATAAATACTTTTCTAATCTGTTGTTTGAAACTATTGTCATACTTGTGCAGGATAGCTATATTGATATGCAGTTTGCGCACTGGTTATAGGTGCAATTACACTTGGATATTGTCGGCAAGAGAACGAATAATTCAAGAAAGTACTATCCATGTTAGTTGTCCTTGTACACCATGTTGCATTTTGTGTTTTTTGTTGCTTACATCATTTAGTGTTTTATAATCTGGAACCACTTTGGATCATTAGCTGGTTTTCAAAGTGCATGTAGCTTCACATTTCTCATGTTATGTTGATTTCCAGAGTGCAAGTGCCTTAGTATTTTTTAAGTTCAATTTTCACCCCTGGTAACTTGAATTCGTGGATCCACCACTGTACACAAATCATACACGCATGCCAGTAAGAATTAAATGTAATGCAGGGACTTACGCTAGCTCATTGTACAGGCTCACTACAGCTCTGCTTGCCCTTGGGATGTTCCATGTACAAGTCCGTGTTACCACTTGCTTGGATCTGCAGGCCTTGTGCTTCTTGCATCCCCTTCTACATTTTTGACACGGCGAATGGTTGATCAAATGAGAGCAATCAACCTTGCTGTTGTACCGGAGGACATGTACTAACAAGGTTATACCGGCACGCAGGATGTGTACTAGATCACATAGCGCCGTCATGCTTCGCTAAAAAATGATTTTGCTTGTTTCAGATGATATCTCCAGAAGAAATAAGAGATAAAGTCAGAGCTGCATAGGCGTGTAAGCTAAGAGAGCAATAAAATGATATCCAAACATCATCACAACAGTGCACAAGGGAGTGATATGTGGATACCTAGTTTGGGTCGGCGTTTGGGCATGCTCGCCTAGCTAGAGTGTGGGTCACTTCAGAGCCATTGAGGGTGATGCACTGGCGTTGGCTGGCCGCGTACGGATGCAGATCTTGAGTGGTAGCAGAGCGCTATGATGTGGTGGACGAGGCCATTGGTGGAGCACCAATGGCGTCAGGGGGTGGAGGTGCGATGATGTTCTCGGTAAAGTAGCCCTGATGCGGTGGAAGTTGGTGTCTGTGAGGCACGTCGGCTGCGGCGGACGATGTTCTGGGTGGACCACCCGGTGAGGCGGCCTAGGGCGTAGATGAGGTAGCTCCGATGCAGTGGTGAAGGGCGACCGTCGTCTTCGTCGTCGTTGTCCGGCAAAGAGGTGGGGAAAGAGATGAGACGAAGGGCGATTCGGATTTGGCTTGGGTTGGCGGCGAATTAGGGATTTGAGAGCTCTGGCGCGGAAGAGGACGGGGGAGAATTGATATTTTGTAGGGCTGGGGGACGGGGGAGAAGGAGCCGCCAGATAATTCAATCCAAAACATGGAAGCGTGAACCTTTTTTGTCGTCGTTCTTTTTAGGGGGGTGGAGGGGGTGGGTGCTACTACTTGCTAGCGTCCGTACGAAACACGCGACCACCACGACACGACCCTAGTCTGCCTAGTGCGCCTACATTTAAGAATGCAAATGAATCTTCTTTCATTGGCAAACGAATATTATACTCCTTGCAAATAATTAGTCCTTCAAAACGAGTACTATTAATTAATTAAAGAGGAGTTATTTGAATTAGAGTGTGTTTGTCACATAGCGATCTCCAATTTTAACATGGATTTCGCATTTCATGGTATCGATGCTACTTATTTAATACAAATTCATATATGTATAAGATGAACATCATGGTGGTGAGAAAAATTTGGATGGATTCAAGCATATGACCACACACATCCAAAATACCACAACAATCGAGTTAATATCAACCTTTCCAAACCTAGCAAGGCACTGTCGGTGTTCTGGGAACCAGGGTACCCAGACTTGCCTGCCCGCGGCCCATGACGTGCCTCCTTCACCGACCTGGTACAGCCCATCTTCAGCGTCGACAATCAAGACCCACGCGGGGAGCCAAGCCTCGCGAGGCGGACGACACCAAGACCTCCGAAGGGAGCAGTCTCGCTAGGCTGGCTCATGAGGGGTTGAGAACTCTATGCAAGCCCTCACCTCGTGAGGTTCAGATGATGCAAGCCATGACGACTAAGGCCAGGCGGGTGCCAGCGGGCACAGGACGACCAGTTTCCTCTTTGGTGCTAAAGAGGCAAGCGCATGCGCGAAGTCCCAAGGAATCAACCAAAGGTTTCCATTTCCATGCAACAAGACTAGGATCGCCAGGACGGCAGGACGGAGGTCATCATCGAGCACACCGTGGCGTCAGGATCAGAGACTTTGCAGGCGAAGACCAACTTTAGTCAGGATAAGATGTACTAGTCGTGTTCCTTCAAAATTGGCCATTGTGGGATCCCTTCCAGCCTACATTTTGGGGGAAGAGGACCAAGGCCACTATAAATATAGCTAGCCACCTGTAATGCCCAGGATGGAATTATACCTCCTACGTGTCGATGCACGACTTAAAGGCATAAGTCCATCCTAGAATGATCTCAAGTTTGGTAATCTTTGCACAACTCATGTAAAAGAGGGGATAGTAAACTTAAAATAGTCGGCTTACAATCGCCACGTCACAGAATAACAGTACAAGTCTCAAACATCATACAATAAGATCACTACAACCCTCTAAGGGCAAAAGCCAAATGTCAAAGTACCAAACTCAGATAAATAAAACAACCACAGGCGGATCGAATCCTAGTAAGAGACTCCACTACTGATCGTCCGGGTAGCGCACGTAGTAACGACTACGCTCCTCGTCGTACTCCCAATCCAGCTCGGTGCCATCACCTGGATAGCTCACAGCTGGACCTGCATCTGGTGTGTGAAGTAACTGTGAGCCACAGAGGACTCAGCAATCCCGTTCCCGGGTAACAGAACTATCAAAACCTTTAGGTGAGGGAAAGGCTGGAGAAAGAACAAGAGGTGAAGGAACAACAAAGAGTCTGCAGCAGCAACTAGGGCTAACTTACGCAAGAGAGAGCGAGAAGAGAAGACAACGCGAGAAGTGATCACGAAGTGATCCTAGCTACAAGCTCACAAACATAACCCCTCCGTGTTCAACTCCCGAATCCCTATTCGGAAATTGACAGTCACGGAACACACGCTGGTAGTGTATTAGTATCATTGTGTCAAGTTTTCTACAACCGGAATTAACAAGCTCCCATCTGCCACATAACCGCGGGCACGGCTTTCGAAAGTTCAAACCCTGCAGGGGTGTTCCAACTTGACCCATTACAAGCCCACGATCCGCGGAGTCGCAACTCCAAAGTGGGAAGACCCGAGTATCCTCGGAATCCCGTGCTCAAGTTAAACCGAACTAAGGTAAGGCTAATCCAGCAAATCCTCCCGGCGTGTCGACACCCTGATCGTAGCCGCGCGTATCTAGGTCTCAGGACACGACCGGATGGGCGATTCTACAGGTTTATATCAATCCTCGAGTTCCCTCGAGGTGACCCCGCAGAACCCCCGGTTTGGACCAACACTCATGAGGAGCACTGGCCCGGGTTGTTGATTAAGAACTCGGGTTAATTACTCCCTATGCAAGTTATTTAGTTATTAGGCAAATAGTACCAAAGTTGGGATTTGCTGGAAAAGACTTAGCACTTAGCGGTTTATCGAGGGGGTCCCATACACCCCAACCGTGTTAGGAACGCATAATCAAGGAACATAAAACCGGCTTATACGGATCCTAATGGCATGAGTGGAACAAAACACCAAGCAAAAGGCTTAGCCTTCCACCCTTGCCAATATATATGTGATTTCAATTAAAGCATTTATATAGTGTGATATAACCCAACCAAACTTCAACATGGAGCAAACATCTTCGATCTTCACCTGCAACTAGCAACGCTATAAGAAGGGCTGAGCGAAGCGTACTTAGCCAAGACAACGGTTTGCATAGGTAGGGTTGGTTAAACATGGCAATTGGTTACAAGTAGGAGGCTGACAAGAAGAACATGGGCATCGAGGCAAAACTATAGATCGAGACTACTAGCAATAGGCGAAGATAGTAAAGTTATCGGGGTTCGGTCATCTTGCCTGAAGAGAAGACGTTCGGATCAAAAGAAGGGTCCTCTTGCTCGAACTCGTTGGAAAACTCGTGCTCAACCTCGTTGGAAAACTCGTGCTCAACTTCCGGCTCTAAACAAGACAAATACACCAAGCACCAATCAACACGATGCAATGCGCACTCGAAAAACATGTATGCATGATGGATGCACTAGTGAAGCACATGGAGCACGGAAAACATCACTCAAGCAAAACACCTCAAAACAAGATAACAACCTGATATTATTAATCTACACAGAAAAACACCCAAGTTTGATATAAGATTCGCTGAAATCGGAGTTACGGGCTAAAAGTTATGCCCGAAACAAGATTTGAGCGAAAACTGCAAATTACAGCAACATAGCAACTTGGGAGCTCAAAATAATTAATCTACAGCACCCAAAAAGCATGGCAAAGAACTTGAACACAAACTAGATATAAAGTACAGCAACTAGGTCCAAAGTGCACCCCCAACGGAGTCACGGATCAATAGCAATGACCTTGGACATATTGAACTTTGAAATAAAATTCTGGCAGCAGAATTTTATTGAAACCTTAGAGCAAAAGATAAACATGCTACAGCACCTCAAATGGACATGTGAGGACATGGATGTAAAGACAACAATATATACTTCAAGGAACAATCAAAATCCACCCCAAAACTATCATGCTTTGTCCTACAACATCACACGAACATGGCATCGGAACGTTACAGATTTCAGACTTAGTGAAATTTCACTAAGTCCTAAAACAGCGACATCATCATAGCACACAAAAGAGCATGTTTAAGACACCTCGAAACTAAACATGGCAAAGGGTAAGCACCTCATCAAAATACATATGACGGTGATCCCGAAACACACAAGCATGCATCATTGTGGTGAACACACCGATTGCAACAAGCTCAACAACATGGCATTTCATAACAAGTGAAAACACAACATATGAACATGGCATCTTGCAACGATGATAACAAGGAAACAATAAATCTACCATGCAACCTATCACACACAACACGTAGTTCGTGACGAGACGAACACGTGGACATGTCATTTGCATCGTTTGGACAAACGAGCTAAAAGTTATCCCATGTCAAAGGTGGCACAAAAATAACACATAACAGCAGTTTATATCACGATGCCCTCTTGCAACAGCAAAACAAGTGTCAAGATGACATCTAACATGCATAACTACAACAAGTAAAACGTAGAGGGCATCTCCACGAACATCTGGACATGCTACACGCGCTAAACGGATCTACAGACAAAAAGTTATGCACGTTGGAAGATAGCATCACAGATCAAAAGAACAGGGGCTAGGGTTTTTGAAAATAGACCTCAGATCTAAAAGTCCAGATCTGGAACAGTAGATGGGCCCGGTGGAGGAACAGTGCGGCCCGGGTTGGCGCGGAGAGGCCGGCGGTGTGAGCGGGCCGCTCGGCGGAGGCGGCGGTGGCCCAGGACGGCGGCGGCCCACGTCCCGGCAGCTGGCGACGCGGCAGCCCGCCTGGCCGGCGCGGCCCGCCAGGAGGCGGCGGCCCACGCGCTGCGCGGTGCGGGCGAAGGCGAGGCGGCGGCCCGCGCGCGGAGGAGGCCCGCTCGGGCGGTCGCCCAGCGAGGCGGAGCGGGGAGGCGAGCGGTGCGGGGGTGACGCTGGGCCGGGGAGGCCGACGGCCCAACCGGTCGGGGCGAGGGGATGTGGTCCCCCGGGCCGGCCCGGCGCCTGGCGCGGCGGGGGAACGGCGAACTGGGCCCGCGCGCTGAGGACGAGTGGCCGGCTGGCGCGGTCGATCGCCTGGCGCGGTCGAACGGCCGGTCGAGGCAGGCGCGCACTTGACCCCAGCGACAGGATCCCGGCGGCGCGGCGATGCTGGTTGGATCGAAGGAGATCCTCCTCGGGATCCAGAGAAGAAACAGGGAGGATTTTTTTTGGGATCTGAGATCTGAAATTTAGGGAAGAAGAAGGGGAATGTCCAAATAGACCTAGGGGTCTATATATAGCAATTTAGACTAGGGTTTGGAGGCTAGGGGTGTTTAGGAGCCCTACGATCGTGATCCAACGGATCCGATCGCGGGATGATTTAAAAGGACCAGACGGAGATAAAAGATAGCAGTGAGGGTATTTTCGGGACACGAAGCGAAGGCACTTCGGGCCCACACGAGCAACGGAGGGAAAAGTCAACGGAGTCCAAACGAGACGAGATTTGAGAGGCGGGTTGCACACAACAAAACAACAACACACAACACAACCTCACGGCACACCGGTAACGAAAAACGCCCGAACAACAAAGAAGGCCTACGGGACGTCACGGACACGTGAGGGAGCTCCGGAACACGAAACGGACAACGGGAAGAAACACACGGACCCGGATGCAACCCACAACACAAATGCAATGCAATGCACATGTCTACATGATATGAATGAATGCCACACACTCACACAACAAAACGACGAAAGCCCGAAAGACAAAGAACCCGAAATGGAAATAGATGAAGCCGGAGATTTATTATAAGCCCAAAAGGGAAAGTATTACATCCGGGGCATTACAAACTCTCCTCTACTACAAAAAGATCTCGTCCCGAGATCTAGGACTGGAAAAAGGAAGGGTACTCGGAACGAAGATGATCTTCTCATTCCCAGGTAGCTTCTCGGTCTGTGTGATGTGGCCACTTGACTTTCAGAAACTTGATGGTCTTGTTGCGAGTCTTGCGTTCAGTTTCTTCGAGAATTGCAACTGGATGCTCTCGGTAGGAAAGGTCTTGTTGAAGATCAATCTCCTCAAATGGAATCGTGCGCTCAGGTGCCTTGAAGCATTTGCGAAGCTGAGACACATGGAAGACATCATGAACATTTGCAAAGTTGGAAGGGAGCTCGAGCTGATAGGCTAGATCGCCTCTTTTGCCAAGAATTCTGAAAGGCCCGACGTATCTAGGAGCAAGCTTTCCTTTGATACCGAACCTTTGGGTTCCTTTCATCGGAGAAACTCGGAGATAGACATGATCACCGATGTCGAAAGCCAAATCACGATGCTTTCCGTCATAGTAACTCTTCTGGCGCGATTGAGCGGCCTTGAGATTCTCACGTATGACTTTGCACATTTCTTCGGCTTCAGAGATCAAATCATTGCCAAGAAGTTGGCGTTCACCTGTTTCAGACCAGTTGAGAGGGGTACGGCACTTTCTGCCATAGAGAATTTCAAACGGTGCTTTGCCTGCACTTGCTTGAAAGCTGTTGTTGTAAGAGAATTCTGCAAATGGAAGACAGTCCTCCCATTTCATGCCGAAGGAGATGACACAGGCTCTGAGCATATCTTCAAGGATCTGATTCACACGCTCGACTTGACCACTAGTCTGAGGGTGAAAGGCAGTGCTGAACCTGATCTTCGTGCCCATGGCGGACTGAAAGGAGTCCCAGAACTTTGATGTGAACAAGCTGCCACGGTCTGAGGATATCACTTGAGGAATGCCATGTAGGGACACAATTCTGGAAGTGTACAGCTCTGCAAGTTGAGCTGCATTGATTGACTCTTTGACTGGAAGAAAGTGAGCAACTTTGGTAAGCTTGTCAATCACCACAAAGATAGCATCATTGCCTCGCTTGGATTTAGGAAAGCCAGTGACGAAGTCCATTTCAATGTGGTCGAACTTCCACTCAGGAATAGGAAGAGGTTGGAGAAGACCGGCTGGACGTTGATGTTCTGCTTTCACTCTTCTGCATACATCACATTCATTCACGAATTGGGCAATTTCCCTTTTCATGCGTGTCCACCAGTAAGATTGCTTGAGGTCTTGATACATCTTGGAACTGCCAGGATGAATGGAAAGGAGAGAGTCATGAGCTTCTTCCATTATAAGCTTCCTGAGATCACCTTTGGGAACAACGAGTCTGTCCTCGAAGAATAAGGTATCTCTCTCATCAACACGGAAGCACTTATATTTTGGAGTGCCCTTTGCAATGCCATGTTTCACCTTCTTCACCATGGTATCACTGAGCTGAGCCTCACGGACTTGATCTTCCAAGGTAGGAGCAATTTGGAGATTAGCAAGAAAACCCTGCGGAACAACCTGGAGGTTGAGCTTCCTGAAAGCTTCACAAAGCTCAGGCTGGTGTGGTTTGATAAGAAGGCTGTTGCAATATGCCTTTCTGCTCAAAGCATCTGCAATCACATTCGCCTTGCCTGGAGTGTACTCAATGCTGGGGTTGTACTCTTGGATCATCTCGACCCAACGAGTCTGGCGGAGGTTCAGATGCGGCTGTGTGAAGATGTACTTCAAGCTCTTGTGATCAGTGAAGATGTCGACCTTTCTGCCCAACAACAGATGCCTCCACGTAATCAGAGCATGTACCACAGCTGCTAGCTCGAGATCATGTGTGGGATAGTTCTTCTCAGCCGGCTTTAGCTGACGTGAAGTGTATGCCACAATTCTCTTCTCTTGCATAAGCACACCACCAAGGCCTTGAAGAGAAGCGTCACAGAACACTTCATAGGGCTTGGATTCATCTGGAGGAATCAGAACTGGAGCTGAGACAAGCTTCTCTTTGAGGGTTTTGAAAGCCACTTCACAATCGGGAGACCAAAAGTATTTGACATTCTTCTGAAGGAGGTTGGAAAGAGGCTTGGCAATCTTGGAGAAGTTCTCCACAAACCTTCTGCAATAGCTGGCAAGACCCAGAAAACTGCGGAGCTGCTTGACGTTCTGAGGAGCTTCCCAGTTGACAATTGCTTCAACTTTCTCGGGATTAACCGCAATACCGTCAGCTGAGATAATGTGGCCTAGGTACAAAACCTTATCGAGCCAAAACTCGCACTTTGAGAACTTGGCATAGAATTTGTGCTCTCGGAGTCGATCAAGAACCAGACGCAAGTGCTTTTCGTGATCTTCTTCATTCTTGGAAAACACCAGAATATCATCCAGATACACTAGCACAAACTCGCCTGTATAGGGGTTGAAGATGTAATGCATCATCCTTGAAAAGGTAGGAGGAGCATTGGCGAGACCGAAGGACATGACGGTATACTCATATGAACCGTAGCTCGTTCTGAAGGCCGTCTTGGGAATGTCTTCCTCGCGAATGCGAATTTGATGGTAGCCCATTCGGAGGTCAAGCTTAGAGAACACTTTAGCTCCTTTAAGCTGCTCAAAGAGTTCGTTGATGTTGGGGAGCGGATACTTGTTCTTAATCGTCTTCTTGTTCAGTGGCCGGTAGTCAACACAGAGACGCTCCGTGCCATCTTTCTTCTTGACAAATAAGACACCACAGCCCCACGGAGATGTACTCGGTCTGATGAGACCCATACGCTCCTGTTCATCCAACTGTTTCTTCAATTCCTTCAATTCATCTGAAGAGAGCTTGTATGGACGCCGACAAACAGGTTCAGTGCCCGGCTCGAGTTCAATGACAAACTCCACCTGACGGTGTGGAGGCATGCCTGGAAGTTCTTCTGGAAAGACGTCTTGATATTCATTCACCACTGGAATTTGCTCTATGGCATTAATTTCACCCTTATCATTAAGAGAGAAAAGCCGAATAGTATTATCCCTGGAGGCGAAGATAATCACATCTTCATCAGAATGAGTCAACTTGACTTCCTTTTGAGCACAATCAATGTGAGCATCGTGCTGAGAAAGCCAATCCATTCCGAGAATGAGGTCGATATCAGAATGACCAAGAACCACCGGAGAAGCCAAAAATCGATAATCGCCCATGCGAATAGAAACATCCGGAGCATATATACTGGAATGCATCTGCTTTCCCGGAGAAGAAACTGCCATCTGCCTCGGTAAAGCTGCTGTGGTCACACTATGCTTGGATGCAAACGGGTATGACATGAAAGAATGTGAAGCACCCGAATCAAATAACACTTTAGCTGGAAAAGAGTTAACTGGAAGGTTACCCAAAATGACATCAGAAGAAGCCTCTGCTTGTGCTGCATTCATCAGATTGACCCTGGCAGCCTTTGGATCATGCTTGACCATAGCGGTACCGACAGGAGGAGGAGGCG
>LR738715.1:534767944-534786519 GCA_902687465.1 Secale cereale
TTCAGTGGCCGGTAGTCAACACAGAGACGCTCCGTGCCATCTTTCTTCTTGACAAATAAGACACCACAGCCCCACGGAGATGTACTCGGTCTGATGAGACCCATACGCTCCTGTTCATCCAACTGTTTCTTCAATTCCTTCAATTCATCTGAAGAGAGCTTGTATGGACGCCGACAAACAGGTTCAGTGCCCGGCTCGAGTTCAATGACAAACTCCACCTGACGGTGTGGAGGCATGCCTGGAAGTTCTTCTGGAAAGACGTCTTGATATTCATTCACCACTGGAATTTGCTCTATGGCATTAATTTCACCCTTATCATTAAGAGAGAAAAGCCGAATAGTATTATCCCTGGAGGCGAAGATAATCACATCTTCATCAGAATGAGTCAACTTGACTTCCTTTTGAGCACAATCAATGTGAGCATCGTGCTGAGAAAGCCAATCCATTCCGAGAATGAGGTCGATATCAGAATGACCAAGAACCACCGGAGAAGCCAAAAATCGATAATCGCCCATGCGAATAGAAACATCCGGAGCATATATACTGGAATGCATCTGCTTTCCCGGAGAAGAAACTGCCATCTGCCTCGGTAAAGCTGCTGTGGTCACACTATGCTTGGATGCAAACGGGTATGACATGAAAGAATGTGAAGCACCCGAATCAAATAACACTTTAGCTGGAAAAGAGTTAACTGGAAGGTTACCCAAAATGACATCAGAAGAAGCCTCTGCTTGTGCTGCATTCATCAGATTGACCCTGGCAGCCTTTGGATCATGCTTGACCATAGCGGTACCGACAGGAGGAGGAGGCGCAAGGCGCCTTGGGTTGTTGCACTTGTTGGAATAATGACCCTTCTGGCCACACTTGTAGCAAGTCACCTCAGAAAGCGGACGGGTAGGAGGAGCATTGGACTTGGAGCCTTGAGACTGAAACTGCTTCTTCGACTGGTTGCTTGGGTTGGGTGGGTGGGAGAAACCACGACCACTAGAGTTCTTGTTGTTGGAGTTGTTGAAATTGCTGGAGTTGTTGTATGGAGCTCGAATCATTGGAGGAGGAGGAAGCCAGAATTTCTGTTGTTTCGCAGCCAACTGAGACGATGAGGTAGAGTGAACAGCATCTCGAATTCTCTTCTTAGAAGCCTCCATCTTAAGCTGAGCTGCTTCTTGTTTCAAAGCCATATTATAGAACTTATCGAATTCGTCTGGCTCGAACAGAGTGAGAGCAAGCTGAAGTTCATCTTTGAGACCTCCACGGAACTGATAGATTTTGCTCTTTGCATCAGGAATGTCTTGCTTTGCATAGCGAGCGAGGTTTTGGAACTTGACATTATACTGATAGACTGACATGGAGCCCTGCTTGAGGTTGCGGAATTGCTCACGCATACCCTCGATAACACTTGTAGGAATATGATGCGAGCGGAAATCCTTGCAGAAATTCTCCCACGAGATCACTTGACCCGGCCTTGAGTCTTTGTATTGCTGCCACCAATCAGCTGCTTGATCTTTCAGTTGGAAGGCTGCAAACTTCACATAGTCATCTTCTTTCACGTTACTGCACTCAAAATGCTTCTTGATATCGGTCAGCCAATCCTCAGCATCAAGAGGGTCGACACAGTAACTGAAAGCTTTAGGATTGTTGGCCAAGAACTGGTTGAGGGTAGCATGGTGCTGCTGGAAGAAGTTGCCTTGGTTCATTGGAACGCCCTGATTAGCTTGATTAGCTTGCATAGCTTGCATTTGCTGCATCATCTGCATCATCAACTGAGTGTTCTGAGCAGTAGTCTGCATAATTGCTCTCCAAGCCTCAGGCGGAGGAGGAGGTGAAGGAGGATGCTCTGGGACCTCTTCCACCTCTGGGTTGGCATTCGGAACCTTTTTCGGAGCCATCCTGTAAGAGATGACCACGAATCAGCAATTGATTGACAAAAGGAATAAGCTGAAACAATGGAATGAATTGCAACAAGTCTTCACAATAATCATTCGAACAATAAGAACGAATGAAATCATCCGAACAAGAGGAACGAATGAATTTCTCAGTTAATTGGTAACATCAGTCTTCACGAGAAGCCACATAGGGATCAAAAGGATAAAATAATAAAACAACAAGGTACGGAAAGGAACAAACACAAGAGAGGAGTTTCGTTCTGACATCTTTGTGCTGAAAGCATATGAACGCGTTACGAAAAGGTTTTGCAATCCCCGGATCAGCATAGCCAAGGACCCTTTAAGATGCAACTCCTGATAGTAACCTCGGTCATATAACTCCTTCACTCAATGTCGAACCCCGAACTCACTAACCTGCATTCGTTGGAAGAATGCCTACGATCTACTGGACAAAACCCACCTATAGTTTTCCGAAAGATTCCAGTTATGCAATCAGGTGTTGGGGATACACGGGAAGCACCGCGCAATCAACTCTAACCTACATCCAGGTGTATCCATCCTTCAACACATAACCAGTCTTTCTCGGAAACTGTGTACCTCGGACCTTCGAAAAGCATCCACTATAACAAGCTATGGCAATACTCCCGAACTACCTCCCCAGTACTGGGTGATGTCGGGGTTATCGTGCCACTGGCCGTATAGGGGAGATTTTCGATGTCGGCCGTCTTAAGTATTTAGTACTGTCGCGATATGCTTGTTACAATGATACCCCGAAGCTCAACTCCTCGGTAACAGGAGGCATCGGGAACAATATCCTTGTCACAAGAACATCGAAACAATCCCAGAATACTCGCGGGATTCCTAAAAAAAAAATTTTGTGCAAATTTTGAAGATAGGAGAGACAAGAGTAGACGTCAGGAGTCCTCACCAGAGAGAAAGGGGATGAGAAGCAAAGAATCCTACTCTCCGATATAATATAGGACTCAAAAAGTTTTCAGTGTGTGCCTAGACTCAACCGTCAACGGTTCGATCAAACAGTGGGGGCTCCTAGGTCGGAGAAGGCTCTGAATACCAACTTGTAATGCCCAGGATGGAATTATACCTCCTACGTGTCGAGGCACGACTTAAAGGCATAAGTCCATCCTAGAATGATCTCAAGTTTGGTAATCTTTGCACAACTCATGTAAAAGAGGGGATAGTAAACTTAAAATAGTCGGCTTACAATCGCCACGTCACAGAATAACAGTACAAGTCTCAAACATCATACAATAAGATCACTACAACCCTCTAAGGGCAAAAGCCAAATGTCAAAGTACCAAACTCAGATAAATAAAACAACCACAGGCGGATCGAATCCTAGTAAGAGACTCCACTACTGATCGTCCGGGTAGCGCACGTAGTAACGACTACGCTCCTCGTCGTACTCCCAATCCAGCTCGGTGCCATCACCTGGATAGCTCATAGCTGGACCTGCATCTGGTGTGTGAAGTAACTGTGAGCCACAGAGGACTCAGCAATCCCGTTCCCGGGTAACAGAACTATCAAAACCTTTAGGTGAGGGAAAGGCTGGAGAAAGAACAAGAGGTGAAGGAACAACAAAGAGTCTGCAGCAGCAACTAGCGCTAACTTACGCAAGAGAGAGCGAGAAGAGAAGACAACGCGAGAAGTGATCACGAAGTGATCCTAGCTACAAGCTCACAAACATAACCCCTCCGTGTTCAACTCCCGAATCCCTATTCGGAAATTGACAGTCACGGAACACACGCTGGTAGTGTATTAGTATCATTGTGTCAAGTTTTCTACAACCGGAATTAACAAGCTCCCATCTGCCACATAACCGCGGGCACGGCTTTCGAAAGTTCAAACCCTGCAGGGGTGTTCCAACTTGACCCATTACAAGCCCACGATCCGCGGAGTCGCAACTCCAAAGTGGGAAGACCCGAGTATCCTCGGAATCCCGTGCTCAAGTTAAACCGAACTAAGGTAAGGCTAATCCAGCAAATCCTCCCGGCGTGTCGACACCCTGATCGTAGCCGCGCGTATCTAGGTCTCAGGACACGACCGGATGGGCGATTCTACAGGTTTATATCAATCCTCGAGTTCCCTCGAGGTGACCCCGCAGAACCCCCGGTTTGGACCAACACTCATGAGGAGCACTGGCCCGGGTTGTTGATTAAGAACTCGGGTTAATTACTCCCTATGCAAGTTATTTAGTTATTAGGCAAATAGTACCAAAGTTGGGATTTGCTGGAAAAGACTTAGCACTTAGCGGTTTATCGAGGGGGTCCCATACACCCCAACCGTGTTAGGAACGCATAATCAAGGAACATAAAACCGGCTTATACGGATCCTAACGGCATGAGTGGAACAAAACACCAAGCAAAAGGCTTAGCCTTTCACCCTTGCCAATATATATGTGATTTCAATTAAAGCATTTATATAGTGTGATATAACCCAACCAAACTTCAACATGGAGCAAACATCTCCGATCTTCACCTGCAACTAGCAACGCTATAAGAAGGGCTGAGCGAAGCGTACTTAGCCAAGACAACGGTTTGCATAGGTAGGGTTGGTTAAACATGGCAATTGGTTACAAGTAGGAGGCTGACAAGAAGAACATGGGCATCGAGGCAAAACTATAGATCGAGACTACTAGCAATAGGCGAAGATAGTAAAGTTATCGGGGTTCGGTCATCTTGCCTGAAGAGAAGACGTTCGGATCAAAAGAAGGGTCCTCTTGCTCGAACTCGTTGGAAAACTCGTGCTCAACCTCGTTGGAAAACTCGTGCTCAACTTCCGGCTCTAAACAAGACAAATACACCAAGCACCAATCAACACGATGCAATGCACACTCGAAAAACATGTATGCATGATGGATGCACTAGTGAAGCACATGGAGCACGGAAAACATCACTCAAGCAAAACACCTCAAAACAAGATAACAACCTGATATTATTAATCTACACAGAAAAACACCCAAGTTTGATATAAGATTCGCTGAAATCGGAGTTACGGGCTAAAAGTTATGCCCGAAACAAGATTTGAGCGAAAACTGCAAATTACAGCAACATAGCAACTTGGGAGCTCAATATAATTAATCTACAGCACCCAAAAAGCATGGCAAAGAACTTGAACACAAACTAGATATAAAGTACAGCAACTAGGTCCAAAGTGCACCCCCAACGGAGTCACGGATCAATAGCAATGACCTTGGACATATTGAACTTTGAAATAAAATTCTGGCAGCAGAATTTTATTGAAACTTTAGAGCAAAAGATAAACATGCTACAGCACCTCAAATGGACATGTGAGGACATGGATGTAAAGACAACAATATATACTTCAAGGAACAATCAAAATCCACCCCAAAACTATCATGCTTTGTCCTACAACATCACACGAACATGGCATCGGAACGTTACAGATTTCAGACTTAGTGAAATTTCACTAAGTCCTAAAACAGCGACATCATCATAGCACACAAAAGAGCATGTTTAAGACACCTCGAAACTAAACATGGCAAAGGGTAAGCACCTCATCAAAATACATATGACGGTGATCCCGAAACACACAAGCATGCATCATTGTGGTGAACACACCGATTGCAACAAGCTCAACAACATGGCATTTCATAACAAGTGAAAACACAATATATGAACATGGCATCTTGCAACGATGATAACAAGGAAACAATAAATCTACCATGCAACCTATCACACACAACACGTAGTTCGTGACGAGACGAATACGTGGACATGTCATTTGCATCGTTTGGACAAACGAGCTAAAAGTTATCCCATGTCAAAGGTGGCACAAAAATAACACATAACAGCAGTTTATATCATGATGCCCTCTTGCAACAGCAAAACAAGTGTCAAGATGACATCTAACATGCATGACTACAACAAGTAAAACGTAGAGGGCATCTCCACGAACATCTGGACATGCTACACGCGCTAAACGGATCTACAGACAAAAAGTTATGCACGTTGGAAGATAGCATCACAGATCAAAAGAACAGGGGCTAGGGTTTTTGAAAATAGACCTCAGATCTAAAAGTCCAGATCTGGAACAGTAGATGGGCCCGGTGGAGGAACAGTGCGGCCCGGGTTGGCGCGGAGAGGCCGGCGGTGTGAGCGGGCCGCTCGGCGGAGGCGGCGGTGGCCCAGGACGGTGGCGGCCCACGTCCCGGCAGCTGGCGACGCGGCAGCCCGCCTGGCCGGCGCGGCCCGCCAGGAGGCGGCGGCCCACGCGCTGCGCGGTGCGGGCGAAGGCGAGGCGGCGGCCCGCGCGCGGAGGAGGCCCGCTCGGGCGGTCGCCCAGCGAGGCGGAGCGGGGAGGCGAGCGGTGCGGGGGTGACGCTGGGCCGGGGAGGCCGACGGCCCAACCGGTCGGGGCAAGGGGATGTGGTCCCCCGGGCCGGCCCGGCGCCTGGCGCGGCGGGGGAACGGCGAACTGGGCCCGCGCGCTGAGGACGAGTGGCCGGCTGGCGCGGTCGATCGCCTGGCGCGGTCGAACGGCCGGTCGAGGCAGGCGCGCACTTGACCCCAGCGACAGGATCCCGGCGGCGCGGCGATGCTGGTTGGATCGAAGGAGATCCTCCTCGGGATCCAGAGAAGAAACAGGGAGGATTTTTTTTGGGATCTGAGATCTGAAATTTAGGGAAGAAGAAGGGGAATGTCCAAATAGACCTAGGGGTCTATATATAGCAATTTAGACTAGGGTTTGGAGGCTAGGGGTGTTTAGGAGCCCTACGATCGTGATCCAACGGATCCGATCGCGGGATGATTTAAAAGGACCAGACGGAGATAAAAGATAGCAGTGAGGGTATTTTCGGGACACGAAGCGAAGGCACTTCGGGCCCACACGAGCAACGGAGGGAAAAGTCAACGGAGTCCAAACGAGACGAGATTTGAGAGGCGGGTTGCACACAACAAAACAACAACACACAACACAACCTCACGGCACACCGGTAACGAAAAACGCCCGAACAACAAAGAAGGCCTACGGGACGTCACGGACACGTGAGGGAGCTCCGGAACACGAAACGGACAACGGGAAGAAACACACGGACCCGGATGCAACCCACAACACAAATGCAATGCAATGCACATGTCTACATGATATGAATGAATGCCACACACTCACACAACAAAACGACGAAAGCCCGAAAGACAAAGAACCCGAAATGGAAATAGATGAAGCCGGAGATTTATTATAAGCCCAAAAGGGAAAGTATTACATCCGGGGCATTACACCACCACCACAGACGGACGGATAATCAGGACCTCCCTCTACACACACACAAGCAAGAACATACCTCGTGAGGTGGTTCTACAAGTGTACTAGTTCTTCCTCAGCCCACCTTGAGGCAATCCACCACATTGTAGGAGTAGGGCCACTCCCCGCTAGGTGGCCTGAACCTGCGTAAACTGCCGTGTGTCGTGTTCTTTCTTGTTCCTCGAGCTAGTTCATAGAAACAACGAGTAGGCTGATAGGGGAAGTTGAGTTCTTCGCACGCACCTCAGTGTTTGAACTTACAAGGGTTTTTGCGGAGCCCTGAATCTAACATTTGGCGCGCCGTGTAAGGTTGCGTCAGAGTCTCTCCTCTTCCGATCAGTTCACCATCGCTACACCATCTCCATGGCGGACGTTGATCGAGTTCGTGCTGAGCGTTGGGCCGCTCTCGCTGCTCACGTCGCTCAGACCGTACCTCCATGAGACAACATCCCCCATCGTTCTCCATCGCCGGGGGAGGACGTAGCCACCGACCCCGCCGCCCGCGAGCAGCAAGACTCATCGCTCCCGCTCTCCACGTGGCACGACGGCCGCACCGCAACCCCGTCACTGACTCCTACGGCCGCTTTGTCCTCCCATGCTCGTCGCGGGCCAGCAAACTCGCAGGTCACTCTGCTCATGGCGCGAGAACTCCTGCGCTACCGCCCGGCCGACGATCTCTACAAGGAATGGCAGGACCGCATCGCCGAGCTCGTCAGCACCGCGGGAGAAGCACCAGCATCGTCCTGCTCGCAGCCTCCTCCACCACATCAGGCGGGCAACCTGGCCCATGGCGCACCTCCTCCTCCTCTCCGGCGTGACGTCATCCCCGAGCTAAGGCGTGAGGCTCCCCAGCATGACCAGCGCGCGATGAAGAAAGCTGCAAGGTGGTGCAGCGGCCCCAAGGTGAGGCATGCGCACTCCGAATGCCGCCCCATCAAGGTCGCGCGCCGCCTCTCGCAGCAGCGTGTGAGCATCCTGGTCACACTCCACCTCAATGGCGAGCACCTGGGGGCGTGGCAGGCTGTTGGGCATTCACTCTGGAGCTGCAACGCGTCGTTCGGCCTGGCAAGTTCAAGCCGGACCTGCTATGATGGTACACCCGACCCCGCTGAGTTCTTGCAGCTCTATGAGCTGAGCATCGAGGTGGCCAATGGAGATGAGAAGGGATGGTGCACGCTCATGGCTCTTGAACCTCCCAATGGAGTTGATCTCTTCCTGGGAGGATCTGCGTGATCGGTTGATCTCCAACTTCGAAGGGACTCGTTACCGCGCCCCTGCGATAGGCGACCTGCAACGTATCAAGCAGCAGTCGAGGGAAACCTTGCGCAAGTACATCCAGCATTTTACCAACGTCCGCATTAAGATTCCCAAGGTGTCAGACGAGGCCATCATCTCTGCATTCACTGACGGTGTCCGAGGCGTCAGGATAAAGGAGGTTCTCGCCATTCATGAGGACATGTGCTCGGCCCTGGAGATGTTCAACATGGCAGTCAAGTGTGCAAGGGTGGAAGAGGGTCGCCTCTCGCCTGTCGAGCTCCCTGAGGCTGACCCAGAAGACAAGAAGGTGAAGACCAAGGAAGCCAAGCGCAAGGGACATGCTCTGCTCGTGGCTGAGCTTGAGATGAAGCGTGGGTGCGACTATCCCGAATTCTCCAAGGGCAGCTGCCCATTCTACGTCTTCCACAACATGCACAGCCACAACACCAACGACTGCCAGGAGCTTAGAACCATCCATGATGGACGCCTTGGTCGTCGCCTCGAGCACGATGATCGAGGCTACGGCTGCGGAGGTGGATGTGGCGGAGGACATTGGGAGAACCGCGACTCTCTACAAGGCTAGCGCGATCAGCCTCGTGATGACCATTGGCAGGGTTAGCCTCATGAGGGCCCATGGAGGGACCAGCCTCGTGAAGGTCCATGGAGGGATCAGCCTCGTGAGGACCGTCGCCAAGGCAACACTGGTCTTCCTCCACTGCCTCCACCACTAACAAGGAACAAGGACCGTAACCAAGATGATGGGGCTGAGGGCTTCCAGGAGCCTCGTGACATTCATTGCAGGGCGGCGCTCAGGCCCCAGCATCTCACCGCGTCTTCAAGAATTTTACTCGTGAGGTGAATGCAGTCCTCCCCAAGCTCGAGATAACACGCCCGCTCAAGTGGTCCAAGTATTCTATCACCTTCGACTCAGCTGACCAGCTCAAGTGAGCGGCTGCGGCCAGTGCCCTCCCACTACTCTGCTCGCCCACCATTAGCAACATGCTCGTCACCAAGATGCTCATCGATGACGTAACCGGACTCAATGTCCTCTCCGTCGAGACCTTCGACACACTCCAAGTGTCATATGATCAGCTTCAGCCGACCAAGCCCTTCTCAGGTGTGACCGACGGCTCCACCACCCCGATAGGATAGATCCTCCTTCCTGTCACCTTTGGCAATCGCAAGAACTACCGCACCGAACTCATTGACTTCGACGTCGCCCACATCCATCTCCCATACAATGCCATCCTCGGCTACCCAACGCTGCCAAGTTCATGGCGGCGACCCACCACGGCTATAACGTCCTCAAGATGCCAGGAAGCGGTGGCATCATCACGGTCGCCTACAACAAGAAAGACGCGGTGTGCTCCCTCGAGAACGCCTACCATGCTAAAGCGGTTGAGAACTCAGATGATGAGGGCTTTGCCTACCCACCTGAAGTTGTCCCAAAGAAGAAGAAGTTGCTGCTCACCCTGGGGCCTCAAGAGGGCGGAGGACCTAATGGCCATACCTCAGGACCCGCACCCACGAACGGGGCACCTTCCCTTCTCGCATAGGAAGGCGCGCCCGGTGCCCCTCTCAGGCTAGACTCGGGGGCTCTCCTCTAGAGGGCCTCCGACCTGGCCAGCATATCGAGGGAAGCGCTCGGGCACAATGTGGAGGCGTGCTTTAGCGCGTGTTTCCGCAAAGAGAGCACAGGGCATGAGGCGCCTAGTGCTCTAGAGTTTGTCACCAAGGCGATCAAGGATCTTCAGGAAGCAAGGGCGATGCGAGGCGAGCGTCGCCCTGCGTCACCAAGCACCGCTCCATCTACCAACGAGGGCAGGGGGCTGCGAGTCTGTGTCAACATCCCAGGGCTCAACAAAACTACGTCTCAAGAGCTCTTCTGGCCGTTCCAAGTAGGTCGGTGTGAGGGTACTCCTCGATGGTACGTTCGCATGCCTTTCGGTCTCCCGAACAGCGCTACCTTGCACTAGCGCTGCATGCGGGTCATCCTGGCAGCTCGTAAGGCCAAGTACCAAGAGATCCTGGCGGAGGAAGCTCTGGTCCTTCATAAGCATCCTAGACCACAGGAGCTTCGCGAGGTCCAGGGACCGTACGACCAATGAGGAGCGACTTCAACGGCAGGCATCTTCAGCTACCCCAACACTTCTCCTGCAATGGTGCCAGGTGACATTTTTTGATTCGTTTAGTTGGGGGCGCCCCGCGGACTGCATCATCCCCCAGCTGTGTGGGTCTGTCCCTATGGTGCTTATCATCTCTTTTTCTCCTTCAGTTGGGGGCACCCCTCGGGCTGCATCATCCCCAAGCCATGTGGGTCTGCCCCTATGACATGTATCATTTTTGCATCTATTAGAACTCGCCTTACTTTGAGCTGCTTTACAAATATTACCTGCATGTCCGGCCCTTCATCGGCATGAACATCGTGCGCCCTCACGAACCCGCCCTCGACCACCTCGTAATTAAGGACGGGCACAATCTCCGTGCTCGGGTGCTTCCTTGCAGCGTCGCTAAACCCAAGTGGCCGAGCTCTGGCTCGCAGGCCTGCTCCCGTGTACGTCACCTCCCATGGACCTTGGTGCCTTGTTCTCGCATGAGCTAATCGAAGGTGGACGAGTCTGGGAACGCGACCCGGTGCCTCGCCATCTCGGGATCCTAGCACATGTTGTTTTTCTTCAGTATCATTGCATGAGAAGACTGGGCACGGTGTCTGTGCATGGGTCCGTCTCTGCAGCATCGACGAACCCAACGACTGAGCTCTGGCTGGCTAGCTGGCCCCGTTCACATCACCTCCTGGGTTCATTGGTGTTTGGCCTTCTCATGCGATATCCTCAAGAGATTTACTCGGCGCAGGTTACCTAACCATCTTGCAGGGCCTTCACAAGCATTACAAGACAAATTTAGGTGCAACCCGCCTTGTGGTAGGGCCTCGTGAGTCCCCCGCTGGCTCACGAGTGCCCATAGACACCTCCTCCAGTCATGCCATGCAAGCCACGTGTCAGCACTAGGCTATACACGCCCCGGGGGTTCCAGTCAGAGGGAGCCCCCACCCACGCACCAGTGGAAGCCCCATGCTCCATGCTCGTGGACGACACTATCGAGGAGTGGCTATGCCCGTGCAAGAGCGGAAGCACCATGCTCCGTGCTGGTGAATAAACAACTGATGGTGGCCTCACGGCTACAGCAACCTCAAGAGAGCCACCAAGCTCGCTTCTCAGCCTCACCGCGCTGCTATCCCTCGGAAGGGTACCGCGAGGGGGCAGGGCACAGAGGCTACGATAAGGTCACACCTAGCATACGCCACCTCGCCAAGTCCCTCGGATCTGGTCTTCGAGCACCCCTCCCGAGCAAAATCCTGGCGAGGAACATGCATGGAGGTCTATTCGTATGTCAAGGGGGACCCCTGGGCATCAAGAACCAAGGGCCTAACTGGTCACGTAATCCCTCACCCCTTGGTCTTGTCCTGGTGACCCGGACGCCCCAACAACGGTTAAGGTATGCGCGGGGCCGGGACGTGCCGACGCAGAATGCTAGAACCTACACCCGCATATCCTCCCTGAGTTCGGACGTCAAGGCGGACCCCTGGGCATCTCGACCCAGGGGTCTAACTAGTCATGCAGCCCCTCACCCCTTGGTCTCGTCCTGGTGATCCGGACGCCCCAATGACGGTTGAGGTATGCGCGGGGCCGGGCGCTGTTGACGTAGAACGATAAAGCCAGAAGAAAGGAAGATAGCGAAACCCTAGCAAATTATAACAAAACATACTGTCTCACAAAAGTTCAAAGCAGAAGTTCTTACGCCTCCACGAGGCATGATAAATGTTGCAGGAACAAAGCAGGAAATAGCGGTACCCCATCCTCTTCTTCAGCCCTAGACACCACCATCGCCAACCTATGGTGACCCGTCGTCGACATCGCTGCCGTCTCCTCCATCGGCCCCCGTTGTCGCAGCCACGGGGTCAACCGGAAGAAATGTTGCAGCAGAGCCCCCACCTGCTCCTCCACGAACTCGACAACGGCGCTTTGATAACCCACAAGTGTAGGGGATCGCAACAGTTTTCGAGGGTAAAGTATTCAACCCAAATTTGTTGATTCGACACAAGGGGAGCCAAAGAATACTCTTAAGTATTAGCAGCTGAGTTGTCAATTCAACCACACCTGGAAATTTAGTATCTGCAGCAAGATAGTTTAGTAGGGAAATAATATGATAGTGGCGGTAGCAGCAATAAAAGTAACGATAGTGTTTTTTTAGTTTTTGTGATAGTAGCAATGGAAAATTAAATAAGCAACAAGCAATATAGGTAAAGCTCGTAGGCATTGGATCGGTGATGGGAAATTATGTCGGATGCAATTCATCATGTAGAAGTTATAACCTAGGGTGACACAGAACTAGCTGCAGTTCATCAATGCAATGTAGGCATGTATTCCGAATATAGTCATACGTGCTTATGGAAAAGAACTTGCATGACATCTTTTGTCCTACCCTCCCGTGGCAGGAGGGTCCTATTGTAAACTAAGGGATATTAAGGCCTCCTTTTAATAGAGTACCAGACCAAAGCATTAACACATAGTGAATACATGAACTCCTCAAACTATGTTCATCACCGGGAGTGGTCCCGATTATTGTCACTTCGGGGTTGCCGGATCATAACACATAGTAGGTGACTATAGAATTGCAAGATAGGATCAAGAACACACATATATTCATGAAAACATAATAGGTTCAGATCTGAAATCATGGCACTCGGGCCCTAGTGACAAGCATTAAGCATAGCAAAGTCATAGCAACATCAATCTCAGAACATAATGGATACTAGGGACCAAACCCTAACAAAACTAACTCGATTACATGATAGATCCCATCCAACCCATCACTGTCTAGGAAGCCTACGATGGAATTACTCACGCACGGCAGTGAGAATCATGGAATTGGTGATGGAGGAAGGTTGATGATGACGATGGCGACGATCTCCACTATCCGGAGGCCCGATCGAACTCCAGATCAGCCCTCCCAAGAGAGATTAGGGCTTGGCGGCGGCTCCATCTCGTGAAACGTGATAATTCCTTCTCCTTGATTTTTTTCTCCCCGAAATGGAAGATATAGGATGTGAGGGTACGTCGGTGGAGCACCAGGGGGGCCACGAGGTAGGGGCGCGCCCCTACCCTCGTGGACTGGCCCAAGGCCCCCTGGTGTGGATCTTCTTGCAGGTATTTTTTATATTTTCCGAAATAATTATCCGTTGACTTTCAGGTCATTCCGAGAACTATTTATTTCTGCACAAAAACAACACCATGGCAATTCTGCTAAAAACAGCGTCAGTCCGGGTTAGTTCCATTCAAATCATGAAAGTTAGAGTCCAAAACAAGGGCAAAAGGGTTTGGAAAAGTCGATACGTTGGAGACGTATCACGCTTTGAAGCTCGGAAGCTGGGGGCTCAAGGAGGACGCCAAAATCGAAGTTGGGATCTTGGAGGTAGAGGTGGTAGTAGATGCACGTCGTGATCGAGGTGGCAAAAGCACGAGCCTCCGCCTCCACAAAGGGGCCCAACCGAGCGACAACGCCCTCAACAGACATAGCGAGCCTGGGAGCAGTCCGGTGGGGCCCTCCTTCAGTGTCGCTAGTGGCTTTTTGTACCCTGGTCGTAAAGGGACCGCAGGGAGGTGCGGAGCCTCTCCTCGAGGGAGACGAAGGCCCCGGGCTCCATGGTGGCTGCCTTTTCAGCCTCGGCAAGGGACCTCCGGGATGTTTCCACCTCTTTCTTCAGCTTCTCTAGCCGGCCGTGCTTTGTAGCTTGGTCTTGGGCTGTTTGCTTCAGCTCGGCGTCGTGGTCGTCAAGCACAGCAGCCAGGGCCTTCATCTCCTTCTCCCCCTCCTCAAGACGGCGTGCGTCCTCGGCGCGTGCCTTGGTGATGGTCTTCAGCTCATCTTCCACCGCACGGAAGCGCTCCTCAACAGCCTTCGCGTGGGCCCTCGCCAAGTCATGTTCGGCCGCAGCCACACCAGCCACCTTCTCGCGTTCTTCGACGGCAGCCTGAGCCACGCTCCAGGCTCTCTTGACGCAAGAATCGTCCTGGAGCCACCCCGAGATCAGTCCCAGGCATCCCGTCACCATGCGGCGGTCACCATCGTGGAGGTGAACCTTGAGCTGGTTCAGCGCGGTGAAGGCATCCTCCAAGGCATGGGCATGGTGGAAGAACCATGGCCCGCTGGCATGACGATTAGAGGAAAAGACGGCATAGGCACCTGGGCCGGCGGAGCAGCAGGAACATGAGCGACAAGGGGCTCCTGAGCCTTCACACCCCCGGCAAGGTCGCAGGGGGCTGGGGCCTCCGAGGTCAGTTTGGCCGCACTCGAGGCCGTCTCTTGAGCATGGGTCCCTGACACCCAAGAAGCGTGCCAACGAGCAGGCAAGCGCAGGGCGGCCCCTTCCTTCTGTGCCAGGTCCACAGTGGTGGCGGTAGAAGGCACGACCTTAGAGGGCCTGGCTCCCTCCTTCCTCTTCTTCATTGACGGCGGTGGCCTGGCCATTGGAAGGAAGACGCCTTGAGTACGATACCCGAAGCGAAAGCAGAAATGAGGTAAGATACTTACTGGTTAATGGCGATGTACGTCCTCTTCTTGGACAGAAGCAAGGCGGTCCCAAGCTTCTTGGTCGCCAGACTTGCCGCCCCTTGAAGAGCGGGTGAGTGCACAGCAATGGCCCCTACGGCAAGAGGCCTCGACGGCGAGGCGGAAGCACCGACCTAAAGGGGCGGGACAACCACACCCTTCTTCGCGACCCCGCGCACCAGTCTCTTCAAGGGGGTGGCCCCAGACCTCGTGGTCACCCCAGTGGAGCTTGGCGACCCCTCCGTCAAGTGCTCGCCGGTGTCGTCATCATCAGAGAAGCCACGAAGCAACTCGCTCCGCCTAGGAGGAGAGGTCTCCGCCGTCTCCTCCAAGGTCGCCTCCTAGTCCACCTTCCCTCCCTCATCGGTGTCCTCGCCGGAGGATACTTGCACCACGGGAGGAGGACCATGGGGCTCGTCGATAGCACAAGCCCTCGCTCGTTGAAGATTGGCATGGTGGCGACTATGTCTGCCCAGTCGTCGCGGTTGTACAAAGGGACATAGCCGGCCGGAAGGTCGCCGGGGTCCTTCTCGAGCAGGACACGGACAGACTTGACCAGTTCCTCATCAGTCAGAGCCACTGGGTGTAGACGGAGCTTGTCCTCTTTGTCCTCGAGGCTCCATAGGGGGCACGAGCGCGCTAGGTGAGGAGCAAGATGCTGCTTCACGAACTCCTTGACGAGCAAAGCCCCCGTTAGCTGCCCCGTCGTCAACTCCTTCATCAGCATCGCCAGCAAATGCTCTGCCCGGGGGTCGGTGAGCTTCTCGTAAGCCCACTGGGTTAGCTTCTCCAGCGGCACAAGTGGCCTATCCAAGCAAACGTGGGAACACTTGGCATCCACGAGGACCCACTTGCGTCGGAAGTCGTCCACTTTCTTCTTGGATTAGGAGATCATGTTGTCGGTATGGACTAGGATGAAGGTAAGGCTCCCGGAGCACTGGTCGGTGCCACCCCGCAGGTATAAGAAGTGATGAAACAGCGCAACAGAGGGCGCCACTCTGTTGAATGCCTTGCAGTAGAAGGCAAACATCGACATGAGAAAGGTGGAGATGGGATGAAGATGAAGGGTGTGGATCTGGTAGTGATTGAGGATAGCGAGGAAGAAACTGGAGAAAGGGGGAACGAGCCCAGCAAAGAGGTTGTGCAGGAACAGGGGTAAAAAGTCTCACCCAGAGATTCCGGCTCGACGGAGCTGAACTTGACCATCGTCTCGCCCCTTCCCCCTAGTTGTGGCTGGATGCCAGCAGCAGGAGCATGGTGGCCAGGTATTTCTCCTCGGTAATGATGGAGGCGCTGAGGGCCGGCTCTGGTTCCAGGGCCGGACCTGAGGGAGAGGCAGCAGGCTATGATTTCTCGGTGGCCATTGGCGTCGGGTTCAGGGGCAGAACTCGGCAGATCTGGAGGCACTCGCAGCAAGAAGGGAAAGGGGATCCGGAGCAAGACGAAAGGGAGGCGATGAGGGTTAAGGCGCAGGCACCAGCCTTTTTGCCAGTCCAGAACGGTTGCCGAGTCAGTGTGGGGAAGTGGAGACGCCCACTTCCCATCAGGGCGCCAAGCGTCGATCAGGTCCGGAGGTGGTTGGGGCCTGTGGCGCTTTGCCCTTTCCCTTTGGCTTCTCCTCGAAGCCAAGTCCGAGCGCGCCTTGGGCACGGGCGCTAATGTCGATGTTCAGGGATCCAGGGTACCCATACTTGCCTGCCCGTGGCCCATGGCGTGGCTCATTCACCGGCCTAGTACGGCCCATCTTCAGCATCGACACTCAAGACCCTTGCGGGGGGCCAAGCCTCGCGAGTCGGACGACACCAAGAGCTCCAGAGGGAGCAGTCTCGCTAGGCTGGCTCCCAAGGGGCGGAGAACTCTATGCAAACCCTCACCTCGTGAGGTTCGGATGACGCAAGCCATGACGACTAAGGCCAGGCGGGTGCCAGCGAGCGCAGGACAACTAGTTTCCTCTTTGGTGCTAAAGAGGCAAGCGCAGACGCAGAGTCCCGTGGAATCAACCAAAGGTTTCCATTTCCGTGCAACAAGACCAGGATCACCAGGACGACAGGATGGAGGTCATCCTCGAGCCCACCGTGGCGTCAGGATCAGAGGCTTTGCAGGCGAAGACCACCTTTAGTCAAGATAAGATATACTAGTTATATCCCTTCAAAATTGGCTGGTGTGGGATCCCTTCCCACCTACATTTTGGGGGAAGAGGACCAAGGCCACTATAAAGTGTAGCTAGCCACCACCATAGACAGACGGATCATCAGGACCTCCCTCTACACACACACAAGCAAGAACATACTTCGCGAGGTGGTTCTACCACTGTACTAGTTCTTACTCGGACCACCTTGAGGCAATCCACCGCATTGTAGGAGTAGGGCCACTCACCGCTAGGTGGCTTGAACCTGGGTAAACTGCCATGTGTCATGTTCTTTCTTATTCCTTGAGCTAGTTCATAGAAACAACGAGTAGGCTGATAGGGGAAGTTGAGTTCTTTGCACGCACCCTAGTGTTCGAACATACAAGGGTTTTGCGGAGCCCTGAATCCGAGAGGCACGAATTCGAAATAAAGACGGAAGCCATATGCATGGTCCTCAATTCAAATATTACAATGTACTCCCTCCGTTCCTATAAAGTTAGTACAAAATTGAGTCATCTATTTTGAAACGGGTGGAGTACACTAAATTGAAACGTCAATATTAAGTCTAGTACTATCTACATTCAAATGTTGTTTTTAGCCCCTCCCCACCATCGGCACACACTATACGTACTTCCTCTATTGATCAATCTTCCTCTCATAACCACCTTACAAAGCTTTGGTTTCCGCACGTTCATTCTATCTCTCCATGTTTTGATCTCTAACTCTCACACACCCACCATTGGACTCCATGTCGAGCTCTCTCTCTCCGCCACCATCTCTCGGTAGATACATGCATTGCCTATCGAGACACCCTCCCTCTTGTGCGCATGCACGCACAATGTCTCTCTAGGTCACCCTCAAGAGACCGTCTCAATCTTTCTTCCACGCGGTGGCACTGGCGGAGCTACACTGGATTCCTTGGGCGGGCCAGCCGGAAGAAGAAAGCATAGAAAAGAGATGGGTCACGCCACTTGGCATGATATTTAGGTAGTGTTTCAGCTAAGCAAGGCGGGCCAGAGCACATGTTAGCCCAACGTAGCTCCGTCCGGCATGGTGGCCCACACTCGCTTTTTATCTAAGTCTCAATTAACCGCGCTTTATGTCACACACAAACGATATATATCCATGTTTGGGCCTCGATCCACACACTTTATACCCTCTCATGTAGTTTGTCTGTCTAGATCAGTCTCTCCAAGCCGTTCCACTCTTTCGACCTCATGGCGGCCCACGCTCTCTCAATCTCTCTCTCTCTATGCATGTTTCTATTAACCTCGCTCTATCTCACACAAAAACAATATATCTCCATGTTTGGGCCTAATTTGACATATTCATAATGTACACGCTCTCATGCACATTGCCTATCTAGGTCACTCTCTCCAACCTATCTCACTCTTTCGATCGCATGACGAACCACACTC
>LR738715.1:534786640-534803441 GCA_902687465.1 Secale cereale
CTCTCTCTCTCTCTCTCTCTCTCTCTCTCTCTCTCTCTCTCTCTCTCTCTCTCTCTCTCTCGTTATCTATGTATCGATTGACCTTACTTCCTCCCATGCACAAACGATATATGTACCTATCTATGACTGTATCATCTTTAAGCTCTCTCTCTCTCTCTCACAACCCTCACCCTGTTCAATCACACAAATATCTATCCACAACATATATATCAATTCAACGAATGTCGGGGCACACTCACTTTGTTTCCATATCTATGTCTCGATTGACCTCGCTTTCTCACGCTGTCTCTTCCACACATCAAAGCTACCTCTCCAATCCTCGCAGAGCCGGAGCTATTTACATTGCGAGGGGGACTCCAACCTTCGAGTAATTTGTGAATGCATTTATTTCGGTGGGTTTAGATTATATTTTTGTAACATTCGCCCACAACCTTCGATATATGTACCGTTGCAACCCCCCGCCCCTCTCCCTGTTGTAATACCTATGGGTTGGTCACCGCTCTTTCACACGCCTTTTCTAACCTTCCATGTTGCACCATGGTATTTTTGCAAAGCACAAGCACTTATCCTTAGTTCTAGAATCTTCTGTATCATAATTGCCCTTTTTTCTAAATGAATTGCCATTATTTATTTTTTTACTTTATGCTCTACAATGCACAATTCCATGAATCTTAAAATAGATTAACTTTTTTATAACACTTAATGATATTGAACGAGATGAACTATAAGAATTAAACGAACATCTACATCATGCATATATAAATCAAAGCTTACATGCTATGGTGTGATATTGTTGCCAAATCTCAAGTGTGCAGTGTGCATGTACCTTAGCAGTATCAATTAAAAATGAAAAAGGACGAGGATCAAACATGCGACCAGGGCCCTCAAGCCGCATGTCAATAGGCAACATACGGACGCAACATAGTAGCAACGTTTGTTGTACTCCCCTTTCTTGATATAATGTTGTTATATTAGCACCGCGTATTTAATGGATAACATGTTTTTATATTAACTTTAGTACATTATAGTAGGACCGGCTCATTTGCATGTACTATTCCACTTCACTTACTGGTGGGTTGCATGTCTGCTCTCTCTCTTTCTCCTCCCCTTCAACGTTTAGACGCACGAGCAAACACGAAGAACACGCAGGCGGTGTTGCCGTTGACTGTATCTGGACGGTTCACAAGTTACAGTACTAGTTTCACGTAATACTAGTACTAGTATTAAGTAACAAGTTTAGGAACAAAAGTTTAGGAACAAAAGTGACCGTGACAAGTTAGGCTATACTAACAATTACTACTCCTACATGCGTGGATAAATAGATGCATCGCCTAGTGCACGAACAAGGTGGGCGGCAGAGCCTAATTAAAGGGCTCGCCTCCCGGTCAGCCTGCGTAATGGCCTGCTCGGACTCCTCTTGGTCAGCCGGCGTAGCGGTCTTCTCGCACGCCTCCCGTTGACTCACACGCTTGCTTGGACGGCACCTGTCGATGAGAAGTTGGACTCATGGCGGCATGAATGTCTAACGCCCACGGTTTGAATAGTGAAACAGTTCGCGTTAACGTCACATGTCTTAGTTCCAAAATACCTTGGCTCTTCTTTTGTGCATCTTTTCATAAGCAGCTTCTCTCTAAGTGAACAAAAAAATACGACAACCTTCTTGTCCCATATCACATAATGTGTGTACCACGCACGCCATCAGAGGACACGCGCCCGGGTCTGGCTGGTATGTCGTCTGGTGCTACCATTCGAGAATGCAAAAGGAATCTTTTTTAAAAAAATTGCCGAAAGAATCTATATTTATTACTATTATTACAAGTCTACAATGCCCGTATTTTCCTTGCAAGTAACTTGTCATTCCAAAAGGCACGGTAATTGATTTATGACGAGTTATTGAATTAGAGTAAGTTTGTGATATAGTGAGCACAACGTGGATGTATGACACGAATTCAAAAATAAAATGTAAGCCATGCATGGTTCCCAATTCAATATTTAAAATGCGCAATAAATTAAAACATGAATATTAAGTCTAGTACTATGCACATGCAAATGTTGTGTTTAGGTCTCTCAAGTGACAACCAGCCCCCCATACCTCATGTATGGATCGATCTTCATTTCTTTGTTAATAGAGCTCTTGGTATCCGACACCCGCGCGCTCATTATTTCTCTTCACATTTCGATCTCCATTTATGTCACACCCGCCCTCACACTCTCAACAAATGTACTTATCACGCACAACCTTGCTATGCCCTCCATGAAAAACCTTGCCTCTATCTCTCAAGACACGTACGTTGCCTTTGAAAAACACCTTCATCGTGCGCGCACACACAAAGTCTATCTAGGACACACTCTCTCGGTAACTATCTACCTCCAGCCCTCACTGTAGCTTCGCCGCACGATATCTCGGTGTACCGTCTTTTACATTCGAGGGTATGCTAGGCCACACTCACTCGATCTCTCCCTCTATAGATGACTCGATTGACCCCGCTTTCTCGCGTCGTCTCTCTCACACCGAGACGCTCCCACTACACCTCTTGCATAGGCAGAGCTATGTAGATTGTCGGGAGTAACCCATTGACCTTCGACAAAATTGTGAAGCTCTGCTTAGATTATATTTTTTTGTCATTATATTTTCCCCCAACCTCCCAGACACCGATGGGTTGTGCACCACCCCCCTGGAGAATATCATGTGCCCCCATAGCTTAGATGCTATATTGTGATACGAGATCCTTGGAGCGTGTAGATCTGAGATATAGCCGCTCCCAAGATGTCTTAAATTTTTTGCAAGATGTCTTGAAGCTCGTATCTGTCGACGTCCTGGGAACGGGGGTACCCAGACTTGCCTTCCCGCGGCCCATGACGTGGCTCCATCAGCGGACTGGTACGGCCCAACTTTAGCAATCGCAACTCAAGACCCTCGTGAGGGGCCAAGCCTAGCGAGGCGGACGACAGCAAGACCTCCCTGGGGGTAGTCTCCCTAGGGTGTCTCCCGAGGACCGGAGATATCTAGGCGAGGTGCACCTCGCGAGGTTCATGTGACATGAGCCATGACATTCAAGGCTAGGCGGGCGCCAGCGGGCGCAGTGTACTAGTTTCCTCTTTGGTGATAAGAGGGCAAGCGCAATCGCGGAGTCCCGAGGAATCTGGAAAAGGTTTCCATATCGGTACAACAAGACGAAGGACCGTCAGTGCGGCAGAATGGAGGTCATCATGGAGCCCGGCGTGGAGTCGCCACCAGAGCCTTTGGCAGGCGAAGACCACTTTTGTCAGGATAACTTGTACTAGTTGTTCCCCTTCAAATTTGGCCGTCGTGGGATCCCTTTCCGCTAATATTTGGGAAGTGGACCAAGGACACTATAAATAGGACCTAGCCACCACCATAGGAGGAGAGATCCGATCCATTCCACCCTCACGCACACCACAAGCTCATCCGAGCCCAAGAACACCTCTACTCCGGATGCTGTTCATCCCTTGTACTAGTTCATTCTCAGCCATACAAGGCAATCCACCACACACACTAGAGTAGGGTATTACACCGCAAGCTGGCCCGAACCAGTATAATCCTCGGTGTCCCTTGTTCTTTGAGTTCATCGAGCTAGGCTGTGGAATCATAGGGCGAGCACGCTTGGGAGAGAGTGTTCTTCGTGCGCACCCCAGAGTTTGAACCTCTCAAGGGTTTGCGGAACCCTAAATCCGACATTTGGCATGCCAGGTAGGGTTGCGCTCAAGCCTCTCTTCCATCTCGCCTCACCGTCGCCCAGCGATCCCGATGGCCGACGATGCGAGGGCTCAAGCCGACCGCTGGGTTGCCAGGCCCGTCCAAGCAGCGCCAACCGCCCAGGAAGACCCCGTACTCAAGGCGACCCGCACGCCACCCAACGCCGTCGGACGCGGGCGGCATGCACCGGCGCCTCCCGCTCTCACTCCACGGCGCGCGCGCCACCGTGCGCTCGTCGAACTAAACTGCAGCGACGACACCATACACCAGGCGGGAACAGGCGAACACGCGGGTGTTGACACCTGATTTTGGCAAGATGTGGAAAGCAATAAAGATGGCATCAAATGAAAAAGTTCTCAACATATGAAAGTTCCGTATCGTCAAAATGAGAAACTTTGATGTTCGGGTCATCACCATCTGACCTCATCTTAGGAGCTGAAACAATATTCAAAGTTCTAATTTTTTTTGTTCAGATCACTGTTTTTCCAATTAGACCCTCAAGACAGCCTCATATGGAAAACTATCCAACATGAATTGTCTTTGTCTCGTCGAAATGGTCGATTTTGATATAAGAATCATCCCATTACGTGCTTGTATGCAAAAAATTAGAGCTATGGGAGTGCTGCCCTATCACAAGGCAAGATGTGGCGCGCCCCACCAGACCTATGTCTGATGGGTAGCGCGAGCAAACATTTGTTTCGCGTGACCGTTTTGGCCCAGAAGATGGCTTCAAATCGAAACACGTTCAGCATGAAAGTCGAAACTATCAAGATTGCTATTGAGCTCGTTTCCATCCAAAGTTGTTTACTGCCATAAAAAAGACCCGCAAGGTGCAGCAAGTTTAAACCGAACATTTTTAGAAAGTTTGCCGGGCAAAGAGCTTGCCGGGTGAAAAGCTTAACGCGTGAAAAGCTTGCCAACCAAAGATCTTCCTGGGGTGGAAAGCTTGTCGGGGAAATCTTATCGGGGTGGAAATCTCGCCTGGGTGGAAAGCTTGCCGGGATGGAAACTGCCAAGGCCAATCCGACCAGAAGCTGAAGATGGGCTCAAATAATTATGTAGATGGCCTCGGATCAAAAAGTGTTCAACATAAACGTTTTGCATAACGTCGAAGCAGTCAACTTTGCTTTTGGAGTCATCATCATCTGAGGTAGTACACGACCTGCACAGACACTACAAGAGTCGGACGATCCAGTCAGCTACATGACCGAGTCCAACTCGAAATAAAAGATGACCCCGTGGAGTATTCAAGATGGCCTTATTTAGAAAAATGATCAACTTAAGAATTGTTGCTCACGTCGAGGCACACAAATTTAGTATTTTGATCTTCCCAAGGAGGTCATATGCAAATTCCACGGCACGCGCAAGAAGCAGGATAGAAGTTTGGACCAGATTTGGGCTATATCCGAGTTGAGTAAAACTAGGACTCTAGGACATGAATTGATGTAATTTTCTTGTATGGAAATCCTAGATGAATCCTTTACTTGTACGGGCAATCCAGCCGCCTCTTATATATGTTGGGGGTGATGGCCGATTGAACAAAACCAATCGAACCAATCAATCTATCACACTTTTTGTGTTCATCTATCCTTATCCCTTACCCTTGTATCTATCTTTCTCGTTCTTCGTTCGTTCTTCGCCTTGGAGGGCAGCGATCCACCAGGCTCTAGGGGCGAGCGAATCGACCTACAGCACCCCATAGCTGCCGCGCGCCCTGACGGGGTCCCTCCCGGGCGTGCGGGGTTTCGGGTCTGCAAAAGCGTCCGTCGACTGTCGTGCGTATCGCGCTGTCGGTCGGGTCTCCTTCGACGTGAGCTGCGGTGCAGCACCCCCGGCGTCAAGGGTACATGTGACGTGTTCGTGTGTCAACACTCTTTTTGGCGACTCCGCTGGGGAAGAACCTTTGAACGGTCTCTAGCCCATTCTTGCTGCGAAGAGATCGTCATCCAGTTGCTGCAATCTGCAAAGATAATATGAATACCCAATTCCCCTTTATAGATGCAAGTAAACCATATGTTTTTGCTGGAACACCTAATGAGCATAATGTATGGGCTAGCCCTAATTTTATCAATCATGCATCTAATTATGCGCAAGGGCCGATGCAAAACAATCTTCATGCTTTGAATACTTATGATTTTAGCAACGTACAACATATGTATCCAAACTCTCATGCATCAGCAACCCTACAAATCCATATGCCAATGAACAACATGATGGGTTTGGTAAATTAATTTGTAACACCTCATGTTGAAATTTCCAATGGCATACAAGAAAGTGTTTCATCCTTTAATTCATCGGCAACTAATTTGCAATATGTGAATTCAACATTGCTGATGGATAGGAGAATTGGCCATACTGCTACTAGTTGTTCGGCCAGTTACTCTCAACCAACATATGCTACACCACCATATAGTAATTTTTCAGTACCATACACAACTTTAGATGTTCATAAGTCAGCTTCACACCTTTCTGGTTATAGCCAAATAAATGTAAATTTTACATGAGCAAATGTGCCTAATATTGCAGGAGATTAGGTGGCTCTGACTGCATTAAAATGTTTAGCCCAAAATAAGAATATTAGTGCTATTTTCCTTGAGCAACACGAAAAGGGATTGGTTACTGATTATGAGGCAATAAGAGCTAGGGCTTTGAAAGAAGACGAAGTGTTGCCGATCGATCAAATTGGCATGAGACCATATTCAACAACAGTGCACATGTCTTCACCTATCATTGCAGCATGTTATACACCCCCCTATACAATCGCGAAATTTTGGCAACATCAATTCATTGCCGAAAGATCATAAACATATTGGGGGCAAGCCGATCCAAGCAGGGCTGAGTTTAAAGAAAAATATGTGGTCCAAGTGGACAAAATCAAGCCAAAGCTCACAGGTAATAGCGTCACCGAATTTACAGCACCAACTCTTGAGGAATTACCAGCAGAATATCGAAAGGCTTATGAAGCACTCAAGAAGAAGCGTGGAGTGGAATATTTGCAAGAATACGTCAAGTGCCTTCCTCCATGTAGCAACCGTGTTGGCTCTTCTCCACTTTTGAAGAAAGATAAAAAAGAAGCTTTGCAAGAAAATCATCAAGAAGGGGTTCACTCGGCTAATACGGTTGATTCGGTTGAAACCGAGTCAAATATGACTAAGTCGTCTACAGCCGAGTTGAACGGTTCCTTTAGTGCAAAACAATGGTGGATTCAATTGAAACTAAATCGACCACTGAGACATTTAAGGTCGAGTGCGTTGCATCGAGCCAGCCAAGTACATCGTGCCAGCCGAGTACATCATGTCAGCTGAGTGCGTCGTTCCATACGAGTGCATCCCCGGCAAAAGCCGAGTGCGTCAAACCAGTTATTGCTGCATGAACCAAAATAGAAGATGCAAGCTTCATCGAGCAAAGGAACGGTAAACACCACAAATTGGCCGTGCTTGATTTTTCTGGATGTGAGGGAGTTTACATGCTACCCTATGAGTTTTGTGCTAAAGATATTGATGAGCATGAGGAACAAAGTAATATGGCTAAAAAAAGTTTGGTTAACGATGAACATCAAGAACAAGAAAATACAGTCGAACAAAGTTCAACGGACGAAGAGCATCCAAGTGTATACTCGAGCAATCCGATTGGTGAGGCACGAGATCCAGAAAAAGAGGAAGAGGCATTGGAGAATTATTCAGAAGTGGAGCAAGGTATTTTTCCAGTGGAGCAGCTGTCTTCTCCTTCAAACGTCTTCCCAAAGGTACACCTAGCAGACATTTTATTCAATTTTCGATTCGGTCAAAATCATATTGTTGATGCACCCATTAGTAAGATTCTAATTAATTTTAAAAGACCAATCGAGATGAGTAATCTGTTTGTTTCGAATTATCTTGTCACTAATCAAGTTTATCAACACATGGTATCATTCATAGAGGCTAATAGTGACTACTTATCGCAACCAAAGTTGTTCCCGTCATGCCGACTGAACTTTATATTCATATGTACAGCTTTGCTTGTTTCATGCCTGGCTAACATTTGGTCTCAAACGAGACGTATATTCTGTAATTATTTTGGTTGCAGGAATATAAAGCCAGGTTCAAATTTCTCCAGGATAGCCGTTTCAAGAGCATCGGTAAAGGAGGACGAAAATCAATGCATAGCCGAGTCGGATGACGCTAAGCCGACACTACTCGGTTGTTTTGTTTCAGAAACAGTGTCACAATATCAGTTAATGGGCGAACAATGTACCTTCAGTCCGGGCATAGATAATCACTTCATTGGTACATCGTCGATAAATCCTATTATAATTGATCACGATGTCAAGCCATCAGGACAAGAACAAATGCAATGTTTGTTTAAAGAGAACATCAAAGATAACATCGTGATTCATCAAGACGCACAATCGGACAACATAGGACAATTGGAGTTTGTTGAGGCTCGAGCATATGGCCGGTCGTATCAGATTGGTCTTGATGATGATCAAATGTTTACTCGGCTATCTCAAGCCGATTCAACTAAAGGTCAACAAGTACACACCAATGATGACGGGGTCAAGCCTTCGAGCAACGATATGGTTAAAAACCGCATCAAGAACAATCTTGAAGACGAAAATTCCATCAAAGCTACAATGGTGACATCTAGCATTGGGGGGCAACAAGAGAATTCAAAGACAGATGCACGCACGACCAAAGAAAGCCAAGGCCATGGTAAGCACAAAAGAGAAAAGACGAAAGTCACTTTCGTGCAGTTATTAGAAAAAATATCAAAAGATATGTGAGGCAAAGAGTGCTTATCGACTGAGTGAAACAAAAGCATCAAGATCCCCTCTTAGGCGCAAATCCCAGGATCGGTATTGGCAGAGTGAGAATCTCAATGCTGCATATTCATATCCTAACTTTGGGCCGGCAATGCCAATATCGTGGATACCTCCCTATGCTCATGTAAATCCATATCCATTATGGGACATGTATGTTACAAGGGCACATTATCCATCTTATTTTAGATCATCTCACCAACATTATGCAGCTCCAAAAAGATCAACATGTGATGAACAATCACTCGTCAAAGACTGTTTCAATCACAAGGAATCGGTATGGAGCTCAAGGAACAAGAAAGAGGTGGTCAAGCAAGTGTACCGGCTCAAGAAAGATGGTCGTAAGTGTGATACTTCAGATTTGATCTCAAATAACAAAGAACCAGTTAAAGTATTGACATTGGCTACAAAAGGCATTGAGGCAAGTCAATCAAGTGCCAAATTTGAAGGGAAGAAGTTGAGAGTGCACAAGGCCAAAAAAGAGTTGGCATTGGTTGAAACAGAATCACAGCCGAGGTGCCCACTCGGCTTATCGCATTGGAAAAAGAAGGAATTACAAAAACTTAGTGCACAGGAGTTGAGAAAGAAGAATATGTCATGGGTTCCCAAGAGGAGCAGTCAGAATAAAAATGCTGTCTGACCTTCTATTGCAACAAGTGTTACAAAAGTGAAGAAAGAAAAGGATGGCCGCAAGTGTGCTATTTCAGATCCGACTCCAAATGACAAAAAGCCAGTCGAGTCTATGTTGGCTGCTAAGGACAAGAAAGTGAAGCAAGTAAATTTCGAGGATCCAATCACCGAGTTTGGATAGGCCAAGCCGGAGATGCCCAAAGCCAGGAAGAACTTGCCAGTGCATAAACCAAAATCCCAGCCGAGATGCCCACTCGGCTTACCGTATTCGCAACAGAATAAGCTGAATCGACTTAGGGCCAAGGAGCTGGAAAAGAGGAACATGGCCTGGGTTCGTAAGGGAAATCCTCGAGTCAAGAGCGACATCACATCTCCTGTTGTGAAGCCAGCAAAATAAGGGTGTACAAGCATAAAGCATGTAGGCGAGGACGACAATTTTCATCTCACTATAGGAGACCCCAGGAGGCGTGTCTTCCACATTCTTCAATCGTACCATGAAAATCAACGCTATGGAATTTATCCTCAGCCGAAACATCTGACTTATTTCGGCTATTCACACTTTGGTCGACGGACTCCCGAGGACTTTTGAGATGAGAACGCATGGTCGATACTTGCATATCGCCCTCATAATTCATTGTGTTGGCAAAGCCGACATCTGGCTAACGGTGTTCACCATGGTTGATTTCCTACTCCTATAGCTGATGCTCAATGTTTGCCAACACTGGCAAGGCCAAATTAATTATTGAGTCGGCCACTAATCAAGGGTCTAGTGCATAAAAAGAAAGGGATTTGACTCTTGGTGTTAGTTATTTACATGATCCAAGTCAGGAGACAGACATTGTTCGGCGGAGGCTTGATGGTGTACTTTGATCAATAATGAGTTGAGTCGCCGAATAGTTGACGGTATTCCTTTGTGGTGCATGGTCATAATCGTTCAGCAACCGGCTTACCACCGAAGGGTTCTAATATTCCCAGGGAGTGCCTGGACAAAGCAAGGTCCGGATTGACATAAGAAACTTACATGGAGGCCTTTGTGACATCCAATTGTTGTTCTCAGACGACTATTATCGAAGAGGCTCTACCCAAGAAGCAACCAACCTGAGCATATGGACGATTGAAATTATCGTACTTAGCATGTGCAGCCGATGAAGTGTTGACATCGTGCTCAAACATTACCCTAGGCAAGGTATTTTCTGGCACGCAAGCTCTGCCAGAAAACAGGGGGGCATGTGTTGACACCTGATTTTGGCAAGTGCGGAACACAATAAAGATGGAATCACATGAAAAAGTTCTCGACATGTGAAAGTTTCGTATCGTAAAAATGAGAAACTATGATGTTCGGGTCATCTCCATCCGACCTCATCTTAGGAGCTGAAACAGTATTCAAAGTTCTAAAATTTTGTGTTCAGATCACTGTTTTGCTGATTACGCCCTTAGGACGGCCTCAGATAGAAAACTATCCAACGTGAATTGTCTTCGTCTCGTCGAAACGGTCGATTTTGATATGAAAATCGTCCCAATCCGCGTTCGTATGCAAAAGTTAGAGCTATCGGAGTGCTGCCCTGTCACAAGGCGAGATGTGGTGCGCCCCACCAGACCTATGTCTGATGGGTAGCGCGAGCGAACAGGTGTTTTGCGTGACCGTTTTGGCCCAGAAGATGGCTTCAAAGCGAAAAACGTTCAACATGAAAGTTGTTCGCCTTGTCGAAATGGTCAAGATCGCTTTTGAGCTCGTTTCCATACGAAGTCGTTTACTGCCACAAAAAAGACCCGCAAGGTGCAGCCAGTTTAAACCGAACATATTTAGAAAGTTTGCCGGGCAAAGAGCTTGCCTGGTGAAGAGCTTGCTGGGTGAAAATCTTGATGGGTGAAGAGCTTGCCGGGGTGGAAAGATTGCCGGGAAAATCTTCCCGGGGTGGAAAGCTTGCCGGGATGGAAACTGCCAAGGCCAATCCGACCAGAAGCTGAAGATGGGCTCAAATAATTATCTAGATGGCCTCGGATTAAAAAGTGTTCAACATAAAAGTTGTTCGTAACGTCGAAGCAGTCAACTTTGCTTTTGGAGTCATCATCATCCAAGGTAGTATACGACCTGCACAGACACTACAAGAGTCGGACGGTCCAGTGAGCTACATGACCGACTCCGACTCGAAATAAAAGATGACCCCCAAGATGGCCTTATTTGGAAAAATGGTCAACATAAGAATTGTTCGTCACGTCGAGGCATACAAATTTAGTATTTTGATCTTCCCAAGGAGGTCATATGCAAATTACACGGCCCGTGCAAGAAGCAGGACAGAAGTTTGGACCAGATTTGGGCTGAATCCGAGTTGGAGTAAAACTAGGACTCTAGGACGTGAATTGATGTAATTTTATTGTAAGGACAGCCTAGATGAATCCTTTACTTGTACGGGCAGTCCAGCCGCCTCTTCTATATGTTGGGGGTGACGGCCGATTGAACAACACCAATCGAACCAATCAATCTACTACACTTTTTGTGTTCATCTATCTTTATCCCCTGCCCTTGTATCTTTGTTTCTCGTTCTTCATTCGTTCTTCGCGGTGGAGGGTAGCGATCCACGAGGCTCTAGGGGCGAGCGAATCAACCTAGATCAGCCCATAGCTGCCGCGCTCCCTGACGGGGTCCCTCCCGGATGTGCAGGGTTTCGGGTTTGCAAAAGCGCCCGTCGACTGTCCTGATTATCGCGCTGTCAGTCGGGTCTCCTTCGGCGTGAGCTACGGTGCATCACCCCTGGAGAAGAGGGTACACGTGATGTGTCCGTGTGTCAATAGTGAGCCGCGCTCATCGTGGCCCGGGTGCTGCTACGATGCAGGTTGGCTGAGGGCGGCCGCGATGTGCTGCTGGAGCACGTCGCCGAACTACTGGATGCAGCCTGCAGAGGTACGCCGCCTTTCTGCACTATGCCCAAGCCTCAGGTTGTGGCGGAAGCGTGCGCTAGGACCCAGCGAGCACACGCGTCCCCTGAAGCGCTAGGGGGTGAGAAGGTGCCAACATGGACCCTGGCCCAGCCGGCCTAGCCTGGGCAATGCCGTCACCAGGGGCGGCAGCACTAGGCGGTCTGCCGCGAGGACACGTCGGGGTGTCACCCAGCTGCAGCCAGGGCCAGGTGCCACGGTTATTGGCTCAAGACGCGAGGTACCCAGGCGATGGACCTAGCGGAGCAACCACGGAGACCTAGGTGCCTCGCATGGCGAACCTGGAGTACACGCTGGGGGAAGGCCTTGAGTCGTTTCCCGGGCCAGGATGGGACAGCAGGACGCACGAAGCGGAGGCCTCTCGTGATTTGCCTGAAGCCTTCACCGACTCCTTGAGCGATGATGACGGCAGGGTACAGCCAGTAACTCGGGAGCATGCATATACTAACCATGGGCTGCAGGAGAACCAGCCCGCGGCGGTAGTCGGAGACCCCAGAGCGGCAACTCCGCTCATTGCGGGAGTGGAGCTCTGGGGACAACTCGGGAGGAGCCCGGAGCCAGAGCTTTCCCCGCGCGCATGGAGCAAGGCGCACCATGGAGGTAGGTCCTCTGCGGGGGCAGGCACCGGAGGACCCTCCCCCCCCCCCTTCGGCAGAGGACCTGTGGTCACCGAGGGCGACGCTAGCGTCCCCCTTGCCCCTTGGCGTCGTCCTGGTTTCCGGATGCCCCAACGGTGGTCGGGAGCAGTGCAGGGCGGGGCCCTCGCCTGATGATATGAAGCAAGGCTCACGCCTATGAAGGTCTCCGTCTGTGACACTCTCACGTAATAATGAGTGGGGTTGTACACGCCCCGGAGTCTCCGGAGAGCCGCCCTCGGACCTCGGGGGCTCCCGCCACATCCTAGTGGAAGCACCATGCTCCGCGCTGGCCGTCGACACTATCCCCTAATGACAATGCTCACAACCAGTGAATGCAATTAGCTCCGCGCTGGTGGAAGACTAGAAGACTAGCTAGGTGCCGGACGCGGGCATTTGCTTTCATCCTCTTTTCTGTAACTCGATTCGCTATGCCTTTTGAGTTGAACTTGGAGTCTCTTTTCTGCCAAGCTTTAGGGGGGATCTTCTCGTGTTCGTGTTGATTTCTTGCGTTTTGGTTGCATGATTTACTACTTTTTGAGACTAGTTCTCGTCACCCCTCACCTGGCGAGCACCTCGCAGGCGGAACTAGTTGTGGTATAGGCATGACAGCCCCGCTCGATCAAGTTCGGGCGGCGGAGAGCACCCCATGATCAGTAGTACCATTGCCGCAGTGTCGCCACACGCACACCCTGCCTTGACCAGGCATGCGCCCCTCGCGAAGCTTCCTCGGGCGACTCAGCGGGCCCCTCAAGAGCCATAAAACCTAGTGGACTACCAAGAGGCTCCCCTCAGGAGGAAGACACATCTGCCACCTCATGACTCGCTCACGGCACTCAGGAATCAAGGTGAGTCTTAGCCACGACCCCGCTCGGGGGCTCACAAGTCAGGAAGGCAAGTCCCAAGTCAAGCTTAAAGAAGGAACATTAATTTACATAGTCTAGGGGGCCTCCCCTCCAAAATTCTCTCATGCCCTGCGGGGATGAGCCCGAGTCTCTGCATGCAGGTTCAAATGAAGGAGTGAAAACACAACCCGATGTGCTACCCACGATGGCACCCTAGTCGCTCTCATATGCACTACTAACGCCATCGCTAGTGTCATCTTCACCATCGCCTACCACACCATCTTCGTCCACTACAACCACCACCTCATCAACTTTAGTGGCGAACGCCCTCACCAAGGCATCCTCGTGGTTATCTACCCAGTGCACCAGATTATCCCGGATAACCGCGGGCACAGGGGCTATGGCGGCATCGAAGTGGAAGTGATGACCGAGGTTCTGATGATGACTGAAGACGCGCGAGAATGCGCGCCCGAGGAGGCCTTGACTCTTCTCCTCGACGAGCTCGCGAGCCCTCACAGCCCGGCTGTCCAGGCGTGTCACGACTTCGGTGTAGAAGCCAAGATGGGAAGTGTAATCTCCGCGTGGGGGTGTCATACGTCTCCAACGTATCTATAATTTTTGATTGTTCCATGCTATTATTTATGAAGTCTTGGATGTTTATTGGGATTTATCTTACACTTTTATATCATTTTTGGGACTAACCTATTGACCCAAAGGCCCAGTCCAGATTGTTGTTTTTTGCCTGCTTCAGGGTTTTGCAGAAAAAGAATATCAAACGGAGTCCAAACGGAATGAAACCTTCGCAAGAGATATTTTTGGAGAAAATCACGCACGAGGGACTTGAGAACCACGTCAGGGGATCAAGGGGTGGCCCACGAGGGTGGGGGGCGCGCCCCCCTTCCCAGGGCGCGCCCGCCTGCCTCGTGGAGCCCCCGGGCACCACCCCGGTGTCCTCCTTCTTCCTATATAAGTCTACGTACCCCCAAACCTTCGACAACAGAGAGAAAACCCTAGTTCCACCGTCGTAACCTTCTGTTCCTGTGAGATCCCATCTTGGAGCCTGTTCCGGAGCTCCACCGAAGGGGGATCCATCACGGAGTTCTTCATCATCATCATCATCGCCCTCACCATGAGTTGTGAGTAGTTCACCACAGACCTTCGGGTCCATAGCTAGTATCTAGATGGCTTCTTCTCTCTCTCTCTGGATCTCAATACAAAGTTCTCCTCGGTCTTCGAGGAGATCTATTCGATGTAATCTCTTTTTGCGGTGTGTTTGTCGAGATTTGATGAATTGTGAGTTTATGATCAAGGTTATCTATGAAAGATATTTGGTTCTTCTCTGAACTTTTTATGTGTGCTCATAATATCCTTGCAAGTCTCTTTGAATTATTGGTTTGGTATGGCCTACTAGATCTATAGTTCTTACAATGGGAGAAGTGCTTGGCTTTGGGTTCAATCTTGCGGTGTCCTTTCCCAGTGACAGTAGGGTCAACAAGGCACGTATTGTATTGTTGCCATCGAGGATAAAAAGATGGGGTTGATATCATATTGCTTGAGTTTATCCCTCTACATCATGTCATCTTGCTTAAGGCGTTACTCTATTCTTATGAACTCAATACACTAGATGCATGCTGGATAGTGGTCGATGTGTGGAGTAATAGTAGTAGATGTAGGCAGGAGTCGGTCTACTTGTCTCGCACGTGATGCCTATAAACAATGATCATGCCTAGATAGTCTCATAATTATTCACTTTTCTATCAATTGCTCAACAGTAATTTGTTTACCCGCCGTAGAATATCGGTATCATGAGAGAAGCCACTAGAGAACACTATGGCCCCCAGGTCTATTCTCAACATATCAATCTACATCTACTTTACTTCTATCACTTTTATTTGTTGTTCTTATAAACAAAAAATACCAAAAATATAAACTATCATCTCTATCAGATCTCACTTTCGTAAGTGACTGTAAAGGGATTGACAACCCCTTATCGCGTTGGCTGCGAAGTTCTTATTTGTTTGTGCAGGTGCGAGGGACTCACGTGTGGTCTCCTACTGGATTGATACCTTGGTTCTAAAAAACTGAGGGAAATACTTACGCAACTGTGTTGCATCTCCCTTTCCTCTTCGAGGGAATACAACACAAGCTCGAGAAGTAGCAAGAAGAATTTCTGGCACCGTTGCCGGGGAGGCTTACGCAAAAGTCATACACCAAGTACCTATCACAAACCCTTATCCTTCGCATTACATTTATTTGCCTCTCGTTTTCCTCTCCCCCACTTCACCATTGTCGTTTTATTTGCCCTTCTTCCACCGTGTGTTTATCGTTCGCTTGCTTCTTGCTTTCTCGTGTGCTGTTTGCTTGCCTGATTGCCCTCATGTCTGAGATGGGGGACGATCCTATCGAGAAGGGTAGTAATGTCGAGGGCAACGTCTACGTTGATCCCCCGGATGAAGCTACCACTTTACATATTAAGAAGTTCTGGGTTGGTAGTGGTAATATCATTGGAAAAGGAGTTCTTCAAGACTTCTTTACTTTGCCAGTGCTTTGCCCGCTATGGGTGGCTCTATTCTCCACAGAACTAGTAGCCTTGCAGATGTTGTATCCATGCTTATAGTAGAAATTGAGAGGCAATTTATCCATATGCATCCTTGTATTCAGATAATCTTTTTGGAGTTTTCCAATATCGAGCATTCTTCTGTTAAGCGTGCAGCTACTATCTTTTTGGCTCATGAATTTAGATATATCAGGAAAGAGGCCAAAGAAATCTTTGCTCATTACGGGGTAGATGCCGAACGACCTCCCATAGAGTCTATCTTGTTCAATCAAGAAGACATAATGCGGTTACGATCGCCTGATCATGTTGCTTTTAATGAAAACCTTAGAAAAAAGGTTCCTATTGAGGTCTTGATTGATAGAATTTCTGAGATGAATGATGACTTTGCTATTCAAAACTATGGGTTAGGCTTCTCCCTTGAGCGAAGGCTTATTACCTTCTGCCAAAAGAATGCATATAACGCTGAATTGGTTGTCCACTACAAAGGGCCAAAAGAGGAACCTATTCCTCCTGAAATTGATGTAGGGGACTTTTTCCCCATTAAATTTAGCCCTTTTGATTACTTTTGCTTGCCACAAAGGAAGCTTGCTGCTGAACATAGGGAATATGAGATGAGGTTTCGCGACATATCGTATCATTATGGCATTCCCTAGTTTTATCTTGTATCGTGCCTAGCTAGGG
>LR738715.1:534803451-534817648 GCA_902687465.1 Secale cereale
GGAGGCTTACGCAAAAGTCATACACCAAGTACCTATCACAAACCCTTATCCTTCGCATTACATTTATTTGCCTCTCGTTTTCCTCTCCCCCACTTCACCATTGTCGTTTTATTTGCCCTTCTTCCACCGTGTTTTTATCGTTCACTTGCTTCTTGCTTTCTCATGTGCTGTTTGCTTTCCTGATTGCCCTCCTGTCTGAGATGGGGGACGATCCTATCGAGAAGGGTAGTAATGTCGAGGGCAACGTCTACGTTGATCCCCCGGATGAAGCTACCACTTTACATATTAAGAAGTTCTGGGTTGGTAGTGGTAATATCATTGGAAAAGGAGTTCTTCAAGACTTCTTTACTTTGCCAGTGCTTTGCCCGCTATGGGTGGCTATATTCTCCACAGAACAGCCTTGCAGATGTTGTATACATGCTTATAGTAGAAATTGAGAGGCAATTTATCCATATGCATCCTTGTATTCAGATAATCTTTTTGGAGTTTTCCAATATCGAGCATTCTTCTGTTAAGCATGCAGCTACTATCTTTTTGGCTCATGAATTTAGATATATCAGGAAAGAGGCCAAAGAAATCTTTGCTCATTACGGGGTAGATGCCGAACGACCTCCCATAGAGTCTATCTTGTTCAATCAAGAAGACATAATGCGGTTACGATCGCCTGATCATGTTGCTTTTAATGAAAACCTTAGAAAAAAGGTTCCTATTGAGGTCTTGATTGATAGAATTTCTGAGATGAATGATGACTTTGCTATTCAAAACTATGGGTTAGGCTTCTCCCTTGAGCGAAGGCTTATTACCTTCTGCCAAAAGAATGCATATAACGCTGAATTGGTTGTCCACTACAAAGGGCGAAAAGAGGAACCTATTCCTCCTGAAATTGATGTAGGGGACTTTTTCCCCATTAAATTTAGCCCTTTTGATTACTTTTGCTTGCCACAAAGGAAGCTTGCTGCTGAACATAGGGAATATGAGATGAGGTTTCGCGACATATCGTATCATTATGGCATTCCCTAGTTTTATCTTGTATCGTGCCTAGCTAGGGGCGTAAAACGATAGCGCTTGTTGGGAGGCAACCCAATTTTATACTTTTTGTTTTTGTTGCTGTTAGGGAATAAATATTGCATCTAGCCTCTGATTAGATGTGGTTTCATGTTTTGTTTAGTGTTTGTGCCAAGTAGAACCGTTGGGAAGACTTGTGTGAAGTTTATGTGATCTTGCTGTGAAAAACAGAATTGTTAGCGCTCGCTAAAGTGGTCTTCAGATTTTACTGGAGCGTGCTATTTAGTTGATTCTTTTTGTAGATGATTATTAGACAAAATCCACAAATTTATCAATTTAGTTTTAGTTTTTGGAGTTCCAGAAGTAGGCGAAACCTGCAGATTACTACAGACTGTTCTGATTTTGACAGATTCTGTTTTTCGTGTGTTATTTGCTTATTTCAATGCATCTACGAGTAGTATTGGAAGATATGAACCATAGAGAAGTTGGAATACAGTAGGTTTAACACCAATATAAACAAATAATGAATTCATTGCTGCACCTTTGAGTAGTGGTTTGCTTTCTTATACTAACGGAGCTCACGAGAATTTTTGTCTAAGTTTTGTGTTGTGAAGTTTTCAAGTTTTGAGTATTGCTCTGATGGACTATGGAACAAGGAGTAGCAAAGGCCTAAGCTTGGGGATGCCCATGGCACCCCAAGTAAATTCAAGATAATCAAAAGCCTAAGCTTGGGGATGCCCCGGGAAGGCATCCCCTCTTTCGTCTTCATCCATCGGTAACTATACTTGGAGCTATATTTTTATTCGTAACATGTTATGTGTTTTGCTTGGAGTGTCTTGTATAATTTGAGTCTTTGCTTCTTATTTTTTCACAATCGTCCTTGCTGGACACACCTATTTCAGAGAGTTAAGTATGGCCTAGAAATTGTTAGAACACTCTATGTGCTTCACTTATATCTTTTGAGTTGAATAGTTTTTGCTCTAGTGCTTCACTTATATCTTTTAGAGCATAGTGGATGTAATATTTTGTAGAAATTGTTGAACTCTCATGCTTCACTTATATCCTTTTGAGATTCTATTAAAACAGCATGGTAATGTGTTTAGGCTAAAGAAACTAGTCTTCACATGATAAACATCCAATGTCAGTGTAGTAAAAAAATTCACACCAAGTGCATTGAATAGAATGAGATGTTGGATGCTTGATAATTGTTTTGAGATATGAGGATAATGATATTAGAGTCATGCTAGTGGATTTATTATGAAATTGAGAAACACTTGTGTTAAGGTTAGTGATTCCCGTAGCATGCACATATGGTGAACCGCTATGTGACGAAGTTAGAGCATGAGGTATTTGTAGAGTGCCAACCTTTGTGTGGAGGTCGGGGGCGCGCGATGGTTAACTCCTACCAACCACACCCCTAGGAGCATGCGTTGATTGCTTTGTTTTGATGACTCGTAGATTTTTGCAATAAGTATATGAGTTCTTATGACTAATATTGAGTCCATGGATTATACGCACTCTCACCCTTCCACCATTGCTAGCCACTCTTGTACCGCGCAACTTTCGCCGGTACCATAAACCCACTATATATCCTTCCTCAAAACAGCCACCATATTGTTCCTCAAAATAGCCACCATACCTACCTATCATGGCATTTCCATAGCCATTCCGAGTTATATTGCCATGCAACTTTCCACCGTTCTATTCATATGACACGCATCATATTTTCATATTGCCATGCATGATCATGTAGTTGACACCGTATTTGTGGCAAGGCCACCATGCATAATTTTCTATACATGTCGCTCTTGTTTCATTGCACATACCGGTACACCGCCGGAGGCATTCATATAGAGTCATACTTTGTTGTTGTAGTATCGAGTTGTAATATCGGGTTGTAACGAAAGTGTGATGATCATCATTATTAGAGCATTGTCCCATGGGAGGAAAGGCTAAATCTATAAAGCCCCTCCGCAAAAAAAGAGAAAAAAAAGAAGAAAAAAAGGCCAAAGAAAAAAAGAAATGGCCCCCAAAAAAGAAAAGAAAAAGGGACAATTGCTACTATCTTTTTTCCCACACTTGTGATTCAATGTAGCACCATGTTCTTCATTGTAGAGAGTGTCATGCTTAGTCACTTTATATACTAGTGGGAATTTTTGTTATAGAACTTGGCTTGTATATTCCAACGATGGGCTTCCTCAAATGCCCTACGTCTTGTGAGCAAGCAAGTTGGATGCACACCCACTAGTTTCTTTTGTGAGCTTTCATTCATATTTAGCTCTAGTGCATCCGTTGCATGGCAATCCCTACTCACTCACATTGATATCTATTGATGGGCATCTCCATAGCCCGTTGATACGCCTAGTTGATGTGAGACTATCTTCCACTCTTTTTGTCTTCTCCACAACCACCTCTATTCCACCCATAGTGCTATGTCCATGGCTCACGCTCATGTATTGCGTGAAAGTTGAAAGGTTTGAAAAGATAGAGTATGAAAACAAGTGCTTGGCTGAAATCGGGGTCGTGCATGACATGAATATTTTGTGTGATGAAGAGGGAGCTTAGCCAGACTATATGATTTTGTAGGGATAACTTTCTTTAGCCATAGTATTTTGAGAAGACATGATTGCTTCGTTAGTATGCTTGAAGTATTATTGTTTCTTATGTCAATATAGACTTCTATCTTGAATCTTTCAGATCTGAACATTCATGCCACAATTAAGAGAATTACATTGAAAACTATATTGGTTAGCATTCCACATCAAAAATTCTTTATTTATCATTTACCTACTCAAGGACGAGCAGAAATTAAGCTTGGGGATGCTTGATACGTCTCCAACGTATCTATAATTTTTGATTGTTCCATGCTATTAGTTATGAAGTCTTGGATGTTTATTGGGCTTTATCTTACACTTTTACATCATTTTTGGGACTAACCTACTAACCCAAAGGCCCAGTCCAGATTGCTGTTTTTTGCCTGTTTCAGGGCTTTGCATAAAAAGAATATCAAACGAAGTCTAAACGTAATGAAACCTTCGCGAGAAATATTTTTGGAGAAAATCACGCACGAGGGACTTGAGAACCACGTCAGGGGATCAAGGGGGGGCCCACGAGGGTGGGGGCGCGCGCCCCTGCCTCGTGGAGCCCCCGAGCACCCCCCCCGGTGTCCTCCTTCTTCCTATATAAGTCTACCTACCCACAAACCTTCAACAACAGAGAGAAAACCCTAATTCCACCACCGTAACCTTCTGTTCCCTTGAGATCCCATCTTGGAGCCTATTCCTGAGCTCCACCGGAGGGGGATCCATCACGGAGTTCTTCATCATCATCATCATCGCCCTCACCACGAGTTGTGAGTAGTTTACCATGGTCCTTCGGGTCCATAGCTAGTATCTAGATGGCTTCTTCTCTCTCTCTGGATCTCAACCCAAAGTTCTCCTCGGTCTTCGAGGAGATCTATTCGATGTAATCTCTTTTTGTGGTGTGTTTGTCGAGGTCCGATGAATTGTGAGTTTATGATCAAGGTTATGTATGAAAGATATTTGGTTCTTCTCTGAACTTTTTATGTGTGCTCATAATATCCTTGCAAGTCTCTTCGAATTATTGGTTTGGTTTGGCCTACTAGATCTATAGTTCTTGCAATGGGAGAAGTGCTTGGCTTTGGGTTCAATCTTGTGGTGTCCTTTCCCAGTGACAGTAGGGGCAGCAAGGCACGTATTGTATTGTTGCCATCGAGGATAAAAAGATGGGGTTTATATCATATTGCTTGAGTTTATCTCTCTATGTCATGCCATCTTGCTTAAGGCGTCACTCTGTTCTTATGAACTCAATACACTAGATGCATGTTGGATAGCGATCGATGTGTGGAGTAATAGTAGTAGATGCAGGCAGGAGTCGGTCTACTTGTCTCGGACGTGAGGCCTATATACAATGATCATGCCTAGATAGTCTCATAATTATTCTTCTATCAATTGCTCGATAGTAATTTGTTTACCCGCCGTAGAATATCGCCATCATTAGAGAAGCCACTAGAGAACACTATGGCCCCCGGGTCTATTCTCAACATATCAATCTACATCTACTTTACTTTTATCGCTTTTATTTGTTGTTCTTATAAACCAAAAATATAAACTATCATCTCTATCAGATCACACTTTCGTAAGTGACCGTAAAGGGATTGACAACCCCTTATCGCGGTGGCTGCGAAGTTCTTATTTGTTTGCGCAGGTGTGAGGGACTCGCGCGTGGTCTCCTACTGGATTGATACCTTGGATCTCAAAACCTGAGGGAAATACTTACTCTACTGTGCTGCATCTTCCTTTTCTCTTCGAGGGAATACAACGCAAGCTCGAGAAGTAGCAGGGTGAGGGACGCTCTCCTCGCAGATGGCTCCCAGTGCCCGGTTAGCCTTCACCCTGAGTCCCTGGAGCATGGGCGCATGCTCTTGTTGCAATAACTGTCGACGACAAGCCTCATCTCTGTTCTGTTGCGCAATGACCGCGGGTTCATCAACTTGCCACTGTAGTGTGGCCAGGTCAACCCGCGCGGAGACAAGCTCGGCCTGAGCGGAGGACTGGGCCGCCGCGCGGGCCGACCTAGCCCCGCTCAAACGGCAAGTTGATGAATCCGCGGTCATTGCATAGCAGAACAGAGATGAGGCTTGTCGTCCGCTCTGCCTGAGTGGAGGACTGGGCCGCCGCGGCGGCCCTCTCGCGTTGCTCTGCCTCATCTAGCCTCGTCCCGAGGGCAGTGGTTCTCCCATCAGCTTCTGCCTACAGGAGCTTCAACTTCAGGTCGTACTCATTGGCAAGATCTGTGCAAGCCTTCGCCACCCTCCGATCGACCTCCTCCTGAAGCTCGGCCTTGCGAGTGGAGACGGCGTCCTCGGCCAAGGTCACATGGCGCTCCCTCGTCTCCAGCCGCTCATGCTCGAGGCTACGCTCCAAGGCTTCCAGCATCGGCGCCTCCTCGCACTTCTGGATCTCCCTCTCGTCAGAAGGAGCCCCCCTCATCGACGCCAGGACTGCCCTGCATGCTTCGACCTGTTGCTCGAGGGCGTCGTTCAAGGCCTGAAGCTTCCGTTGGTGCTCCTCGGCAACCTCGCGGTGGCGATCCGCCTGCCTGGCTTCCTCCAGAGCCTAGGCACTATCTTGACGTGAGGCCGCGAGGGGCACCTCGGTCTTCGCACTAGCGCGCTCGTGCTTGATACGAGCGAAGTTGATGGCCACCTTCAACCGACGCCATTCGTTCGCCAGGTGAAGCTCCTCCATCTCTAGGTGGGCATCTACATAGACGAGCTTCTCCTCGAGACGGCTCAGGGCTCCCATTGCATTCCGGAGAATCTCGTGGCGGACAATGCCGTGTCCATGTACAAATTCAATCGCGTGGCTGGGCCCGTCCTCCTCGTCATCAATCGCCGAGGAAGCTCGGGATGGCCCGCCCTCCTCCGGAAAGGGGCTGGAGGCTGACGCCTTACCCGCTGCCGCCCGGGCCTCGGCAGGGGCATTGCAAGATGAGGCCTAGAAGCTCGAAGACAAAGCCGGAGCTGGAGTCGCCCAGCTGCGGGAGACAATCAACGGAGGGGCTCTCGGCACGCCTCCAACGCTCCAGGCGGGGCCGCGAAGGAGGGACAACAGGAACACAAAGTCCTGGCCCCGGGGCGGTCTGTTCACCTCTTCGCAAGCCTCGCGACATGGACGGCGCCCCGATGGGGTGCACTCAAGGCCAATGAGGAGCCCTGAAAGGGCGGGGGTCGCTTCTTAAGAGATTCTCCCGCATTGGTTGATGGGGACCTGAAGAATCAGGGTCAGAAAGGAACGCAATACTCAGGAAATCATGCAGATAAGGTACTTACTCATCTTTGGCTATGTACTTCCTCTGTTTCAGCGGTCGGTAGGCGTCACCATTATATCTCAAAGGCGCCTTCCTCTTGTAGAGAGCCCCGAAATCCAAGCAGATCTGGCTGAAGCCCTGGGTGCGACCCTTGTCGCCTAGGGCAGTATCCGGGGCTCCCGAGAGGGCGACTTCGGGAGCCTCGGTCTGCAGCGGCTCACCAGGCGCGACCTCAGGACAGCTCGCCCAAGCCCAGGGGCCGGTGCCTCGGGAGCTGCAGAGCGCACCGCTTCTTCAGCAGCCGCCCCGCCGACGTTCGATGATGCCCGCCTCCCTGCATCCGCTTCTGAGGTGGGCGATGAGGGGACCGCATGCGAGGGGGGCAAGGGGATGTGACTCTCGCAAGGTCCCTCAAGACCAGCCGGATGCATCCCCCATGCGTCAAAAAGGGGCATCTGCCTCACGAACTTAGCCGTGTTGGAGCAGTAGTACAAGAGACAACCCTGCTTCGGCAGATTGGCCGGTGCTGAGTTGCCCGTCAAGAGCTCAAACACCGTCCGCTGCACCTCAGGAGGAATCGCAGACACATGGATCCTGATGGGGTCATCGCAGCCATAAAAGTTCCACAGTGGACAGGAGTGACGCTAGATCGGAGCGATGCAACACTTGATGAACTCCCTCACCACCATGGGTGCTGTCACCCCGAGGTCCCTTAGCTTGGCCAGTCGGCGCCAGACTTGGGCGGACCGCGGGTCGTCGAGCTTCGTGTGCCCCCAGCCAGAGCTTGGGACGGTTGGAGCCCGAGGAAGCAGAAGCAGCGGATTGCACATGCCAACATTAACAAACACCCACCGCTTCCGAAAATCCATCCGCGGCTGGTGAGAACTCGAAGTCGATCCCTGAGCCGGACGTCACTGCTATGGCATGGAAGGTCACGCACCCCGAGTGCATGTGAGTGTTTGTTAGATGCAGCAAGAAGAAATGACGAAACAAGGCCACGGAAGGAGCAATGCCTACCATGGCCTCGCAGACGAAGGCGAAGATGGCAAGGAGGACGATGGATTGGGGATCCAAGTGCAGCACATTAACTTGGTAATGCGAGAGCACGACGTTGAAGAAATCAGTGAAGGGAGGAATTAGGCCAGCCCAGAGGGCGTGAAGATGGATAGGAATCTCGGCGGCCGCCCTGTCGATCGCGAAGCGAGAATCCGGCCAAGCCACGGTCGCACCCCATTCATTGGAGTCGGCGGCGAGTGCAGGGCAGACCTCGCTCAACCCCTCCTGGTTGACCACCACCGACCGCTCGAGGGCGGGCTCGGAGACCTGAGGCGCGGGGGCCGGGCACGGGTTTTCCCCTTTCCCTTCTTCTTCTGGCTCGGTGCCATGGCGGTGGCGAGGATTGGCGGTGGGTCAGGTTAGGGGAGGAGGCTGTTGTTTTCTGGAAGACGGAGGAGCTGTGGGAGCATGCTACCAGCAAGGGAGGCGGAGCTATGCAAGCAGTGGCAGTCACCAGGTCGGGCAGATTTCAAGGCGGCGTGGGGAACTAGAGACACCCACGTTCAATCAAGTCGCCACGCGTCAACCAAGGACGCATGTGTTTGGGGCCCGCGGCGCTTCACCCTTCCTCCCTTTGGCTTCGCCACGAAGCCAAGTCCGAGCGCGCCTTAGGCCCGGGGGCTACTATCGGCGTCCTAGGAACGGGGTTACCCAGACTTTCCTGCCTGCGGCCCGTGACGTGGATCCATCAATGGCCTTGTACGGCCCAACTTCAGCAACCGTAACTCAAGACCCTCGTGAGGCGGACGACATGAAGACCTCCCTGGGGGTAGTCTCCCTAGGCTGGCTCTCGAGGAGCGGAGATATCTAGGTGAGGTGCAACTCGCAAGGTTCACATGACGTTTGAGGCCAGGCGGGTGCCAGCGGGCGCAATGTACCAGTTTCCTCTTTGGGGCTAATAGGGCAAGCGCAAGCGCGGAGTCCCGAGGAATCAGTCAAAGGTTTCCATAATGGTGCAACAAGACCAAGGACCATCAGGGCGACAGAATGGAGGTCATTGTGGAGCCCGGCGCGGCGTCACCACCAGAGCCTTTGGCAGGCGAAGACCACTTTTGTCAGGATAACTTGTACTAGTTGTTCCCCTTCCAATTTGGCCGTTGTGGGATCCCTTCTCGCCGATATTTGGGAAGAGGACCAAGGCCACTATAAATAGGACCTAGCCACCACCATAGGAGGAGAGATCGGATACTTTCCACCCTCACGCACACCACAAGCTCATCCGAGTCCAAGAACACCTCTCCTCCAGAGGCTATTCATACCTTGTACTAGTTCATTCTCAGCCGTACAATGCAATCCACCACACACACTGGAGTAGGGTATTACACCACAAGGTGGCCCGAACCAGTATAATCGTTGGTGTCCCTTGTTCATTGAGTTCGTCGAGCTAGGCTGTGGATTCGTAGGGCGAGTGCACTAGGGAGAGAGTGTTCTTCGTGCGCACCCCATAGTTTGAACCTCTCAAGGGTTTGTAGAACCTGAAATCCGAAAATATCATCACATCATCTAAGATGAGGAAAGACCTCATATTGACTTATATTTAAGAATATCACGTGCTACCACACCTTAGATGTTGTGGTGACACAAGTTCCTCGAAGCCGTTGGATCTCAAATCCAACGGCTACTTAGCTTGTATCACCGTAGCATCCAAGCTGCGAGAGCACCTGATGTATTCTCGCACGTACGTCGATAGCCTGAAACCACAATTGTTGTTGGCTTTGTCGCATAACTTGATTTTATACAGTATTACGTTGAGTAGAGTGCGGATGGAGTAGCTCGCCAACACGTGCCTGAATGTTGACTGACTTACTGGTGGGTCCCATGTCTGCCATCTCTCTCTCCTCTCCATCTAGCATAGAGGGAGTGGCTTGTCAACACGTGCATGAACGTTGACTGACCAGTACAACCTTTAGACGCACGGGAACACATGAAGAGCGGCGTGAGCTTGCCGTGGTGTTATTATAACTGAAAAATTATTGGAAATTATATGAATCGCCTAGAACAAGAGACGTTGTGGCTGGTCGAGACGAAGCTAACCACACATATCCTCCGTGCCACGTTAGCATGATGAAGTCGTGTGGCTAGTGGGGTGTTTTTGACCGACTGGTTGGGTCCCAAGGTCGAACCATAGGTAGTTTGACACAATTTATTTTTACACACACATTTTCCCTTTGTGCCGAGACGTGGCACACCCTACCGCGCGGTTTCTGGGTCCTCTCGGGTGGTGCACACATATTTTCTTCCTTGCCGAGACATGGGATGCCGCGCGTTTTCTGGGTCCTCCTCGGTCGAAGCAAGTAAATGAGTCGTCAAATCACAAAAGCCCACCTTTCCTGCTGAGTATGTAAATGAAGCACGATGGCTAGCTAGTTGGGCTAGTGCGACCGTTTAGCTAGGCCGCCACCACATTTGTTGTTTTTACCCCTTTTTCTCTCCTTCTCGGTTGGAAAATTTAAATATCCACCGCTGTGTTGCACTGGTCTTTGGGTGCGGCAGGCGCATCAGGATTTTTATTTTTTTGATTGATGGGAGCAGGCGTGGTAGCAATTAGTCATGATGACTCCGCCTGTAGAACCTACTGCTCCCTGAAGTGAAAAGTCGTGGATTGGCTAGCTCCCTCCGCCTTCCCATAGATTGCATTGGCTTTCAGTTGTTTCGCCCCATTTGCTTCCTCTCCCCATTGCTTCTACCTGGTTCCATGGCGGCACACCAAATCACAGACTCTGAGGTGAGGCGCCTGACATAGGAGCTCCATGCCAAGGATGTGGAGCTCAGGGACAAGGATGAGGACCTCCGTGAGCTCAAGGAGGAGAGGAGTGACATGCTCCTCCTTTATGTGCGGGAGTTCACGGAGCTTCAAAACTGGCAGGTGTCCACCACAAAGATGCTCGAGGCGTCAGTGGTGTTGCTACAAAAAGCGGGAGATACGATAGGCGCTCAGGCGAGCCTGCTAGAGCGCGAGCGTGCCGACCGTGACAAGCTCCGGGATCGCCTCAACAACTTGATGGACCATGTTGCCATGCAAGTGTTGCGGCTGCGCGATGCTATCGTCGTGCCAGTGTGTCCATGCCGGCCCTCGGGCTAAACCCGTTCGACCACTCGATCGACTTCAACGAGCTGCGGCTTCCTGACCTGGTCTCCTTCTTCACCTATATCTCTGAGCACCTAAGCCATCTTCGCACGGTGGTGGAGGCGGAGCTAGACACGGAGGGGTTGCTGGTGGCCATCGCCACTGCCGGGTGAATCCTCTCAGGGCTTCGTCACTGGAATCCATTCGTGCCATTGGATGCCGTCTTTCACGAGCAGGCTCCCGTCGACAGTGAGCGGGTGAGGGAGTCCTGGATTAAGGGGTCCTCGGGTAGCCAGATTACTTGTTATGGGCCAGACTGGTGGATCGTGAAGATTATCGCCGAAGACTGTCCCCCATATCCGGATAGGACTCCTATAGGTGTAAAATAGCAAGTTTAGAGTCCGGGTGTAATATTTCCTTCCTCTGCAAGATGGTCATGTACAACCCTAGGTCCCTCTGGTGCATATATAAACCGGAGGGTTTAGTTTGTAGCGACAGAATTACAACATCCTAGACTAGACTTCTAGGGTTTAGTCATTACGATCTCGAGGTAGATCAACTCTTGTAACCCCGTATTCATCAAGATCAATCAAGCAGGAAGTAGGGTATTACCTCGATCGAGAGGGCCCGAACCTGGGAAACATCGTGTCTCCAGTCTCCTGTTACCATTGATCGTCATATGAACACTTCGGGACCCCCTACCTGAGATTCGCCGGTTTGATAGCGACATTGGCGTTTTTGTTGAGAGTTCCACTGTGTCGTCGATAGAAGGATCAATGGCTCGCTTCATCATCAACAACGGCGCCACCCTCAGGGAGACTTACCTCCCTGGACAACTTGAGCTTTGTTTGGAAGCTTGAGCTATGTTGTTGACGTCCGAGGAGACTTGATCTTCGTTGCATTCACACCCATGGCCGTTGCTCCCTGCCTACACGATGAAGACATCTTAGATCTATCATCAGATCCCATCCAGGGGTCAACACCCGCGATGGCTCTGGCCCTAGATCGAGAGCAGATCGCTTTGCTCGAGGACTGGAAGGTTAACCCCGCCATGGAAACCGCAGATTTAGCGGTGGTTGAGCCGCTCATAGATCCAAAACTGAGTGGGATCCTCCCCGCCGCTGCAACGCCGGACTTGCCACAAATTATGAGCTCTAGACTCATGGGATCTGCACTCTCCGTGCTCAATGGAGCGCTTTTCACCGATCCTTGCCCCGCAGACTCCCAAATGCCTATCCAGCGCTCGCTCTTAAATGAGGCGCTGGACTTGCCGCGATTTCTCACCTTAACAGAGGATTCCCAGCCGAACTATGCCCAGTTTGTACTAGGGGCTGAGGACAGGGAATTTTGCTTCACACCCACCACCCACTTGGTAGCCACGGTGGAGGACTTAACCAACCTACAAGACTATGCTTCCGAAGATATCGATGGGATGGACCACGACGTCGAAGACGATCTAGGTACAAACCCGCCCGTGACTGGCCGATGGATGGCCACTTCTACCTACGATGTGTACATGGTGGATACACCAAATGAGAAGAAAGACCATGGCGATAAAGATCCAGAGCAGGATAAGCCCTTCGATGAACCTCCTAAACGCCGGCATCACAAACGCCGCTCACGATCTCGTCAAGGAAAGGAAAGTATCAAAGGCACCGAAGACAATGAAGATCCGGAGGAAGCCGATGACCGCGTAGAGCCAGCAGTGGAGTAGGACGAGCGGGAAGATGGCGAACACAGTCCCGAACAACTCATCGATCACAATGATTCCGAAGACAACAACTATCTATCTTTCTTCGAAGAGGACGTCATCCTGGGAGACAAAGAATTCATAATCCTAGAGGAACCCCTCGAACAAAAATGCTTTCAGCAACAACTCATTGCTACAGCGAGGAGCTTGAAAAAACAGCAGAAGCGGCTTAAAGCTAACAAGGATACACACAATGACAAATGGAACGAAGTGCTAGATGCTGAAGAAAGATACGGCCGTGAGCACCAAACAAAGAGCTATCCCAAACGTAAAGTACTGCCCCAATTCGATGACGAGGCCCTTGAGCCAATTCCGCCGAAGTTCGATCTGGCCGATCAACCAGACCGACCACCTCGTGGATGGGACCAAGCGGCCAGCAATGCTGTACACCAACCCGCACCTCCCAACTGTAAAGGAAAGGATACAGCGGCTCAGGGCCGTAAGTATGATTTACGTCAGGACCTGAATAGAGATGCTGGTCAGGCCAGATCAATCTACGGATCAAGAGAACGTGCTCCCACGCGAGACAGCGGCTATCAAGCCAAGCTAGCTGGGAACAATCAAGTTCGGAACCAACACCGAACATAGATACCGTCCGAATTATGACACGATGTTGCGCGAGACAAGGCGCTGCACACCCTCTCTGCTTCACCGATGAGGTGATGGATCATCAATTTCCAGAAGGGTTTAAACCCGTGAACATCGAGGCATATGATGGAATGACGGACCCCGCTGTATGGATAGAAGACTCTATTCTTCACATCCACATGGCTCATGGAGATGATCTCCACGCCATCAAATACTTACCTCTCAATCTGAAAGGGCCAGCTCAGCACTGGTTAAACAGCCCCCCGGAGAACTCCATTGGAAGCTGGGAAGATCTAGAGGATGCTTTTTGGGATAACTTTCAGGGGACCTATGTCCGGCCCCCGGATGCTGATGATCTAAGTCACATAATCTAGCAACCCGGGGAGTCATCCCGCAAGCTTTGGAACCGGTTCCTAAGTAAAAAGAACCAAATTGTCGATTGTCCGGACGCCGAGGCCTTAGCGGCATTCAAACACAGTGTCCGGGACGAGTGGCTAGCAAGACACCTCGGCCAATTAAAGCTGAAGACAATGGCAGCCCTTACTACACTCATGACCCGCTTTTGCGCGGGCGAAGACAGCTGGCTAGCTCGTAGAAGCAATAGTACCAGCGAGCCTGGCACTTCCGAAGTCAGGGACGGCAATGGCAAGCCATGATGCAATAAGAACAAGCGTCGAAACAATACCGGAGAAACAGATGACACGACGGTAAACGTCGGATTCCGTGGCTCCGGACCTGGTCAACGGAAGAAGCCATTCAAAGGCAAGAGAGACAGTCCATCTAGCCTGGACAAAATACTAGAAAGGCCTTGCAAGATTCATGGCACCCCTGATAAACCTGCAAATCTTACCAACCAAAATTGTTGGGTCTTCAAGCAGGCCGGCAAGTTAAATGCCGAA
>LR738715.1:534818268-534864815 GCA_902687465.1 Secale cereale
TAAACGTCGGATTCCGTGGCTCCGGACCTGGTCAACGGAAGAAGCCATTCAAAGGCAAGAGAGACAGTCCATCTAGCCTGGACAAAATACTAGAAAGGCCTTGCAAGATTCATGGCACCCCTGATAAACCTGCAAATCTTACCAACCAAAATTGTTGGGTCTTCAAGCAGGCCGGCAAGTTAAATGCCGAACATAAGGGGAAAGGACCTTAAAGCGATGACGAGGATGAACCTCGTCAGCCGAACACTGGGGCACCGAAGAAATTTTGACCGGAGGTAAAAACCATAAATATGTTGTATGCCACACATATCCCCAAGAGGGAATGCAAGCGGCGCACTCAGAGGCGTTTACGCCGTAGAGCCTGTCGCCCCCAAGTTCAACCTATGGCCAGCTTGCCCGATCACCTTTGATTGCTGGGATCACCCAACCAGTATCCGTCATGGAGGTTCGGCGGCCCTAGTACTCGATCCTATAATTGATGGATAGAATCCTACTCGACTCCTCATGGACGGCGGCAGCAGTCTAAATCGGATATACCAAGACACTGTCCGCAAGATGGGGACAGACCCGTCAAGGATTAAGCCCAGTAGCACTACCTTTAAAGGAGTGATTCCTGGCGTAGAGGCCCGCTGCATGGGCCATTAACACCGGAGGTCGTATTCGGCTCTCCTGATAATTTTCGAAGCGAAGAGTTAATCTTTGACATCTCTCCTTTCCAAAGTGGCTATCATGCACTACTCGATAGAACGGCCTTCGCCCGCTTTAATGCGGTCCCGCATTATGCTTACTTAAAGCTAAAAATGCCTGAACCACGCGGCATCATCACGGTCATTGGAAACATGGAGCGTTTCCTCCGTACAGAGGAAGACACTGCGGCCCTAGCGGCTGAGGTTCCAACCGGCTTATTCAAGCTGAACAGTTCATCGATCGTCAAGACCACATACACTGCTAAACGTGTCCGGCCAGCACTATAATGCGGTAGCTCACAAGAAATCGAGCTCGATTAGCAGTTAAACCCCCACCGAATACCATACAAGGCGGCAACATACATACCTCGCATAAACAATTACACCCTTAAAATACCTTTGGCGGCCCGGGGGCACACGGTATAAAAATAGTCCATAATTCGGCTTGACCCTACTCGGACTCTAAAATATATTTTCTTTCGAAGGTTATTAAAAGAGCCCACCTTATCTATGGCTGTGCAGGACATTCTTTTCCAAAGTTCTCGTTCCTTTTTTGCAGGCGGCCATCATAACTCCCCTCTTCAAGCACATATTACAAAGGAGAAAACAGCACAGACGTGCACCAGGGCCCCCATCGAAATTTCTTTTTAATTTAGATTCAGGCTCTGTGTAAACCTATTCCCTTTTTGGTTTATTTTCATCTTTTGGCATGTAAAATGCCCAGGATGTTACTAGCACTATCCGTAACCGCACGGTTCGTCGGATTAAACGGGATATAAAATAAGCAGTTGGTTCCAATTCGCTTGGAGTTTGTTTTATTACCACCTGTGTCCTCTTCCTACATTAGATTGCTACATGTGCCTTTAATCTAAACTTAATACCAGGGGCTGTACTCAGCCTCGCACACTCCCAAGTCCGAACACCTATAGGGAACTATTCGGTGTCCACGATATTGCATTATCTGCATCAGCTCTGAATCATGTCTTGGGTCTATAGTTGGGTTGCCCGGCTCCAATGCTTACCACCTTACGTTCCACATTGTTCGGCTAAGGTACTAAAGGGAGAACTACTGTGATTGTACTTCTGGCTCATCCAGTGAAGTACCTCGGTAGAGAAAGCCGAAAAGTGACTGTCATGATAAGCGAGAGCTGGTCAACGATTATGTGACCTAGTGTTATACTACGATCGATAGCGATCTACCCCGTGTTATACGAGGGGCTGGACTTCTCCCAACCGCATAAAGGAGGCACCATGGTTTGCATAGCCGCACACACACTAGGGGCTAGTGCTTAGCCCCACAAGTGAAGCTCCTATGGCTAAGTGAAAGCATTAAAGCCACATAGTTTGATTGCCTGGTTCGATCCGCGGACACCTCCTTTATGAAAAAAAACGTTGGATAAAGCATGTTCACGCGCACGACCGAACACCCTTGTACTATCTATGTGGGGGCTGAAGCCGACGACTGGAAACTTTTAGATATAAACAAAAGGCCGCAAAGGAGGAAAAATCATAAGCTTAGTCTTTACAATCCGAATACAATTCCTCAAAGATTACATCCTTTGAGCCCTGGCCCTCTACAATGCGGGCTCCTTCTAGGACATCACGAAAGTACCTTTCCGGCCTCCAATGATCCTTGCCCTCCGGCGGGCCAACAGTCACTATTTCAGCAACCTTCATCTTTGCCCAATGCATCTTGACACGGGCAAAGGCCATCCGTGTGCCTTCTATACAGGCCGAACGCTTCACAGCGTCGACAAGACGGCCACACATCGATGATCCCCTTCATCAACCCAATGTAGCTACTTGGATCAGATTAGCGGACCATAGCCGGACTATCAAGTCCTTCATGGCGGTACCCGCCATGTTGTGTAGCTCGGCCAACTGCTTCATCTGGTCGTTCAGAGGTACTGGAATTTCTGGCATAAGGAATTGTGACCAGAATATATTCTTCGTGTTGTTCCCCTCCTGGGCTCGGAAGAATTGAGCGCCGTCGACGATTCTCTTCGGGAGATCCGGAAACGCGCCTGGAGAACTCCACAATCGCGTCAACACAAGATACCTCTGACCTCCAAAGATACTCTGCAGAAGAAAGGCCTTACCAGCCACTATCTGCCGCGCTTATTTGATCTCCTCATGAGCGTTGCGTGATTCGCTCCGCGTCTCCTTAGCAGCATTGACTATCGTATTGAGTTCAGATGCTTGCTCCAAAGTCTTGTGCTCCAATGCCTCACACTTGCGAAGAGCATCCCATAGTTCTTTTTCGACTTCGGCCACCCACGACTCGTGCTGTTGATGCACGACCTGTTCGGCCTTCAGGTTGGCAGCCGCCTTGTCAGCGACTGCTTTGCTCACCTTGGCCTTTGCGAGCTCGCCCTTAAGGGCCTCGACCTCAGCTGCGCCAACTGTTGCATAAATCATATCAAACAGTGAGTTCACACTCACACATATCAAACATATAGTATTTTAGCATTTCAATTTTTCGAAAATCTGCATACCTTGTGTTTCATCAAAATGCTTGTCGACACGGTCGAGCTCCTCGTCGGCTAGCTAAAGCTTCCGATTGAGCTCGGAAACCTCCGCAGCCTGGGCAGATGCCGCTACTAGAGAAGCATATTCAAACACGTGACACAGTTTTGCTCTGTTAGGTGCTATAACATGGATCCTTTGTCTGATTCTCTTCAGAATCAAACAAAGCATCAGGGGCTACTGTCTGTATACCAGGTTTTATAACATATATGCAAATAAAATGAACATAGTTCTTTTTAGAACATTACGTCGCATACCTCGAAGCCTGTCAATAGGCTGTTGAAGGCTTCATTCAGTCCGCTTTTGGCGGACTGAATCTTTTCCATAACCGCACCCATGAGGGTGCGGTGTTCTGCTATGAGGGAAGCACCTTGCAGTGCTTCCTCCAGCATGTTCGGTGCCACCGGATTAGTGGAGGACGTCATTGGAGTAGATGCTCCTCCCCCTATAGTAGGGGCCTGACTTCTCAGTTCCCGAGCCATATTGGCCTCCGGAATAGTGTTCGGACGGGGCCCGGATTGGTTGGGCTCCCCGCCATCGGTTGCCATAGGTATTTCTCCCCCTTAGCTGGCGGCGACCGAGGTATTGGCCTCGGGCGCCTTCTCATCCGCCCTGCTCACACCTGCTCCTGCAGGGGAAGTCCGTAGGGAGGATGCCTCAGTGTCCCCTAGGACAGGCGATTGAGTCCGCGGTGGCGTGTCGCTCTCCACCATCTTGGCTGGCAGAGAGCTCCCTGACAATAGTGAAGCGCCAGGGAGCGTGTGGGGAGGGCTACAAAATAAAATGAATAAAATTCGCTTAGACAATGGTAGCTGATTAAACCAAAAACGAACAGCAAAAAATCCGGATACTTACGATTCGGCGAGGGGCTTGATCCTGGGCTGTACTCGGAAACTATGTTCGGATGTTGAATCCGAACTGTCCAAGATGCTCAGTTTCTTCCGAGGCGCCGCCTTGCCCGCATCTGCGGGAGCCGCCCTCTTCCTCCCCTTTGCCTTGATGGGGGAGTCGCTCTCTTCCTCTTCCTCCTCCTCCTCCTCCTCTTCTTCGTCATGGGAGGAGTGGGCTTCGATTTCCCTGGACACTATGTCTGCGGGACCCTTAGGGCGGGGGCTGCTCTTGACCTCCTTGCCCTTCTTCTTGGCCTTCTTCTCCGGCGACTTGTATGGCACCAGAATCAGCATCGCCGTCGGTTGAGGCATGTCTGGGTCCTTGGGCAACGGAGCCGGATAGTTGATCCCCTCCGCTTTCTTTGTCCAGGCTTGAATAGAGCGTAAAAGTTCTAACTCCTGCTATAATTGAATTATGGACAGGGTACATATTCGACAGAATCTTAATTACCTCTAAGGCCGAAAACATGCTTCTGAAGCCCTTGTCCTCGGTCTCCTCTAGCCACCCCTTTTGGGCCATGAAGAGTTGCTTCCAGATATCTTCGTGCGTAGTGCTGAAGAGGCGCTTCAGGATCCGGGGCTCTTCCGGATTGAATTCCCATAGATCGTAGTCCCGGCGTTGGCAGGGGAGAATGCGGTGGAAGAGCATCAACTGAATCACGTTAGTGAGGAGGGTTCCCTTCGCCATCATAATAGAGATGCGATTTTGGAGTGTCTTCACCTCCGTCTGAGACCCCCAATCAAGGCCCTTGGTGGTCCATGAGGTTCGCCTCTCTGGGGGTCCATATCTGAATCCGGGCACCAACGCCCACTTGGCATCGCAGGGTTCGATGATACAGAACCACTCCCGCTGCCAAATCTTGTTCGTCTCCACAAAGGCCCCTTTTGGCCAAGTGGCGTTTGGGAGCTTACTCACCATGGCTCACCCGTAATCCGCATGTTGCCCGCCTACCACCTTTGGCTTTAGCTTGAATATGTTGTGCCATAAGCCGAAGTGTGGGGGGACGCGGAGGAATGCCTCACATAAAACTATGAAAGCTAATATGTGGAGGATAGAGTTCGGGGCCAGATCGTGGAAATTCAGCCCATAGAAAAATAAGAGGCCCTGGACAAAGGGGTGAAGCGGAAAACCCAGTCCCTGAATAAAGTGAGGGATGAAAACCACCCTCTCACCCGGCTCGGGGACGAGGATCACCTAGTTCTTATCAGGAACCCGGTGCGTTATGTTATCGGTGAGGTAGCCTGCACTCCGAAGATTCTTCACGGTCTTCTCCGTGACCATGGAGGCTTCCCACTTGCCCTTGGAGCTGGTTCCAGCCATTGCTGGGGAAGGAGGCGGTGGTGGAGGAGTTGAGAGTTGCGGACGCTGGAGCTGTGGGCGCTGGGGCTAATGAGATTAGGAAGCTAAGGCTTGAGGAGAGCGTGAGGTAAAAGGGGAAGGATCTGTGTTTATAGACGGTAAATACAAAACGTCCCCCACTCCAGCCGAAAAACACGCCGGTACCCGACGTGATCGTGCGTAAGGCACGGTTGGGTTACCTATGTCATATTGATGAGGATCCCGCAATAAGCAGGCTCGATCACTGTTTTGGCAAGACGTGTCAATGGGGCTATTCCTCGAAACGCGAAACCAGGACCAAGAAAACGGTTCGATATATTAAGGGGTCAAATGTGACGCATCACTGAAAAGTTGTCAGTAAAGACACAGTGTCCATTTTTCGATAGATTGCCTTTGAGGCTAAGTGTTGTACTAATCATGCAGAGTCAGACATAATTCCTTTGTGTAGGGAATAATGCTTCAATATGTTTGGAAGGAGGAACCTGCCTTACAATGCCGAAGACAGTACGCGTGTCAGACTCATCATTATCGAAGACATGTTCAGGGGCTACTAAGGGAGTCCTGGATTAAGGGGTCCTCGGGTGGCTGGATTACTCGTTATGGGTCGGACTAGTGGGCCGTGAAGGTTATCGTTGAAGACTATCCCATGTATCCATATAGGACTCCCATAGTCTGCAAGATGGTCATGTACAACCCTAGGCCCCTCCGGTGCATATACAAACCAGAGGGTTTAGTCTATAGCAATAGAATTACAACATCCTAGACAAGACTTCTAGGGTTTAGTCATTACGATCTCTAGGTAGATCAACTCTTGTAACCCCATATTCATTGTAATGCCCAGGATGTGACTATATCTCCTACGTGTCGAGGCACGAGTTAGAGACATAAGCGCATTCTGGAATGATCGCAAACGTGGTATCTTTTCACAACTCATGTAAAGAACAGGTATGAAAGAGTAAAATAGTTGGCTTACACTCACCACATCACACAATGAATACAATAGCATACATTCATCCAAATAACACAGGGTCCGACTACAGACGAAATCAAACGAGAAAAGATACCACAACCACAAGTCCTGATCGCCCCTAGTAGGAACCACTACTGATCGTCGGGATACGATACATAAAAACGACCACGCTCTTCATCGAACTCCCAGTGATGTTCTAGTCCATCTCCTGCACCGCTCTCGGCTGTACCTGCATCTCGTGTGTGTTGTAATATGTGAGTCACAAGGACTCAGCAATCTCATTCCCGTGTATCAAAACTAACAAAGCGTTTAGGTGTGGAGAGGAAATAAAGTGGTTGCAGCAAGCACTAGGCAACTAGCTTATGAGTTCAGAGCGATATGAGGATATGTTCCAACGGTCGCCAAAGATTATCAATAAGTGATCCTAGATACTCACGTTCATGCATAACCCCACCGTGTTCACTTTCTGAAAACCCACTCGGAAAGAGACCATCACGGTACTCACACAGGTAGTGTATTCTTAATGGTATGGTTTCAAGTTATCAACAACCGGATATTTACAAATTCCCATCAGCCACATAACCACGGGCACGACTTTCGAAAGTTCATAACCCTGCAGGGGTGTCCCAACTTAGCCCATCACAAAGGGCACGATCCGCGAAGTCGCAACTCCATGTTGGGAAGACCCGAGTATTCTCGGAATGCCGTGGTCAAGATATTTCGACGAAGGTAAAACTAATCCAGCAAGACCAACCGGCGTGCCAAAACCCTGATAGTAGCTGCGTGTATCTCGTCTCAGGCCATGACCAGATGAGCAATACGTACGGCAACCAAAGACCCCAGAAGCTGGGTGGCACCGCAAGTGGCTCTAGTTTGGACCAACACTCATGAGGAGCACTGGCCCAGGTTGTTGATTAAGAACTCGGGCTTATAACTCCCTATGCAAAATTTTAGTTGTTAGGTAAATGTAGTACCAAAGTTGGGTCTCGCTGGAAAAGCTTTAAGCAGTGCGAATTATCAAAGGGGGCCCATAAACCCCAACCATGTTAGGAACGCAAAATCAAGGAACATAACACTGGTTTATCGGGTCCTAAGGTGGCATGAGTGGAACAAAACACCGAGCAGAAGGCCAAGCTTTCGACCCATTACCAATATATATGTGCATTAATTTAATTAAGATTTATATTGTGTTAACCCAATAAAACGAGTCCAAACATGGAGCAATCTTCAACTTCACCTGCAACTAACAATGCTATAAGGGGGGCTGAGCAAAAGCGTACTTAGCCAATCAACGGTTTGCTAGGAAGGCGGTTAGAGTGTTTCATGGCAACATAGGAGGCTGACAGACAAGAATAGGCATCGAGGCATAGATAAAGAGTGAGACAACTAGCAAGGCAAAGATAGAGGTGATATCGGAGAACGGTCATCTTGTCAGTTAAGTCCACGGAAGGATCGTAACCTTGCTCCTCAAACTTAGTCTCGACAGAAACCTCGAACTCTGAATCGTCCTGGGCTCTAACCAACACAACAATACAAACATCGGAACAAATCAATCACCATGCAATTCTCAAACACATGATGCAAGCAAGATGCATATGAGCATGGACATGATATGATGCATCACAAGGAACATGATGATTGCAACATGTGGCATGGCATAGGTGCAAGAACACAATTCATTTAAGTGACCGCAATCATGCAACAGGATGCAAGAACAAAATAGTCACACAAGTAGTTATTTGGTTTGAACTAACTTAGCACCCAACAAGTTAAAATGTTTCTTAGCATGGCAAGGAGTGCATCACAAGACCAACAACATCGTGCAAGCATTTTAAGTGGGCCAAAAGGAACAAACAACAATTCCAGAAAATCCCATGTGCATATACAAATATAGATCTGATCTATTATAACCATAGATTGGAGTTGTTAAACATGTAAAGTAACAACACCATGTTATTCTACACATTTATTAACCCCATTTTACTTATAAAGTTTGTCAAATTTGGAGCTACGGTTATTTAGTTATGAATTAAACCAATTTGAACATGTTAAAAAGAAAAACATATGAAAACATCATTTTAAATGTTTTTAAAATGGCAGCAAAAAGCATATTATTAATCTACACTAAAAACTAAGCAGTCTTCATATATAGATTATTCTGACCAGATGCATAGTTTAAAAGATATGAAGATTTCAAAAATGCAATCAAAATCTGAAATAAAAACAAAACATGAAAAGAAAATAAACAATACTGACCCGGCCTGGACTAGCCATAGTCACTGACTAGTGGGTCCAGGGGGTGCTGAAGTGGCAGGCTGGGTGTGGGAGTGGGTGTGAGGGCGCAAAAAGTATGTCAAAAGGGGCCCTGGTGTCAGCGAGAGCAAGAAGCAAAAATTGGGCATTTCAACTGGCCATGGGGGGGATTGAACCCGGGTCTGTGGGTTAAGGGAGAGAGCGGTGAACCACTGGGCTAGGGGCTTGGCTCCTTTTCAACTAACCCGGAGCGGGGTAACTCCTCTGCGCGTACAGAGACGGCGACGACAGCGGCAGCTATGGCGCCGACGGGGCACAGGCAGAGCGAGGTGAGCGCAGGCGTATGGCGGTGGGCGTGTGGAATCGAGGTGCAGTGCGTGACGGGGAAGGCACGGCGCTAGGGGAGGTAGGGGCGCTCGAGCTCGAGCTTGGCTCTGCTCGGGGCCAGGACATCCGCGGTGAGCGACGAGAGAACGACGCTGCGGCCAAGCTGACAGGAAGGGGGCGCGCCTGGGTCTTCTGCACTGCGACAGTGCGTGCACGTGAACGTAGCAACGGCATAAGTGGGGCGACGTCAACAAGATTCAGACAGGGCATGACGCTACTCTGAAGATTTCAGATATCGTGGGAGCACCGAGAGTGCGAAGGTGGCATTGGTCTAGCGACGCCTCTGGTGACCGAAACACGGCATGAAGAGAAAGGAAGGGAGGTGGGTGTACCTGCTTACCCTAAGACTCGGATAGATCGTCAGAGATGAGCCAGTGAAGTCGCGGACGAGCTCTGAATCAAGTTGCTTGATGTCGACTGAGGAAGAGGAAGGAGAGGCGGGGCGTTGCAGGGCTCCTGTTGTCTTCCTTCGACGAAGTAGAGGTGCGGACGATGGCGAGCACGTCGGGGAAGTAGACAGACTCGACGGAGGCAACTGGAGGTGACGGGAGGGACGGCACGCGCCGGCATGCTCCCGCTTGCGCTCGGGGCGAGCGACAGCAGAAAGAGAGCAGGGGAGATCCCCTCTTTGGCGGCGGCGGAGATGGGGAAAGGAGGGAGGAGGAGGAACCCTAGGGCGCGGCTCGGGTTAAAAGGGTGCGGTCGAGCTGGCCTCAACGTCCGTGAGGCTCATGGCGTGATGGAGCGGGCTCTGCTCTGAAGCGAGGGGGGATGAAGGGGAATGGAGCAGGTGACCGTGGGGGTCTAGGTCGCTAGCAGGCGGGCCCGGCGAGAGGAAGAGAGAGGGAAGCTGCTGGCGCTGGTGGGCTGACTGGCGCGGAGTGGCTGTTGGGCCGAGGGGGGAGGCCCAGGGTGTGGCATTGGGCTGCACTGCTCTGCTGCTGCATGCTTTTCCTTTTGTTTTTCTTAGGCAGAAAAACAATTTGAAAAGCACAGGCAGGTAGGAAAAGAATTAGGGAGAAGTAAAAATATCCCTGGCTCCTGGATTTATGCTCTATTTAATAAAATTACTTTGGGCATTTTTAGAGGTAGAAAAATAAAACAAGTTTGAATATGATTCAAACTTGAGGCATTTTTGAACCTAACCAATACAATTTCTACAGAGGTGAAATTTGGCATAGGTGTTTAGGACATAGAGCAAGATTTGATGGGAGGAGATGAACATTAAAGGAGGAGGCTAGATGGCACTTGGCAAAACTAAAAGAAAGAGAGAAAGTGAAAAGGGGAGGTGGTGAAACTTGAAAAAGATAAAACATGGATCACACATGGATCAAAGCAACACTAAACCAACAATGCACATGGTGATAGTGAGAATGCATTATGACAAAGTTGAATGCAATATGATGAGGCAATGATGCATATGATGACATGACAATGCATTAAGATGACAAGCATAAATGAAAAAGAAAAACCCCCAAGGAAAGGATAAGGACCAAATGGTAATTATATATTGCCATATAAGGAAGTTTTACATCTGGGGTGTTACAAACTCTCCTCCACTACAAACCGATCTTGTCCCGAGATCTAGGACTAAAAGAAAGCGAGATACTCGGAACGGAGATGATCTTCTCGTTCCCATGTAGCTTCTCGGTCGGTATGGTGTGACCACTTCACTTTCAAGAATTTGATGAACTTGTTGCGGGTCTTGCGCTTAGTTTCTTCAAGGATAGCAGCGGGGTGCTCACAATAAGACAAGTCTTGCTGAAGATCAATCTCTTCGAAAGGAATGGTGCGTTCAGGCGTCTTGAAGCACTTGTGGAGTTGTGACACGTGAAACACATCGTGCACATCTGCAAAGTTGGAGGGAAGCTCGAGTTGGTAGGCTAGATCTCCTCTCTTGCCAATTATCTTGAAAGGACCCACGTATCTTGGAGCAAGCTTGCCCTTGATAGCGAACCTCTGAGTGCCCTTCATAGGAGAAACACAGAGATAGACATGATCTCCAATGTTGAAAGTGCAACTAATCCCCGGGTGGTTTTGGTAATTAATAACAACATATATATCATTGAACTAATATTATCTTGAGAATCATTTCAGAGAAGTTCGATGATGTGGGTATGGAAATGTCTGAAGAAGTGGACCCCTCAAAATGCTAAGACAAGCATTGGCAAAAGCTCAAGACTCCTTTTTGGTTTAGTGATCAAAGATCACATTGAGTCCATAGGAAAGCCAATACTATTAAAAGGGGATGAGGTTGTGTTAATGTTCTTGTTGCTCAAGTGCTTGGTGATCTAACTCCCTCAACTATCAGCACTATTCACTACTTAACACACACCCATAAGTAATCTCGGTCACACCGATTTCTCCAACTCAGTCCCACCGAGATGAACCACTTCAGTTGTTTCTCCAAACCCTAGACTCTCGGTCACACCGATTCTGAGTTTCGGTCTCACCGAAAAAGGGCTGCCAACCTTCTGTGATCAGTTGACATCAATTCGGAATATCCGAGTTTATATTTTCGGTCTCACCGAAATGGCAAACCCTAACCTTTGACTCACTTCGGTCTCACCGAGATGGTATTTTCGGTCCCACCGAAAATCCCAACGTTCACTATATTTGAACTTTCGGTCTAACCGAGTTTTCACTTCGGTCTGACCGAGATTGGTCAAATGTGTGTGTAACGGTTGGATTTTGTGTGGAGGCTATATATACTCCTCCACCCCCTCCTCATTCGTGAGGAGAGCCATCAGAAAGTACCACCACTTCTACCACACACTTTCTGAGAAGTGAACCACCTACCCTTGTGTTGAGATCAAGCCATTCCATTCCTACCATATGAAACTTGATCTCTAGCCTTCCCAAGTTGCTTTCCACTCAAATCTTTCTTCCACCACAGCCATATCAGTGAGGAGAGTTGAGTGTTGGGGAGTTTATCATTTGAAGCACAAGAGCAAGGAGTTCATCACCATCAACACCGTCTATTACCTTTTGGGGGGTGGTGCCTCCTAGATTGGTTAGGTGTCGCTTGGGAGCCTCCGTCTTGATGATGTGGAGTTGAACCAAGAAGTTTGTAAGGGCAAGGAGATCGCCTACTTCGTGAAGATCTACCCCAAGTAAGGCTAGTCCTCCGTGGGCGTAGGCCGTGATGGAATAGACAAGGTTGCTTCTTCGTGGACCCTTCGTGGGTGGAGCCCTCCGTGGACTCGCGCAGCCGTTACCCTCCGTGGGTTGAAGTCTCCATCAACGTGGATGTACGATAGCACCACCTATCGGAACCACGACAAAAATCTCCGTGTCACCAAACTGCGTTTGATCTTCTCCACCTCTCTTTTACATGTGCAATTTACTTTCCGCTGCATAAACTCTAGAATTGCATGTGTAGGGTGTTACTTTAACTGATCTTGTTTGTGAAACTGCCAAAAACATTGCATGATCTAAAGGCAGATTTTTTATATTGTCAAGTAGTCTAATCACCCCCCCTCTAGACCTACTTTCGATCCTACAAGTGGTATCAGAGCTTTGGTCTCCATTGCCTTGGTTTCCATTGCATTGGACTCCATAAGCTTGGTTTCACAACCTAGGAGAGTATGGCGTCTAGTGAGGGTAATTATCGTAGAGGTCCTTACTTTGATGGTACAAATTTTGCTAGTTGGAAGCATAAAATGAAAATGCATATTCTTGGTCATAACCCAGCCGCATGGGGCATTATTTGTGTTGGCATGCAAGGTGACTTCTTTGAAGAAGGAAAAGTTCCGGATCGCGAAGCTACACCCGAAGAATTGAAGATGTTGCAAAACAATGCTCAAGCTTGTGACATTCTCTTCAATGCTTTGTGTCCCGAAGAGTTCAACAAAATCAGCCGTCTTGAGAATTCTAAAGAGATTTGGGATACTTTGGTTGAAATGCACGAGGGTACTGAATCTGTGAAGGAATCAAAGCTAGATATTCTTCAAGGTCAACTTGACAAGTTCAAGATGAAGGATGGTGAAGGAGTCGCTGAAATGTACTCTAGGCTTGCTCTCATCACAAATGAGATTGCTGGCTTAGGAAGCGAAGAAATGACCGACCGATTCATCATTAAGAAGATTCTCAGAGCTTTGGATGGAAAGTATGACACCGTGTGCACTTTGATCCAAATGATGCCAAACTACAAGACTCTCAAGCCAACTGAAGTCATTGGAAGGATTGTTGCTCATGAGATGACACTTAAGGATAAGGAAGAGCTTCACAACAAGTCAAGTGGTGCTTACAAAGCTACAAGTGATGCTCCTACTACCTCAAGTGACAAGTTAGTTTCCAATGAAGACATAAGCCTAATGGTCAGGAACTTCAACAAGTTCTACAAGAATAGAGGCAAAGAAAGAAGCTCAAAGTCTAGATCATATGATGGAAAGAGATCTTCTAGTCGTGATCGAAACTGCTACAATTGTGGAAGACCCGGACACTTCTCAAATGAGTGTACGGCTCCCCACAAAAGAAGAGAAGAGTCTCCAAGAAGAAAAGCAAGAGATGAGTCACCTCGGAGAGAGAGAAGGAGTAGAGATGATCGTTATGAACGAAGACCTTCTCGGAGAAGCAAGGACTCGGAGAGGAAAGACAAGTCATCAAGGAGCTACACAAGAAGAAGACATCAAGCTCATGTTGGTGAATGGGTCTCTGGCTCCGACTCTGACAGTCAATCCGATGGAAGCTATCACTCCGACTCCGACTATAGTCAAGATGAAGGTGTTGCCGGACTTGCACTCGTATCCTCCAACTCCAACTCCTACGACTTATTTGATTCACCAAATGAGGGAATTGGAAGATGCTTCATGGCTAAAGGCCCCAAGGTAACACACCCTGAATTCATTGACTTTGATAGTGATGAGGATGACTTGCTTGGTGAAGATGAGCTCTTGCATGATAAATCTAGTGAGCTTAGTAATGATGAAAATGCTAGTAGTCTTTATAGTCGAGAACAGTCGAATGACAATGCTATGAAGGAGATTGAGCGTCTAACTAAAGAACTAAACACTCTTAAGTTAGCTCATGAAACAACTCAAGAAGATCATAGAGAGCTCCTAAGATCTCATGAGAAGCTACGCTTCGAGAAGCTCACTCTAGAGCAAGAACATGAGTTTCTAAAAGCGATCAATGACGATCTTCGAAAGAAGAGTTCTTCATATCTTGCCAAACGACTTCTCTTGTCTAATTTCTTGCCACCTATTAAGACTAAGCATGACAAGCATAAGAAAATTTCTTCCTCTAGTAGTAACAATAACAATGTTAAATCTAATGTTGTTACTTCTAGTAGTTCTCTTGATTCCACTAACAATGTTTCAAGCCAAGTTACACTTGAGCAAGAAAATAGCTTATTGAAGGAAATCATAGAGAAAGGTGTCTACAAGAGTCTTGCCGGAAGCAAGAACTTTGAGGAGATTGTTCGCAAACAAGGAAGACACCGGAAGAATCAAGGGATTGGTTTTGAGCGAAAGTTCAACGCCAAAGGTGTTGAGTGGGAAGAAGGTCAATACCCTACTCCACAGTTTGTCTCACAAAAGGAGAAGTATGATCCTACTTCTTCAAATGTGGAACAAGCTCAAGATGACCTTCCACCACAAGACCACAAGCTAAAGGCCAAGGACAAGCTTCAAGAGGAGATTGATGCATTCATTGAAGCACCTCAAGCCATGGTCAAGTGGGTTCCCAAGGACACATCAAGTTCTACTTCGTCAAGCTCAACTACAACACCAAGGATTCCCATCAAGATGATGTGGATCCCAAAGAAGAAGAACTAGTAGGTTCTTGAGGGTGACTCCGCCAACAAACTTCACTCATATTCATTTTGGCAAGAACTTGTGCAATCAACTTCCACATCATGCACTTGTTCATGGAGTCACAAACCCTCTTGTTGGTAAGTCAAGGGACAAGGTAATCATTGCTTTCATGGACATCATCTTTTGTGTACTTCACTCTATGTCCATGGATATTCTTGTTTGTTCCTTGTGGGACTAACCCATGTAGGTATTGAAAGTGCCCTAATCCAAAGGACTGCTCCTAACTCTTGATGGTCTACATCAACATTGAGCATCCACATCTTCAACATCTACATGAAGTCTTCTACGACAACCCAAGGTTAGTTTGACCCTTTAAACGGGGTTCTCACATCTAGGGGGAGCTTTGCTCTAAAAATTGAGCTAAAAGCATCTCCAAATGATGTGAACACATAAATGCTTTATGTAAAAGTGGTAACCCCACTTGTGCTTAAACGATGAGTATGACCTATGATCAAATGTTCTCATTTGACTCCTAAGTCAATATACTCATATATAGATGACCTAGTCATCGACAAATTGTGTGCTAGTAGCTAGAGTTTTGGTTGTGCATGTTTGACACATATTTCAGTTGCTATCTTATTGTGTGAGCATGTTGGATGCATGATTTTATCCATTCAAGGACATCCATTTGTTGTTTTGATTGTTTTGGTTTCCTTTTTTGGCCAAATGGATGGACAAGAATGCCTAAGCACTTTCCCTAGCTATCTATGCTATCTTGTCTCAAAATTCTATTCATGCTTATATCACAACTTTGAACAAGTCTTTTTCGGACAGTCCGAGTGAGGAGCACTCGGAACCACCGATTCGTCTAAGGCTGACTTCCAAAACCTTCTAAGTCTATTTCGGTCTGACCGGCTTCTCAATCTCGGTCCAACCAAAAACTTAGATTGATCTAGGTTTCATCTCGGTGAAACCGAGTTCAAAATCTCGGTCTGACCGATATGTGTAACTGCACAGCAGAAATACATCTCGGTGACACCGAGTTTTTCAACTCGGTCCCACCGACAGTACGGGGTTATATATACTGAGGGCTGCGCGCGATCTATTCCTTTCAAACCGTTCGCCCTCCAAGACCCCTGCTGCCGCCGCCCTGATCTAAGGATCGTCGCCTTCGTCGCCTGTGTGCCCTTGCCGCAGGTCTCCGCCGCCGTCAACGGTAATCTTCTCCTCCGTTGCCGCCGTAGAGGGACACCACCAAGTTAGGGTGTGTCCCGATCCCTATTCATGCTCCACTTCTGATTCTTGCATGATAGGACTGCCCTGATTCAATCCACGTTTGATATGTTCCCAATACATTGTTCAGATCGATTAGTTTCGAGGAAAATTCTTAGGTTTAGGTTTCCACGGAATGCATCTCGGTGAAGCCGATTCCTGAAACTCGGACTGACCGATTTGGTCTCTGACCATTGCACTACATAGCTCGGTCTGACCGAGTTGTGAAAATCGGAATGTCCGAATTGAAGTTTCTGTGAAACCCTAAGTTTTCGGTAGGACCGAAACCCATTTCGGTCTGACCGAAAGTGGTGTGTAGGTTCTGTTGAACACTTCGGTTACACCGAAACTTGAAATTGGTTTGACCGAAATACATTTTGTGAAAACTCAAAACTAAGTTTTCAACTCATTTTTTTTTAAAAAAAAAAACTTCTGCAGTTGTGATAACTCTTCTACTCTGCCTATACCTTATCTATTCACAGGTTTTTTCAGCCATGTCAGATGTCAGTGACAGCCAGAACAGGTCTGAGTCACCGTTTGCTGAGATTCCAGAGGCATGTACAAGTCCTGAGGCTAGCAGCTCCAGTGATGATGGTGAGAGGAGCACCCCTAGTGGTCTACCTCCTGCTGCTACGAGAACCAGGAAGAAGAGAACTTCTGATTCTGAGGATTCCGACTTTGTTGCTGAGGAAGTTACCTCCAAGCCAAAGAGGCAAGTGGTTGCCAAAGAGCTCCAAGGGCAGCAGCCAAAGAAAGGCACGAGCAAAGTGAAGCAGTCTGCAGTTGCCAAGAAGCTCAACTTGGAAGAGCCTGCTCCAAGTAAGGTGAAGAAGACTTCCAAGAGGAAGAGAGTTGTTTATGCTGAACCTCAAGTTGATGCTGCTGAAGAAGAAGAAGAAGAAGATGCACCCCAGCCTCCTCCTCAGAAAGCTAAGTTCATGGGTGATGCTATTCGGGCTCAAGCCTCCTCCAAGCCCAAGAAGCCTGCTCCAGCTAAGGCAGCTCCAGCCAAGCCCAAGAGGACAACCAGAAGCATTCCAGCTTCTGAGAAGAACAAAGGTGAGATGCCACCTTCTGAGTCAGATGAAGAGCATGTGTTGCTCAAGCTCCGTCCCAAGTTGCCACTCCACAATGATGCTCATCCTCAAGCTGAGGATATGAAGGCAAGAAAGGACAAAGGTCTCAGGCTATGGAGACAGTCTGATCCATATGCCGTAAGAAGAAGGACTGCTGTGGACCCCAGATTCCACACCAGAGAGCAGCAGGATTTCTATGAGACTGTGCTAATGGATAAGAAGCCCATTGTTGCTGACACCAGGTATGTTGACTGGAAGTACATTGACAGCAGAGAGCATCGGGACTTCTTTCCCCATGTGCATGAGAGCTTTACTGCATGTGGAGTTGCTAATTTTGTGGGTCAAGAACTGACAGCCTGGAATGACGAGATGATCATGCAGTTCTATGCCACAGCCCATTTCTATCCTGATGGAAAGATCACCTGGATGACTGAAGGTCAACGGTTTTCTTCAACTGTTGCAGAATGGGCAGAACTTCTGAACGCTCCAGTGCAGAGAGAGGACGACATTGATGTCTATGGGATTCCTAAGAAGAGTCATGATTCCATGAAGAATATGTACAAGGAGATCCCAGCTGCTGATTTGGAAGGATGGAAGCTCGGCTCAGTGTATTATCTCCAGGCAGGTCTGACCACCACCAACACTATTCTGAGGCATACTTTGATGCCTAAGTCAGGTGACCACCGGATGATACGAGGCTATTCTATCAACATGCTGCACATTCTCGATGAGAAGGCACCTTTTAAGGTGATGGACTTGATGGTAGAGACCATTAAGAGGACTGCAGCTGACCAGAAGAGGTCATGTGGGTTTGCTCCGCAGATACAGATGCTCATCAACGCCAAGTTTGGCACGGGCAAATTCATGTTGGATAGGAAGCACTTGCCACTGCAGCCAGAGCATGAGGACAACGTAGTTGTGATGGATGAAGAGGATCCCACCTCAGTTGAAGGGCAAGCCAAGATCGAAGCTGCAAAGAAAGCCAAAGCTGACAGAGAGGCAGCAGCAGCAGCAGCTAAGCCAAAGAGCTTTGGAGAGCAAATCCTTGAAGCAACCCAGAGAATTGAACAACGCCTGGCCAGCATTGAGCAATCTCAGGAGAGCCTTGAGAGGATTGTCGAGGACAAGATCCACGCTCTAGACGTGAAGCTGACTGAGATTCAGGTGTCTGTCAACAAGCTTGAGGCAGACATGGAGGAGACTAGGCAGGAGAGAGCAGAGCTTATGCAGGATGATATAGTCCAGGACTCTCATCGCCAGACTGCTCCGGTTCCCAGAGGATCCAGGTCTGCAGCTATCCCAGTTACTTCAGCTCCAGCCACAACTCCAGCTCCAGCATCCACTCCTCCAGCGCAGACATCAGCAGAAGTCTTCGCCGACGCAGCTATCTCTACACCGACATCTACCCAGACGGGAGCAGCCAGCCGAGCCCGCAGTGACGCTTAGCTCTATACCTTTTCGAACTTTTTGGTAACTTGTTGCCAAAGGGGGAGAAATTGCTATAGATCATAGGGCTTCGAGAGAGAGAGTGCTCTTTCGTCTTTTCGTTCTTTTGCCGGTTTTCCTTGAGATACATTGGTTTCTTTTGGTTCCAGATACTTTATGTGTGCTTGCTACTACGTTTGATGCTACCTTAATGAGTGCTTAGTCATACTATGCCTTAATGTGTGCTTATTGCTTATCATATGCTATTTCTTATTGTATGGCTATTTACTCTTGTCTTGGTGATTAAGTGCATGTTATTCATTCTTATCATTTTGTGCGCTCCACCAAGATGTATGTGACATGGAAGAGTGACCCATAATCCTAATCGATTGTGCATTTGCATTCAAACGCAAATTTTAAATAATGCACAAATTTAGGGGGAGCTCTTGTTTATCACATACTTCTCAAAGCGACGATATTATTCTTTGATTATATCTCTTGTCGAAGCTTTGATCTATATGTTGTCATCAATTACCAAAAAGGGGGAGATTGAAAGTGCAACTAATCCCCGGGTGGTTTTGGTAATTAATAACAACATATATATCATTGAACTAATATTATCTTGAGAATCATTTCAGAAAAGTTCGATGATGTGGGTATGGAAATGTCTGAAGAAGTGGACCCCTCAAAATGCTAAGACAAGCATTGGCAAAAGCTCAAGACTCCTTTTGGTTTAGTGATCAAAGATCACATTGAGTCCATAGGAAAGCCAATACTATTAAAAGGGGATGAGGTTGTGTTAATGTTCTTGTTGCTCAAGTGCTTGGTGATTTAACTCCCTCAACTATCAGCACTATTCACTACTTAACACACACCCATAAGTAATCTCGGTCACACCGATTTCTCCAACTCAGTCCCACCGAGATGAACCACTTCAGTTGTTTCTCCAAACCCTAGCTTCTCGGTCAAACCGATTCTGAGTTTCGGTCTCACCGAAAAAGGGCTGCCAACCTTCTGTGATCAGTTGACATCAATTCGGAATATCCGAGTTTATATTTTCGGTCTCACCGAAATGGCAAACCCTAACCTTTGACTCACTTCGGTCTCACCGAGATGGTATTTTCGGTCCCACCGAAAATCCCAACGTTCACTATATTTGAACTTTCGGTCTGACCGAGTTTTAACTTCGGTCTCACCGAGATTGGTCAAATGTGTGTGTAACGGTTGGATTTTGTGTGGAGGCTATATATACCCCTCCACCCCCTCCTCATTCGTGAGGAGAGCCATCAGAAAGTACCACCACTTCTACCATACACTTTCTGAGAAGTGAACCACCTACCCTTGTGTTGAGATCAAGCCATTCCATTCCTACCATATGAAACTTGATCTCTAGCCTTCCCAAGTTGCTTTCCACTCAAATCTTTCTTCCACCACAGCCATATCAGTGAGGAGAGTTGAGTGTTGGGGGGTTTATCACTTGAAGCACAAGAGCAAGGAGTTCATCATCATCAACACCGTCTATTACCTTTTGGGGGGTGGTGCCTCCTAGATTGGTTAGGTGTCGCTTGGGAGCCTCCGTCGTGATGTGGAGTTGAACCAAGAAGTTTGTAAGGGCAAGGAGATCGCCTACTTCGTGAAGATCTACCCCGAGTAAGGCTAGTCCTCCGTGGGCGTAGGCCGTGATGGAATAGACAAGGTTGCTTCTTCGTGGACCCTTCGTGGGTGGAGCCCTCCGTGGACTCGCGCAGCCGTTACCCTCCGTGGGTTGAAGTCTCCATCAACGTGGATGTACGATAGCACCACCTATCGGAACCACGACAAAAATCTCCGTGTCACCAAACTGCGTTTGATCTTCTCCACCTCTCTTTTACATGTGCAATTTACTTTCCGCTGCATAAACTCTAGAATTGCATGTGTAGGGTGTTACTTGAACTGATCTTGTTTGTGAAACTGCCAAAAACATTGCATGATCTAAAGGCAGATTTTTTATATTGTCAAGTAGTCTAATCACCCCCCCTCTAGACCTACTTTCGATCCTACAAATGTCGAAAGCCAAATCACGGTGTTTGCCGTCATAGTAGCTCTTCTGGTGTGATTGAGCGGCTTTGAGATTCTCACGTATGACTTTGCACATCTCTTTGGCCTCTGAGATCAAATCATTGCCAAGGAGTTGGCGTTCACCAGTCTCGGACCAGTTGAGAGGGGTACGGCACTTTCTGCCATAGAGAATTTCAAACGGTACTTTGCCTGCACTTGCTTGGAAGCTGTTGTTGTAGGAGAATTTGGCAAATGGAAGGCAGTCTTCCCATTTCATACCGAAGGAGATTACACATGCCCTGAGCATATCTTCAAGAATTTGGTTCACTGTTTCGACTTGGCCACTAGTCCGAGGGTGAAAAGTTGTGCTGAAGCGAATCTTGGTACCCATAGCTGACTTGAAGGAATCCCAGAATTTGGAAGTGAACAAGCTTCCACGATCTGAGGAGATTAATTGAGGGATACCATGCAAGGAGAAAATTCTAGAAGTATACAGCTCTGCCAGTTGTGTTGCACTGATAGATTTCTTAACTGGAAGAAAATGACCTACTTTTGTGAGCTTATCAATCACCACAAGGATAGCGTTGTTTCCTCGCTTGGACTTGGGGAAGGGGGTGACGAAATCCATCTCAATGTGATCGAATTTCCACTTGAGAATAGGTAGAGGTTGAAGGAGTCCGGCTGGACGTTGATGCTCTGCCTTCACTCTTCTGCAGACATCACACTCGTTAACGAATTGAGCAATTTCTCGTTTCATGCGAGTCCACCAATAGGATTGCTTGAGGTCATGGTACATCTTGGATCTTCCTGGATGTATCGAGAGGGGTGAGTCGTGTGCTTCGTTCATTATGAGCTTTCTGAGATCACCTTTGGGAACCACAATTCTGTTCTCAAAGAACAAAGTGTCTCTGTCATCAATGCGATAGCACTTGTACTTGGGAGTACCCTTGGCTATACCATGTTTCACCTTCTGCACCATAGCATCACTGAGTTGGGCCTCACGGATTTGGTCTTCCAAGGTAGGAGCGGCTTGAAGGTTGGCAAGAAATCCTTGCGAAACGACTTGGAGGTTGAGCTTCCTAAAAGATTCACAAAGTTCAGGTTGGAACGGTTTGAGGATGAGACTGTCGCAATAAGCCTTTCTGCTCATGGCATCTGCAATGATATTGGCCTTGCCAGGAGTATACTCAATGCTTGGATCGTACTCTTGAATCATTTCAACCCAACGAGTTTGGCGGAGGTTTAGATTTGGCTGGGTGAAGATGTACTTCAGGATCTTGTGATCGGTGAAGATGTCCACTTTTCTGCCCAACAGAAGTTGTCTCCACGTGATCAAGGCATGAACAATTGTTGCTAGCTCAAGATCATGTGTGGGGTAGTTCTTCTCATTTGGTTTATGGTGACGTGAAGTGTATGCAATGATCTTCTTGTCTTGCATGAGAACACCACCAAGACCTTGCAATGAATCATCACAGAACACTTCATAAGGCTTGGAATCATCTGGGGGAGTAAGTTCCGGAGCAGAAATGAGCTTCTCTTTGATTGTATTGAATGCCACATAACAATCAGGAGTTCACGAGTACTTGACATTCTTTTACAACAGGTTGGAAAGAGGCTTAGCAGTCTTGGAGAAGTTCTCAACGAACCTTCCGCAATAGCTTGCGAGACCGAGGAAACTTCGGATTTGTTTGACATTCTGAGGAGGTTCCCACGTCACAATAGCTTCAACCTTCTCGGTGTTAACAGAAATGCCCTCGGCAGATATAATATGGCCAAGATAGATGACTTTATCAAGCCAGAATTCACATTTGGAGAACTTCGCATAAAAGCGATGCTCACGGAGCCTATCAAGAACCAAATGGAGTTGCTTGGCGTGATCTTCTTTATTCTTGGAGAATACCAAGATATCATCGAGGTACATGAGGACGAACTCATTGGTGTACGGGTTGAATATGAAGTGCATCATCCGAGAGAACGCGGGTGGAGCATTTGCAAGCCCGAAAGACATGACTGTGTACTCGTAGGAGCCGTAGCATGTCCTAAATGCAGTCTTGGTAATATCCTCTTCACGGATACGAATTTGATGGTAGCCCTTCCGGAGATCAAGCTTCGATAAAACCTTGGCTCCTTTGAGCTGCTCGAACAGTTCATTGATATTGGGGAGCGGGTACTTATTCTTAATTGTATTCTTGTTCAATGGCCGGTAATCAACGCACAATCGTTCTGTACCATCCTTCTTCTTGACAAAAAGAACACCGCAGCCCCAAGGAGAAGTACTTGGTCTTATCAGACCCATTCATTCTTGCTCGTCGAGTTGCTTCTTCAACTCCTTCAACTCTTTAGGAGAAAGCTTGTACGGACGCCGACGGGCTAGCTCGGTACCAGGTTCAAGTTCAATGACGAATTCAACTGGAAGGTAGGGAGGCATGCCTGGAAGCTCTTCGGAAAATACATCCTCATATTCACAAACCACCGGAATCTGGGATATGGCATTAATCTCACCCTTGTCATTGAGCGAGAATAGCATGATTGCGTTATCTCGATCTGCGAAGATAATCACATCTTCGGAAGGATGAGTTAGATTGACCTCCTTGTTTGCACAATCAATAAGTGCATCATGCTTAGAGAGAAAATCCATCCCAAGAATAAGATCAATGTCTGAGTTACCGAGAACAACCGGGGAAACCAGAATACTGTAATTGCCCATATGAATAGAGATATCCGGAACATGCACTCGAGAGGACATTTGCAATCCAGGAGAAATAATATTCAAAGGTCTTGGCAACACTTGCGTGATGAATTCATGCTTAGCAACAAATGGTCTTGAAATGAAAGAGAGCAATGCACCAGAATCAAACAAGACTTTTGCAGGAATTGAGTTAACCGAAAGATTACCAATAATCACATCAGAAGAATTCTCTGCTTGAGCTGCATTCATCAGGTTCACTCTTGCATGCTTGGGATTGTGCTTGACAATAGCATTGCTGACAGGTGGAGGAGGCTAAAGGCACCTTTGGTTGGGACACTTGTTGGAATAATGACCCTTTAGACCACATTTGTAGCAAGTGACCTCTAAAACTGGACGGGGAGGAGGAACACTTGGTCTTGGAGCTTGGAACTGAGACTTGGACTGGTTACTTGGGTTGGGTGGGTGGGAAAATCCACGACCACCTGAGTTCTTGTTCTGACTCGGAGGACGGAACGCTGGAGGAGGTGGGAGCCAGAACTTCTGCTGCTTGGCGACCACTTTAGAGGAAGAGGAGGAGTGAACATCATCTCTTATCCTCTTTTTGGAAGCTTCACATTTGAGCTGAGCTGCCTCTTGCTTGAGAGACATGTTGTAGAATTGGTCAAATTCATCTGGCTCGAACTGAGTGAGTGCAAGTTGGAGTTCATCTTTCAGACCACCTCGGAACTGGTAGATTTTGCTCTTGGCATCGGGGATGTCTTGCTTCGCATAGCGGGCAAGATTCTGGAATTTGACATTGTACAGGTAGACAGACATGGTGCCTTGCTTTAGATTGTGAAACTGCTCACGCATGCCCTCAGTGACACTGGTAGGGATGTGATGAGAACGGAAATCGTGGCAAAAGTAAGTCCAAGAGATCTCACGACCCGCTCTGGAGTCTTTGTACTGTTGCCACCAATCTACAGCTTGATCTTTGAGTTGGAAAGCGGCAAACTTGACATAATCCTCAAGTCTGACATTACTGCACTCGAAATGCTTCTTGATGTGTGTGATCCAATCTTCAGCATCTAGCGGATCAACACAGTAACTGAAAGACTTGGGTTGATTTGCGAGGAATTGGTTTAGAGTCGCAAAGTGAGGTTGATTGAACATATTTCCTTGACCTTGGTTCCCTTGATTGCCTTGATTTGCTTGGAAACTCTGCATCATTTGCATGAGCATCTGAGTGTTTTGATTGGTTGCCTGCATAATCGCTCTCCATGCCTCAGACGAAGGAGGAGGGGAAGGTGGACGTTCTTCTTCACCCTCTGGGCTCTGGTTGGGAACTTTCTTAGGTGCCATCCTGAAGATGATGACAACCGTTAGCCATTCAAGCAAATAGTTGTCGGTGTACTAAGGTAGGGTACCTTAGTACCCCAACTTGTGCACGGGCAGTAGTAGCTTCCCGTGGCAGGGCTTACCACGCGCTCGCCAAGGCCCGCTCTGGTCCCTATGAAGCCATTCAAGAACAAAGTATTCAAGTTAAGAGACAAGACCCCGGCAAGAGGAGCTTGCCGGGAAGGCTGCTCCAGGCTCAAAGTTATCATTCCAGCACAAGACCCTGGCAAGAGGAGCTTACCAGGAAGGCCAAAAGAACGGCACTTCAAGGAAGAATATCGTGGCGCATCGCGCACCCCGGCAGGACCCGAAGCGCGACAAGCTTCCGGGCCCGGCAAGGTTGCAACCCCGGTAAGGTGCTTGCCGGGGAAGCCTATGCTGTGTCCCTCCGCTCCAGCTCATCTGGCCACACGTCGCCCTGGGGCCCTTCCAAGGGCACGTGGCAGATGGCTGTGCAGCCTGGGGTACACAGTGGCAAGCCGCGGTGACGAGGATATCGCCGTCGCGAACGGAGACGCATGGACAGACAATTTTTGGGGCGACGGCGACGGGCATTCAATGCCTTTGTCCCCCACCGTCAAGATTAGGTGAAGACCACTGTTCATCCACTATTTACACACTGTTCATGCACTGTTGCAACTACCACCGATTTTACATTTTTACCCTCCTCTACGTTGACACCTGTCAGTGACCCCTTTGAGCTATAAAAGGAGGCCCATGCACAACGTACGGGGGGTTCGATCCCAGAAACTCGCTCACTCCCACGCTCGGTGTAGCTGGTACTGTAGATCTTCAAGCTCCCGAGCCCAAGAACTCAATACAACCAAAGCAGGAGTAGGGTTTTACGCCTCATCGCGGCCCGAACCTGGGTAAACTACCCGCGTGTGCTCCTTGATCTGCTCTCCGTGCTCTCTCCGCTCCCTTACCGCAACGTAGAAAGGGGCTCCGGTCCCATAGGTGTTCGTGGGCGTCCAGTTTCCCCGACATCTTTGGCACGCCACGTAGGGGGCGTCGAGGTTGTGCGAACCTGATCCGGCGTTCATGCGGGCGCAACCTTCAGCAACTTCACCAGCTTCATCAACCTCATCGACTACATCAACAAGCCTCCGAAGAAGAAGGCTTCGGAGGTCGGAGGCCCGTCCGCATCGATCCCACCACCTCCAGAGCCGACGGTTGGTGGGGGAGGCGCCGGCGGAAGGGTGGACACCGGTGGGGACACCCACGGCGCCACCAAGTCCAAGGACAAGACGGACGACCGGGCGAACTCCAAGGCCTCGGTGTCCGTACACGCACCACGTCCCTCTCAGGAGGTGCCAGACCAGCAGCGACGTGGTACCGGAGGTACCATACGCTTGCTAGGACGTGGCCAGGCCGGCGAGTCATGGGACGCTCAAGGCCAACGTCCTGGCACGAGCAAGGCGCGGTCGCCGGGACGAGAACATGCTCCTTCTAACGCGGTTAGAAGTCCGAGCGTGTCCCGCTCCTCGCACCGTTCGCCACCGTTTCCCTCCTCTCCAGCAGAAGCCCTGGCCAGGGCTCAGCTACTCCTCGACTTCCCTCCAGCGGCGGACAAGGCCGAGGACTGGAGGGCGACGATCCAGAGCCTCATCGCCTTCGCCAACAACGACGCGCCGCAGCAGCCGGCAACTTCACGGCCGCGGCAAGTCGACCAAGCGCAGGCCGATGGAGACAAGACCGTCGGGGGAGCAACTACCGTGCACTCCCCGCCGCGGAAGCAGAAAACGCCGCCCCGCCGGATCAACGTCGACGACGACTCCACAGCGTCGTCGGATCCGCGGGCTCGCCGCGATCAGCGCCAAGTCCTCGACGACAGGTGACAAGAGGACGCTCGAACTCGTATCAAGCGTCGACGAGAAGCCAGAAGACAGTCCAATCAGCGCGCTGGAACCGCTGTCGACATGCACGCGCCCGGTGAACCAGGCGACTTGCCGTACGCGGCAGGTTGCCCTGCGTTCACCCGAGAGCTGCGGCAAGTCCAGTGGCCCAGCATGAAGAATTTTAAGCCCGACGTACCCGAGAAGTACGACGGGAAGACACACCCCTCGGAGTTCCTCAGCATCTACACCATTGCGGTGCAGGCTGCCGGGGGACGCGACAAGAAGATCCTAGCCAACTACTTCCCGCTCGTGCTTAAGACAAACGTCAGGTCTTGGCTTATGCACTTGCCGGAGAACTCCATCTCTTCATGGGCAGATTTGTGCCACCAGTTTGTCGGCGCCTTCACGGGCGGCCACAAACCCCACGGCCAGGAGAGCGATCTTCATATCCTTGCCCAGAAGGAGGCAGAGTCCCTGCGCAAATACATCCAAAGGTTCAGCCGCGTTCAGCACAATATTCCCGATGTCCACCCTGCCGCGGTTATCAGCGCGTTCCACCAGAACGTGCATAACCGCCGGATGAGGGAGGATATGGCCATGACCAAGATCCGGGACGTCAGCGAGCTTTACGCTCTGGCTGACAAGTGTGCCTGTGCTGAAGAGGGGAGAAGACTCCCCGGAGAGGATACCGGCGCAGGAGGAAGTGACAGTGAGGATGCCGCCCCGGCAAGGAAAGGCCGGAGGCGGAACAACAGGAAAAAGAAGAACAAGGAGGTACTGGTTGTCGAGCAGTCCGGCAAGGAGGCTCCCGCCAAGAAGACACAGGCTGGTGGCTCCGGCAAGGAGGCCGCCCCTGTAGCGGCAGCCGACAAGCAGGACGGCTCCGACAAGCAGTACTGCAAGATCCACCGCACCAATGGCCATGATCTCCAGAACTGCAAGAGGGTAGAGTACCTCGTAGAACAGCAGAAGGCGGAATACGAGCGTCGCGACAAGGAGAAGGCCCAAGGAGGCGAAGGAGAGCACAGCAAGAAGCGGCCGTTCAATGGCCGGGGAGGACGCCGCGGCAAGGCCAAGCAGCGGCAAGGAGACAGACCTCCCCGGGGTCGCGACAAGGATGAAGACGAGGATGAAGACGAGGATATGGATGAAGGAGACAACAGCGAGCAGGAGTTCCAGAAGGCCACAGAAGTTCTGTGTGTCGATGGAGGTGCCTCTCTGCACACTTCCCACCGCCAACTCAAACAATGGGTGCGGGAAGTGAATGCAGCTGAGCCACCCGTCGAGTCGCGCAGGCTGCTGAAATGGTCCGGCACGCCCATCATCTTCGACCTCGAGGACCACCCTGACCGCACAACCGCGGTCGGGTGCTTGCCGTTGTTGGTTTCACCAACTATCCGCAACCTCAAGGTCACCAAGATGTTGGTTGACGGCGGGGCCGGCCTCAACTTGATCTCCTCCGCTATGATCAAGAAACTGCAGATCCCCGACGGCGACCTCGAGGAAACCGGGACGTTCCAAGGAATCAACCCGGGAAGGAGCAAGCCGAAGGGGAAGATTACACTGCCAGTGACTTTTGGTGGGGAGCTCAACTTCAGGACGGAGAGGATCACGTTCGACGTCGCCGATATCCCATTGCCGTACAATGGGATACTTGGCCGTCCTGCGCTCGCCAAGTTTATGGCAGCTTCCCACTACGCATACAACATGCTCAAGATGCCAGGGCCGATAAGCGTCATCTCTGTCCCCGGCGACAAGAAAGATGCGCTTATTTGCGCCGACAAGATCTACCGGGATGCAGCAGCCGCGGCAGATAGCAAAACACTTGCCGCTGAAGCTCCAGGGGGGAAGACCAAGACCATGTCCGGCAAGAGCTCTGGGGCCCACTCCGGCAAACACACCTCTTCGGAGTGCTACGCTGCCGTCGAGGACGCACCATCGAGCTCCACCGGCAAGTACAAGAAAGGAATGGCAGATCCACCGGCAACCAAGAAGGTGTCCGCCAAGGAGGATGGCACTGGTGGTACCTTCACCATCAGTGCTACAATCGACCCCAAATAGGAAAGCGCGCTCGTTGCCTTCCTGCGGGCGAATGTGGACGTGTTTGCGTGGCAACCGTCTGACATCCCCGGCGTTCCCAGGAAGGTAATTGAGCACAAGCTTGTTGTTTGTCCTCATGCGCGGCCCGTCAAGCAGAAGGTCAGGAAGCAAGCCGTGGAGCGCCAAGAGTTCATAGCTGAAGAGATAAAGAAGTTGGAAGCAGCAGGCCTGGTTAGAGGCGTACTCCATCCTACGTGGTTGGCCAATCCAGTTGTTGTGCGCAAGGCTAATGGGAAGTGGAGACTTTGTATAGACTTCACTGATGTGAATAAAGCTTTTCCTAAGGATCCATTTCCCTTGCCGTGCATTGACCAGATTGTTGACTCCACCGCCGGATGTGAATTGCTTTCATTTCTCGATGCATACTCAGGTTACCACCAGATATTCATGGCTGAGGAAGATGAAGAGAAGACTGCATTCATTACTCCATGTGGCACATATTGCTTCATACGCATGCCCTTTGGATTGAAGAATGCAGGCTCAACATTTGCAAGGGTGGTGCACACTGCTTTTGAGCCACAGATCCACAGAAATGTAGAAGCCTACATGGATGATATAGTGGTCAAAAGCAAGAGCAAGGACACCCTGATTCAAGACTTGGAAGAAACCTTTGAAAATCTGCGCAAGATACAACTCAAGTTGAACCCCGAGAAGTGCGTCTTCGGAGTCCCCTCCGGCAAGCTTCTCGGGTTCTTCGTGTCCCAGAGGGGGATTGAAGCCAATCCCGACAAGATTAAAGCCATCGAGCAGATTGAAGCCCCGAAGCGCGTCAAGGACGTAAGGAGACTTGCTGGTTGTATGGCTGCCCTCAGCAGGTTCATTTCAAAGTCTGCAGAACGCGCCCTGCCTTTCTTCAAAATCTTGAAAAAGGTAGGTCCTATGAAATAGACTCCGGAAGCAGAGGTTGCGCTACAAGACTTGAAAGGATACCTATCCTCCACTCCGAAACTTGTCGCACCTAAACCACAAGAAAAGTTGTTGCTGTACTTAGCGGCAACCAATCAAGTGGTTAGTGCTGCGTTAGTAGCGGAGAGGGAGGCGGATGAGGAACCCACATCCCCGGCAAGCTCATCCAGCGGCAAGCATGGGGCTTCCCCGACAAGCTCTAGCCCCGACAAGGACAAGTCTGCGCAAGAGCAAGGAGAAGTGCGAAAGAAGATGGTGCAGCGCCCAGTTTATTTTGTAAGTTCCCTCTTACAGGGGGCTAGATCAAGATACTCTGGAGTGCAGAAGTTGCTTTTCGGCCTCCTCATGGCCTCAAGAAAGCTGCGCCATTACTTCCAGGCACATGAGATAACAGTGGTCACTCGCTTTCCGTTGAAGAGGATATTGCAAAATCCAGAAGCAACAGGAAGAATCATCGAGTGGGCACTAGAGCTGTCAAGCTTTGGTCTCAAGTTTGAGAGTACGTCGACCATACAGAGCAGAGCTTTGGCAGAATTCATAGCAGAATGGACCCCAACACCAGATGAAGAAGTTCCAGAGACAAGCATCCCCGTCCGAGAAGCAAGCAAGGTGTGGATAATGTACTTTGATGGTGCCTTCTCGCTGCAAGGCGCCGGTGCTGGTGTGTTACTCATAGCGCCCACCGGAGAGCACCTCGAGTATGTTGTTCAAATGCACTTTCCTAAGGAGCAAGCGACAAACAATACTGCTGAGTATGAAGGTCTGCTTGCCGGCCTCAGAATTGCGGCCGAACTTGGGATCAAGAAGCTAATTGTCCGGGGAGATTCACAGTTGATGGTCCGACAAGTAAACAAGAGTTACCAGAGCCCTCTGATGGAAGCTTATGTCGATGAAGTGAGGAAGCATGAAGAACACTTTGAAGGCCTACAGATGGAGCACGTTCCAAGAGCTCAGAATGACATCGCAGATGGCCTTTCGAAGTGTGCTACAACGAAGTTACCTATGGAACCAGGGATCTTCGTGCTCAAGCTAACTCAGCCATCCGTTACACCATCAGTTGGGCAGAGCAAGAAGAGGAAGTTGGTCTCCGGCGACTACTTGCCGGCGGATCTTCCCGAAGCCGCTGCCAAGGTCCCCAAGATCAACGACCAAAACGCTGAGGAACAGTCTGCTCCTGCGGACCCAAGGGTCTGTACAGTTGAAGCAGGCGTTCCCGACAAGCCTTGCCCCGGCAGGCTTGCCGGGGAACTCTTAGCTCCGGCAGAGCCGCAGGTTCTTGCCGTAGAAGCTGAGGTTCCCGCAGCAGCCCTGATGCCTTTAGTCCTTGTTGTTGAGCCTCAAGCTCCAGCGTGGGCACAGCAAATCGTCTGTTTTCTTCAGTCTGGAGAACTTCCCGAAGAACCAGAAGAGATAGAGAGGATAACCAGGCAGTCAAGTATGTACCAGTTCGTTGGCAATGAACTATACAGAAGAAGAGTCAATGGTGTCAGATTGAAGTGCATTTCCCGGGAAGATGGACAGAAGCTGTTGGCAGAGATACACGGAGGCATATGTGGTCACCACATTGGCGCAAGAGCACTTGCCGGGAAGGCGTTCCGGCAAGGTTTCTTTTGGCCAGAAGCCCTCCAAGATGCAACTGCACAAGTAACCAAGTGTGAAGCGTGCCAGTTCCATGCCAAACAAATTCACCAGCCAGCTCAAGCTCTCCAGACGATCCCTTTGTCCTGGCCCTTCTCGGTCTGGGGGCTCGACATCCTCGGCCCCTTTCCTCGCGCTGTCGGGGGCTTTGAGTACTTGTACGTCGCAATCGACAAGTTCACAAAGTGGCCAGAAGTGGAACCAGTGAGAAAGGTGACAGCACAGTCAGCAGTAAGGTTCTTCAGATCAATAGTTTGCCGTTTCGGGATCCCTAACAGGATCATCACTGACAACGGCACACAGTTCACAAGCCGCACCTTCATGCAATACGTCCAAGACCTTGGCGCCAAGGTCTGCTTCGCTTCTGTTGCTCACCCAAGGAGCAATGGTCAAGCGGAGAGGGCAAACGCTGAAGTGTTGCACGGACTGAAGACAAGAACCTTTGACAGGCTGCACAAGTGTGGAAGAAACTGGATAGAGGAGTTGCCGGCGGCTCTTTGGTCAATCAGGACAACACCAAATCGAGCCACCGGACAGACACCCTTTGCTCTTGTCTATGGAGCAGAGGCAGTTCTCCCCACGGAACTCGTATACGGATCTCCTCAAGTACTCGCTTACGACGAGCTCGAGCAAGAGCAACTGCGACAAGATGATGCATTGCTCCTTGAAGAGGAATGTCTCCAGGCTGCTGTACGAGCTGCTCGATACCAGCAAGCCTTGCGTCGCTATCATAGCCGCAAGGTCAAGGCCAGGAGTCTCGAGGAAGGCGACCTTGTTCTTCGGCACGTTCAGTCCGCCAAGGGCTCCAACAAGTTGACGCCGAAGTGGGAAGGCCCTTATCGGGTGAGACAAGTCACAAGGCCCGGCGCTGTCCGCCTTGAGACCGAAGAAGGCTTACCGGTGAGCAACTCCTGGAACATAGAGCATCTTCGCAAGTTTCACCCATAAGGCGCGGTTGCCGTGATCCGCTCCGGCAACCACCTTTTGTACAAGTCTTGCCGCCGTCGCATGTAAACCTTTGTACAAAGCCGGGCGCAGACACCGTGCATCAGTAAAACTTTTGTGCTTCGCACCATTTGTCATTTCGTGCTTTTCCTTTTACTTGCATGTATCATCTGACATTTCGTGCAGCACACACTCAAGGTAAGCAGTAACAAGCCGCAAGGCTCCGTACTTGTATTTCCTTCTCTTTTGTCTTTCTCTCTGAAACAGAAGGAGTGTTCCTCGCGCACAAGTTGGCCGGGGGGGGGGGGGAAGGAGATAGAAGTATGGACCAAGTGCTGTTTAAGAAAGAAAAGTCTTGCCGGGAAGTAAACAACCCAATGAAAGCTAAGTTACCAAAGTGTGAGTATTCAATTTTTTAAATTTTAGTTATCTTCCTTGAACAACCACACTTTGTATGGAAAACCTGTGCGCGGAGGAACCTACCCGTGGCTAGCCGCACCCTTACTTTGTTTCGAGCACGCTCAACGGCTTAAGTGAGCTGCGACAAGTGTCGCGCCCTTACTTCGTTTTCGAGTTCGCTCAGCAATCTAAGTGTGCTGCGACTAGCTGCGGCAAGGTTTCTTGCCGACAAGGTCTTTGCTAGCAGGCTACTAAGAGTCCCGCACTCAGCGCTCGCGGCAAGGGCCCCTTGCCGGCAAGTTCCCTGAAAAGCGTAGGGTGAAAAACATACAAAGTGAAGGACCAAAAGCAAGGGAGATAACACCGCATTGATTACCCAAAATAAAAGTATATATTACAGAGATAACTTGCCGCTGTTCTAAACAACTACTGCCTATGACTTAATTGGCAGCAGCGAGGAAAGCAAGAAGCCTAATCCCTACGGTCCCCGTCGACCCTATGGATCTTGCCCACCTTGGCTACAATGTGGGTAACTTGGGCCTTCAACGCCTCCTGATCAGCTTCGGGCGGCAAGTTGCGGAGGACGTTGACGAGGTTGATCCCGGGGTTGCGGTAGACAATCTTCGACAGCACCCGCTCCATGGTGCCCATGCAAATCCGGCGCGCCTCGTCGGCCAGCTGCACGGGGATCTTCTCCCGCAGCCGTGCAAGCGCCGGCGCCACTCCTCTGAAGAACAGACTCAGTTTGGCGCTGTGAGGGAGGTTCTCGTCGGGGGAGTACACGAGATGCTCCGCCCTCAACGCCATCATCTCCATGTCGATGTTGGCGGCAGAGGTGACGAGGTCCTCAGTCCATCGCTCCACCGTCTGCTGGAAGTGGTTTTGCGAGATGGCGGTGCTTTCCAGCAGGGCCCTCTCAGTGCAGAGATCGTCCTTCAGCTTCGTCTCGCGGTCCCGGGCAGCGTCAAGCGAGTCAGTAAGGGTGGAGACCTTCAGCTCTAAATCAGCAATGGAGTCCCTAGCATCAGTAAGCTCTTTTCCCCTCTCGGAGAGGCGGATTTGCAGCTCCGAGTTGGTGTGAGCATCTTTCTCCCGCGCCACGTTGAGCGCGGTGACCCTGTCTTCACTCGCCTTCAAGAACAGCTCCATCTGCGCCACCCTGGCCTCCAGATCCTTCTTGGCAGTCTCCGCGGCAGCAGCGGCGTCCCTCGCCTCCTGCAGAGCCCCGCCGATGGCTTGCTCCCGGGCGGTGAGGTCGTCCTCGTGGTTGTCGAGGTCGACCTTCCGCTGGTTGAGTTCTCCTTCCCGCCGAGACAGCTCATCGGCGGCCAGTCGTTGCTGCTCCTCGACCTCGGCCTTTTCGAGGACGAATGCTTACTGCGCCCCGGCAAGCTCTTCGCGCTCCTCCGCCAAGTTCCGGAGGGCCGCCTGGTTGGCGGCACGGAGCTCCGCGGCGCGCTTCTCCAGGTCAGCACCAGCCTTGGCAGCCAGAGCCTCCCGAGACTCCAACTTCGCCTGCCTGGCCCGGTACAAGGCCAGGAGCCGGCGAAGGAGCCGCTCCTCTTCGGGCTCGTCGCTGCTTCCGGGCGCATAACAACCTTCAATCCGGCGGAGGCGAGGACTTCTCCGTCAAACGTCTCTCCCTCCGCGGGTGCCCTTGATGAAGACGCCCACGGAACTTGAATGAACACCCCGTTGGCGGCCTCCAGATAAACACGACCCAGCCGCTGAAGCGGAAGGATCGGCGGCCGGTGCAGCGTCCGGCGCTCCTGCGGCCTCCGGGCCAGCAGTGCGGTCGCCGGTCCCTTCCCCAGCCGCGGCGTCAGCAGTCGGGGCTGTCTCCTCGGCGGCTGGCTCGTCGACGCCAACCGTTCCCTCTGCGGCGGTGGCGTCGCCAGCGTCGCCGCGCACCTCCTCCTCAGCGATGGTCTCCGTCTCCATAGACTCCGGGGCGGGCGGATCTAGCAGAAGAAAAAGAAAAGAAAGAATTGTCAAGCAAATATCCAAAAAGAAGAATCCAAGAAGAAGAAAGTACAAGGGTTTACCTGCGCGGGCCTCTTCGATGACGGGGTCCCTCGCCGGGGAGCTCTCCCTTGGCGGCGTAGAAGTGGCCCCTGCTGGCGGAGGGCCGCTTGCGCCCTCCCTTGGCGGGGTGCTCACCCTTACCGGGATACTTGCCCTTGGCGGGGTGCTCGCCCTTGGCGGAGTACCCGTCCTTGGCGGAGTGCCATCCCTTGCCGGGGGCTCATCCTTGGCGGGGAAGGTGGAACAAGTGGCTCGTCGGGGGCGACCTCCTGGTGCTCCTGCGGCTGCGGCTCCACTTCTGCACAAAACAACAAGACATCAGTACGGACAATAACCTCAAGCACGCCCGTCAAGAAGAAAAATGAATACCAGACTTACGCTGGGGGCTGCGCTGGGGGCTGCTCCTCGGAGCAGCAGGCTGATCCGGCAAGTTTGTCGCTGGCGCATCTCCTGCCACTGCGACGGGCTCGTCGTCCTCGATATCGACCACAGGGATCTTGGCCCTCTTCGCCATCCGCTGGGTCAAGGTCCTGGAAGCCAAAACAAGATCAGAACCAAGCAAGAGAAATCAAGACAAAATCAAAGGAAATGAAAATTGCAAGTACTTACTCTTCCTCCTCTTCGTCAGAACTGAGAGCGGAGAAGTCAAATCCCGCCTCGTGTGCTCCAGCGCGAGGAGCTGGAGGAGAGGGCTCCCTCGGGCGCTTGGCGGGCTCCGGAGCTGCGGGCTGTGAAGACCCAGCACCGGTCGTCGCTGAGGACCGAGGAGCAGAAGGTGCCCCGGAGTCACTCCGGGAAGACCCCCCTCCGCTTGTCGCTCGGGCACGGGGCGCCTCCTTGACGACATTGCTCGTCGTGGTGGCGCGCGTCGCCCGGTGCTGCGGTCGTTGTTGGGGCGCCGGCGGCCTCACCGTCTCGACAGCCTTGCGAAGGCGCTTCTTCGGTTGCGGCGGAGGGCTTGGGCTTGGTGGTGGCGGAGATTTCTCCGAGGATGATGAGGCGTCGTCGTCAAGATTCAGAGACCCCCCAGAGTCTTCGTCAGAATCTCCGGACTCGGCGTCCTCCTCCTCCTCGGCGGGCCCGCTGGACTCGGTACCCTGCCCGGCGGCCTTGCTTGCCCCGGCAACCTTGCTCGCCCCGGCAAGCTTCCCGGAAGGCTCCCCGGCGAACTCCTCGGGCTCAATCTTCAGCAGCTTGAGGATTTCCGCCTCCTCGGCTTGGCTCACCGCGTCCGCTGCCTCTGCTTCGTCCACAGTGTATCCAAATTCGCCTGCCGCTGCAGCCGCAGCGGCCTCCTCCATCCTGGAGGCAATGTATGCCACGTCCCGCTCGGTGGTCTCCCGGGTGAGGCCCTTCTTCTCTTCGGCGTTGCGGGGCTTTTCGACCAAGTTGTCGAAGAAGGCTTGCACGGTCTCCGCTGAAGGCACCAGCCAAGTAGGGACGACCCCGTGGGAGTCGCACTCGGGCATCACCGCGCGTATTGCACTGAGGGCGGTGTTATTGCACAGCGGCACCACTCCTCGGGATGGTCTGAACCACTCTGGGTGGTTGGGGTCATGCTTAAACAGCTCCCGGACCATCCCCTTCAGCTCCAAGACAGAGAAATTATAGTTCAGCCCGGGGTGCAGCCTCATACGATCTGCCGCATTGCCGAACTCCTAGGCAGGCCTCTGCCTTTCCTGCAGGGGAGCAATGCGGCGGCGGAGAAAATCGGCCCCAACTTCACCTACAGTCAAGTTGGCGGCCCGGAGGCGAAGAATCCTAGTCAAGGCAATCTCGAGCTTGTCGTCCTCCGCGGCCAACTCACTCCAATCCTTGCCGCGCACTATGGCAGTCTGGCGCGGCGAGGTAAATTGCTGAGGCTCCTCTTCCAAGACCCAGCACCAGTCAGCTCTCCACTCCTCCCACTTGCCACGAAGCTCCCCTTTCAAGTACGCCTCCTTCTTGTTCAGCCTGAAGATCCAGGAGATGCCGCCGGAGAGTGGGGATCCGGACTCTACTCTAGGCGTGAAGAAGTGGCGGAAAAGAGCTACATTTGGGTGGACCACGACAAAGTTTTCGCACAGATGTGCGAAAACAGCCATCGTAAGGACGGCGTTGGGGGTGAAATCTAGGAGGTGGAGGCCGTACGTGTTCATCACATCACAGAAAAACTCCGAGTACGGAGGGCAGAGACCGCAGTGAAAAAATGCAGCAAAGTAGTAGTAACCTCCCGGGAACATGTCGACGGCGACGGCGGGGAAGACTCTGGTGCGGGGATGAGCTTTCGTCTCCCTCGCCCAGAACAAGTAATACTTGTCCCACAGCTCCCTCGCGCCGAGCCTCGGCGGAAAGACCACCCTCCTTCTTCGCATGGCTGCCAGCTTCGCCGCTTGCTCGGACTTCTCCTTCTTCGCCTTGTCGCTCTTCGCCTTGTCGCTTTTCGGAGCCATGGCAGGGGCGGCGAGGGAGGAGGCGAGGAGGTCGACGACGTCGCGGATGCTGGGGACGGCGGAGGAAGGAGGGGCTCAGCTCTTTGTCGACCTGAGGGGAGGCAGAGAGCGGCGGGGGTTTCTGGAGATTCAAGACAGAATGAAGGCGATGGGGGGAAACTGCCCCTGCTTCCTCTGCTTTTAAGGGGGAAGTGGGGGACGTTCCGCATTTCCCATTAAAGAACAGGCCACAATCTCTCCCACGACGTCGCAATCAACGCGTGCCGTTAGGAAGGGATGCGGCAGATACGGAGAGGGATACGGCTTGCCGTGGGCCGCGTGTGCCCGTGCACTGTCTTGGGCCTGGCCCAACAGCGCTCGGCACCGTGTGTGGCCCAGGCCCGGGGGCTCCTGTCGGTGTACTAAGGTAGGGGTACCTTAGTACCCCAACTTGTGCACGGGCAGTAGCAGCTTCCCGTGGCAGGGCTTACCACGCGCTCGCCAAGGCCCGCTCTGGTCCCTATGAAGCCATTCAAGAACAAGGTATTCAAGTTAAGAGACAAGACCCCGGCAAGAGGAGCTTGCCGGGAAGGCCGCTCCAGGCTCAAAGTTATCATTCCAGCACAAGACCCTGGCAAGAGGAGCTTACCAGGAAGGCCAAAAGAACGGCTCTTCAACGAAGAATATCGTGGCGCATCGCGCGCCCCGGCAGGACCCGGAGCGCGACAAGCTTCCGGGCCCGGCAAGGTGCTTGCCGGGGAAGCCTATGTTGTGTCCCTCCGCTCCAGCTTATCTGGCCACGCGTCGCCCTGGGGCCCTTCCAGGGGCACGTGGCAGATGGCTGTGCAGCCTGGGGTACACGGTGGCAAGCCGTGGTGACGAGGATATCGTCGTGGCAAACGGAGACGCATGGACGGACACTTTTTGGGGCGACGGCGACGGGCATTCAATGCCTTTGTCCCCCACCGTCAAGATTAGGTGAAGACCACTGTTCATCCACTATTTACACACTGTTCATGCACTGTTGCAACTACCACCGATTTTACATTTTTACCCTCCTCTACGTTGACACCTGTCGGTGACCCCTTTGAGCTATAAAAGGAGGCCCATGCACAACGTAGGGGGGGTTCGATCCCAGAAACTCGCTCACTCCCACGCTTGGTGTAGCTGGTACTGTAGATCTTCAAGCTCCCGAGCCCAAGAACTCAATACAACCAAAGCAGGAGTAGGGTTTTACGCGTCATCGCGGCCCGAACCTGGGTAAACTGCCCGTGTGTGCTCCTCGATCTGCTCTCCGTGCTCCCTCCGCTCCCTTACACAACGTAGAAAGGGGCTCTGGTCCCATAGGTGTTTGTGGGCGTCCAGTTTCCCCGACAATAGTAGATAAGATGAATCAATGGCTAGATATTGCAACATATAGTCTTCACAATGAACATCCGAACAAAATTGAACTAATGAATTCCATAGCTTAATGGTACATCAACTTGCCGAGAAGCCACTTGGGAGAACAAAATGATAGAATAAAATAACAAGGTAACAGATGGAACAAATACATAATACAGGTTTCATCCCACATGTTCGTGCTGATGCCCCATGGCACATGTTACAAAGGGCCTTGCAATCCCCGGATCAGCATAGCCAAGGATCCTTTAAGATGCAACCCCCTAGTGCAACAACGCCCATGATAGCCTCTCCACTAGATGTTGAACCCCAACCTCATATCATGCACCTGTTGGAAGATTACCTAAGAGCTACTTGAATCCCACCTATTAATTCCTGAAGCTTTCTGGTTATGCAATCTGGTGTTGGGGATACAGGGGAAGCACCGCATATCACACAACTACTAAATCCTACATCCAGCTGTATCCATCCGTCAACACATAACGAGGCACCTTTGGAAACTGTTTACCTCGGACCTTCGAAACACATCCGCTATACTAGCTGTAGAAATACTCTCGAACTATCCCCCCAGTACTAGGTGACGTCGGGGTTATCTCATCACCAGACATGCATAGAAGAGTTTTCGATGTCACCCGCCTCTGGTATTCTAGAACGATACAATTGTGACGACAACACCTCGGAGCTCAACTCGCCGGGACACTGCCACAACCCCTAAATGATAGGAGGCACCAAGAACAATGTTCTCGTCACAAAGATATCGGAACAATCCAAATAATACCCGAGTGATCCTAAAAAAATTGGTGAAATTTTGAGATTAGTTAAGTTAAAACAACGTCGGGAGTCCTCACCAGCGACGAAGGGGATAAGGAGTAAAAAGAAATCCTATTCACTGATATATATATATAAGACTCAAAACATTTTGTGTGTGTGCCAAGACTCAACCGTTAGCGGTTCGATCAATCAGGGGGCTCCTAGGTCGGAGAAGGCTCTGAATACCAACTTGTAATGCCCAGGATGCGACTATATCTCATACGTGTCAAGGCACGAGTTAGAGACATAAGCGCATTCTGGAATGATCGCAAGCGTGGTATCTTTGCACAAGTCATGTAAAGAACATGGATGCAAGAGTAAAATAGTTGGCTTACACTCGCCGCGTCACACAATGAATACAATAGGATACATTCATCCAAATAACACAGGATCCGACTACGGACAAAAGCAAATGAGAAAAGATACCACAACCACAAGTCCTAATCGCCCCTATTAGGAACCACTAGTGATTTTCGGGATACGTTACATAAAAACAACCACGTTGTTCATCGAACTCCTAGTGAAGTTCTGGTCCATCTCCTGCATCGTTCTCGGCTGTACCTGCATCTGGTGTGTGTTGTAATCTGTGAGTCACCAGGACTCAGCAATCTCATTCCCGTGTATCAAAACTAACAAATCCTTTAGGTGTGGAGAGGTAATAAAGTGGTTGCAGCAAGCACTAAGCAACTAGCTTACGAATTCAGAGCAAGATGAGGATATGTGCGAACGGTCGCCGAAGATGATCAATAAGTGATCCTAGCTACTCACATTCATGCATAACCCCACCGTGTTCACTTTCCGAAAACCCCCTCGAAAAGAGACCATCACGGTACTCACACAGGTAGTGTATTCTTAAGGGTATGGTGTCAAGTAATCTACAACCGGATATTAACAAATTCCAATCTGCCACATAACCGCGGGCACGGCTTTCGAAAGTTCATAACCCTGCAGGGGTGTCCCAACTTAGCCCATCACAAGATCACGATCCGCGAAGTCGCAACTCCATGTTGGAAAGACCCGAGTATTCTCGGAATCCTGTGCTCAAGATATTTCGACAAAGGTAAAACTAATCCAGCAAGACCTCCCGGCGTGCCGACACCCTGATAGTAGCCGCACGTATCTCGTCTTAGGCCACGACCAGATGAGAAGTACGTACGGCAACCAAAGACCCCAGAAGTTGGGTGGCACCGCAAGTGGCTCTAGTTTGGACCAACACTCATGAGGAGCACTGGCCCGGGTTGTTGATTAAAAACTCGGGTTTATAACTCCCTATGCAAGTTTTTAGTTGTTAGGCAAATGTAGTACCAAAATTGGGTCTCGCTAGAAAAGCTTTAGGCAGTGCGAATTATCAAGGGGGCCAATAAACCCCAACCGTGTTAGGAACGCAAAATCAAGGAACATAACACCGGTTTATCGGGTCCTAAGGTGGCATGAATGGAACAAAACACCAAGCAGAAGGACAAGCCTTCCACCCATTACCAATATATATGTGCATTAATTTAATTAAGATTTATATTGTGTTAACCCAATAAAACAAGTCCAAACATGGAGTAATCTTCAACTTCACCTGCAACTAACAACGCTATAATAGGGGCTGAGCAAAAGCGTACTTAGCCAATGAACAGTTTGCTAGGAAGGTGGTTAGAGTGTTTCATGGCAACAAAGGAGGCTGACAGACAAGAATAGGCATCGAGGCATAGCTAAAGAGCGAGACAACTAGCAAGGCAAAGATAGAGGTGATATCGGGGAACGGTCATCTTGCCTGTTAAGTACACGGAGGGATCGTAACCGTGCTCCTCAAACTCAGTCTCGACACGAACCTCGAACTCCGAATCATCACCGGGCTCTAACCAACACAATAATACAAACATCAGAACAAATCAATCACCATGCAATGCTCAAACACATCATGCAAGCAAGATGCATATGAGTATGAACATGATATGATGCATCACAAGGAACATGATGAGTGCGACATGTGGAATGGCATAGGTGCAAGAACACAATTCATTTAAGTGACCACAATCATGCTAATGGATGCAAGAATAAAATAGTCACACAAGTAGTTATTTTGTATGAACTAACTTAGGACCCAACAAGTTAAAATGTTGCTTAGCATGGCAAGGAGTGCATCGCAAGACCAACAACATCGTGCAAGCATTTTAAGTGGGCCGGAAGGAACAAACAACAATTCTGGAAAATCCCATGTGTGTATAACAAATATAGATCTGATCTGTTATAACCATAGATTGGAGTTGTTAAACATGCAAAGTAACAGCACCATGTTATTCTACACATTTTTCCACTCCATTTACATATAAAGTTTGTCAAATTTGGAGCTACGGTTATTTAGTTATGAATTAAACCAATTTGAACATGTTAAAAAGAAAAACATATGCAAATGGCATTTTAAATGTTTTTAACATGGCATCAAAAAGCATATTATTAATCTACACTAAAAACTAAGCAGTCTTCATATATATATTATTTTGACCAGATGCATAGTTTAAAAGCTATGAAGATCTCAGAAATGCAATCAAAATCTGAAATAAAAACAAATTAGGAAAAGAAAATAAACAATACTGACCCCGCCTGGACTAGCCACAGTCACTAACTAGTGGGTCCAGGGGGTGCTGAAGTGGCAGGCTGGGTGTGGGAGTGGGTGCAAGGGCGCACAGAGTATGGCAAGAGGGACCCTTGTGTCAGCGAGAGCAAGAGGCAAAAATTGGGCATTTCAACTGGCCCTGGGGGATGGAACCTGGGTCTGTGGGTTAAGGGAGAGACCGGCAAACCAGTGGGCTAGGAGAGGGAGTCTGCTAAGGGAGGGGCTTGGCTCCCTTTGAACTAACCCGGAGCAGGGTAGCTCCTCTGCGCGTATAGAGACGGTGACGACACCTATGGCACCGGCGGGGCACAGGCAGAGCGAGGCAAGCGCAGGCGTATGGTGGCGAGCATGCGGAATCGAGGTGCGGTGTGTGCCGGGGAAGCCATGGCTCTAGGGGAGGCAGGGGCGCTCGAGCTCGATCTTGGCTCTGCTCGGGGCCAGGACATCCGCGGCGAGCAACGAGAGGACAGCGTTGCGGCCAAGCTGATAGCCAGGGGGCATGCCTGGGTCTGCTGCACTGCAGCAGCGCGTGCACGCGAACGTAGGAATGTCATATGTGGGGCGGCGTCGACAAGATTCAGACAGGGCACGGTGCTACTTTGAAGATATCAGATATCGCGGGAGCACCGAGAGCGCGAAGGTGGCATGGATCTAGCGACGCCTTCGATGACAGAAACGCGGAAGGAAGATAAAGGAAGGGAGGTGGGTATACCTGCTTACCCTAAGACACGGATAGAACGTCGGAGATGAGCCGAAGAAGTCGCGGACGAGCTCTGAATCAAGTCGCTTGATGTCGACCGAGGAAGAGGAAGCAGAGGCGGGGCGTTGCAGGGCTGCTGGTGTCTTCCTTCGGTGATGTAGAGGCGCGGACGACGGCTAGCACGTCGGGGAAGTACACGGACTCGACGGCGGCAGCTGGAGGTGACCGGAGGGACGGCACGCGTCGGCGTTCTCCCGCTTGCGCTCGGGGCGAGCGGCAGGAGAAAGAGAGCAGGGGAGATCCCCTATTGGTCGGCGGCGGAGATGGGGAAAGGAGGGAGGAGGAGGCACCCTAGGGCGTGGCTCAGGTTAAAAGGAAGCGGTCGAGCTGGCCTCGACGTCCGTGAGGCTCACGGTGCGACGACACGGGCTCTGCTCTGAAGCGAGGGGGGAACGGAGGGGAACAGAGCAGGTGACCGTGAGGGTCTGGGTCGCTGGCAGGCTGGCCCGGTGAGAGGTAGAGAGAGGGAAGCTCTTTGAGCTGGTGGGCTGGCTGGCGCGGAGTGGCTGCCGGGCCAAGGGGGGGGGAAGGCCGAGGCCGAGGCTGTGGCGCTGGGCTGCACTGCTCTGCTGCTGCATGCTTTTCCTTTTCTTTTTCTTAGGCAGAAAAACAAATTGAAAAGCACAGGCAGATAGGAAAAGAATTAGGGAGAAGTAAAAAATATCCGTGGGTCCCTGGATTTATGCTCTATTTAATAAAATTACTTTGGACATTTTAGAGGTAGAAAAATAAAACAAGTTTGAATATGATTCAAACTTGAGGCATTTTTGAACCAAACCAAAACAATTTCAACAGAGGTGAAATTTGGCATAGGTGTTTAGGTCATAGAGCAAGATTTGATGGGAGGAGATGAACATTAAAGGAGGAGGCTAGATGGCACTTTGCAAAACTAAAAGAAAGAGAGAAAGTGAAAATGGGAGGTGGTGAAACTTGAAAAAGATCAAACATGGATCACACATGGATCAAAGCAACACTAAACCCACAATGCACATGGTGATAGTGAGAGTGCATTATGACAAAGTTGAATGCCATATGATGATGCCATGATGCATATGATGACATGACAATGCATTAAGATGACAAGCATAAATGAAAAAGAAAAACCCCCAAGGAAAGGATAAGAACCAAGTGGTAATTATATATTTCCATATAAGGAAGTTTTACATCTGGGGTGTTACATTCATCAAGATCAATCAAGCAGGAAGTAGGGTATTACCTCGATCGAGAGGGCCTGAACCTGGGTAAACATCGTGTCCCCAGTCTCTTATTACCATCGATCCTCATACGCGCAGTTCAGGACCCCCTACACGATATCCGCCGGTTTTGACACCGGCAGCGGGCTCTGCGGGTGGTGGCACCCTCCATCACCGCCGTCGTGCGCCTCGAGAAGCAGAGGGACTTCGGTGGTGTTTAGGCGTGCATGCCCTTTTTTTTTGAGAAATGGTGCATGCTCATCTCAGCACCCCTCTTCATGCATGCGTTGCATGCTCCTAGTGTATTTGTGTTAACCTAGTGTGGGCTCATGCACCCTTCATGCTCTGTAGCACCGTACTCTCTGTGCGTTGTAGTCCTAGTTGTGTTAACATTGATCTCACCCTTCATTCTTCTCGACCGAACAGTCAACCGTACTCTCCATGCAGTGTAGTCCCAGCTGTGTTAACATTGATCTCACCGTTCATTCTTCTCGACCAGACATTTAAAAAAGGGGCATGTTACATAACTATTAATATAGTAGACGTGCACACACCATTTTTTTATCTTCATACTTCCTACGCTGGCTACAAGATTATAGTACGGACGTATGACCCACTACACATGCCTAGTAGTAGGAGTACTGTGTAAGTTCAAGTGGTTGCCCTGTTTCCCACTCCTCTGTCGTAAGAGTCGAAACGCTTGATGTAATCATTTTTTTTCAGAAAAAGTGGGCACGCTCTACCGTGCAGATCCTTCTCGACGATCGTCGGGAACCTTACTACTCACTTGCGCCGACGTGTGCGACAGCCAGCATCGGGGTCCACTTGCCATGCACTGAATTACTCCGTACTAGAGTGCACAAATGCACGGTAGACTACACCGGTCGAAGCGCCGCAATAATGCTCAATGAGCTGTCAAATCAATAAACCCTGACCTTTCTAGCAATAAGTTGGACGGACGAAGCAACAATCATTTCACTCTCCTCCCTCATTTTCCTCTCTTGAAGAAAACCCCAACTCGCGTCTCCCTCATCTTGTTCCTCATTTCTTCAAGAAAACCCTGACGCGCTTCTGCCATTATTCTTCTCTCCCAAAGAAGGAAAGGTGAGCGCATAAATGGTGTTGCTTCTGGCCAAGGCTCGGTCTTGCAACAACGCGACTGATCCTAACTCCCTCTCTGTTCTTTCTTTGAGTTTGTGATTATTGTTTCTATACTTTTATTTCTATTTGACAGTTTCTTAATGGATCCTGGAGCACTAGCCGAAGTGATGTCGGTTCTGGCCAAAGCCGTCGGGCCTCAGGGTATGAAGAAGTGCATGAACCCTGCCGAGACTACCGCAAACAAGCTCAAGGCCATCGCCCTGTCCAAGCCGGTCCAGGTAATATCTCTTCTTGGTGATCTTTTTGGCGATCTTGATCGTGTTTTTTCATCTAACACACAGAACTAGTGCTAGTAGTACAACTTCCTGGGTGATCTTGCATGTGATTTTTGTGTGCCAAATCACGGTTCTAAATTGCTATTTTGACCAAAACATGCGAGAGGTTGACATACATATGGTTTTTGCACATAACGCTGATTTCTTATTGATTACTTTCAACTACTTTATGAACATCAATGCTAGCTGTAGGAAATGCATTAGCTCTCATGCCTTTGAGGAGATTCTAGTAGCCTCAGTAACTTGTGTTATGTATATTGCAAGTAATCCCTCTGCTTTCATGCCTGTGAAGACATGTTCTAGTGTCTTTGTTCACTCATTTCTATGCGTATACCTTGTCTTATATGGAGTCAAATATCAAAAATCATCTTATATATCTGAACGGAGGTAGTAATACAATATTTGGTTTCTTCAGGGTAAGAATATGCGCAAGAACCCTGCCGAGACTACCACAGACAAGCTCAAGTCCATCACCCTGTCCAAGCCCCCCTCTCTGGGATGCCACGTTAAGCAGGTCCAGGTAATATCTCTTCTTGACGATCTTTTTGGCAATCTTGATCGTGTTTTTTCATCTAACACACAATACTAGTACTAGTAGTACAACTTCCTAGGTGATCTTGCATGTGATTTTTGTGTGACAAATCACGGTTCTAAACTACTCTTTTGACCAAAACATGCGAGAGGTTGACATACATATGATTTTTGCACATAACACTGATTTCTTATAGATTACTTTCGACTACTTTATGAACATCATTGCTAGCTGTAGGAAATGCAAGATTTTCGCTCTCATGCCTTTAAGGAGTGAGGGAGTCCTGGATTGGGGGGTTCTCACGTGGCTGGACAAACTCCTGGTGGTCCAGACTAGTGGGCCATGAAGATTACTATAGAAGATCATCTCTCGTATCCAGATAGGACTCTTGAATTCCTGTAATGGCAAGTTTTGGCTCGGGTGTAGATTTTCCTTCCTTTGCAAGATGATATGTACAAACCATAGGCCCCTCCGGTGTGTACATAAACCGGAGGGTTTAGTACGTAGAGGCTAATAGAGAATCATTCAATCCTCATAGGCTGAAACTTAGGGTTTTAGCCTTATACGATCTCGTGGTAGATCAACTCTTCTACACATATTCATCCATATTAATATAGCAGGAAGTATGGTTTTACCTCGATCGAGAGGGCCTGAACTAGGGTAAACATCGTGTCCCCTGCCTCCTGTTAACATCAATCCTCAGACGCATAGTTCGGGACCCCCTACCCGAGATCCACCGGTTTTGACACCGACATTGGTGCTTTCATTGAGAGTTACACTATGTTGTCAATGGAAGGTTTGATGGATCACGTCGTGAACTGCAACGGCGATGTCGAGGGGATTTTCCCTCCCGGCCAACTCTACG
>LR738715.1:534864825-534901183 GCA_902687465.1 Secale cereale
AGGGTAAGAATATGCGCAAGAACCCTGCCGAGACTACCACAGACAAGCTCAAGTCCATCACCCTGTCCAAGCCCCCCTCTCTGGGATGCCACGTTAAGCAGGTCCAGGTAATATCTCTTCTTGACGATCTTTTTGGCAATCTTGATCGTGTTTTTTCATCTAACACACAATACTAGTACTAGTAGTACAACTTCCTAGGTGATCTTGCATGTGATTTTTGTGTGACAAATCACGGTTCTAAACTACTCTTTTGACCAAAACATGCGAGAGGTTGACATACATATGATTTTTGCACATAACACTGATTTCTTATAGATTACTTTCGACTACTTTATGAACATCATTGCTAGCTGTAGGAAATGCAAGATTTTCGCTCTCATGCCTTTAAGGAGTGAGGGAGTCCTGGATTGGGGGGTTCTCACATGGCTGGACAAACTCCTGGTGGTCCAGACTAGTGGGCCATGAAGATTACTATAGAAGATCATCTCTCGTATCCAGATAGGACTCTTGAATTCCTGTAATGGCAAGTTTTGGCTCGGGTGTAGATTTTCCTTCCTTTGCAAGATGATATGTACAAACCATAGGCCCCTCCGGTGTGTACATAAACCGGAGGGTTTAGTACGTAGAGGCTAATAGAGAATCATTCAATCCTCATAGGCTGAAACTTAGGGTTTTAGCCTTATACGATCTCGTGGTAGATCAACTCTTCTACACATATTCATCCATATTAATATAGCAGGAAGTATGGTTTTACCTCGATCGAGAGGGCCTGAACTAGGGTAAACATCGTGTCCCTGCCTCCTGTTAACATCAATCCTCAGACGCATAGTTCGGGACCCCCTACCCGAGATCCACCGGTTTTGACACCGACATTGGTGCTTTCATTGAGAGTTACACTATGTTGTCAATGGAAGGTTTGATGGATCACGTCGTGAACTGCAACGGCGATGTCGAGGGGATTTTCCCTCCCGGCCAACTCTACGTGTTCGGCGGCTTCGCACTTCGGGCCAACACTGAAGGCCACCTTGAGCAGATCGAGAGCTACACCCTTGGCCATCATGTCAGATTCGGTAGCCTGAACTACGTTGCCGACGTCCACGGAGACTTGATCTTCGTCGGATTCGAACCAGCGGCAACCCCTCTCTGCCATCACGATGATCATGACTTAGCTCTATCATCTGATCAGGAAATTGCACATGCAACTGTTCTGGCCCTAGATCCTGAACGCATCGCGCCACCCGAAGATGGGAAGTTCAATCCCACCATAGGAGTCGCAGACCGTACGGCGATGGATCCGCACACGGACCCAACTGATGGGGTCTGTGTTACCGTAACCCCGGCCTTAACTCCGGTATCTGATTCCGAGCTGCGCGTACCTGCGCCCCTCAAATCTATTCAGGCGCCTATCACCGAATTCTGTGCTGCACATATTTTCGAGCACTCACCACTTGGAGACATGTTAAGGTCATTGAGATCACTTTCCTTGGACGAGAATACATAGACGCGCTATATTCCGTTGATAAATAGCTGCGCTGTACCCTGGGGGCGAATAATTTCTTTCCCCACCCACCACCACTTGGTATCCACGGTTGAAGATCTAACCGATCTACTCTACTACGCTTCAGAAGACTTCGACGGGATGGACCTCGAAGCTGAAACAGATACAGAACAAAGCAGGGCCATAACAGGGCGGTGGAAAGCTACATCTTCATATGACGTGTATATGGTGGACAAACCCAAAGAGGCAGAAGGCAACGGTGAAAACAATCCGGTAGAGGATAAACCTGCCGAAGAACCTCCCAAGCGTCGGCGTCCAAAATGCCGAGCAAAATCCCGTAAAGAAAAGGACAACAACACTGCAACTAATGACGGTGATATTACGGAACAAGCAGAAGACCCCGCAAACCCAGCATTAGAGTAGGAGGAGCGAGAGGACGACAAACAAACTCCGAAGCCGCAGTCCGATGACAGCGATGCCGAAGACGTGACTATGAACCAATCTCTGAAGAAGAGGTTAGCCTGGATGACGACGAATATACAGTCCCAGAAGAACCCTCTAAACAAAAACACTTCCATCGACGGCTTATAGCCACCGCATGGAGCTTAAAAACCAGCGGAGACAGCTTCGAGCTGCACAAGACACACTCAATGATAGATGGAATGAGGTGCTAGACGCCGAACATAAACATGGCTTTAATGGCCAATCCAAAGGCTATCCCAAGCGCAAGCTGCTGCCCGAATTCGACGACGGGGCTATTGTGCCCGTCCCACCGAAATATAACACCGCCGACAAGCCAGATCAACCACCTCGTGGACGGGATAGAGTCGCTAGCAATGGCATAAACAAGCCCCCACCCCATAAAGGAAAGGAGGATGCAGACCAAGTCCAAAAGCATGATCTGCACGAGGACCTAACCAAAAAATCTAGCAAGACTAGGTCTATATTCAGACCCAGAGATCGAGCTCCCGCAGGGGACGGCGGCTATCAAGCCAATCGCGCCAGTGACATACCAGTTCAGGGTGAATACCGAACACCACACCCATCGGACATACGCCACGATATAGCAAGATACAGAGGAGCTTCACACCCTCTATGCTTTACCCATGAGGTACTGGGTCATTATTTCCCGGAAGGGTTTAAACCCGTGAACATCAAAGCATACGATGGAACAATGGATCCTCCTGTCTGGATAGAAGATTTTATTCTTCACATTCACATGGCTCAAGGAGATGATCTCCACGCCATCAAATATTTACCCCTCAAGCTGAAAGGACCAGCTCGGCACTGGCGAAACAGTCTCCCAGAAAACTCCATTAGGAGTTGGGAAGAACTTGAGGACGCTTTTCGGGCCAATTTTCAAGGTACTTATGTCTGGCCCCCGGACGCTGACGATTTAAGTCACATCATACAACAACCCGGCGAGTCAGCCCGCAAGCTTTGGAATCGGTTTCTCACTAAAAAGAACCAGATCGTCGACTGTCCGGACGCCGAAGCCTTAGCAGCATTCAAGCATAGTATACGGGACGAGTGGCTAGCCATACACCTTGGATAGGAAATGCCGAGGACAATGGCAGCCCTAACTACGCTCATGACTCGCTTTTGCACGGGTGAGGATAGTTGGTTAGCTCGTAGCAGCACCAGCGACCCTGGAACATCTGAAGTCAGGGACAACAATGGAAAGCCACGACGCAATAAAAACAAGCGTCAAAACAATCCTGGAAGCCTAGATGATACAGCGGCTCCTGACCCGGTCAGCGGAAGAAGCCATTTAAAGGCAAAAAAGACGGTCCATCGAGTTCGGATAGAATATTAGACATGCCCTGCCAAATCCATGGCACCCCAGAAAAACCTACCAATCACACCAATCGTAACTATTGGGTTTTCAAGCAGGCCAACAAGCTAAACGACGAACACAAGGGGAAGGAGCCTCAGAGCGAAGACGAGGATGAACCTCGCCAAGCGAATATAGGGGGACAGAAGAAATTTCCGCCAGAGGTCAAAACAGTGAACATGATATATGCCACTCATATCCCAAAGAGGGAGCGCAAGCACGCACTCCGCGACGTCTATGCCGTTGAACCTGTCGCCCCAAAATTCAACCCATGGTCAGCCTGTCTGATCACTTTCGATCGCAGGGATCATCCGAGTAGTATTCGGCATGGGGGTTTGGCTGCCTTAGTGCTCGACCCAATAATAGATGGATACCATCTAACCCTAGTCCATATGGACACCGTCAGTAGTCTCAATCTGATATATCAGGACACTATCCGCAAGATGGGGATCGACCCGTTAAGAATCAAGCCAAGCAGCACGACCTTTAAAGGAGTGATACTGGGCTTTGAAGCTCGCTGCATAGGCCCCTTAACATTGGAGGTTGTATTCGGTTCTCCCGACAACTTTAGAAGCGAAGACCTGAACTTCGACATAGCTCCATTCCAAAGTGGCTATCATGCCATACTCGGAAGAACGGCCTTCGCCCGCTTTAATGCAGTCCCGCATTATGCCTATTTAAAGCTCAAGATGCCTGGACCACATGGTGTTATCACGATCAATGGAAATATGGAGCACTCTCTCCGTACGGAGGAAGATACTGCGGCCTTAGCAGCCGAAGTACAATGCGGCCTATTCAAGCCAGATAATATATCAATAGCAGACACAGCTAAACGTGTTCGGCACACGCCTCAGTGCGGCAGCTCAGATGAACCTGAGCAATATTGATAGCTATGCCCCCGTCGACCGCCCCATAAGGTGATAGCATTTGTGCCTCGAGTACATAATTATGCCTTAAAAATTCCTTGGGCAGCGACCGGGGGCACCTGGATACAGTCCATAGTTCGTCTAGACCCTATTCAGACTTTAAATTTATCTTCTTTCGGTTCATTACAATGAACCAGACTTATTTTGGCCACACCAGATTGACTTCTTCGTTTCCAGGTTTTATTTCTTTTCACAGATGGCCATCACACTAATACCTTCAAGGACACATCACACAGGAGAAAACGGCGCAGACGTGCAGCAGGGACCCGCACTAAGGTTTCTTTTTTAGATTAAGACCCTGTGTAAACCTTTTTTATCTTTTTTATATACCTTTTTAGGCATGTAAAATGTCCAAAAAAGGTCATCGGCATTATCTGTAAAGTTTGCGGCTCGCCGTACTATAGAGGAATATTAATAGAACAATTTTATCCATGTCATATTCGAAGTTTTATTCACTCACCATAGAATGTTCTCTTCTCTCATCAGATTGCCATATGTGCCTTGTCAATAAAGGTTTACTACCAGGGGCTGCATTCAGTCCTGGTATATGCTGAAAAGACCGAACACCTATAGGGAGTGTTTGGTGTCCTGGATGTTTGCATTATATGCATTAGTTCCAAATCATGTCTTCAGTCAATAGTTGGGTTGCCCGGCTCCTGTGCTTACCCCTACGTTCCCGATTGTTCAGCTAGGGTGTGAAGGGAGAACTGCTGTGATAGTACTTCTGGCTAGTCCGGTCAAGTACCTCAGTAGAGTAAGCGGAAAACTGACTCCCGTGATAAGAGAGAACATGGTTTGCAATCCAATGACTTAGTGTTATACTACGATCGATAGAGATCTACCCCGTGTTATATGAAGGGTTGGTTTTTTTGCCCAGCCAGGTGCAATTGGATACTTCATCTGCACTAATGGTTAGTACCTAGCCCCACTTGTCAAACCCTACGACTAAGTGAAAGAAATAATGCCGCATAGTCTGATTGCCTGGTTCGCTCCGCATACACCTCCTATACGGACCAAGACGTTGGATAAAGAGTGTATTTGCATATGACCGAACACCCCAGTACTATGTACCTGGGGGCTGAAGCCGACGACAGGAAACTTTCAGATTTAAGATAAACAATCACACAGGAGGAAAAAGGACGTTGATATGATAAATAGCGCAAAAGTTATATATACATCGGATTCATAAGCCCAGTCTTTACATCCGGATACAATCATTCAAAGGCAACATCCTTCGAACACTCGCCTTCTACAAGGCGGGCACCCTCGATGACGTCCTCGAAGTACTTCTCCAGCTTGCGGTCCTCCTTGCGTGCGGGTGGGCCAGAAGTGTCTATATGCACTGCGTTCATCTTCGCCCAGTGCACTTTGACACGAGCGAAGGCCATCCGAGCACCTTCTATGCAGGCCGAACGCGTTAGTGCGTCAACCCGCGGACTCGCCTCGACGAGCCGCTTCACCAATCCGAAGTAACTACTTGGGATTGGCTCAGCGGGCCATAACCGGACTATTAAGTCCCTCATGGCTGAACCCGCCATGTTGTGCAGCTCGACCAGCTGCTTCATCTGGTCGTTGAGAGGCATTGGATGTTTTGGCGCCTCGAACTGCGACCAAAACAGCTTCTCCGTGTTGTTCCCCTCCAGGGCACGAAAATACTGGGCGGCGTCTGCGCTGCTCCTTGGAAGATCAGCAAACACGCCTGGAGAACTCCACAATCGTATCAGCCCAATATAATTCCGCCCTCCGAAGATGCTCTGTAAGAGAAATATCTTACCAGATGCTATCTGTCGTGCCTGCTCGATCTCTTGACGAGCACTACGCGCCTCGCCTCGCACATCCTGGGCAGACTGTACTGCTGCAGATAGCTCGGTCGCCTGTTCCAAAGCCTTCTTCTCCGATGCTTCACACTTAAGGATGGCATCTTGGAGCTCGACCTCGACTTCGGACACCCGAGATTTGTGCTTCTCGCACTCCTCCTTTTTGGCCTCTAAATCAGCAGCCACTTTATCAGCAGCCGCCTTGTTTACCATGGCCTCCTCCTTGGCCCTGGCAACCTCGCCCTTGAGGGCCTCAAGCTCAGCAGCGTGAACTGTGTAATACAGAATACAATGTTAGAGTTTGTACTCATACTTAATAACTAAAGTCTTATTGACATTTAAATAAAAATCTGCATACCTTGCGTTTCATCAAAACGCCGGTTGATGCGGTCAAGGTCCGCATTGGCCACCTCGAGCTTCTGATTTAGTTCGGTGACCTCTTCATCTCGCGCAGTCGCCGTAACTAAAGAAACATGCACGACAGTTCAGTTCTGTAAATATGCTACTCTATGGATACTTCGTCCGATTCTTTTCAGAATCACACAAAGCATCAGGGGCTACTGGCTATATATGTGCACTTAAAACAAATAAAATTTCTTAAAAGCATTACATGGATTACCTCAAAGCCTGTTAAAAGGTTGTTGAAGGCTTCATTAAGTCCGCCCTTGACGGACTGAATCTTCTTCATCACCGCACCCATCACGGTGCGGTGTTCTTCAATGACGAGATCACTATGTAGTGCTCCCTCCATAGAATCCGGCGCCTCCGGATTCACTCCGTGTGCTGCAGTATCCTCCTCCACTTGAGGAGTCGGATCTTCAAACCGCGAAGCCATGCTAGGTTCCGGAACGGTGTTCGATGGGATCCTAGATTGCTCGGGCCCCACATCTTCGGTGTCCATGGGGGGCATTTACCCATGGTCAGCGGCCGCGGAGGTATTATCCTCGGCCGCCCTGTCTCCTGCCCCGCCCTCATCTCCTTGGACGGAGAGAACCTGCTGGGACGACACTTTGGTGGTCCCGCCGATTACGGGAGATGGAGCCCGGACTAGCGGGTCACTCTCCGCCTCCCTAGACGCCAGAGAGTTCCCCTTCGATGATGTAACATTGGGGTCTGCACCGGGAGGGCTGTAGGTCAGCAGGAGCAAAATGTTAAGTAGGTATCATAAATACTGAATAAACAACGGTGAAATAGTCAATCCGGACAAACTTATGATTTGGGCAGGGGTTTTACCGTGGGCTTCACCACGAAGCTGTGTTTGGATGAATCCGAACTGTCTCCGAGCTTCAGCTTCCTCTTCCTCCGAGGCACGGCCGCGCTCAAGTCAGCAACGGCCCCCCTCTTCGTCCCCCTGCCTTGCGCGGGAGGTACGTCTTCTTCCTCCTCTTCCTCCTCATCATCTTCCTCTGCCTCATCGGAGGAAAGAATATGGAGGTCTCGGGCTGCTTGCCCGCAGGACGGGGGCTGTTTCCAGCCCCTTGCCCTTTGTCTTCTTGGGCTTCTTGGTCGGCGCCTTGTACGGCACCGGAACCAGCATTGCCGTCAATCGAGGCAATGTTGGGTCTTCGGGTAGAGGTGCCGGACACTTGATCTAGGTTGCCTTCTTCGTCCAAGCCTGTATATCACATAGAAGTTCCAACTCCTATTATCATTAAGTAATAGGATAGGAAAAGTGTTCGATAGAGATCATTATTACCTCGGTGGCAGAAACTTCGGTACTGAAGCCCGCATCCTCGTTCTCTTTGGGCCATTCCTCCTCGCTCTTGAAGAGGTGCTTCTAGATCTCTTTGTTCGTGGAGCTGAAGAGATGCTTGAGCGGCTTGTCTCCTGCCGGGTCAAACTCCCATAGGGAGGAGTCGCGGCTTTGACAAGGGAGAACAAGCCGGGTCAGCATCACCTGGACCACGGAGGAGAGCAGGTGCCCCTTGGAGATCACGCCAAACACACGGCCCACGAGAGTCGTCACCTCAGTGGGCGACCCCTAGTTCAGACCCTTTTTGGTCCAGGAGGTTAGCCTCTATGGGGTTCCGGATCTGAAAGCAGGCTCCGCCGCCCAGTTGGTGTCGTGGGGCTCGGTGATATAGAACCACTCCTGCTGCCAGACTTTGTTCGTCTCCACGAATGAGCCATTGGGCCAAGTTGCACTCGGGAGCTTACTAATCATAGCGCCTCCGCACTCTGTGTGTTCCCCGTTCACCACCTTCGGCTTCATGTTGAAGGTCTTAAGCCACAGGCCATAGTGTGGGGGACGCAGAGAAAAACTTCACACATTACTATGAATGCGGATATGTGAAGGATCGAGTTCCGATCTAGAGCATGGAAATATAGCCTGTAGAAAAACAAAAGACACCGGACGAACAGGTGGAGTGGAAACCCTAGCCCCCTATCAAAATGAGAGGTGAACACTACCCTCTCACCCGCCTTAGGGACGGGAGTCACCTGGCCCTTAGTGGGGACTCGGTGTGCGATGTCGTCGGCGAGATACCCCGCACTCCGTAGATCCTTCACGGTCTTTTCGATGACCGTAGAAGCCTCCCACTTGCCTCTGGCACCGGATCCAGCCATTGCTGGGAAGGGGAGTAGTGGTCAAGGAACGAGGAGTTGTGGGCGCAGGAGATGAGAGTACGGGGGCAAGGGAGATTGGAGAGCTTGAGCTTGAGGAAGGCGCGGGGTTGATGAAAGGGATTGGTGTCCTTTTATAATGATGTGAATACAGAGCGTCCCCCAACCTTCACCATAAAACTCGCCGGTTCCCAAAGCAGTCGTGCATAATGCGCGGCGTGGGTGCTCACGTCACATGAGAATCCAACAATAAGTGGGAACGATCTCTATTCTAACGCGACGTGTCAATGAGGATATGCCTCGAAACGCGAAACTAGGACCAAATAAAACGGCTCGATGTGTTAGTGGGTTGGACGTGACGTCTCACCCAAAAGTTGTCAGTAAAGACACATTATTCATTTTATTTAAAAGCCTTGCCTTCGAGGCTAAGGGTTGTACAAATCTTGCAGAGCCGAACACAATCCATCAACTTGCAGAAGATATATTCGAAGGAGGAACCCGCCTTGCAATGTCGAAGACAATACGGAAGCCGAACTCGTCATCATCGAAGACAGGTTCATGGGCTACTGAGGGAGTCCTGGATCGGGGGGTCCTCACGTGGCCGAACAAACTCTTGGTGGGCCGGACTAGTGGGCCATGAAGATTACTATAGAAGATCATCTCTCGTATCCGGATAGGACTCCCGAATTCCTATAATGGCAAGTTTAGGCTCGGGTGTAGATTTTCCTTCCTCTGCAAGATAATATGTACAAACCCTAGGCCCCTCCGGTGTGTATATAAACCAGAGGGTTTAGTCCGTAGAGGCTAATAGAGAATCATTCAATCCTCATAGGTTGAAACTTAGGGTTTTAGCCTTTACGATCTCGTGGTAGATCAACTCTTGTACACATATTCATCCATATGAATATAGCAGGAAGTAGGGTTTTACCTCGATTGAGAGGGCCTGAACCTGGGTAAACATCGTGTCCCCTGCCTCCTGTTAACATCAATCCTCAGACGCATAGTTCAGGACCCCATACCCGAGATCCGCCGGTTTTGTCACCGACGAGGAGAGTATAGTGGCCTTAGTAACTTGTGTTATGAATATTGCAAGTAATCCCTCTGCTCTCATGCCTTTGAAGACATGTTGTAGTGTCTTTGTTCACTCATTTTTGTGCGTATATGTAGTCTTATATGGAGTCAATTATCGAAAATCATCTTATATTTTTGAACGGAGGTAGTAATAAAATATTTGGTTTCTGTTTGAATTAGAAGCCGGACCGCGGTGAAGATGATGTTCTCACAGTCATGCCGTGTGAACAGGAAGACCCGAGGATGAGGTCTACTACTAAACTATCCAGCTGTTGTGTCCTTGTCGCCACGTGTGGTGAACAAGTGTTTTCCTGTAGCATTGTTGTCAGGTGTGTTTTCGAGGGTGTACTTCACCACAACAATTTCCTAGCCATGCCTTCGATTAGGAAGGGTGTGATTCTCGTGAAGCTTCCCGACAAATCTGATGTGGACTGTCTTCATGGTCATGTTTATGAGTGGAAAGACCACTCTGTTAGGTTCTGTAAGGTTGAACAGATGGTGATGATGCCGGTAGACATCTCTCATGAAGTGCATGGCCTAGTCAGTTATGTGGGGGACATTCCGTAGGTCGCTGGCAAAAAATAGTCTGCAGAGTTTAATTAGTGCAACTTTGCTTCTCTCTAGTAAGCAATACTTGTTCAGTACTTGGTTTGTGTGTGTGAACCCTATATTGTATAGTACTGCCGCTTTTGTTGTGTGGTGAGTCCCGAGAACAGTCTATGTTAATGTTTGTCCACTCAATTCAGTCTTTATATTTTGAAGTATCCAGGTCATCGTTTTTTGTGAGGACGGTTTATCAATTATGGTTACACTCCAATATATGTATGCATTGCAGGGTTTATCGCACCCACCAGGATTTCCAGTCACATGGATGTTCGCTCCAAACGAGTTGTCACGACCTTTGGACTGTCTTGCTTGTGGGAGTAAGTGGCGGCCCTACATGCCACCCCTTATTGGACAATCAACCGTATATTTAGAACTTGAACATAGTGATATCCTGGTAAGGATTGACTCGTGTCACATCAAATCAATCTCATTGATTTACTGTCATGTTTTCTTACTTTTGCTGCAATTTTGCGATGCAGGTTTCACCATGTCACATTCATTATAGAATAAACCATTTGGTTTGCTCTATGATGGTTAGTTAGGAGGTTCCACTTCTTATGATGTGTCAGTAACGAAGGCACTGTCCATCACTTATATTACTAGACACAATTGGGTCAGTCTGTTGTTTGGGTACAATTTGAAGCCCTGTGACGAACTGCAGTTTATTTTAACAAACACACCACAATTAGTCCTTCTTGCAATTAGAAGAAGTGAAATCAAAGACCGGGTCCAGTTCACGGAGCCTAGTGAAGTTAGAAAGCTGAATTACAAAATCAAAGCACACTAGAGACGATCATTGTTGTCTCGCACATCGATACCACCTTTAGCATCGGATCGAGCACAGGCACCTCCTCCGACGACACTAGCTCTAGCACTGACAGCGGCAGCAGCTCAATCTGATCCACCAGAGGATTGGGCACTGACTGTGTTAGTGGATCGGGCTGATCTACCGAAGGATCGGGCAAGGACACGAGCACCCGCTCTGACACCAGCACCAGCTCCACAAGGAGCACCATCTCCGGTAGCAGCAGCGGCACTACCAGTCGCACCAGCACGGGCACCAATAACGGCTACGGCACCTGCACCAACACTTCAAGTTGCACTTGCTTCTGCTCCATCATGTGTAGCGGCAACGTAATGAGCACGTGCACCGGCAATAGACTGGGTTGCAGTTTGCACTGCGTATACCAAAGTCCTTACAAAAACCGACATCTCCACCTTCTTGGTAAGCATTGGCAGCCCAAGTGCTTCGTTCTTTTTTCTTTTCATGTTGTTTCACATTTTTCACTCTGTTGATCTAACAGTTTGTGTATGTTTTCTTGTTTGCAAACAAACGATTCCTAGAGTAACGAGGGAGTCGTGCAATAATCCGGGTGACCGTGGCCAAGTTCTTCTTACCATGGGCAGCCTTGGTGTGAATGACCCTGCTCAATATACCGTAAGTGCAATGGATGGTCGCATGATGATTGATGCTAAAGGATGGTCAAGGTTCAAAACTCTATCAAATCTTCCGGTTGGGGATGATGTCAAAATAGAACTTTCTCGGGAAGGAGAGCTGGTCCTAATCAACTTTGAAATTCTTCAGTAGCAGCACGCAACAGCCGAACTGATCTATACACCGAGAGCTTTTGATATAATTATATGGCATGGTGAAACAAGTATCCTATGTGTCTAAGTAGTACGAGAGTATTATTTATCACGTAGGATATCGTGAAAAAATTGCAACTTTGATTGCTGGTTAGGAATTGTCGTTCGATTTCATTCTAATAGATGTCGTGCTTTATTTAATTTTCAATATTCGCCTTGGGACAGCATCTAAAACCAGCGCCGTACCGATCCCTTGCAATATGAAATGCGCGGAGTTAGAACACATGGCCCCCCAAACATGCAGGCCCTTCGGCCTATGGCCCAAAGTCCAGAAACGTGAGCCTATCTGAGTATTATTTTCTTAGCTGAACCCCCATAATTCCCCTTCATTTTTCTTATGTAAGTATAAAGTTGTGATATAACAGATTTTTATATTTTTTTACAGAGGGAGTATCTCTCTATCAAAAAAAATATTTATGTGTAACTAGTTACTCCTGGCTTTCTACTTCCTTTTGCTGATATGTGGGGCATCCAGCAACGGGATCCATGTGCGATGCACCAAATTGAGTGCACAACTGCATGGTAGACTCACCCCGGTCGTAGCACCGCAGTAATGCCTAGTGAGCCGTCAAATCACAAAAAAACCCACCTTTCCCGGTAGTAAGCTGGACAAACAAAGCAGCAATATTTCACTGGGCCTGAATCCTCTTCCCCATCCTCTGCTTGTTCAGAGAAAACCCCCTCTCAGCGATTGCATAGGGTTTTCTCATGGAGAACCAGGTACGAATTCTTCATTCATCCCCGATAAATCCAAGTCCCTTGGTCGCGGTTAATCCTAGGATGGCAGCCGCCGCCGTTGATGCATTTTTCTTCCTATTAAATCTTCTGTGTTCCATTTGCAGTGCCCAAAGTACGAGGATCATACAAGTTTCTGCGCCCTTGGTGAGATGCCACACTTGTTCCTTCTCATCCTAACATAGGATTTTTTAAACGCGCACAGTATGTTCCTAGAATCCTCTTTTCTATCCGGGAGGGTGGGTGTTTTCGAACATGTTGTCGACTAATATGGAAATCTGGATTGCTATATTTGGATAAAAGGTACTAGTAGCATGGTCAATACTGACGTGAAGGAGGAAATTATTTCTAGATTTGGATAGAGAATACATTGTGTTCTCATATTATTTTTCCTGAAGTGCATTCCTTGCTCTACGAGAACACATGTACTCAAGATTGGCGGCCTTGCCATAAGTGAATGCACTAGTTTAATTGTCACATTGAGGACAAGCCATGTATATAAGTTCCAAGTTGGGTTCATGAACCAAGAAGATCGCTGCTTTTTTTATGGCCGAACTGGGATAAACTTTCTCAAGTGTTACGGACTGAAAGTTGGCACACGGATGTTGATGGAAATAGCAGAACCTGGTCTCATCTTGTGACGCCCCGAGACCGATGCGTCAGGTGTCTTCCAGTTATTCGTCATCATTGCCATGTCATTTGCTTGCGTGTTGCATTTTTCCATGTCATCGTGTGCATTGCATCAGCATGTTTTCAAAACTTGCATTCGTCCGAGTCCGCCCGTCCTCTCCGTTGTTAGTTCTGAGCTCACACACACTCGCACGCCCCCGCGGCACCTCTGAATAGTTATTTTATAAGTGGCCGGAAAATGTTCTCAGAATGGGATGAAACTTGGCGTGTGGTCTTATTATAGCGTAGGTAGACCGCCTGCCAATTTTCGTCGCATTCGGAGCTCGTTTGATAGCCCAACCATTGAAGTATAGCGGCACCGTAGCCGGTATTTTCGTCGGACATTTTTGGTCTCCGAAAACCCCGCGGGCCTCTTTTCCCTTCTCTCCTTGCAGCCTGAGACCTCTATGCACAGCCCACTTGGCCCATCCTACCCCCCCCCCCTCTCGACCAGTGCCGTCCGATCGAGATCGGAGGGCTCAAAAAAACCCCAAACCCTCAAACCCTAGCCCTATGCCTATATAAGTATGCCTACCCTGCCAAAAATGGCCTATCCTAATCTTCCCCTACCCCTAGCCCTCCTTCCACCTGCAACCATCTCTCCCCACCTCAATTTTCGCGCCGCCCAGTCGCCCCTCGCCACTTGGCGCCGCCGTCGGCGCGCCCCGGACCAATCTGGGTGCGCCACGTCGCCCCCTGGCCGTCTCCAGCCACTCCCCGGCCTCCACGTCGCCCCTCTCTCCCCCCCTCCCCTTGCCGCCATGCCTGTCGGGGCTCGGATCTGGCCTACCGCAGGCCGAACCGGGCCCGAACCCCGCCGCCGCTCACGCCCGAGCACAGCCCGCGCTCTTGTCCTGCTTCCTCGCTCGACCCCGCCGCCAAAAGGGATATCGCCCATGCCCCGCGCCCTCGTCTACCGCCACCGTTCCAGCGCTGCCCGACCTCGGTCCTCGTCGGAGACCGCGGCCGCCGCCCCTCCAAGTCGTCCTCATCGCCCTCCGCTCCTCCCTTTCCTGGGCCGCCGGCACCATCCGTCGCCGCCCGTGCCATTCCCTTCGGGGAGGACGACGAAGGCCCCTGGGCCGCTCGCATTGACCGCGCAGGGCCGCGTTGGCCATGGCCTAGCCTCGGCCCACGGCCTGCTCCGCGCCGGCCTGCTGCCTCACCGTCATGGGCCGCAGCCCGCAAGGTTAGCTCCCCGCAGCCACCACTATCTCTCGCCTTGAGTGACGTTTAGTATCATGCGCTCGTCCTGAGTTTTTTTCCAGAAAAATGGCTAAGTCCCTAAAAACTATTAAAATGTATGCAAGTTTGCGTGATAATAACTTTGTGCACATCTATCCAAATGAAGCATATGATATATCAAAATGTTCGCCTGGTGATGCTCTTCATATTGTTGTCCTGTGGCATGGTTGTTTGAGTTCATCTTGATGCCTTAATCTTCGTTGCAAAACTGCTATGTGATGTTAGTGTTAAGCCCTTGTTGTGTCTCAACAATATGTTAGCATGTTTGAGAGGTCACATCTTGGTGCATGTTAGTCCAAATGGAGTGTATGATATGTCAAAATGTTCACTGTGAAGTGCTCTACATGATGGTTGCATTTACATTCATGTTGGAGTGCATTATGCCATGTTTATCTCGGTTGCAAAAGTGCATGTGGCTGTTAAGTGTTGAAACTTGTTATGAGATGTTGATTTATCATTTTTGTATCTTCATGTGTGATTTTTGTTTGAGCAACATGTCAATATGTTTTAGAAGCACAATCATGCCATCTTTGTTGTGGTGCAATCCACTTTTCATGATATTCCTTGTGGTGTTTGCAACAAGCTTGCAAAGTGGCCTACTCGCTGATGTTATTTTCTGACACTTGTTAAAAACTGCTAAGTCTGAATCTGTTATGACCTGATGCCATTTTTGCTTGATGCCCCATTCAAATCCATGAATGTTTTGGGTTGTCCAATGATCATGTCTTGTTTTCCATGTTATCCTCTATCCATCCATTCCCTTGTTTGCTTTAATGGCCTGATGTAGCTTGTTTATTTCTTGCTATGAAATTTCTATAAAATGTTTCTGTCAGCCTGTTTACAATAAGTTCAGTTTTGCCATGTGAATAGCTAGTGTTCTATGCATCATATGACCATGTTCCTGCTATGGGTAGCTTCATAAACATGTCTTCTTATTGTTGGTTATATTCACTTGCCATGTTATGCTTTGAGATGAGTTACACAAGCTTGCAAACATGCCAACTTGTCGTTGTTGCTGTCATGTCTAGTTTATTTTCACTAAGTCTGTGAATCTGTTATCTTTTACAATCTTGCCATGATGTTTTGAGCATGTTCTTGTGGCGTTTGGTAGTATATCAGAGGTCATGCTTGTAGTGCTGGACATGTACATGCTTTCCATGCCCTTTGTTGCCATGAAATGTTCTTGTATCATGTTGTTTTGATGTCAACTAAGTGCCATGTTGCTGTTTTTTGACAGCTTGTTGTTATATCTTGTTTCCTGTGCATGTGTTGAACCGTTGCTCCGTTTTGAGCATGTCCTATATGAAACTTGTGTGTTTTTGCATGTAGATGCATAATAACATGTTGTAAACCTATTTGGAGTGTGTTTGCTTGATGATTGGGTACATCTTGCATCTTTGCCATGCTTGACTTGTTTTGCTCATATCTTCTAGGCCGTAACTCCGCATTAAATGAACTTTGTATGAAACTTGACTAGAATTTCGAGTAGATCATCATGGTGCATGTTAACTTGCTGTTTAACAACTTGAACTTAAGGTTTGTTCAAATCTTGACCAATTTAGAAATTTACATATGAGGACTTACCGGACTTGTTATATGTTGTTTTCGGCCTCATTTAAACTTGTTGGTTTGTGTTGTTCTTGTGTGCTTCATTCCTTGCCATGAATTGCATCATATAGACTTGTCTTGCATCATACTTGGTTGAGAATCTTGTCGTGTTCTTGAGTGGTGTGTTTACCATGTTGTGTGCTTCTTGTCGCTAGTTCATTATCCATTGCGTTCGTGAGGATTCTTTTGACTACACGTGGTTCGTCTACGTGCCAACTTCTTCGTCTTCTTCATCGGCTCGTTCTTCTTCCTTGCGGGATCTCAAGCAAGATGACCATCACCTTGGATACCTTTACTATCATTGCCATGCTAGTTGTCTCGATGCTATCGCTATATGTCGCGCTACCTATCTTTTGTTGTCAGCCCCTCCTTGTTGCCATGAAACCTCTAACCTTTCACACCATCCCAGCAAACTGTTGTTTGGCTATGTTACCCGCTCGCTCAGCTCCTCTTATAGCGTTCTTGGTTGCAGGTGAAGATGAAGATTGCTCCATGTTGGAACTTGTTGTTGGTATATCACAATATATCTTATATATATTAACACACCTATATACTTGGCTATGGGTGGAAGGCTGGGCCTGTTGCTCGGCGTTTTGTTCCACTCATGCCACCTTAGGAGCCGATAAACCGACGTTATCTTCCTTGATTTTGCGTTCCTAATGCGGTTGGGTGTATGGGGACCCCTTGACAGTTCGTCTTTGAATAAAACTCCTCCAGCAAGGCCCAACTTTGGTTTTAATTTGCAACATAATAAAAACGTAATTAATTAATTAAATTGCATAGGGAGTTAGTGCTACCCGAGGATTCTTCTACATACAGGGGGCCATTGCTAATGGTGCTGGTCCCAAACGGGGGTTATGCGGGGCCGCCACGGGGAAACTCAAGGTATCTGGCTCTCGTAGAATCACCCATCCGGTCGTGGCTTGAGACGAGATACACATGGCTACTAACAGGGTGTCGGCACGCCGGGAGGTCTTGCTGGACTTATTTTACCATTGTCGAAATGTCTTGTGCACCGGGATTCCAAGTCTGATCGGATTGTCCCTAAGATAAGGGGTAATACTTTTACTTCTGCTGATCGTGAGAGCTTGTGATGGGCTAAGTTGGGACACCCCTGTAGGGTTATGATCTTTCGAAAGTCGAGCTCGCAGTTATGTGGCAGATTGGAATTTGTTAATGTTCGGTTGTAGAAAACTTGACAGAGGATCCGAAATAAAATACACGAACCGCGTGAGTAACCATGACCATCTCTTTTCACTTTGAGAAGATAACACGGTGGGGTTATGTTTGACTCGTAGGTAGTTCAGGATCTTTAGCGATCACTACTAGTTTGCGACCGTTTGCGTAGATGATCATCTTATTCTTGTACTCGTAAGTTAGCCACCACATATTGCTTAGCCGCTGCTGCAACCTCACCACTTTACCTCTCCATACCCATTAAGCTTTGCTAGTCTTGATACCCATGGTTATGGGATTGCTGAGTCCTCGTGGCTCACAGATACTACAACGACAGTTGCAGGTGCAGGTTTCCGATGCCTTGACGCGAGAGCGATGTTTACTTGTGTTGAAGTTCTTTCTTCTTCTTCTTCGTCGATCTTGGGTTAGGTTCCTGGTCGGCAGCCTGGGATAGCAGGATGGATTTCGTTGTGTTTTTCTTGTTTGAATCCGTAGTCGGATGCCTTGTATTGATGTTGTTGTATTCATGTGACTGTATGATTGTTGTATCCCCATGTATTTATGTAATGCTACGATGTAATGATATCCATCTTGTTAAGCGCCCGGAATGCGGTTGTGCCCCAATCACGAGTATATCACGTGATCGGGATAGAATCGCATCTTGGGCCTAACAATTTGGTATCAGAGCCTCGATCGACCATAGGAGCCCCCTTGATTGATTGTAGCTTGGCCGTTGTCGAGTCTAGTAGAAAACCTTTTTGGAGTCTAGTTATATCGGAGAGTAGGAATTCTTTTTACTCCTCAATCCCTTCGTCGCTCTGGTGAGGAATCTTGACGTAGGTGTTTTGAATTACTCCTCTTGTACTTCAATTTTTTTTAGGATCACGCAGTTAGTTTTCGTTCGTTGCGTTGTCTTCTCTTTTAATTTGGTGCATCTCTCGTTGAGTCGATTTGACCCTCCTCGTATTTTGCTTCAATCCTCAGTTCTTTCCACCCGATGTCTTTTCACTGTCCGATGTGGTCTTTCTTTTTTCCCACCCGCCCACCCTTTTTCTTCTCGGAGCCGGAGTCCGTAATGGAGTATCCATCCTACTCGTGTGAATCCTCTGCATTCTTCCTCAGTTATTTCAACTGGTGAATTCTCATCTAGTTCGTCCTTCTTCATCTCTTTTCTTATCCGGTGAATTTCAATTCAAGTATTCGGTGTTCATCATATTCTTTTCCCTCGGCTCAGATGTTTCCTCTTGCTCGTTTGCCTACGACCATTTAATTTTTCCGGTGTTCCGAAGACTTCTCAGGAGATTCGTCTGTGTTCAAATTTATTCGGGGTTGTCACCTCATTCGAGTATTTCAATCGTTCTGGTGCATCATTACTCATTCGAATAATCCTTTTCAATGGCGTTTTCTCTTCAGTGGGCTCATAATCCACAGGTTTATTCCCAGGATCTTACATGACTCTTCTAATTTTTTCCGGAGTGATTCTCAAATTCTTTTCAAAGTGTGACGTAAGAATGGATTCCATTAGTCACATGCCTTCCGAAAGTCATTTTCAAATTCCTTTCAATGTTGGTTCAACCTTCCTCTTTTCATTCATCCGGAGTATCTCAATAATTTTGGTTGTGTTTCTCATCGTCATTTGAAGACCGAAGCAGAGTTCCGCTAAATTCTTGTCCATTCTCTCGGAGATTCGTGCTTCTAGATTAATGCTATCCTCTCGAATTATTTCATTAGTCATAAATTCTTTCCCTTACCCATCTAGAGTATTTCATGAATTCTTTTCTTTGTGTTCCTCCGAAGGCCATCATTCAGAAGATTTCTTCGTTCTCAGTTTGCAACTTCGTCCTCCAAATATTCTTCATTGATGCCTCTTCGTTCGTCTCACATTCGTCCAGTGCTTCGGCCAAGTATTCTTTAATCAGTTCACGATCTCTTCGTTCTCTTGTATCTAAATTCCCCAAGTGTTTTAATTCTTCCCAACGATTCATTCTCTTTTCTTCATTAATTTTCTAATTATTTCGGTGGTTTGTTCTTTTCTTCACTTGGTTTCAATTCCTTACAGTGGTTTGCTCAAGTATTCTCTCCTTTGTTATCACGTCAATTCATTCGTTTTTTTCAACCCTACCGGTGGTTCATGAAGATTTTTGCAAGTTTTGCGCTATATCCCTCTTTATTCTATTTCAACGCGAATAAGTAGTATGCAATCCATTGTTTCTCATCAATTTAATTGGTGGAGGATAAGCATAACATAATTCTTATTCTTTTTCATCAAGTTGATTAATCCCTTCATTCGGAATTTGTTCTTGATGAATAAATTCTAGTTCCAAGTGCTTTAATCTTTTTTTCCGGAGTTCAAGTCTTCTTGGCTATCTCGTCGGAACACCGTCTAAAATAATCGCAAGGCTTTAATCTTATTATTTTCATCATTTATCATTCTTTTGTTACCGGAGTTCTTCATGGTGATTCATCACGATACAATCATTCTTCAAGTGTTCATCAAATCCTTGTGGAGCAGCTCAAGTATTCTTCTTCTTGCATCCCAAGTTGTGCAAATAATTCTCTGTATTCTTTTATAGTGGAGTTTTGCATTTTTTTCCTTCATCTCATCTATTCAATCTTCCGTAGTGGCAGAATTTCACCTCAAGTTTTGAGATGTTTCCCATAAGCCCACATCAAGCTAATTCTGTTGTTGTTGATTTTCCCAACAACTCAGTTCAAGTCTTTCTTTTGAAGATGCTCTTTCAATTCATTAGTGATGTAGATGTCACTCTCTATTCTATTCTTTTCATTCCTATATTTGAATTTTTCCGGTGGCATTGTCTTGTTCATCTCGTCATGTATCGATCCATCTTCTCAAGTTCATGCTCTATTCTTCATTCTTGGTCTTTCGCTATCTTATTATGTTGGGGCAGTTTCAAATTCTTTTGGTTCGTTAAGCTCTCGTTTCATACCTTTCGACCTCCTTGATTCTCGTCCTATTCCTTTTTCCTCTTGTCTAACGAAGTCTTTGCAACTACGTTCTCCTTCGTTGTGTTCGTTCTTTCAATTGTTCAACCTCCCAAGGTTCTTTGGTTTCACCTTCTTCGTTTTCCTCTTCCGTCTCGTTCCTAAGATCTCGGGACCAGATCCTCTGAGTGTTGTGATGCCCCGAGACCGATGTGCCAGGTGTCTTCCAATTATTCATCGTCATTACCATGTCATTTGCTTGCGTGTTGCATTTTTCCATGTCATTGTGTGCATTGCATCAGCATGTTTTCAAAACTTGCATCCGTCCGAGTCCGCCCGTCCTCTCCATTGTTCGTTCCGAGCTCACACACACTCGCATGCGCCCTTGGCACCTCTGAATATTTATTTTATAAGTGGCCGGAAAATGTTCTCGAAATGGGATGATACTTGGCGCGTGGTCTTATTATAGCGTAGGTAGGCCACCTGCCAATTTTCGTCCCATTCGGAGCTCGTTTGATAGCCCAACCGTTGAAGTATAGTGGCACCGCTGCCGGTATTTTCGTCGGACGTTTTCAGTCTCCGAAAACCCCGTGGGCCTCTTTTCCCTTCTCTCCTTGCAGCCCGAGACCTCTTTGCAAAGCCCACATGGCCCATCCTACCCCCCCTCTCGACCGGTGCCGTCCGATCAATATCGGAGGGCTAAAAAAAAACCCCAACCCTCAAACCCTAGCCACATACCTATATAAGTATAACTACCCTGCCAAAAATGGCCTATCCTAATCTTCCCCTACCCCTAGCCCTCCTTCCACCTGCACGCATCTCTCCCCACCTCAATTTCCGCATCGCACAGTCGCCCCTCGCCACTTGGCGCCACCGCCGGTATGCCCCGGACCAATCCGGGCACGCCACGTCGCCCCTTGGCCGTCTCCAGCCACTCCCTGGCCTCCACGTCGCCCCTCTCCACCCCCACCCCGCGCTGCCAGGCCCGCTGGGGCCCGGATCTGGCCCGCCGCGGGCCGACCCGGGCCCGAACCCTGCTGCTGGCTGGGATCTCGCCCGCACCCCGCGCCCTCGTCTACCGCCACCGTTCCAGCGCCGCCCGACCTCGGTCCTCGTCGGAGACCGCGGCCACCTCTCTCTCTGTCTTCCCTCACCACCGCCACCCCGCCTGTGCAGCTCCACCCTCGGTGATCCCCGCCCCATTCCGACGCCAGGAATGGGTCCTGCAGCCCCGGATCTGGACGACCATCGCTCTTCCCTGCCAGATCTGCGCCGCCCCGCCTCCGCCTGCTCGCCGCCGGCACCATCCGCCGCCGCCTGTGCCATTCCCTTCGGGGAGGATGACGAGCGCCCCTGGGCCGCTCGCGTTGACCGCGCAGGGCCGTGTTGGCCACGGCCTCGCCACGGCCCACAGCCTGCTCCGCGTCGGCCTGCCGCCTCACCATCATGGGCCGCAGCCCGCAAGGTAAGCTCCCCGCAGCCACCACTATCTCTCGCCCTGGGTGACGTTTAGTATCATGCGCTCGTCCTGAGTTTTTTTCCAGAAAAATGGCTAAGTCCCTAAAAACTGTTAAAATGTATGCATGTTTGATGATAATAACTTTGTGCACGTCTATCCAAATGAAGCACATGATATATCAAAATGTTCTTCTCGTGATGCTCTTCATATTGTTGTACTGTGGCATGCTTGTTTGAGTTCATCTCGATGCCTTAATCTTCGTTGCAAAACCACTATGTGATGTTAGTGTTAAGTCCTTGTTGTCTGTCAACAATATGTTAGCATGTTTGAGAGGTCACATCTTGGTGCATGTTGGTCCAAATAGAGTGTATGATATGTCAAAATGTTCATTGTGAAGTGCTCTACATGATGGTTGCATTTACATTTGTGTTAGAGTGCATTACGCCATGTTTATATCTATTGCAAAAGTGCATGTGGCTGTTAAGTGCTGAAACTTGTTATGAGATGTTGATTTTTCATTTTTTGTATCTTTATGTGTGATTTTTATTTGAGCAACATGTCAATATGTTTTAGAAGCACAATCATGCCGTCTTTGCTGTGGTGCAATACACTTTTCATGATATGCCTTGTCGTGTTTGCAAAAGCTTGCAATGTGGCCGACTCGCTAATGTTATTTTCTGACACTTGTTGAAAACTGCTAAGTCTGAAACTATTATAACCTGATGCCATGTTTGTTTGATGCCCCACTCAAATCCATGAATATTTTGGGTTGTCCGGTGATCATGTATTGTTGTCCATATTATGCTCTATCCATCTATGCCCTTGTTTGCTTTAATGGCCTGCTGTAGCTTGTTTATTTCTTGCCCTCAAGTTGCTATAAAATGTTTCTGTCAGCCTGTTTACAATTAGTTTAGTTTTGCCATGTGAATAGCTAGTGTTCTATGCATCCTATGACCATGTTCTTTCCATGAGTAGCTTCATAAACATGTCTTCTTGCTGTTGGTTATATTCACTTGCCATGTTATGCTTTGAGATGAGTTACACAAGCTTGCAAACATGCCTACTTGTCGTTGTTGCTACCATGTCTAGTTTATTTTCACCAAGTCTGTGAATCTGTTATTTTTTGCAATCTTGCCATGATGTTTTGAGCATGTTCTTGTGGTGTTTGGTAGAAGCTCCGAGGTCATGCTTGTAGTGCTGGACATGTACATGCTTTCCATGCCCTTTGTTGCCATCAAATGTTGTTGTATCATGTTGTTTTGATGTCAACTAAGTACCATGTTGCTGTTTTTGGACAGCTTGTTGTTATATCTTGTTTCGTGTGTATCTCTTGAACCGTTGCTCCATTTTGAGCATGTCCTATATGAAACTTGTGTGTTTTTACATGTAGATGCATAATAACATGGTGTAAATCTGTTTGGAGTGTGTTTGCTTGATGTTTGGGTGCATCTTTGCCATGCTTGACTTGTTTTTCTCATATCTTCTAGGTCGTAGCTCCGAATTAAATGAACTTTATATGAAACTTGACTAGAATTTCGAGTAGACCATAATGGTGCATGTTAACTTGCTGTTTAACAACTTTAACTTAAGGTTTGTTCAGATCTGGACCAATTTAGAAATTTACATATGAGGACTTACCGGAGTTGTTATATGTTGTTTCCGGCCTCATTTAAACTTGTTGGTTTGTGTTGTTCTTGTGTGCTACATCCTTTGCCATGAATTGCATCATATAGACTTGTCTTGCATCATACTTGGTTGATCATCTTGTCATGTTCTTGAGTGGTGTGTTTACCATGTTGTGTGCTTCTTCTCGCTAGTTCATTATCCTTTGCGTTCGTGAGGATTCTTTCGACTACACGTGGTTCGTCTTCGTGGCTTCTTCTTCGTCTTCTTCATGGACTCGTTCTTCTTCCTTGCGGGATTTTAGGCAAGATGACCATCACCTTGGATACCTTTACTATCAGTGCCATGCTAGTTTCTCGATGCTATCGCTATATGTCGCACTACCTATCTTTTGTTGTCAGCCCCTCCTTGTTGCCATGAAACCTCTAAACTTTGATACCATCCCAGCAAACCGTTGTTTGGCTATGTTACCCTCTTGCTCAGCCACACTTATAGTGTTGTTAGTTGCAGGTGAATATGAAGATTACTCCATGTTGGAACTTGTTGTTGGTATATCACAATATATCTTTTATATATTTACACACCTATATACTTGGCAATGGGTGGAAGGCTTGGCCTTTTGCTCGGTGTTTTGTTCCACTCATGCAACCTTAGGAGCCGACAAAACGGCGTTATGTTCCTTGATTTTGCATTCCAAACGCGGTTGGGTGTATGGGGACCCCTTGACAGTTCGTCTTTGAATAAAACATCTCCAGCAAGGCCCAACTTTGGTTTTAATTTGCAACATAATAAGAACTTAATTAATTAATGAATTTGCATAGGGAGTTAGCGCTACCCGAGGATTCTTCTACATACAGGGGGGGCAGTGCTGATGGTGTTGGTCCCAAACGGGGGTTATGTGGGGCCGCCACAGGGAAACTTGAGGTATCTGGCTCCCGTAGGATCACCCATCCGGTCGTGGCCTGAGACAAGATATGCACGTCTACTATCAGGGTGTCGGCACGCCAGGAGGTCTTGATGGACTTGTTTTACCATTGTCGAAATGTCTTGTGCACTGGGATTCCGAGTCTGATCGGATTGTCCCTAAGATAAGGGGTAATACTATTACTTCTGCTGATCGTGAGAGCTTGTGATGGGCTAAGTTGGGACAGTCCTGCAGGGTTATGATCTTTCAAAAGTCGTGCCCACGGTTACGTGGCAGATTGGAATTTGTTAATGTCAGAAATAAAATACACGAACCGCGTGAGTAACCGTGTCCGTCTCTTTTCACTTTGAGAAGAGAACACGGTGGGGTTATGTTAGACTCGTAGGTAGTTCAGGATCTTTAACGATCACTAGTAGTTTGCGACCGTTTGCGTAGATGGTCATCTTACTCTTGTACTCGTAAGTTAGCCACCACATATTGCTTAGCCGCTACTGCAACCTCACCACTTTACCTCTCCATACCCATTAAGCTTTGCTAGTCTTGATACCCATGGTTATGGGATTGCTGAGTCCTCATGGCTCACAGATACTACAACAACAGTTGCAGGTGCAGGTTTCTGATGCCTTGACGCGAGAGCGATGTTTAGTTGTGTTGGAGTTCTTTCTTCTTCTTCTTCGTCGCTCTTGGGTTAGGTTCCTGGTCGGCAGCCTGGGATAGCAGGATGGATGTCGTTGTGCTTTTCTTGTTTGCATCCGTAGTCGGATGCCTTTTATTGATGTTGTTGTATTCATGTGACTGTATTTTTGTTGTATCCCCATGTATTTATGTAATGGTCCGATATAATGACATCCATCTTGCTAAGCGCCTGAAATGCGATTGTGCCCCAATCACGAGTGTATCACGTGATCGGGATAGAATCGCATCTTGGGCCTGACACATCTTCACTATGATTTTCCACCCCAACGTCTTTCCAGTAGTTTATCCATGTTAGTTTTGTATCTGGTTCTTCCATGTTGCATCGGTTAGTTCTTAATCCACCTATTATGTCTAAGTAATCCCAATTTAACTTTAGAAGTAGCAACGATTTGTGGTTCCCTTCTGTCACGAAAATGATACCTCTAACCAATATTTCTTATAATTGGTAGCACGTGTAGGTTATTCCAAAGTGAAGCATGCTACTCGTTTGTTATTCTATAAGAACTCGACTGTTACTGATGGCACTAAAGTTGACTGGGACGACATCACTAGTTACTATAGTTTAATGATCATCTTGAGGTCCTTGTGGGGCGTTTCGGTGGTGGAAGGCCACGTGGGATATGTGTGCCACTGCTGCACACGTTGAACAGGCCCAGCAAGTTTAAATGAAGCCGGAATCAACATATCTCAATTCCAGTAAGTCCTCATATGCACGTTTCAAAATTGGTCCAGATCTGAACAAACCTTAAGTTAAAGTTGTTAAACAGCAAGTTAACATGCACCATGATGTCTACTCGAAATTCTAGTCAAGTTCCATATAAAGTTTATTTAATTCGGAGCTACGGCCTAGAAGATATGAGCAAAACAAGTCAAGCATGAAAAATATGCAAAATGCATCCAAACGACAAGCAAACACACTCCAAACATGTAAACAACATGATATTATGCTTCTACATGCAAAATTACACAAGTTTCATATAGGACACACTCAAAACGGAGCAACGGTTCAACACATACACACAAAACAAGATATACAACAAATTGTCCAAAACCAGCAACATAGCAACTTGGGAGCAAGGTATATATATGCTACAGCACCCAAACATGATAACAAGAATCATGGATGTGAAATAGACATGATACTTAACAAGCATGAACTTATAACACACCCAAAAACTTGCTGGATCACAACTAAACAAGCATGGCAAGTTGCAATAAATTTATCCAGACTTAGTCAAAATCTGGGAAGGCAAAAACATCATCACGATGCTGCCTTCGGAGGCACAAAACAACAAGCATATCAACTCTACTAAGTATATAAAGATCATGGACATGTAATAGACATAGCATACATCAAACAACACCATTGGAACAACTCCATAGGAGGCATGGATCAATAACAACAAGCTTCACCAAATTGATCATGCTGATAAAAGTCTGACAGGTAAATTTATAGCAACTTGAGAGCAAGAAATAAATAAGCTATAGCAGGCCATATATGCAAACTAAGGCATGGATGGAAAGAGCATAACATGGACAACAAGACATGATCATTTTACATACTAAAACATGCAAGGATTTGAGTGGGGCATCAAGCAAACATGGCATCAGGTTTAACAGTTTCAGACTTAGCAGTTTTCAACTAGTCTCAGAAAACAACAACATCGAGTAGGCTACTTTACAAGCTTGTTGCAAACATCTCAAGGCATATCATAAAAAGTGTATTGCACCACAGCAAAGATGACATGATTGTGCTTCTAAAATATATTGACATGTGGCATGAAAGACAAACACACCAATAGCTATGAGCAAGACAAAAGAGCATCTCACAACAAGTTTCAGCACTTAACAGCCACATGCACTTTTGCAACAGAGATTAACATGGCAAGATGGCACCTAACATGAATGCTACAGCAACCAGCATGTAGAGCACTTCACAATGAACATTTCGACATATCACACACTCCATTTGGACCAAGATGCACAAAGTTATCACCACTCAAACATGCTAACATATTAACAGTTATCAGCAGTTTTAAACATATAGCACTATTGCAATGATGATTAGGGCATCAAGATGAACTCAAACAAGCATGCCACAATGGAACAAAATGAAGAGCATATCACAATGAACAATTTGAAATATTATATGCTCAAATTGGATAACCACACAAGGAGTTACAGCCACTCAAACATGCATACTTTTTGACAGTTTTTAGGGACTTAGTAAAAAAACGCAAACAGTAAAAAAAAACACTGGGCCGAATTGGGGCGGACTGGGCCTCACCAGAGCAGGCCGAGGCCCCGGAAGAAGAAGTGACAGGTGGGCCGATGGGGATCCAGGCCGGCCCATGCGGGGACGAGGAGGCCCACACGGCGGTGGTGGCCACGCAGAGGTCAATTTCTCCCGATCCCGCCTGGATCGGTGAGGCAGGGCGGCAATGACGAGGGGCGCCGGCGGCGAGGTGCTCCGGCGAGCTCGAGGGCACCGGCAAGACGGAAGGAGGCGATGGGAGGCCGGATCTGGTGGACTTCGGCCGGATCCGGCGAAAGGCGTCGCCGGCGGCGGCCTACTGGGGGCTCCGGCGAGGCTCGCCGGCCGGCGCGGAGGGTCAGTGGCGCTCGGCCGCGGGAGGTGCGAGCTCGGGCCTGCGGGGAACGGGCGACCGAGCGGGTGCAGGGCGCCTTCGGGCGCGCGGCGGCGGCGGCCAGGCCTGGCAGGCCGGATTTGGTCCCGCAGGGCCTGGCGCGGGGAGGCCGGCGGCGGGCGACGGGAGCCATGGCTCGGGGCTGCGGGAACGGGCTTGCTGGACTCCGGGCCGCCCGATCTGGCCGCGGACGACCGATATTGCGGCTCGGGAGCTGACCGATGGCTCGGGGAAGCCGGTGGCGCAGATAGGCTCGGGTGGGAGTTGGCTAGCGCGGATTTCGAGGGGGGGAAGAAGAAGGCCAAAAATGGCAAGGGTAGGAGTTTTATATAGGGAAAGGCTAGGGTTAGGGGGTTAGGAGGGGGGTTAAATGGCTTTTGGACCCTCCGATGACGATCGGACGGCTCCGGTCACAGGGAGGGGTAGGTTGGGCCTAGTGGGTGGTAGTGGGCTGTGTAGGAGGGGTTGTGGGGAGAGAAGAGAAGAGGTCTGCGGGGTTTCCGGAGATCGAAAACATCGGACGAATTAAACGGCTATACTGCTGCTACAGTTTAACGGTTGGGCTATCAAACGAGCTCCGAATGCGATGAAATTTCGTAGGCGGCCTGTCTACACTATAATAAGACCACACGCCAAGTTTTGTTCCATTCCGAGAACATTTTTTGGCCACTCATAAAATAAATATTCGGAGGTGTCGCGGGCGCGTGCGAGAGTGTCTGGGCTCATAACAGACAACAGAAAGGACGAGGGCACTCAGACAGATGCAAGTTTTGGAAACATGCTGATGACAAAGCACATGAAGACATGGCAAAATGCAACACGCAAGCAGATGCCATGGCAACGACGACGAATAACTGGCTGACACCTGGCGCATTGGTCTCGGGGTGTCACAACACTCCCCTACTAACAAGAGATCTCGTCCCGAGAACTTAGGAACGAGACAGAAGAGAAAACGGAAGAAGGTGAAACCAAAGAACCTTGACAGGTTGAGCCACTTGAAAGAAAGGATACAACGGAGATGAACGAAGTTGCAAAGACTTCGTTAAACAAGAGGAACAAGGAATACGACGAGGATCAAGGAGGTTGAAAGGCACGAAACAAGAGTTGAAGGAACAAGAATGAATTTGAAACCACTCCGGTTAAACAGGATAGACAAGGAATAAGGTCGAGAAAAATTTAGATAGCACTCCGGTTGAATATGAATGGAATGGAACAAGAACTTGAGAAGATGGAATAAAAACATGACGAAATGAACAAGACAATGCCTCCGGAAGAATTTAAAGAGAGTGGAATCAAAAGAATGGAGAAGAAGATGACAACTTTCACCATGAAAGAATTGAAAGAGCATCTTCAAGAGAAAGACTTGAACAGAGTTGTTGAGAAAATCAACAACAAAAGAATAAGCTTGGTTTGGACTTATGAAAATCATCCCAAAACTTGAGGTGAAATACCGCCGCAATGAAAAGATGGATTAGCTAAGAATGAAGAAATGTAGAACTCCACTTCAAACGAATACGGAGAATTATTTGCATCTCGGGACACCAAAGACTAATGCTTGCGCTGCTCAACAAGAATTTGATAAACACTTGAAGAATGAATTACTCATGATGAACCACCATGAAGAACTCCGGTAACAAAAGGATGATGATATAGAAATGACGGACAAAAAGAATAAGATTAAAGCCTTGCGATGATTTAGATGAGGGTCCGACGAGATAGCCGAGGAAACTTTGAGCTCTTGGGAAGAAAAGATTAAAGCACGTGGGCCTAGAATTTATTCATCAAGAATAAACTCCGAAGGAAAGGATTAATCAACTTGAAGAATAAGAATTACGTTATGCTTATCCTCCATCACTTTAATTGATGAGAAGCAATGGATTCTCATGCTACTTATTCTCATTGAAATGATTAAAGAGGGATATATCGCGAACTTGCGAGAATCTTCATGGAACACCGGTAGGATTGGAATAAAAATGAATGGACTGATATGATAACATTGGAAAAGAATTCTTGAGCGAACCACCGTAAAATTGAAGCCGAGTGAAGAAAAGGAACGAACCACCGTAAGAATTGAATTGGGTGAATACCAGTGAATGAATCGCCAGGAAGAATAAAGCACTTGAGGAATTCAGATGCAAGAGAATGAAGAGATCACGAACTGATTAAAGAATATTTGGACGAAGCACCGGAAGAATGTGAGACGAACGAAGAGGCATCAATGAAGAATATACGGAGGACGAAGTTGAAAACTGAGAACGAAGAAATCTTCTAAAATGATGGCCTTCGGAGAATCGAGAAATTAAAAGAACTCATGAAATGCTCTAGAAGAATGAAAAGAAGAAAGGTTGAGCCACACATGAAAAGAATTGCAAACGAACATCGGAAGGCACGTGACTGATGGAATCCATACTTACGTCACACTTGAAAAGAATTTCGAAATTCCGGGAAATTAGAAGTGTCGGGTAAGATCCTGGAAAAGACCTGTGGGTTATGAGCCCACTGAAGAGAAAACACCATTGAAAATGATCGAAAAGGAGATGATGCACCGGAATTATTAGAAGACTCGAATGAGGTGACAACCTCGGATTAATTGGAAGACAGACGAATCTCTTGAGATGCCTTCTGAACTCCAGAAAAATTAAATGGCGAGAGGCGAACGAGTAAGGGGAAAACATCTGAGCGGAGTGAAAATATGATGAACACCGAATACAAGTTGAATTGATTCCACCGGAAAGAAAGAGATGAAGAAGGATGAACGAGAGGAGAATTCTCGAGTTGAAATAACTAAGGAAGAATGCAAAGGATTCACACCAGTAGGATGGATACTCGATTACGGACTCCGGCTTCGAGAAGAAAAAGGGTGGGTGGGTGGGAAAAAGAAAGACAACTTCGGAAGGTGAAACAACACCGGTTGGAAGAACCGAGGATTGAAGCAAAAGACAGGGAGGGTCAAAACGACTTGATGAGAGATGCACTAGATGAAAGAACTGACAATGCAACAAACGACAACTAACCGCGTGATCCTAAAAAAAATTGAAGGGTAAGAGGGGTAATTCAAAACACCTACGTCAAGATTCCTCACCAGAGCGACGAAGGGGCTGAGGAGTAAAAAGAATTCCTACTCTCCGATATAACTAGACTCCGAAAATAGTTTTCTGCTAGACTCAACAACGGCCAAGCTACGATCAAACAAGGGGGCTCCTATGGTCGGTCGAGGCTCTGATACCAACTTGGCAGGCCCAAGATGCGGTTATATCCCGATCACGTTACACATTTGTGATTGGGGCACAACCGCATTTCGGGCGCTTAGCAAGATGGATATCATTACATCATACCATTACAAAATACATGGGGATAGAACAATACATACAAGTCACATGAATACAACAACATCAATACAAAGCATCCGACTACGGATGCAAACATGAAAAACACAACGACATCCATCTGCTATCCCAGGCTGCCGACTAGGAACCTAGCCCGAGACTGATGAAGAAGAAGAAGAAACAACTCCAACAAAAGGTAACATCGCTCTCACGTCAAGTCATCGGAAACCTGCACCTGCAACTGTTGTTGTAGTATCTGTGAACCACCAGGACTCAGCAATCCCATAACCATGGGTATCAAGACTAGCAAAGCTTAATGGGTAGGAAGAGGTAAAGTAGTGAGGCTGTAGCAGCGGCTAAGTAATATATGGTGGCTAACTTACGAGTACAAGAATAAGATGAGCATCTACGCAAACGGTCGCAAACTAGTAATGATCGCTAAAGATCATGAACTACCTACAAGTCAAACATAACCCCACCGTGTTCTCTTCTCAAAGTGAAAAGAGACGGTCACGGTTACTCACACGGTTCGTGTGTTTTATCTCGGATCCTCTATCAAGTTTTCCACAACCGGACATTAACAAATACCAATCTGCCACATAACCGCGGGCACGGCTTTCGAAAGATCATAAACCTGCAGGGGTGTCCCAACTTAGCCCATCACAAGCTCTCACGATCAGCAGAAATAATAATAATATTACCCCTTATCTTAGGTAAGGCCCGATCAGACTCGTAATTCCTGGTGCACAAGACAATTCGACAATGGTAAAACAAGTCCAGCAAGACCTCCCGGCGTGCCGACACCCTGATAGTAGCCGCGCGTATCTCGTCTTAGGCCACGTCCGGATGAGCACAGCGTACAGCGACCAAAGCCCAAGTTGCCAAGGGGTGGCGCCACACACGACTCTATTTGGGACCAACACCATCGGCATTGGCCCCCCTGTATGTAGAAAGAATCCTCGGGTAGCGCTACCTCCCTATGCAATTAACTAATTAATTAAGTTTTATTATGTTGCAAATTAAAACCAATGTTGGGCCTTGTTGGAGGAGTTTTATTCAAAGACAAACTGTCAAGGGGTCCCCATATACCCAACCGTGTTAGGAACGCAAAATCAAGGAACATAACACCCGTTTATTGGCTCCTAAGGTGGCATGAGTGGAGCAAAACACCGAGCAAAAGGCCAAGCCTTCCACCCATTGCCAAGTATATAGGTGTGTTAATATATATATAAGATATATTATGATATTCCAACAACAAGTTCCAACATGGAGCAATCTTCATCTTCACCTGCAACTAACAATGCTATAAGAGGGGCTGAGCAAGCGGGTAACATAGCCAAACAATGGTTTGCTAGGAAGGTGTCAAAGGTTAGAGGTTTCATGGCAACAAGGAGAGGGGCTAACAATAAATGATAGGTAGCGCGACATATAACGATAGCATCGAGACATCAAGCACAACAATGATAGTAAAGGTATCCAAGCAGATGGTCATCTTGCCTGAGATCCCGCAAGGAAGAAGAATGAGTCCATGAAGAAGACAAAGAAGAAGCCTTGAAGACGAAGCATGTGTAGTCGAACGAATCCTCAGGATCACAACGGAAAAGGACTAGCGAGAAGAAGCACACAATAAGGTAAACACACAACACAAGAACAAGACATGAAGCTCAACCAAGTATGATGGAAGACAAGTCTATATGATGCAATTCATGTCAAGGGATGAAGCACACAAGAACAACACAACCCAACAAGTTTAAATGAGGCCAGAATCAACATATCTCAATTCCAGTAAGTCCTCATATGCACGTTTCAAAATTGGTCCATATATGAACAAACCTTAAGTTAAAGTTTTTAAACAGCAAGTTAACATGCACCATGACGATCTACTTGAAATTCTAGTCAAGTTACATATAAAGTTTGTTTAATTAGGAGCTACGGCCTAGAAGATATGAACAAAACAAGTCAAGCATGACAAATATGCAAAATGCATCCAAACAACAAGCAAACACACTCCAAACATGTAAAAAACATGATATTATGCTTCTACATGCAAAATCACACAAGTTTCATATAGGACACACTCAAAACGGAGCAACGGTTCAACACATACACACGAAACAAGATATACAACAAGCTGTCACAAAACAGCAACATAGCAACTTGGGAGCAAGGTATATATATGCTACAACACCCAAACATGATAACAAGAGGCATGGATGTGAAATAGACATGATACTTAACAAGCATGAACTTAGAACACAGCCACTTAAACATGCATACTTTTTGATAGTTTTTAGGGACTTAGTATAAAACGCAAACAGTAAAAAAACACTATGCCGAATTGGGGCGGACTGGGCCTCACCAGAGCAGGCCGAGGCCCAGGAAGAAGAAGTGACAGGCGGGCCGGTGGGGATCTGGGCCGGCCCATGCGGGGACGAGGAGCCCCACGCGGCGGTGGTTGCCACGCAGAGGTCAACTCCTCCCGATCCCGCCTGGATCGGTGAGGTAGGGCGGCAACGACGAGGGGCGTCGGCGGCGAGGTGCTCCGGCGAGCTCGAGGGTGCTGGCGAGACGGAGGGAGGCGCCGGGAGGCCGGATCTGGCGAAAGGCATGGTCGGCGACGACCTCCAAGGCGGCGGCGGCCTGCTGGGGGCTCCGGCGAGGCTCGCTGGCCGGCGCGGAGGGGAGGTGGTGCTCGGCCGCGGGAGGTGCGAGCTCAGGCGTGCAGGGAGTGGGCGACCGAGCGGGCGCAGGGCGCCTTCGGGCGCACGGCGGCGGCGGCCGGGCCAGGAAGGCCGGATCTGGTCGCGCAGGGCCTGGCACGGGGAGGCTGGCGGCTGGCGACGTGAGCCATGGCTCGGGGCTGCGGGAACCGGCTTGCTGGACTCCGGGCCGCCCGATCTGGATGCGGACGACCGAGATCGCCGCTCGGGAGCCGACCGATGGCTCGGGGAAGCCGGCGGCGCAGATAGGCTCGGGTGGCGGCGGCGCCAAGTGGCGAGGTGGGAGTTGGCTGGCGTGGATTTCGAGGGGAGGAAGAAGAAGGCTAAAATGGCAAGGGGAGGAGGTTTATATACTGAAAGGCTAGGGTTAGGGGGTTAGGAGGGGGTTTAGATGGCTTTTGGACCCTCCGATGACCATCGGACGGCTCCGGTCACTGGGAGGGGTAGGTTGGGCCTAGTGGGTGGTAGTGGGCTGTGTAGGAAGGGTTGTGGGGAGAGAAGAGAAGAGGACCGCGGGGTTTCCAGAGACCGGAAACATTCGACGAATTAACCAGCTATACTGCCGCTATAGTTAATGGTTGGGTATCAAACGAGCTCCGAATGCGATGAAATTTGCCACGAGGCCTGTCTACACTATAATAAGACCAGACGCCAAGTTTTGTCCGATTCCAAGAACATTTTTGCCACTCGTAAAATAAATATTCGGAGGTGCCGCGGGCGCGTGCGAGAGTGTCTGGGCTCAGAACGGACAACGGAAAGGACGAGGGCACTCAGACGAATGCAAGTTTTGCAAACATGCTGATGACAAAGCACATGAAGACATGGCAAAATGCAACACGCAAGCAGATGACCTGGCAACGACGACGAATAACTGGCTGGCACCTGGCGCATCGGTCTCGGGGTGTCACACTAGGGCATTTGAGGAAGCCCATCATTTGAATATACAAGCCAAGTTCTATAATTAAAATTCCCACTAGTATATGAAAGTGACAAAACAAGAGACTCTTTATCATGAACATCATAGTGCTACTTTGAAGCACAAGTGTGGAAAAAGATAGTAGCATTATCCCCTTTTTCTTATTCTTCTTTTTTCTTTTCCTTTTTGTTTGGGCCTTTCCTTTTTCTTTGGCCTTTCCTTCTTCTTTTTTTATTTGGCCTTTCTTTTTTCTTTTTTTATTTGGCCTTTTTTTTTCGGGACAATGCTCTAATAATGATGATCATCACACTTCTATTTTATTTACAACTCATAGATTACAACTCGATACTAGAATAAAATTTGACTCTATATGAATGCCTCCGGCAGTGTACCGGGATGTGCAATGAATCAAGAGTGACATGTATGAAAAATTATGCATGGTGGCCTTGCCACAAATACGATGTCAACTACATGATGTTGCATGGCAATATGACAATGATGAAACGTGTCATAATAAACGGGACAATGGAAAGTTGCATGGCAATATATCTCAGAATGGCTATGGAAATGCCATATTAAGTAGGTATGGCGGCTGTTTCGAGGAAGGTATATGGTGGGTGTATCGTACCGGCGAAAGTTCCGCGGTACAAGAGAGGCTAGCAATGGCGGAAGGGTGAGAGTGCGTATAATCCATGAACTAACATACTTATTGCAAAAATCTACAAGTCACCAAAACAAAGTACAACACACATGCTCCTACGGGAAGGGTTGGTAGGAGTTAACCATCGCGCGATCCCGACCTCCACACAAAGGATGCCAATCAATGAAATACCTCATGCTTCAAATTTGTCACACAACGGGTACCATACGTGCATGATACGGGACTTGCAAACCTCAACACAAGTATTTATCAAATTCAAAACTACTTTACTAGCATTAATCTAATATCACCATCCTCATATCTCAAAACAATCATCACGTATCAAACTTCTCATAATATGAACTCTGTATGAAAGTTTTTATTATACCCATCTTGGATGCCTATCATATTAGGACTAAATTTATAACCAAAGCAAATTACCATGCTGTTCTAAAGGACTCTCAAAATAATATAAGTGAAACATGAGAGATAAATAATTTCTATAAAATAAAACCACCAACGTGCTCTAAAAGATATAAGTGAAGCACTAGAGCAAAACTATCTTAGCTCAAAAGATATAAGTGAAGCACATAGAGTATTCTAATAAATTCCGATTCATGTGTATCTCTCTCAAAAGGTGTGTACAGCAAGGATGATAGTGGTAAACTAAAAATCAAAGACTCTAATCATACATGACGCTCTAAGCAAAACACATATCGTGTGGTGAATAAAAATATAGTCTCAAGTAAAGTTACCGATAGACAAAGACGAAAGAGGGGATGCCTTCCCGGGGCATCCCCAAGCTTAGGCTTTTGGTTGCCCTTAAATTTTACCTTGGGGTGCCTTGGGCAACCGCAAGCTTAGGCTCTTTCCAATCTTTGTTCCATACTCCATCAAATCCTTACCCAAAATCCTGAAAACTTCACAACACAAAACTTAGCAAAAAATCTCGTGAGCTCCGTTAGTATAAGAAAACAAACCACCAATTTAAGGTACTGTAGTGAACTCATTCTTTATTAATATTGGTGTTAAAACTAATGTATTCCAACTTCTCTATGATTCATACCC